>OX352764.1:92144057-92744057 GCA_947095585.1 Nephrocerus scutellatus
GAAATAGTTTATGAGATAAAACTCGCAACCTACCTACATACGCTCGGTTTAACCTGGAGATATTTTTTCGTCGTAGATTTGAAGATTCGTTCCTTAGTCGTCTGTTGAATTATTTGCCAAACTCCGCATCAATAAATTCCACGACAGCACATAAAGTTGTTCTTCTTTGCTCTTCATAGTAGTTACCTCAATGCTAACGCTATGCCAAACACCTTTTCCCGTGTGCTACTAAATCTATTTCATAGAGTTTCAGCGATTTGAACAATGGTGGTCAAGGGTGTGAACCTTGTGGTTTATCACTTTTGTCTACGATAACGTTAATTAAGGTAAGAGGGAAATCTAACAATTGAATTCTAAGGATGTCCATATCTTCATGGTGGTCGCCAGTGATTTCTTCCCCCCAAAAAAAAAAAAATAAGTTAAGGAATGATCGGTCTAGTCATAGTCTAGTCTAGAACATCAGAAATAAAAGCATCCTGGTAGAAGAGTTTCCCAGGTTTGCTGTTATAGTTAATGATTGCAGTTCAAAGAGCGAGGACCGCACCAGTCGCGGAACAAAGAGTCCGCGGTATGACGCAATATACACTGGGCTGCTTTTTGCTGTCACTCTAGACTCTAGTTTTAGAGGGTTCATAACAATATGAAAAAATTTGATATTACCAACAAGCATTCAAAAGAAATGCACATAGAGTTATACTTCTTTGCTCTTCTTAGTAGTTACCTCAAGCTACTATAAAAAATGTCTAGACAATTTATGAAAACATATGATATGGAAAAAATATTTGTATTGGAGCCCACTTAACGAAGTTTCCGAAATATGATCGTTTCTGTTTTCTTTTAATACCAAACAAGTGTGCAAAATTTCAGGACGCTGGTATTTTAGAATTCTGAAAAATTCATTAAGCCAAGCCATTGAGCCAAGAGTCTGACTACTTCCAAAACATGGCGAAAACCTGCTCAATACGGTAAAACATCGCTACGAAAAGTTTTAACGCGATCGATTAAAGGGTTTGGCACTCAATATGGAATATACTGACATATATATAGAGGTTTACTTTTATATACATATATAGATTCATATTGGCACAACCATAACCCTTGTTTAAATACATTTTTCTAATAATAGAATTCCTTAACAGATTTAAACAATGCTGGTCTAAGGCGTGAACCTTGTAGTTCACCATTTTTCGCAACAGTTACGTTAACTATCAAATTTAAAAATACTAATAATGTTCAGATAACATTTTATCATCATAATAAAAAGATTTGAACAATGCTAGTCTAAGGTGTGAACCTTGTAGCTTACCTTTTTTTGCAACAGTAACGTTAGCTATCAAATTTAAAGATACTAATAAATTTAAAATGAAAATTTTTTCATATTGAATCATCACATAAAAAGATTTAAACAATGCTAGTCTTAGGTGTGAACCTTGTAGTTTACCATTTTTCGCAACAGTTACGTTAACTATCAAATTTAAAAATAATAATAATGTTATCATAACACTTTTTCATATAGAATCATCACATAATAAGATTTAAACAATGCTAGTCTAAGGTGTGAACCTTGTTGTTTACCATTTTTTATAACAGTAACGTCAACTATTAAATTTCAAATACCAATAATATTAAAATAATGTTTCTTCATAAAGAATCATCACATAAAAAGATTTAAACAATGCTAGTCTAAGGTGTGAACCTTGTAGTTTTCCATTTTTTACAACAGTAAAGTTAACTATAAATTTTGACTTTTTAAACATATCCACATATCTTATTAAGGAAAATTCAGCAACTTTATAAAATTTGATTCAAATTTTTTTATATAATTTACCCTTCTATTTTCTGAATACACAAATTGATACTCCACTTCGTCCTTGACGAATCTATCTTGCCGCTATCGTCGCTGTCTCCTTTAAAATTCATAACCTGATCAGATAACACCAGAGGATAATAGCAATCGTTTTATTATCCTTGACAAACCGCAAAAGTTTATTACTTGCGTAACCGAGTGTTTGCCTGGCTGGGCGTTATGAGTTGATTGACACTCACACATTCTGCTCATTATCCCCACAAACCACGTTTAGATTACAAAATGGACAAAGGCAATTAATTTGTTGTTGAAGATGAATGCTGTGTGGTTGCCAAAGAGTCCTTGTACCTCTCTCGCTCCACTTCCAACTCACAAATTGCGTCATTTGTTACGCATGATGGAATGAATTCGGCCACCGCAGAAACTCATCTATTCCTGTGATTTGGTTTTTGGTTTTGTTGGTTTTGTACTGCAAGAGGGAAAGGAATGGTGGCCAATCGAAGAATGCTGAGTGAAAATTCATTAATTCTTGTGGTTGTACCTTTTCGGGAAAGCCCTCCGTCTGCATCTGCATACCCTCTCAATCGGAGAAACTAATTTCAAGAATTATTGGACTTCGATCATAAAGTAAAGCTGCCTTCTTTGGGTTGACAGCGTTTCCCTTCCGAGGCTGAAGAAAACCTACTGCCGTAGAATATGAGATTTGCACGATTCATGGGAGTAACCCATCCATCAATTCTTAAATAGTTTTTTTAACTTGACTACCATCTCATTACCACCGATGAACATAATTGAACCAGATGCTTAAAATACTTAAGGCCATTTTCTGCCTGCCTGCCCAGCTAGCCAATTAAGTTTGACGTTCGGCGAAAATCCCTCAAATAGACGACGACAGTTCAGTCAATGCTTTGCGGTTATTTTAAGCTCTGGAATATTAATTATTCAATCATTTTCACCACCTCCGCGAAACATCTACCTTTCTGTTTGTCTGTCTGTCATAATATCCTTTGTAGCTACCCGTAGCTCATAATAATATTCATCTTTGTTGAATGGAATTTACTGCTTCGAGGAAAGTTAATTTAAATTTCAAAGCCTCTGCTGGTGCTTACTTTTAATCACTATGTAAAGCTCTCTAAGAAGTGTTGAAAGGCGTTTCGAAGGAAATTACTCTTTACGCTGGAATACCTTTAGTCAGAGGTAATAATGCAATCCATCCACTCTATCCATTCGCCAAGAATAGTTAATAAAGGATACGTTTTGTGTTATTTTCGAAGCGAAATTACGAATAAAGTCAGGGGTAAGCTTTATGTAAGCTAATGAATGAGTTTCTTCTTAGAAAAGCATTAATAAGTTATGAAAATGGTTATTAATGGTAATAAAGGCAAGAACCGAACCCCGGATGAAAAGCCAAATATAGTGATGATTGTTTGTATAAAAATTATTGGTGCTACTATAGAAACTTGTGGTATTCCTATTGAAATGAGTTTTTTGTTATTACTTTGGCTTCACGCTTTATTTCTAAAATCAACCTATAATTTTTCTATAAGTCTTTTGAAATCATCCAATAATATTTCTGAAATTATACTATAATTTGTCTTCAATCATTCTATAATTATCCTATAATATTTCTTAAATCATTCTATAATATTTCTTTAATCCTTTTATAATTAACCTATAATAATAAATAATAATCTAAAATCATCCTATAGTTTTTCTATATTCCTTCTAAACTTATTTGTCTTCAATCCTTTTAAAATTATCCTATAATATTTCTTGAATCATTCTATAATTTTTCTTTAATCCTTCTATAATTAACCTATAAAACATCTACGATCCTCCTATAATTTTTCTATATTCCTTCTAAAATAATACTTCTATAATCATCCTAAAATTTTTTATAATTATTTTAAAATTATCCAATAATATTTCTAAAATTATACTATAATTTGTCTTCAATCCTTCTATAATTATGCTATAATAAATCATTTAATTAATTTGAATTTATAGATTTCGGAAAGGATCGGTTAAGGTTGATAAAGTGTCGTTAAGAATTTGTAAAGGGTTGTAAAAGAGTCGGTAAAACATTGGAAGGGGATGGTAAAGGGTCGGTTAAGGGTGTGGTGGGTGGGGGGTAAAGTTTCGGTAAAAGTTCGGAAAAGGTCGCTAAAGGTTCCTTCAAGGTTCGATAAATGAATGATAAACGGTTGGTAAAGGGTCTGTAAAGGGGTGGTTAAACGGACGATAAGGGATCGGTAAAGTGTCGGTAAAGTATCAGTAAAGTATCGGTAAAGTGTCGGTTATGAACAGGTTAAGGGTTGGAAAGGGACGGTAAAGGTTCGGTAAAGTTTGTCGGTAAAAGGATGATAAAGGGTTGGTAAAATGTCGGTAAGGGGATGATAAGGGGTCGGTAAAAGATTGGTAAAGTGTCGTTAAGTCGGTAAAACATTGGAAGGGGATGGTAAAGTGTCGGTTAAGGGTGTGGTGGGTGGGTGAAGGGATGATAAAAGGTTGTTAAAGTTTCGGTAAATGGTCACTTAAGGGATGATAAAAGGTCGGTAAACAGTTGGTAAAATGTAGGTAAAGTATCGGTTAAGAATACTAGAAGGGTTGGTAAAGAGTCGGTAAAAGTTCGGAAAAGGTCGGTAAAGGTTCATCCAATGGTCGATAAAGGAATGATAAACGGTTGGTAAACGGTCGGTAAAGTTTCTGTAAAGGGGTGGTTAAACGGACGATAATGGATCAGTAAAGTGTCGGCAAAGTGTCGGTAAAGTGTCGGTTATGAACAGGTTAAGGGTTGGAAAGGGACGGTAAAGGTTCGGTAAAGTGTGTAGGTAAAGGGATGATAAAGGGTTGGTAAAATGTCGGTTAGGAGATGATAAGGGGTCAGTAAAAGGTTGGTAAAGTGTCAGTTAACAAGGGGTAAAGAATGTGTTAAGAGTCTTTAAAAAGCTTGGAAAGGGACGGTAAGGGTACGGCAAAGGGTCGGTAATGCGTCGGTAATGCGTCGGTAAATGGCCGATTTATGAACGGTAAAGCTTCGGTAAAATGATGTGATAGTTTACTTCTGCCTATGCTCTCAAGTAGCAATAATTTGCAAGATTCGGTATAAATATAATAACCTTCTCTTTTTATCGATCGATTCGATCAGAAGCCATAACATAATGTCACAGATATTTCGTTAGATAGCTAGAATGCCATTTTCATAAGGCAAGTAGTTGAGATCTAATTTGGAGAAGAACTTTTTGACAAAGCGCCAAGCACTAAATCATTAAAGCCAATAAACCATAAAAGACACAAAAAAACCATTAGGAATTGTCTAAAAGCAATGAATACTTTATCTATGGATGTTTATTAACAATCATTTTATCGTCAAAATCGATCTACCAAATTAGCGCCGATTTCATTGCCACCGACAAATGGGGCGGAATAGAAGTATATTTTAAGTTAATTAAACGATTTAATTAATTCATCAGCAATTGCTGTTGCTGTTGCTGTAGCTGTTGTTGCCATCTATCGGATCTATTGATATTAGTTTTAGGTAAATAGAACAAAAATCAAAACTTAATATCTACATAATTGTTAGCGAACAGGAGAACAATTCAATAAAAATTAACACACAGCAATATTCCCACTACACCAACAAACATAACGGTAATAAATTCAAAAATTAACTATAATTTATATGGGAAATGTGATGCCGTCCATTTGTTGGCCGTTTTTGTGTTAATTTGCTCGATCGGACGGACGGTCGGTCGTTTGTTTGTTTTGTTAAACATTTCCTATGCTGGCGCCAAGTCGGTTCAAAATTTCCATAAATTATTTTTGAATCCGGTAGTGTTTTTTTTTAAATTTTATTTGCCGTTGTTGTTGTTCTTGTTTTAATTGTATACCATCGCAACAAAGTGCTGCATTTAACTTTTCTTCCAATAAATAACGAAGCGAACACAAATTGATCGTCTGAAACCAGATTATTCGCACTTGTGGCTTCCTTTGGTTTCATCAGTATGTGTAGGAGCCTGTCAAACGCTTAATTGCATTACTTATTTAGGTTAAACTGTTATTTAACTTAATATAGATTGCTTATATTAGAAACTAGATTTGGTCACAAAAGCTTTGAAACTCTGCTAAGGGGTCTAAGTTGTTCTGGAATATTTCGAAGGCCCTCAAAAATCGGAATAAGAATATACCGCCAATTAAAATGCAAGACATGAGTCAACTTGTAACGAACAACAAAGATGCCATGACATGAGCAAAAAAGTGTACTTTATTCAGTAAATAAAAAAAAAAACAAAAATAAATAATATTTCTTATCACAAAGGGTAGTTTTTTAGATTCATCGTTAATGAAGTCCAATAACAATCAATTTTCCTGCGAAATAAGTATAAAGACAGTCAATATTATAAGCATTTAAGCACTAAATTTTGTTTTAACTGTAATCTGTAACTTAGAACTTTGTACAACCTCCTTGATTCTCATTAACTTGAAAAATTCTATTCGGCATAGAATTCAAATTCTGCACAACTTCCTCGTTGATCTCCACCCATGCCTGGTTTATTGCCTTTTAAGCTTTTCCATATTCTCATTTAAGTAAAGCCTTCTGGCTATGATCTCCCACAGATTTTCAATTGAATTCAGGTCAGGACTACACAAAGGCCATGGTGAACACCGTGTCCCAATGACTTCAAACCTTTCACGGACTGTTCTCCCATAGTTAATTCTTCTTGCTGAAAAATAAAGTTTTCACCCGCCGGAATGTCTCCAAATACATCCAAGGCATATTCCAGCATCTTCCTGTATTTTTCGCCATTCATTCTGGATTGTACGAACATTAAAGGGATTTTTCCGTGAAAACCAAATGCACCCCAAACCATCATACTTCCGCCTCCAGAGTGCCGACTCATTTTGACTGCTTTTTCGTCTCTCAAATCACGCCAATAAAAGCTAAGACCGTCAGTACCATCCAGATTAAACACGCGAAATGTGACACGCGTCATACGTGGAATTTAAAAAATCCTATTTTGGACTTAGATACTCACAAAATTTCAACTCACTAGGCCGTGTGGAAGGTGATTAAAAAGGACCTCAAAAAATTCGAAGAAAAAAAAATTGTCAACTCATTACGCCGCGCGCGACACGCGTCTTACTCGGAATATAAAAAATGATTGGTCTCTAGGTGATGTGGAAGTTGGTTAAAAAGGACCTCAAAGAAGTCGAAAAAACAAACATTTCAACCCATCACACGCGCCACACGCGACACGTGTCATACTCGGAATATAAAAAAACGCTATTTCGGACTTAAACACTTACAAAATTTTATCTCTCTCTAGGTCGTGTGAGGACGTTGGTCAAAGAAGTCGGAAAAAAAATTTAACCCATCACACGCGACCCTTCGTTTTTCGGGTAATATTTGGTAATAATCGCCAAAATCTCTATTTTTGAGGTCAGGGCTATATCAAAGAATTTTCATTATTCTTCATTTTTTCATTATGCTTCACACGCGTCACACGCAACTCGCGGCACGCGTCAAAAGCGGGATATCAAAATGGGCCCCTGACATTGAGCCGCTCCCAAAATTTCAGCCCTCTAGGTCGTGTGAAAGTCCTCAAAAAAACGAGAAAATGGCGCGATTTCAAACCATCACACATTTCACACGCAAAACGTGACACGCGACATACGTGGCATATAAAAAATGCTATCTAGGACTTAGGCAATACAAAATTTCAGTTCTCTAGGTCGTAAAGAAGTTGGTTAAAGAGGACCTCAAAGAAGTCGAAGTTTTTAAACCCATCACACGCGCCACACGCAACACGCGTCATACTCGGAATATAAAAAAATGCTATTTCGGGCTGAGACACTCACAAAATTTCAGCTCTCATAGAAAAGCATTTGATTCAGTGTAGCATGTATGACTGCTACATAAAATGTATTCTCAAAATTATCCCGAGTACCTTACCAAAATAATACAAAGCTTTTTATGTAACAGACAGTTTCTTGTTTCCATCGCCGATGAAAGATCACAACCCTTTAAAATTCTTTCGTAGGGATGTCCCAAGGCTCGGTTTTAAGTCCAATTTTGTTCAACATATACGAGTACATGGCTGATACTAAATAATTCCGTTTTGCTGACTACACAGCAGTATTTACAGGTGACAATGACCCATTAATTATTATTATTAATTATTAATGACCACTTCACTAAGTGGAACAGAAAATTCAACGCCGAAAACACTAAAAGTTTTTTGTTCACTTGGAAACGCAAGCCGCGCAACCTTCCTTCGCGTGGTTTAAACATAACAGAAGAAATCTGCTAAAGGTCGATTATATTTCATGTGAAAATCATAAATACATCACATGAATTCTGGTATTCCACAGGGCTCTGTTCTCCCTCCGATACTCTTTCTCATTTTTATTTATGATCCCTTATATCCATTATTTCTATGTTCTTGGAAACGCTGATCAATTATCAGCTTTATTTTTATCTTTATTTATTTTGAAACTAACTAAATCCTTAGTGACCGGCAGTACAGATTTCGTGGGTATATTTCACTGATTATTGGAACCGGTCTTTTCATCAATTTTGTGAAATCGAAGCTGTTGCTCTCGATATTTCCAGGGCATTTGACACAGATTGGTGCTTTTATCCGAAATGCATGCTTATGGAGTCTATGTGATGAGTCAAAATTTTTTCATTCAATTAAAAGTTTCAAGTCTAAAATACATCACATAAATGCTGGTATTCCACAGGGCTCTGTTCTGCCTCCGACACTCTTTCGCAATTTGTATTTATGATCTCTTGTCCATTACTTCTTATCTAAAACATTCTATCGCTCACGACAGTACTCACAGCTTTTCATATAGATTCGTTCTAACCCTTCTCATGTGGAATTCAAACAACTACGTATGTTAAAAACGTTAAATTATGACCTTGACAGCATAATAAAATGGGGAGAAAACAATCGAGTAGAATTTAAATTTGTCTCCTGTCGTTCAAGCGACATTATCCACTGTCATTATCCATGAATGGCGCTATAAAAACTCGAAATTCTCAATATGTGCGTTAACGACAAGGTTCGTGAAAAGACCACATATTCAACGTAGCTAAAAATGCTGCAAAATATGTATTGAGGTTTTCTAACACGATGCAAGAAATATTTCACTCCTTCTGATCTAGCTACGTCAAAGTCACATAAGTCATCAGTCATCAATAGTTGGCATTCCGCAAGGTTGAATTATAAGGCCTGTTGTTGTTTTATTTCGTTTGAAAATGCAAACATTAGTTAGAGCAGAAAATTCAGAAATTTCACCTCTAACACACCCAATTTCATGTGTGAACCAACCATGAAGCTGCTTGCTTCCCTTCATCATTCAAAAGTAATCATCAATTTATTACGCACAAGACGAGCCAAGCGGAGCCGAGAAAAGCAGCTCAAGAACAAAAAAAAAAAAAAAAAGTAGAAGAAGAAGAGGAGCAATCCTGTCATTAATTAATTATTCTGTTTTTTTTTTTCATGTCGCCGGCGTTGGCAGCAACATAATGGATTTCCCTTTCGTTGGCGGAAAATTAGTTCTCTGTGTGACTGTGAGAATATAGAAACGCGCGAGCAAGGGCGCATCATCGTCGCCTAATATTTCTGATACACGTATGTGCCGTAGCGCGGGATGATGAAAAATGTAATGAAAAGAAAAGTATCTATAAAAGTGCGAGGCCGCATATGACTGTGAAATGACTACGGCGACGGCGACGACGACAGACAATCAGACAATGCCTGCCTGTCTAGTTGACTTGGCTGAGATTTATTGTTGGTCTTGGCCAAAGTTTAGAGGCATTAACTGCATCACACACGCGTTAGTGTACTAATGGCAACATTGTTGTACCTCATCATGCACGGAAAATGTTCAACCGAGGAACGAACAGATACAGAAGACTTTCTCTGCCTTCCTTGTGCAGAGTATTATGAGAAAATGTTGCAATAATTCTCCTGACTGAAAAATTGCCATCCGCGTCAACTCGGCACACTGCAGCCGATCGTAGAGGCTTTCCTAGATGTACATACATAAATACTGCTGCTCCCCCCTATGCCACATATAAATTAGATTCTACACGATGTTAAAATAAATTTCTACGATTACTACGAAGTATGAGTAATTTTCGCGAAATTTTCCCTGAAAGTAAAAATCATTTCCATTAAAGCTGCGCTCCTTGTAAAGGACACATCGTCGCCGTCGTCGTCGTCGTAGATAAATCACCCTAAATTGTTACAACTGACAACAAGAAGAAGAAAAACGGTGTTTTCACCGAAGAAACGAAAAAAACTATAAATTAAATGATGTTCGCGATATAAAGATACAAAACTACACAGAGATAAATTTGGTGACAGTTTGTCGTGTGTTCTGCCTCTTTTTTTTTTTCCTCTGACAGCAAATGTGATTATTTATTGGTGTGTGGCAGTTATGGGGTTGCTTGGGTGGGTGCTAAGCAGCTCATGATATGCTGTACCCTGTGCAGCTGGTTAATTTTAGCCGCCATTGCCTCAGCTTTTATTTTTTTTACAGAACAAATTGGCCGCATAAAATTTTTATTTGTTTTCGATAAGAAAATGTAGCGTTTGGAGCTGATTTGGCAATTAATAGCGAAAGTTATCATACATTTGTGACACTTTGGAGTGTCGCTAATGTTTTTATATGTAACTATACATATATAAAGATTCGTTTACATACAAACCAACTTCGATCCGGTGAAAAGAGGGCTTAGCTTTGCCATAAATCAATGTCAGTCTTAATTATTCGCTTAAGTATTACTTAAGGCGATGAGAAATGAATCTTTTTGGAGGTATCAGCTGACCTGGTTTTACTCTGCGGTTGAAAGTCTATACTATGAGATATTTTTTGTTCATCTCCTAACAAAAATTACAAGATTAAAAGGATGACTCCATGATTCCATTAAGATACATAATTACTAGAACTTTATACTTTATATAGGTCGACCTTTCTAGTCGGTGCTATTTAATTCTTAGGAACTATACTCTGCTAAATTAGTACTTCATATGATGTATCTAATTAACTTGCCAATCTTGATCTTATTAATGTACAAATTCATTGATCCATGCCAGTATTTGATGGATTACCACAGGGTTCCGTCTTGGGACCAGCGCTCTTTAATAATCTAAATAAAAATGAAATGCTTTTTGTTGGTAACTGCATCACTTGAGTCCGGCTGGACCGATTTGGCTCATTTTTATTTTAAAATGTTCTTCATAATCCGAAAATGGTTTATACGGAAAGAAAAATTGGAAAAGTTGCCCGAATAATGGAAAATTCGATTGAAACGGAAAGTGCTGTTTTCTATAGGATTTGTGTATGAACTCACGAACATAACTCACGATTCCAACACGTATTTATTTTTTGCCGATATAAGTGTCGATTCTATAGTTTTCTTAGTGGCTGAGGTAGTCAATTGGTGGTGGAAGGTCAGTGGGCGGGAGGTCAGTTGAATGGGGCAGCTGGGAAACACCGGGTATTTCCGATAGTACTATTAATAAAAGATTGACTTGATGAATGCATTTCTATTACCTACTTTACTAAATCTTTACTTTCTAGCTCGATCTTAGCTTTATAGCAAAGCTTTTCAGTCCTTGCGAATATTACTTAGTGGCAAAATTAATAGTCTATTTCTTGTATCTAGGTAACTTGTTCATCTTGTTTTCATTAATCTTAAAAAATCTCTGATCATTGATAGTATTTGATAGATTACCACAGGGTTCATTGTTGGAACCAGCGAGCATCACCAACAAATTTAATAAAATGATGACTTGTTGAATGCATTAGTATAGCATATTTATACAAATTTTTAATTTATAGTTCGACCTGAGCTGTCTAGCGTAGACGTAGAGACGATCGTCGCGTGTCACGTCTAGCGCGTGTGATGGGTTGAAATTTTGGTTTTTTGGACTTCTTTGGGGTCCTTTTGAACCAACTTCCACACGATATAGAGAGCTGAAATTTTTTGAGTATATAAATCCAAAATATCACTTTTTATATTCCTCGTGGGACACGTATCGCGTGTGGCGCGTCTGATGGGTTGAAATTTTTGTTTTTTTCGACTTCTTTGGGGTCCTTTTTAACCACCTTCCACACGACGTAGAGACGATCGTCGCGTGTCACGTCTAGCGCGTGTGATGGGTTGAAATTTTGGTTTTTTGGACTTCTTTGGGGTCCTTTTGAACCAACTTCCACACGATATAGAGAGCTGAAATTTTTTGAGTATATAAATCCAAAATATCACTTTTTATATTCCTCGTGGGACGCGTGTCGCATGTAGCGCGTGTGATTGGTTGAAATTTTTGTTTTTTTTCGACTTTTTTGAGCGACCAACACTCGATTTAGAGAGGTGCAATTTTGTGAGTATCTTAGTCCAAAATAGCACTTTTTATATTCCGTGTGAGACGCGTGTCGGGTGTGGCGCATGTGACGGGTTGAAATTTTTGTTTTTTCGACTTTTTTGAGGTCTTTTTACCCACCTTTCACACGATTTAGAGAGCAGTATTTTTCTAGGGCCTAAGTCCAAAATAACATTTTTTATATTCCGGTTATGACGTGTGGCGCGTGTGAAGGGTTGAAATCGTGCCATTTTTTCTTTTTTGAAGTCTTTTTAACCACTATTCGCACGATTGTGTCAGCGCTGACATTTTGTGAGCGGCTCGATGTCAGAAGCACATTTTCATAAACCGCGTTTGACAAGTGTCACGAGTTACGTGTAATGTGTGGAAAAAAGAAAATACTTTGAAATAGGACCGACCTCAAAAACATATATTTTATGCAGATATTCGATGTATACATAAAAGTTTGTCCCGAGCGGCTCGATGTCAGAAGCACATTTTCATAAACCGCGTTTGACAAGTGTCACGAGTTACGTGTAATGCGTGGAAAAAAGAAAATACTTTGTAATAGGACCGACCTCAAAAACATATATTTTATGTAGATATTCGATGTACACATAAAAGTTTGTACCCGAAAGTTTTATTATATTTATTATAATAATATTCAGCGCGACAGACCGCTGCGGTCCAAGGCCTAGCTTACCTACAATTTAAGGCCGGATCCGAATGGCGAATTGAGAAGCTTTCCGTGACAAATTATTACTCTCGGAATGTTTGTCACCAATTCGCGACAGGTGGGACACCGTGAAAAATACTTTTAGTGTTATTGGGACTCGAACCACGAACCACGAACCCCTGCTCAGTAGCCATGCGCTTTTACACTGAGCCACGGTGCCCACTTTATTATATTTACTTGTTTTTTTTTTAATCTAAAAAAATTACCTGATCCGTGACATTATTTGATGGATTACCACAGGGTTCCATGTTGTGACCAGCGCTCTTCACTAATACAGTTCAATACAATCGTTTGTTCTTTATTATCGTTTATGGCTCAATAATCGCCATTCGGTCATAGTGTGCCCCATTAATCCTTCAGCCTGTATAGTTCGTTGAGCTAAAATGGTATAATTTTAATTACTCAATAGTTGCTAGTACTCGTCCTCGAGAAAATTTTATACGATGTACTCAAGAACGTTATATAACGATAATTGCTGCACGTTGTGAGCGTATTTTCTTATATATGGTAAACAGGTATGTCATCGTTTTTTGCTCTCATACTTGCAGTATTATCTCATGAATTGTTGAGTGTAGTGCGGGCTCTCTAGATCAGTTGATCATTCAATTTTTATACATTCTTCTTGACGCTAGAGAGGCAACATGTTCCATTATCCGAGAGATTACTCCCAATTCACAACAATATGAGAAGAAATTTTAATGTGCTTTGACGAATGGTATTATTGTTGTTTTAAAGATATGGATAAGAAAGAAATGATGCTAAGACTCAACACTCATTCTCATTCAACAACAACAATGCATAAATGTTAGCTCAGGTTTTTCCAAGAGAAACCCTTTTGGAAAAATATGACGTTCCTATTCCTACATTGTTTGCAAAACGACGTGCATTCCAAGTGTAGATTAGCATTGTTATTTTCAACAACAATTTGCCTTTTAAATATTTCCACTCTTTTTTTTGAAAGGTTAATAAGCGACCTAGCATACAAACATGGCATTGAAACTTTACTCTCAATACGCGTAAAGAAGTTTCACTTCAAAAGCCATCAGTCTAACATTGAATTCACCACTGTGACATTCAAAACAATACCAACAGTTTGAGCGTTTCTTTTAAAATTAAAAAATGAAACATTAATTCAATAAACTCCAAAAAAAAATGACATCAAAATCCAGATAAGGTTACCATTCACCAAAACGACCATATACCTCAGGGTTCTCAGGTGGCGTACTTAACTATTCTGCGTTACTTGCTGCGTGTCATTCAATAAAAATCAAATGCCAATAGAATATAAATTTTGAAGCAATGTTTTCTGACTTTTATTTTGTGCCATAATAAACACTTAACCATTGGCGATTGACCTCAATTGTCGTAAAGCTCCAACGATTATTGGCAGAGCATGCAAGCGAAACTTCTTCATTTTATTGACTGAGAATGGAAAAAAAAAAACGTTATATTACCCCAATAATATGGCTGAAGAGCAGACACCAATGGTTATTGCTGCAAGCTACAACATTCATTTGATAGAACATTAAATTGCACAGCATTTGAAATGCAAAAAATAACTATTTATATGTTATATTAAAACATTAAACAATAAAACAGCAAACAACTGTATGTAGAGTTCCAACCTTCACCGAAATTTACACCATTCGGCATTCGAGTTTTGTTGGCTTTTCATTTGCGTATGTTCCCCGTCCAACCGTCCGTCCGTCTGTCCATCCGTCCGTCCGTTTAATCGCAAATCAACATAAAGTTCGTTCCTATTAAATAGTTTATCGCCCATGAAAATATCAAATAGGCCAGGCAGGCGGGCGTTAGTCAATTTCAGTCATGCATAGCTTGCAATATTTGTTGTTTATTGAAATGACAAAAGCTGAACAAATACACACAACAACAACAGAGAGAGGCATAGGCATTATTGTTGGTCGTCGCCGAGTTGGAGCTTAAAATGTACACAGCCAGCGCGCACCCATTGCCTATCTCCACCTCCGCATGATGCATTGGATTGTCCACCGATGATGATAGATTTGACAATAAATTTTTAATTTAATTTCTGCACTCCAAGAATAACAATTTAACTGAAACGCCAGTCGGGGTAATACTTTGTCGCATTCCAACCAATACAGCTCGATTGGTTGGTGCCCGACTAATTAGAATTATTATTTATGGCTTAATTAATTGAATGCTGCAATATGCATACGAATTGATGTAGCCTTTGAGCTGGCTTAACTGCACAATACACCAACAGAAGCAACAACAACATTGCGATATCGAATTGAGGCCGTGCCGTGACCAATTACGATTATCTCTGACCAATTCAAACTCGATAATATTAATGAGGAAATTCGCATGAGAAATGTATCTTTGATACCCACTGTACGTACGAGCCTCTGGTGCGATATGATTCGCAATTATGACAAGGAATGCCTAACGATCAGTTGAGTGCAAAAATGTTGCTCGTAAATCTGCCAATCAATTCTTATACCAGCTCTTTCAGGAACATTCAGGAGAAGAGTAACTAATGACTTTTTCAATTGGCTCTAAGTGTCAAGATTTGGTGCTTAATTGAATGACAATTGTGTGACAATTCCTTAAGGATCTCAAATAAATCCACATGAGTCAGGCATTCATAATTTCAACCCTAAATTACTATTAGCTTGTTTAGTTTATTTGATCTTCAAGGTATACTTTATAAGATTTAAAGAACAAAATAAAAAAAATAAATATAATACTAATTAAGGAGCTGTTCCGCGACTCAACATGCCGCGTCATTCACAACGGTCATCTCGACTCACCTTTCAACATCTACTCGGAAGTCAAGCAAGGTTGCACCCTCTCACCATTGCTTTTCACAATTGTTATCGATTGGGTGATGAAAATAGTAACCCGTACTCCATCGGGTTTGCCATGTTTTTCATGTTTTTTTTTCACCGCCTAGAAGACCTGGACTATGCCGATTATATCTGTCTCCTATCACAATCGCTTGGTGACATGGAGCGAAAATTAAACTCACTAGAACTCCACGCTAACAAAATGGGTTTAACGTCTCAAAAACAAAACTACTTCGAGTAAACGCTAGTGGAACATGTGATCTCTCGATTGACGGACATCAGATAGAGGAAGTCGAGGAAGTTTTGTTATTTGGGCAGCTGGATGTCAAAAAATGGTGGTGCTGACTCGGATGTGTGCTCTCGTGTAAACAAGGCGCGACACTCCTATAGTATGCTAAATAAGATCTGAAACTCCTCGCAAATCTCCCGGAATCTACAGCTAACGATCGTCAGATCTAATGTTCTCTCTCAGTACTCATGTATGGCTGCGAAGCGTGGAAAGTCACAGAGTCAATCACGACGCGCCTTCAAGTCTTCGTCAACAAGTGCTTAAGGAGGATACTGAGAATAAGATGGCCGGACATTATCACCAATCAAGACTTGCGGAGAGTAACACAGCAGGAAGCAATCGCGATCACCATCAGACGAAGAAAATAGAGCTGGATGGGCCACACTTTGAGAAAGCCAGCGGACGACATTACGAAACTAGCACTCGACTGGAATCCACAAGGAAGCCGTCGAGTTGGCCGTCCTAGCAAGACATGGAAAAGGACAATAGAAGAGGAAGCAAGATACCACGGGACCGGGTAGCGTCTCTTGAAACCTCAGCCGTTAAATCGAGTTGGTTGGCGGGCGTTTGTAGAAGCCCTATGCTCCCCCGCGGAGTAAAGGAAAGAAAGAAAGAAGAATGAGATATTAATAAATAAATGAGATATTTTTTAAATATATCTCTATTCATGAGATGAAGTTGTCTAAATGATTACAACATTTATTAAATACAGAGCAAGCAAGCAATGCAAAAGGCGGCTACTAGCTCTTAATTGCCTATTTGGGCCATGAAAAGGAATTAAAATCAGAAGCTGAGAAGAGTCCACCGTGTTAGTTATTAAGTCCCTAATGAACATTTTTAAATAATAATCCCTTCTCAAATTAAGAGGTACTAAATCAATATTAAACAATCTCGAACTATATAGATGCAGCTCACCTGACCAATTCAATTGATTGAAAAAAAAAACAGTTCATGTTCATTTTACATTTTCACCATAAAGTGGCATAAACAAAATAAACAAAAGATGCCCCAAATGACTACCCTGCGGAACACCAGAGCAATTAAAAATAAGGCCGGAAGTTACCTCATCTTTGGTTTCTCCCCAATAAGTAGTTAGAATAACAATAATATTTTGGCGTGACAGACAATTACGGTCCAAGACCTAGCTTTTTTTTTAAATGAAACTTTTTTACGGAGGGGGCAACAATTTTCACAGCGTTACACTGTTATTACTCTGTTGTACGCATTGCTCTGTTGTAAACATTGGTTACACTGTTATTCACTTTTGTTAATTTTATGCCTCGTTTTCTATAGTTATATATTATATGTATATGAACATATATGTATATAACTACAAATATAACTATATATAATATATATATAAATACATATATTACTACGGCCACAGCTCCTATTGAAACTCTGGGATCTGGCCAATAGGGTCTGGAATTTTGGGAACCAAGCCATTTCTCACGCGATTCGGAATGTAGGACTAATATGCGACTAAAAAATTTGTTCCTATGGAAATTTTGGGATCTGGCCAATAGGGTCTGGAGTTTTGGGAACTAAGCCATTTCTCAAGCGATTCGTATGAAACTCGGAATGTAGGACTAATATGCGACTAAAAGATTTGTTCCTTTGGAGATTCTGGGATCTGGCTAATAGGGTCTGGAATTTTTTGGAACTAAGCAATTTCTCGTCGTCATCACATCTCATCTTTAATCGTAATATCGGCCACAACGTCAACAAAGTTTCACTTCAACCGCGCGTAAAAGTTACACACACTCTTTTTTTTTTATAATGTACACACGCTCAAGGGGTTTGCATCCTTATAATGCTTAGCACAGCGTGGGCGTTTGGAAATTACCGAGAGGAAAAAGGTGAGATGTCTATGGACATGTGTCTTAAATGACTGTAGATCATACAAACACAGCGGAAACACTGAGTCGGGCAATTCATTCCACATCGTGCGGCTAAATAAGGAATCTCTGAATTGGTTGGTACATTCGAAGATAGGCCTTATGGATGACACGTGGGCTCGAGTTGAGGCTCGGGTATTACTGATGGATGGAACATCACAATTTCGTTTTTGTTGCGATTTTGAGTCACATTATTGGTCACATTATTCTGTCATATTTTTAAATTTTGGGAACTAAGTCATTTCTCAATCGATTTGTATACAATTCGGTATAGTTTTTTGATGGTCGTCCTCTGGGGGCTCCGTTGGGGATCTTTTGACGGTCTTTTTATGGTCTTTTCGGGGATCTTTGAGGGTATTTTGGGGGTTTTTGGAGGTCCTTTGATGGTCTTTTGGGGCCTTTGAAGGTCTTTTGGGGGCTATTTCGTTTTTTTACTATTTTTAAGCGTCTTTTGAGGGTCTTTTGAGGAGTCTTTTGAGTGTCTTTTGGTGGTCTTTTGAGGGTCTTTCTGGGGTCTTTTGAGGGTTTTCTGAGTGTCTTTTGAGGGTCTTTTGAAAGTCTTTTGGGAGTCGTTTGAGGGTCTCTTGAGGGTCCTTTGGGGGTCCTTTAAGGATCTAATGTGGGGTGTCTTTTAGGTTTTTTTAAAGCTTCTTTTGAGGGTCTTTTGACGGTCTTTTGGTGGTCGTTTGAGGGTCTTTCTGGAGTCTTTTGAGGGTCTTTTGAGTGTCTGTTGGGGGTCTTTTGAGGGTCATTTAAGGGTCCTTTGAGGGTCTATTGGGGTGTATTTTTTTAGGTTTTTGTTTAAAGCTTCTTTTGAGGGTCTTTTGAGGGTCCTTTGGGGGTCCTTTAAGGATCTAATGTAGGGTGTCTTTTAGGTTTTTTTAAAGCTTCTTTTGAGGGTCTTTTGGTGGTCGTTTGAGGTTCTTTCTGGAGTCTTTTGGGGTTCTCTTGGTGGTCTGTTGGGGGTCTTTTGAGGGTCTTTTAAGGGTCCTTTGAAAGTCTAATGGGGTGTATTTTTTAGGTTTTTTTAAAGCTTTTTTTGATGGTTTTTTTGGGGGTCTTTTGAAGAGTCTTTTGAGAGTGTTTTGGGTTTTTGAGGGTCATATTGCGGTCTTTCGTTATTAAGGGTCTTTCGGAGGTCTTCTTTTTGGGGTTGTGGGCGTCTTTTGATGGTCTTTTGGAGGTATTTTTGCATAAAACATCTAATAACAACACTATTGGATTTCCGACACTGGATCAGGCGACATACAAATGACCATGCGAGAAGCATAGATTTTCAAGGTAAATGCCGCAAACACTCGTTGACGAATGACGAAGTTGTCTATAAGTTAAGCGAATCAACGACTGATTTTCAAAGTAATTTGGTAGCGTTGTTCAAGCGTATGTCTATTCGTGATGATTTGCCTGAATGTACTGATAATAAATGTCAAAAATGAGCGCAGTATGACAGTTCGTTTGACAGTTAACCCTTCAGTAAGCTCTATCTAAGCAAAAGAACACCCTTTCTTTTCCAAAAATTATTTCCCTTTAACGCTAAACTCTTTAATTTATAATTGGAATTAACTTTTAGGTCATCACCTTTACTACCTAGAATCTCCTTTTATGGTCCTTGTTATCGCTTTCAGTATAGTACACCTTAAGAACTGCGAATATGTTAAAAGGAAATATAAAGAACTGAAAGAATGGGAATCCTTTCATCCAAGCAACTACTACGACAACAAAATTCCATCCCCTGGCAATTTACAAGAAGAAGAACTAAATTTTTTGAAAGCTTCTAATTGAACGCTTCCATTGTCCGACGAAAGTCATCGTCTTGATTATGTCACTGTCCCTGCTCACTTCATTCATCTCTCAAGTTTATTTGTATTTGCAATGATCCTTTTTTGGTGTTGTTGTTCTTGTTGTGGTCTCCTTGTGCATATCTCGATATAAAAGATTGAAAAGAATAAAAAGAAGATTTGTAATTTCCTTTAATTTCGGAAGGATACCCTCATATAATAAATATAAGAAAAGAAAAAAATACCAATAGTAATGATAATAATAATCTCAGCTTCCGAGACACCCACCCCTACACCCATTTGCTGCTTTACCCCTTTACCACTTTACCAACAACCGGAATTGTCATCATTTCACTCGCGTCCCCAGTACGTTCAAGTTTATTTTTCAATTTCTGTGAATAGCGAAGGCAACATAATGACAAAAAGGATCCACCTCCCTACCACCCATTCACACTGCTAAGCAATTTTTATGTCATTTCATGAAGAAAATTGAAGAGGAAAATCCTACAATGGACAAATTAATTCTGATAGAAAAGAACTTTGGAGAGGGGAAGCAGAAGAAGAAGGGCGGTACAGAAAGGGAAATATCCAAACTCAGACGAAGCTGAAAGATTTACTTTTACCCTGAAATCAATGGAGTCCACCATGAAAGCGTACTGCATTTTGCTCAACAACAACAACAACGAAAGGGGTTTCCCTTTTTATTCTTCTTCTTCTTCTTCTGGTCCTAACGCTATCCATCATGATGATTATTTTGCTGTTTGTAAAGTGAGCGGAGGTGGAAAATGTAAAGGAAGCTAAACTTGGCTGGACACTTGGCTTGGCTTTCCTTTGTTTGCTTTTATAATTCAGAGATTTTCAGAATCCCTCATTCAATGAAATTTAGGTGGTCTTGCGAGACTTCTTGAAGGTGTGATGTGGAATAGCGTTCCGTTTTACCTTAGTGCTCATTATTTTCAGTAAATTTCTGTGACGTGATGATTCAGTATCGATAAGCAAGAATGGCAACATTTAAAGAAAAATAAGTCAAAGGGGAAAATAATTTGATATCGATGTGGAGCGTTTTAGAAGAACTTATACATCATATCCTTTTAAGGTAATTGAAATTTAAACATGAATACAATTGCATAGTAAAGGAGAAGATAAAGAAGATCCTTGGAAATTGTCATAGATACCAGATGTTAACCAGTTTAGTCATCGAACTTTACTTGACTTGCATTACAATCAATAAAATCAAACAGAAATTGGGTAACCGCAGGGTTGAATATTTTGTCCTGTTCTGTTCAACAATCAAAATTGCATCAATTGCACTAATCTGTTAATGTGTTCCAATGTAATCTTAAATCTGTAGAATTATAAATAGCAAAGGGTTCTCAAAGTTGGACCAGTTTCTTTTAGAAGATTAATTATGGTTTCTCGAAGGATATAAGTTGAATAAGCTGAACCTTCTGGTGATAATTACTTATGCAATTAACCAGTATGGATGCAATATATAAGCAGCCACTTCTTCAGAAGAAAATCAAACCAAGAAAATGACATAAGGCTTAAAGCTGCACTGATGCCTGCATTTGCATCAAGTTGGTCCAAATCAATGTTGGCCAAAAGCTGCGAACATCTAGAATAATGGAGGCAAGTCTCGCATCGATCGCAACGTCATCCATTTGGATGACGGTATGTTGTTCCCGCGACGCGGTGGGAAAAAATGGAAGTGGAAAGTTAAAAGGAGAGTGGTAATAATCTCCAAAATATCTGTTTTTGTAGTATTTTCAAATTTCAAAGTATTTTCTTTTTTCCACGCATCACACGCGCCACACGCGATTCGCGACACGCGTCACATGCGGGATATTAGGGGTCAACTGAATAATGTTGATTTTGCATGATCGCTTACGAGAAATAGTGACAAGTAGTGATCATTCCAATGTAAATTCTCGATCACTTGTTAACGTATGGATTACATTCACTCGTTAACTGATGTCATAATTCGACCACAGAATTGACCCCTGACATTGAGCTACTCGCACCTCTAGGTCTTGCGAAAGGTGATTAAAAAGGATTTTAAAAAAAAAAACGAGAATATGGCGGCATTTCCAACCATTACACGCTCCATATGCGAATATAAAAATTGCTATTTGGGACTTAGACACTCACTACTCAGCTCTCTAGGTCGTGTGAAAGGTGGATAAATAGGACCTCAAAAAAGTCGAAAAAAATTGCTCGTAGGTTTTCTCGAGGGGTGTTGTCGAATATTTTCTTATTTGGGGCGTAGGCGCTTAACATAGGCTTACAGTTAGGTATATGTGGTTCCGACGGATGTTGTAGGCTATTTTCTCTGTTGGAGCGTGATCGCTTATGTTGGTCAGTTTAGCTTTAATGCCGATTGTTAGAATGGGTTCGCTTACCTGTCATAACTCAAGACTTCTTGCCTAAGGCATGAACCAAATTGCACTATCGCCTGCTATTTCTCTTCTCTATACCAGTCACAGTTTGTCATCGTTCTTTTGCCCGGCCCATTCCATGGCACTTCCTGTCATTTATGTCAACTTTGTATCTGACTTGGGCTTCCGTTAATTTTTTGGCAGCACGTGGTCTGTTAAGAGTGTGATCAATACAGATCCGGAAATCATTGTTCTTTTTTCTCCCCGAGGATACCGCTGTATCTTACTTTTCGATGGGTTTGATACTTGGTATAACTCGGCAGATAAATACGACAAGGCTGCTAGTACTTAGAATGTCTAGAATGGGCACTGTCTTTGTATTTAGCAGATTCATCGTACACTGCAGGATCGTGATGTGCCTGGAATAGTTTCTATCCTAGGCGGCCTAGGAAAGCATGCTATCCTAGTGACAAATGATGGGGTTCGAGGTTCCGGACGATGTGCTGCCAGGGTAAGCTTTACTTTGTCCAGACACTCATACTAAACGATCTGAGGCCTTTGGTTTCATATCTCACCAAGGTCGCGTTGGTACCACGGGAGTTGGTTGCACACTGATAAGATTGATCTCCTTGGAGATTAGCTCGTTCGTAAACAAATGCCTACGTATCATTTTTAGGATCTTCTGGCTCAATCTTATATCCAACGACGAACTTCATCGGAGAACGGGCCACGAACATTTAGACGTTTTTGTGCGAAGGAGAAAGTGGCAGTGGATTGGACACACATTAAGGCGCGAAAATAACTCCATTGCGGTATATGCCATGCAGTGGAAACCGCTCACCCAGACAGGTGGAACAGCGTAGCGCAGGACAGTCGAGGAGGAATGAGTTGGAGGCGGCTCAAACGCGTTGCAGAAAACAGAACAAGATGGCACGTAGGCGTTGAAAGGATTTAAGAAGAACAAGAGGTTAGCTGAGTCTGTCCCAACTTTTGGTTGAGAACCCCGTTCTGGTGGTTTACTACCCAAATGCGGATAGAGCGCTAGCGTTGGCAACATCATAAGTGTTCCTGGTTTTACAAAATTCTTGGGTTCATCAGTGTTGCCTGCTTATATTACTGGTGCGATGATGTGCGCTCTCTGAAGTTGCATATCTCAACCGTTTGTCGTCAACCAAAGATCGGCAAGGATTTTGGTAGTTCCTGCTCTAAGGTGGAATTATGAGGTGTGGCGGTATTCACGTTAATTCAAAGACATTTCGCCTTGTTGGGTCGTTGTTGTATCATGACAAGACTGTTCGCTATAGACAGCCATTACCTGAATAAGGTTCAAAGCAGGGTACCATTCTATGACCATTACTTTTTTTTGACTTACTTCTGAATTGATGCCATCTAATGTACCTTTTTGATACGATACGATACGATGATGGTAAGAATTCGAGCCCACAGTCCGAAATGCCACTCAGGACTCTAAATAGGCGTGAAGTTATCCCGGATTGGAGTATTCCTACCAGTTCCAGTTGTTTCCTTTTACGATACCAACGCTGAGTTTTTTTCCTTCTACATTTCGGATTATTTTCCAAGCGGAATATGGCAAAGAATTCATTCCAGTCCACCCACAACGCCTTCTGTTATCAAATTTATTTTTTGCGTCATCCTTTCGCCAAACGATGATAATGAAGTACTCACGAGTGACTGCGCTTGCATAGTGGAATACACTTTTACAAGATGGACTTGGCTTCCGTTTGTTCCGTTGATAACCTTTGGAGTTTAACTGAAATTATTGTCTCTGTCGTTTCCATAAAGAAAAATGTCGTTTCTTCCATCTCTTACACTCGAAGCTTTCCTTACCATCCTAGCGGACTGTGTGCACTATTACGGAAACGCTTTA
Organism: Nephrocerus scutellatus; assembly: GCA_947095585.1. Taxonomy (NCBI): domain Eukaryota; kingdom Metazoa; phylum Arthropoda; class Insecta; order Diptera; family Pipunculidae; genus Nephrocerus; species Nephrocerus scutellatus. Next base: position 92,168,033 of record OX352764.1, read on the forward strand.
CCTAAGTGACAGTAGTGCGGCGCTTCCTTTGCTATTATTGTGTATGTGTGTGTGTGTGTGTGTGTGCGTTTTATTATCCTCACAATCACAATCGCAATCTCAATGACATTCTTTTAGGGACATCATTTTGTTTGCTTTGTGTTTTTTCTTCCCTCCATCCCGCGCACATTTCGTGGATCTCTAAAACGAAGCCATTGGAAAACAATTTAATTTGATGAGATGAGATAACTTTTACGCACACACACACACACACAACAAGCGTACATCCGCATCAGCGGCAGAACACATCATCATCGTTACATCTTGTGTCGTTACGTAAAGTAAAAAGTTAGTTTCCGCTTAGCGTAGTCGCTGTTCCGTCCTTTCGTCATTTCGTCCTCCTTTGCTCTCAGTTTAGTTATGTTCCGAGCTCTACTTCTATGCTACGATCTGTCGGTCCTGATAAAAATTGCGTTTACGTTCGAGAAACAGATGAAATCTTCTGCCGCCACCCACCCATACCCATCGTCCTTGTTTTTATCGCCTTCATGGTATTTTTTGTATTTTCAAAAAAAGAAAGAAGAAATCTTTTTTGATAGTCACGAGTATGACGTGCGCGCTCTGTGCTTCACGCTTTGCTGGCTTATTGCTGCTGCTGCCTGCAGCAATACACTTAAGCATCCTTATTCCTTTTTCTTCCTTTTGTTTCCCCTTTGTAACTCTATTTGGGTTGAGTGGTGGTCGGTTCCGATGCATCAATGAACAAATTTCATACTCGCCTCGACATACTACAGGATATCCTTTCAATGCGCCGGACGATTTTTATACCTTCCTTAAATGCGTTTTTGTGTTGTTGTTGTTTTTTCTGTTTCTGGAATTATGGATTAATTTTTTGTTAAACTTTTAGTTTTGTTTTTATTTTTATTTTTATTGTAATGCATTTACTTTCAAAATAAGAAATGTTTATATTTCTGTCCGCTGTGATTACAGAGTAGCCATTAACACGCTATTTGGAAGGATGTCTGCTTAGTTTTTATGCATCAGTGTAAACATTTACGATGCTCTTAGAAGGTCTTCAATATACGATTATCGGTTCTTTAAAGGATCTTTCTGTGCACTCTTCTTAACATAAAAGTAATTACAGTCATAAAGAGCCCGCCCGCATTGCATTCGGGCCAAGATGTTGTCTGGTCGTCACTTCACTCTTTTATAGTCAGCATTAGAGTATTATCTCGTAAGTCGCTTAGCCGGTACCAGAGTAAAGGACTCCTCCTTCCATTGCTCTCTGTTTATTTGAATTTTTATTTGGAATCCAAATGGTCGATTGGCTTTTGTAATCGTCTGTCTTATAGTCGTAAATGGGAACGCTCTTAAGTCTCTATTATGAACGTATTTGTGGCTCTTTATGAACTTTGTCAGATTTATTTTATTGCCTATCTGATCGATCAGCATTTTTGGACCCATCACATGGTCACTCGGGCTTCGGGCACTATGCCAGTTGTCACCATAATTTCCAAATATATCTCCCTAAGCAACTTATTGCAAATGCAGAGATGCATTTGTGCAGTTGGTATACATTCTTTCTTTCTTTTCTTTACTCCGCGGGTGAGCATAGGGCTTCTACAAACGCCCGCCAACGAACTCGATTTAACGCCTGAGGTTTCAAGAGACGCCACTCGGTCCCCTGGGATCTTGCTTCCTCTTCTATTGTCCTTTTTCATGTTTTGCTAGGACGGCCAACTCGACGGTTTCCTTCTGGATTCCAGTCGAGCGCTAGTTTCGTAATGTCGTCTGCTGGCTTTCTCAAAGTGTGGCCCATCCAGCTCCATTTTCGTCGTCTGATGGCGATCGCGATTGCTTCCTGCTGTGTTACTCTCCGCAAGTCTTGATTGATAATGTCAGTGTCCTCCTTAAGTACTTGTTGATGAAAACTTGGAGGCGCGTCGCAATTGACTCTGTGACTTTCCACGTTTCGCAGCCATACAAGAGTACTGAGAGAACGTTAGATCTGAACATCATTAGCTTTAGATTCCGGGAAATTTGCGAGGAGTTCCAGATATTATTAAGCATACTATAGGAGTGTTGCGCCTTGTTTACACGAGAGCACACATCCGAGTCAGCACCACCATTTTTTGACATCCAGCTGCCCAAATAACAACAGTTGGTATACACACGCAACCTAAACGTTAAGGGAAAGACATTTGGTTGCAGCGTTCGTGACCTTATCACCGCTACCATCCGCCGGGAAAAAGGAATGGCGCTTGTTGATAATCTAAGTCGCTCACCAGTAGAGGACGTAAAGCCAATCGACCCGACTGGTTTTATTCTCAACGTTACGGAAGTTGAAAGTGACTGGCGTACCTGTTTCGTATCGATATCTCATCTTTTTTTAAGCCCGTTGAGAGTAAACTTTCAAAGTAACGTCATTTTTCGTCTCTTTACGATTTCTCGTCATGTCTTGAATACAATAAAAAATAAAAATATTATAAGAATATGACAGGATGATTAATTTAAAAAATAAAAAAAATAAAAATTTTTATGGATATTATGGATATAGATTGTTTATAGGATTATTATAGGAGGTTTATATTTATAGTAGTTTATAGAATAAGCTTGTAGAAAAGATAGTAGGATTAAACTAAGATTATAGAAAGTTTAGAAAATTATAGGAAGATTATAGCAATATTTTTTATGTATATCCTATAATTATAAGACATTATAATTTAAGGATGGATTATAAGAAGATTATAGAAGGATTATAGGAATAGCATGGAATTATCTCAACATTTTTAACGAATGATTATAGAAGAATTATAGGACGAATTATTGTATGAGTATAGGATGATTGTAGAAAAGGTAGTAGGTTTATATTTCCATATTTTTTATGTATATCCTACAATTATATGACATTATATGTAAAGGATGGATTATAAGAAGATTATAGGATTATAGGAATAGTATAGAATTATCTCAACATTTTTATCGAATGATTATAGCAGGATTATAGGCTGATTTATAGAATGAGTATAGGATGATTGTACATAGTAGGGGATTATACTAAGAAGATTATAAAATGTTTAGAAAATTATAGGAAGATTATAGCTAATTTTTTATGTATATCCTATAATTATATGACATTATAATTAAAGGATGGATTATAGGAAGATTATAGAAGGATTATAGGAATAGTATGTAATGATCTCAACATTTTTATCGAATGATTATAGAAGGATTATAGGATGATTTATAGTATGAGTACAGGATGATTGTAGAAAAGGTAGTACGATTATACTTCGGTATTTTTTTATGTATATCCTATATTTATATGACATTATAATTATTGGATGGATTATAAGAAGATTATAGAAGGATTATAGGAATAGTATGGAATGATCTCAACATTTTTATCGAATTATTATAGAAGGATTATAGGACGATTTATAGTATCAGTATACGATGATTGTACAAAAGGTAGTATGATTATATATGATAAGATTATAGGATGCTTAGAAAATTATGAGAGGATAATTATAGAATAGATTTTGAATAAACTATACAAAAATTAGCATTTTTTATATTCCGAGTATGACGTGTGTAGCGCGTGTGATGGGTTGACATTTTTTTTCTACTTGTTTGAGGTCCTTTTTAACCAACTTCCACACGACCTAGAGAGCTGAAATTTTGTGAGTGTCTTAAGTCCAAAATAGCATTTTGGACGGAACTAAACAAGAAACGTTAGACCGTTCGCACTTGCAATTTTAGCCTACATATATAAGGACTTATACACATAGTTGCCCGGAGACCACCACTAGAAGGTAAAGCAAGCACTGCATCACAAACTTGATTGTTGCGCTACTGGCTCAAACTAAGTTTTGAGCAGTCAATTGTTTCCCGATCAATCGCAATCCAATGCAGGGCCACATTTACTTGCTTATTGTTAATTAAAACTGATTTAAGTTTGTCTACTCACATAATATTAATTAAGCTTGTCACTAATTTATCAGATATTGTATCTTACTGTGAATAAGAATTATAAGTAAATTAACAAATTGTAATTTTGTTTTATTCCGACTATTTCATTTTCTCGTTTTTGAGGTCTTTTTTAACCACCTTTCGCACGACCTAGAGGGCGCATTTTGATATCCCGTTTTTGATGCGTGTCGCGAGTGGCGAGTGGCGAGTGACACGAGTGGCGCGTGTGAAGTGTGGAAAAAAGAAACTTCTTTGAAATTGCCCCGACCTTAAAAACAGATATTTTGGCGATAATAAACGATATTTACCAAATAATAAACGAATGTGTCGCGTGTTTCGATGCAGATATAAGATTGTACCCGAAAAATTAAGTTTTTTTTACATTTACTTGTTCCTTTGTTAAATTGTTATATGAACTCATAGTATATATATACCAGACTGATATGATCGAGTTTCAGTGTAAACATTTATTTTAATTCATATAATCGCGAGTTCATATAATCGAGAATCTACTGTAATATCTTTCATGACACTTGCGCTCTCTCTCTCTCTCTCTCTCTCATTGAATTTAAAACTCTATACCATATACAAATAAAAAAAAATTCTGTCACTTGTACTGTCATGTGATGACACTTGATGACTTGAATGTCTTCAACTTCTTCTTTTTATTGAGAACAGTTCTTGCAAATCGAATAAACAAACTTTCTGTTTCGAATCAAGTTCTGCTGTCCTTTGTCTGTATCTGGCTTCTTTTTTGGAATATTTTGTGCCAATATTTATCGGTCGATTACAAAACAACCGGATGCAGCTTATTGACGTTTTAAAATTTCTAAAATTAGCAAAATTTCTGCTACTCTTACTGTTGTTGCTGCATCATCATTTCTAAAAATATTCGTTGCCGGATCATTTTGGAGCAGCAAATTACAAAAAAAAAAGCCAATCTGTTCCACTTTGCACGCAGCAGCGCACCTCTCCTTTGTGTAACGCCGAAAATCGCTGATCTCATACCTCTCACCAATGTGAAAAGATCCATTAATTAACGAATTGTCGAATTGTTCGGTCGTTCGGTCGTTCGTTTGTGATTATGTGAAACCCCCACTCAGCTGTCCATCGCAGCAGCGACTGCCAATCAAATGAGTGATGGATTATTGACGGACTGACTGGCAGGCGTGCAAAAAAGAAATCATACCAAGGTCGGTCGGTCGGTCGGTCGGTCGGTCGGTCGGTTGGTCCAAGCAGGCAAATAGCCAATCAGCCGGAGGAATAAATTAAGAAAAAAACCACACCAACCAAGCAATCTCCTTGACAACAACATCTCGTCCGGCAATGCAGTGTTGCTTCCTTGTATCTATCTTTCGTAAAATCACCATCGCGCCTCATCACGTGCCGGTGCAAAGTTGAAATGAATCTGATGCCTCTGGGGAGGGGGCGGCGGCTATCTTTGCTGACTAGCGAATAGAAAGAAACTTAGTGATGAGTGACTGAGTCGCAAAATAACTTTGTGAGTTGAGAGAATACTTTTGGCCTCCTCGCCTTGGAGCAATGTATTAACAAGCTCTTATTCCTCTTCTTCTTGTTCTTCGTTTTCTTCTTCTTCTTAAATCCGACTATGCAAACGCATCTTTCTGTAGGTAGATACCGGTTGTGCCGCGCTGCTATACATTACCGCTCAGCACAGACTTGCGACTTACGATAATGATGATGATGATGATGATGCACAAAAAAAGAACTGGAAACCATAAAAAGCGAAATACCCCAATCCAACTTAAGATACTTCTGCGCGTGTGAACCCTCTGGCGTTGTATGCTGTGGTGCCTTTGGAGCTTTGGATGTTAGTCGTGCTTCGTGCTTTGCTTGTGCCCCACAAGACAGCACTCCTCCACACATTTCACCACGCAACGACCGAATAATAATTCGACTGAAAATGAAACGCTCAGCTCAGCGCTTCCAAAAGGGTTTCATCTGCTTCTGTTCCTTTTTTTTTAAGTGAAATTTTTTTTTATCTCGTGTATTTGTTCTTTGTTCGCCGACCACCCACACTCACCCTGCACTTCGTCCTTCCTTCTGTCATTCCCACCCATTACGGAAAACATTTGACAATTTGCATTTTTTTGCACCGTCAAATATTGATGAGGACTCTAAAACTTTTCTTTGAATTTTTCATTTCTCACCGGCGCATTTTTCATTTCTCACCGGCTCATTGCACATTGTTTCTTCTGTGTTACGTGTGTCCTTGGTGGCGACATTCGTTCCTTTTGACCTTTTTAATTTTTGCACACAAACAAGAGCATTTTTGCCATTGTTCGGAATTTTTTCGTTTAATGTTTTTTTTTTTGGGGGAAAAAGAATGAACCATGCAAAGTCATGTTGCTTTATTGTCAATTGTCCCTGATGGATGCGATGAGAGAAACTTCACATACATCAGTCGGTGATTGTGCACAGGATTCTTGCGTCGTCTTCAAATGCCAGAGTGAATGCGCTGGGAGTATCTCTCTGTGAAATTAACGACAGACATTATTCTTTAAATTAACGATTTTTTTTTCAATTGTTCCTTTAAAGTCAGATACTTTTTGGATTTAAACTTCTCGTGCTGCTACTAATAGAATAGCATTTTTAAAACGAGCCACTATGCTCGCACATCTTAGCATCTTTTGCTGTTTACATTGAGATGCCTACCGTCGCTGTTAACTTTTCACTGCCGTCACTTCTGTCGTGCCAGGGTAGAGTACTTGTAGCTGGTACCTATTGCCAATACGCTCGGACATAGTAGCATTTCGCTGTGGACCATGCACCACTACTCGGATTACGCTCCGTTCGAATTACGCCCCGCTCGACTTACGCTGCGCTCGAATAAGGTTCTGTTTGACTAACTCTCTGCTCGACTTACGCTCCGCTCGAATTATGCTCCGTTCGACTTACGCTCCGATCGATTTACGTCCGTTCTAATGGGGCTAAAGCTGAGTTCTATGGCATGTTGAGGCTCTCAGACTTAAGCGCACACTTTCGACAAACAGCAGCAATATTCTGGACTAAGAATGCTGGATGTTCTGCTATGGTTTACGTGCTTATGCCTAGACAGTCAGCCTGAACGAACCAATGTCAATGACGCCAGTCTTACCAAGGGGCTATTGCTGAGTTCTATGCCGCGTTGAGGGTCTCAGTCAAGGAATATTATTTATAAGACTATCATGCCATACAATCATCAAAAGCCTTCGAAATATCCAGTGATACGACGCCAACGAACGACGAACGAACCAATGTCAATGACGCCAGTCTTACCAAGGGGCTAATGCTGAGCTCTATGCCGAGTTGAGGGTCTCAGTCAAGGAATATTATTTATAAGACTATCATGCCATACAATCATCAAAAGCCTTCGAAATATCCAGGGATACGACGCCAACGAACGACGAACGAACCAATGTCAATGACGACAGTCTTACCAAGGGGCTATTGCTGAGTTCTATGCCGAGTTGAGGGTCTCAGTCAGGGAATATTATTTATAAGACTATCATGCCACACAATCATCAAAAGCCTTCGAAATATCCAGTGATACGACGCCAACGAACGACGAACGAACCAATGTCAATGACGCCAGTCTTACCAAGGGGCTAATGCTGAGTTCTATGCCGAGTTGAGGGTCTCAGTCAGGGAATATTATTTATAAGACTATCATGCCACACAATCATCAAAAGCCTTCGAAATATCCAGAGATACGACACCAACGAACGACGAACGAACCAATGTCAATGACGCCAGTCTTACCAAGGGGCTAATGCTGAGCTCTATGCCGAGTTGAGGGTCTCAGTCAGGGAATATTATTTATAAGACTATCATGCCACACAATCATCAAAAGCCTTCGAAATATCCAGGGATACGACACCAACGAACGACGAACGAACCAATGTCAATGACGCCAGTCTTACCAAGGGGCTAATGCTGAGTTCTATGCCGAGTTGAGGGTCTCAGTCAGGGAATATTATTTATAAGACTATCATGCCACACAATCATCAAAAGCCTGCGAAATATCCAGTGATACGACGCCAACGAACGACGAACGAACCAATGTCAATGACGCCAGTCTTACCAAGGGGCTAATGCTGAGCTCTATGCCGAGTTGAGGGTCTCAGTCAAGGAATATTATTTATAAGACTATCATGCCATACAATCATCAAAAGCCTTCGAAATATCCAGGGATACGACGCCAACGAACGACGAACGAACCAATGTCAATGACGACAGTCTTACCAAGGGGCTATTGCTGAGTTCTATGCCGAGTTGAGGGTCTCAGTCAGGGAATATTATTTATAAGACTATCATGCCACACAATCATCAAAAGCCTGCGAAATATCCAGTGCTACGACGCCAACGAACGACGAACGAACCAATGTCAATGACGCCAGTCTTACCAAGGGGCTAATGCTGAGCTCTATGCCGAGTTGAGGGTCTCAGTCAAGGAATATTATTTATAAGACTATCATGCCATACAATCATCAAAAGCCTTCGAAATATCCAGGGATACGACGCCAACGAACGACGAACGAACCAATCTCAATGACGACAGTCTTACCAAGGGGCTATTGCTGAGTTCTATGCCGAGTTAAGGGTCTCAAGCTTAAGCGCACACTTTCGACAAACAGCAGCAATATTCTCGACTAAGCGTGCTGGCTGTTCTGCCCAGACACTCATCCTGAACGAGCCAAGTTCATTGACGTTGATGAAATTCTGAGAGGGGTAACTTTTGAATGGAAGTTACTTTCGCATTGTCGACTATGAATACTGCAATAGCATTGTTATGGATGGACGCAACAAATCCTTGCCCTAAGAAGACCGTTTGGTTGAGCCCTTCAGGCAGATGTCCGCGTCAATCGAAAGACAATTGCTGGGCCCGCTATACGACATGTTACATGAAGGTAACTTGATAACTTAGCATGCCCTCCACAAACTTGCGTGAATTTTTTCGACCCGAAATTCAAATTTAAAACCTGCCATTGGTTTTGCAACACAACTCTTAACTCTTCAGTATCAGTTTATAGTATTTATCAGCAACCATTCCATTGCCGGTTGCAATACTAAGTAGGTGTCACTATGGCAGAGTGTAGAGTATGGTTATAGCAGACCAATACACCTTCTCAATTTATTTCTAGTTCATTCGTACATACATTTTTTTAAGATATTTGGAAAAGTAGTCTACAATTGGCTAATACCCAAACAGTCAAATTTGTAGATGAGTGAGTGATTTGCTTCCTAAAATACTTTCAGTGTACGAATATAAATGACATTTTTGTAAATTTTTAAAGTGATTATCTCTTCTGTGATGTCATTCGAATATTTTGGTTTTTTTTTAAATTAAATTTAAAATTGCCTGGCAGTAAAATTTTTAAACTAAGGATGAGAACTTAAGGGAGTTTTTTTTTGCTTAGATAGAACTTATTGTCTGACTGTCAAACGAGCTGCCATAGGTTAGGTTAGATTGAAGTGGCCGTCAGTGAAAACCGACGCACTTAGACCATGAAGGTCCGTTGTGATACCACAAGTATCTAGGAAAATTCCACCCCTACTCGTTGAACCACTTGTAGCTTCGTATGAAGCGCAAGAGAATAGTAATGTCAATGTGGGTTGAGATCGTTGAAAAAGAACGCTCCCAGATGGAGCTTCCGCTTATTCGAGAGGGCTGGGCACGTACAAAGTAGATGGAGAGTGGTTTCCTCCTCCTCCTCATCCATGCAGCTTCTGCAGAAATCGTTGGAAAAGACTCCTAGTCTTTCTGCATGCTTGCCTATGAGACCGTGTCCAGTTATGACACCTATAATGACACCATATTCAGGCAATAGGGGTAGTATGGTTCCATGCTTGGCGAGTTCATCAGCCATACAATTACCAGGAATGTCTCTATGCCCTGGCACCCATCATAGGTGAATGTTGAAGTGCTCCGCCATCTCCTCAAGAGACGATCGGCAATTCCGGGCTAGAATGGAATTTGTGGAGACTGATGGACTTTAGCGCAGCCTGGATATCCGAGAAAATGTGGATATCCTTAACAGATATGACATAACTCTTCAGTGAAGACAAGGCTTCCTTAATAGCCATGATTTCAGCTTGGAAAATACTACAGTGACGGAAAGAGCAACTTAGATTTAGTCTTTTTGAAAAGACACCTCCGCCAAACCCTTCATCAGTTTTCGACCCGTCTGTGTAGAAGTGAATTCCTTCATTTTCCAAGTAGATACCTTCCTCCCAAGAAGACCTGGAGGGGATGGTGGCCTGGAAGTTTTTGTTGAAGTGGAGCAGCGAAATGGTGTAATGGTATCTAAGTTGACAAGTGGAGTCCTGACTGAATTCAGGATAGAAGATTGGCCGAAATCATTCACGGTCCACTGAGAGATTGCTCTGAGGCGAGTAGCCACGCTTGCAGCCAGTTGTCTGCCGAAGATGTCGAGTGGAGCAAGGTTGAGCAGAATGTCCAGTTCAGCAGAGGGAGTTGTACGAAGCGCTCCGCTCACACAAAGACAAGCTGATCTTTGGACTCTGCTTAGTTTGTCGCGATTGATCGCTTTATCTTATGCAGTCCACCAAACAGCCACACCGTATAGCAGAATAGGTCCGACTACTGCTGTGTACAGCCAATGAGTGATATGCGGTTGAAGACGCCATTTGCTTCCTATGGCTTTTTTGCTTGAGAAGAGTGCCACTGTGGCTTTACGGACTCTTTCTTGTATGTTGGGTTTCCAGCTCTGCTTCCTATCCAGAATAAGTCCAAGATATTTGGCCTGATCGGAGAAAGTCAAGCTTGTGCCCTTGATGGACGGAGTGTTGACGAGTGGGATTTTGTACTTCCTCGTAAAGAGGACAAGTTCGGTTTTTTGGGGGTTTACCCCTAGACCACAATGATCTGCCCAGCTTATTAGCTTATTTAGAGCATTCTGCATAAGCTCTTTCAAGGTGTGTGGGTGCTTTCCTGAGACGGCTATGGCAATATCGTACGCATTGGCGATCACTCCGCAGCCTTTCCCCCTCAGGCGAACCATCAGCTCATTCACCACCAGGTTCCAAAGAATTGGGGACAGGACTCCTCCTTGCGGGGTGCCTCTGCTGACAAATCTTTTGGTAGACAACAAACCAAGTCTTGAATTTATGATCCTACTTGTGAGTAGAAGATCAATCAGTTCACCCAGTGAGTCGTTCACCCCCAAAGTCGACAGCGCATCCGTGATCGCAGATGTTTTGACGTTGTTAAAAGCGCCTTCGATGTCCAGGAAAACCACCATTGCGTATTCCTTGTGATGAATGATGAATGTGTGGGAGTATTCAATGGAACGTACTAGCGTATGCAGAGCTGTTTCTATTGATTTGCTCTTGCAGTACGCGTGTTGATCGACGAACAGAAATCTTTTGTCAATACTTAGTACGAAGGTGTATTCTATCAGTCTTTCTAATGTTTTTAAAAGAAATGACGAATGGCTAATGGGTCTGAGGTCTTTTGGACTGACGTGGGAACATTTACCTGCTAACGAGCTGTCATACTGCGATCTCTGTATGACATTTATTATCAGCATACTCTGGCAAATCATCGTCACAAATATGGAGTGAGACAAATCCACAATAGACCCTACAGACTCAATTACATCCACAAAACTATGGTTGTCATTAATCCTGACGAGATGTGCTTTCAATAGGATTGGCGACAGCAACAGTAGACGCCTTTGAGGCCAACATTGTTCGTGTTGTTTATGATCAGCAGTGCAGTGACTTAATATTGGACGTCCATACTGCGATTCGTCAAGAACAGCCGCGGTGGTCTTATGCCCGAAATAATCCTAATATGTTAATGCCATCTACTGTCCTTTCGATTGAATGAAACAATTGACTAAAAAGAAATTGTTTGTGTAATTTTTCAAAATTTCAAGTTCTATCGGACTTAAAAAAAAACACTTGATATTATTGATAACTGCAGTGTAACAGTGAATACCGTACGATACTTTTCTCCTTTCCATAAACTGACGTAACTAATAGGAACGCCACCGTCTTGCACATACCATAACAGCAGCATTAAGCAGAAGAAGCTGTCGATGCTACCGCAAAATTAATTTCTGTATAACACGCTCTATCGAAGATCCAACAAAAGGGAATCTACATCATCCACAAACTATAACGGACGTAGTCATTCACTACATACTGCCACTCAGCACTGCAAAGACTGCGATACCATTTTTCCGTCGCTAATTTATGTGCTCGCACAGTGGAAAAGAGCGCACTACACAATTTTTCATCCGACCAACCGACCGAACGAACGACCACACCGACGACCTTTATGTGTCACTACCGGGAGCAACCAGGAAGAAAAAAAAGGAAGCAGGCAATAAATTCGCCATCAACGAATAAACGGATCTCTTGGATCGAATCTATTGAGCGTTTTGTGTTGTGGCAGTAAAGGTGTAGGTTAGCAGGGGGATTGGAAAAGATTTTACCCGCAGAGGACCACAAAAGCCACTCAGCCAGGCAACACGATGAAGAAGATGACGGTTATCTTTAAAAAAAAAAAAATTGCACAGCTCTGCAGTGGCTGTGTGTGATGCTGTGTGCTCCAGTTTCAGTTTCTATTCAGATCCGGCGATCCTTTAATCAAAAGGCGGATACTACTCCTCTATTCGTTCCGCAGCCAAGAGCAGCAAATCGATAATTTCTGATTTACCGACCAAATGTCCCTGATCCCAGGAACCTTATCCGAAGGAAAATTAAAAAAGAGAGCAAAAAACAAAATGAAATATCCTCCTCCTAGAAAGGAAAAAAAATTCTACTTTTAATCCTTTACGAGTATAAAGAGTTGGAAAGGCGCTTGCGAGCCTCACAGCCAAATCTGACTTATGTCCATGAGAACTGTCTGGTTTCTGGTGGCATCCAAAAGGCTATCACCACCCACCCACCCATATAGGCCAATATGCAATGAGTTGCACTCATATGCAAATATAGCAATCGCCAGCGTCCTTGTGCTCTTCACTTTAGTTCGGATGCCATACACCTTACCACTCCACTTTTCCACCATTTCAGGTTACTTGGCTGTCGAAGATCCTTTAATCTTTTGTAATTTACTATGCAAGTGCAAAAGTTGAAGGTTTACGAGTATGTAAATGCTGAAGCAGTAGCTGAAGCGTCTCGCACACGGATTTGGAAAAGCAGTAATCCTTGACAGTCGTTGGCAATCGTAGTGCAAAGGAAAAATATGGTTATTGCGTTTTTAAATGCGAGGAAGACGGGGTATATTGGCTGCTATCACTTCACACTTTGGCATTATTGGCAGCTTTAACTTTTGTCCAATGAGTTTTCATGTCTATTATTTTATCGAGCACCATAAGAACATTTTCCCCCTTATCTGAAGAGGTCGATTCTGATAGGAATTATATGCGTCATTGGTGTACCACACGGTTCTTTAATTAGGCTTGTGATGTTTGCAACATCTGACTTCTTTCGCAGTCGGAAAAATTATGACCTCTTAATATGTCACCGCCGTAGCAATTTCAAGAAAAATAAAGTCAGACACAATTTGGTGTACCACACGATTCTATAATTAGGCGTCTGTTCTTTTCAACATTCGACTTTAATAACAGTCTGAAAAACGAATACCTACTGGTATGTTCTTTTGGCGCAAAAATCATTTCAAGGATCATAGAGTTATACAAGTATTATATTTGTTATTGGTGTACCACACGACTCAACAATTAGTCCAGTAATTTTTCGAATATTGAATTTTAACCACATACTGAAAAATTATAACGTCGTTGTATCTTTTTTCGGCGCCAAAAATATTTCAAGGATTATGTATGTAGTCAGACAAGAATTACACGCGTCATTGATGTACCACACGATTGTATACCTATGCATGTATTGTTTCTAACATTTGACCAATCACTGTCTGAAAAATTAATACCTTTTGGTACTTTCTGTAATAGTGTGAAAAAGTATTACCTCTTGGTATGTTCTGTCGACGGTAAAAACCATTCAAAGATTCATCTAGTCAGAGAAGAATTATGTGTGTCATTGGTGCACCACACGTTTCTATAATTAGGCCTCTATTATTTCCAAGGTTTGACTTGATTCGCAGTCTGAAAAGTTATTACCTCTTAGTATGTTCTGTTGACGACAAGTCATTTTAAGGATAATGGAGTAATACAGAATACAGACACGTTGTGTCGGCGCCAATGCCGTTCAAAGTTTCATGTAATCAGACAGGAATTATATCAGCTATTGGTGTACAACAAGATTCTATTGTTTTCCTGTATTGTTTTCAACATTTGACTTTAGCACTTTCTGAAAAATTAATATCTTTTGGTATGTTCTGTAGCAGTCTGAAAAAGTATAACCTCTTAGTATGTTTTCTCGACGACAAGTCATTTTAAGGGTCATGAAGTCATACAGAATTATATGCATCATTGACATACCACAAGATTCGTATATTAGTCCTGTATTGTTCCTAATATTTGACGAATTTTATTTACTTCAGTGACAATCTAAAAAATTATTACCCCTTGGTATGTTCTGTCCGCGACAAAGCCATTTCAAGGATTAATTAGATTTGTTATTCCTATTGGTGGTATACCACTCAATTCTATAATGAGGCATGTATTGTTCCTGACATTTTACGAATTTTATTTACTTCAGTGACAGTCTGAAAAATTATTATCTCTTAGTATGTTCTCTCGGCGGTAAAAGCCATTCAAAGGTTCATGAAGTTAGACAGGAATTATATTCGTCATTGGTGTACCAAACGATTCTATAATTAGGCTCGCGTTGTTTTTAACATTTGACTTCAACCACAGCCTGAAAAGTTATTAAATCTTAGGAGGTAGTGTCGGCACTAAAGCCATTTCAAGGACCATGTTGACAGACAAGAATTATATGCGTCATTGGTGTACCACACAATTCTGTAATTAGACTCGCGTTGTTTTCAACATTTGACTTCAACCACAGCCTGAAAAGTTATTACATCTGAGTAGGTAGTGTCGGCGCCAAAGCCATTTCAAGGACCATGTTGACAGACAAGAATTATATTCGCCATTGGTATACCATGCTTTTCTATAATTAGGCCAGTATTGTTTTCAACGTTGACTTCCTCGACAGTATGAAAAGTTATTACCTCTTTATTACCTCTTTGTAACATTTCTTGGCGCCAAAGCCATTTCCAGGATCAGGTGGTGTAAAAAAGATGCCAGGAAACTCTCATCGCAAGTAGCAAAGTTTTTGATTTATGTTTATGGAAGTTTTGTAGTAAGTGCAGTGCAGCAAAAGGAAACAAAACTTGAAATAGTTCTGCGCCGAGAGTCGAGTGTTCATTTCATTTCTATCAACGTAGGATAAAGTTTCTCCGCGATGAAGTAGAAAAACTGAGAACTTCCAATGATTATTTATTGCCACCTGAAGGCGGTGCTGTGCAGTGCCAAGCGCCTTAGATATTTCTATATAATCTGGCTGTCAGATTACTACTACATACTTACAATGTATCCCAAAAAGCATTTGACTCGACACTTGATTTGTGGCTAAAAGCTAAAAGCCGAGTGTTAAGCCATTAAACTGCCAGTTGAAGTGCCTTCTGGCCACTTGATTCATTCAAATTTCTTGGGGCTTTGATTTCGTCTGTTTTGGGGTTTTTTTTTTTGTTCGCTTTTGTGTTTTGGGTTTTCTTTGCAATACAGTCGTCGACTTTAACTTCATTTGTCGTTACCAGTTCAAGGTAAGCATCGTACTTTGGGCTCTGGTACAATCCATCGGTTATGATATATTTGGTTGTCAATTAATGTGCACCTAAAATGGTGGTCTGCGTATGTGTATATCTATTTTGAATAATTGTTGTATGCGAGCTCTAAGCGTATTATTAAAATCTTTTTATTAAAGATCAAGTTACTATGTAAGTTACCACATTCTTTAAAAGAGAAAGAGAGAATATTGTTATTTATAATAAATTCTTTGAAAATAATTTAGACTTCTTTTAAGTTATTTGCGCATTAAGGTTTTGGGTTAAGTAATGTAATGGTTATTGCCAGTCCACTTTTACCGTTAACTCTTCTTTAATATACATACATTGCAACAATCGTAACTTTTCATTACATAACTTTAGGCTTGAAAGTTTTTTTTTAAATATTGAAACAATCATTGCATTTCATTGTATATTTTTAGGGTTTAATAATTTAATAAAGAAAATTACATTTCACTGTTCACTTTTACGGTTTGTTTTAAATAAATATTGAAACAATTATTAAATTTCATTGTCCACTTTTAGGGTTAAATCCTTTAATGAATAGCGTAACATTTCACTGTACACTGTTAGAGTAAAATAATTTATTAAGTATTGCTGCAATTGCATTTCTTTCAAGAATGAAACTATTAATAAATTTTGAAATTAGCAACAATCATTACTTTTCACTGCACTTTTGCGGTTTATATTGTAACAATTATACTTTACAAATACTTTAATAAATTTCATTACATTTCACTGTCCACTCTTGCGGTATAAGTCTTTAATAAATATTGTAAAAACTATTAAATTTCATTCTACTTTTAGGAATAAATCCTAAATAGATATCATTACATTTCACTGTCTACTTTAAGGGTAAAATCATTTGTTAAATATTGCAACAATCGTAACATTTCATTGCATTTTTTTTTTAAGTTGAATCTATTTAATAAATATTGCAACAATCATTACGTTTCATTGCATAATTTTAGGATTAAATTATTTAATAAATATGTATTGCAATTTTACTAAATTTCATTCTATACTTCTATGCTGAATGAATATTTTTTATGGAATATTAATTTTGAGAAAAAAATGCGGAATTCTGTATATCGTACAGCTAAGAGGTTATGACTTTTTAAATATAACGTTTGCCAGAGTTTTCCTGGCTACTGGCCACTAGTAAAAATAGTCTTTAGAGTTCAGCTTCTTTAATGGTTCTTCATACATAAAGCTGTCGCGATAGAGCGATTTCCGAGCGTTGATCTGTTTTTTTTTTGTTAATAGCTTAGAAAGGCTTATTGCAATCAGTCATCCCTTTTCCTTAACCTGATTCATCTTAATCGCTGCTAAATTTCGATCAAACTTCTCGAGCAAAGAATTGGCAACAAAGCAACAAAGAAGCGACGGAAGGGCTTCACCCTGGGGACATCCCTTAGCCACTTTGACTGTAACTTTATCATCCATATTCTTCGTCATATAAAAAAAGTGCAATTCACTTCAAGCCTTTCAACAGAGTTCATAACGTCGAAGATAGCTTAGTCAAAGGCTTTCTCAAATGGTAAAGATTCCTACACTTCTAATAACATACCTTAGCACTTTTGCTTTCTTGAAAGTGTGTTTGGAGTAAAATATCACTGACTGCTTAATGAAAGTGCCATCATGTTTCCTGAACTGATTTAAGCTCAGCCTTTTCAGAGCCTTACTGTTTCTCTCATCTCATTTATTTCAGAAGAGAATTTCTTAAAAGACTGTAGCTTTGATTTTTGTGCAATTTGTGCTTTATCAATATACATCTGATACATATTATTAGCCCTCTTATAAGATACTTCCTTTTCAAGGCTTGTATCTGCTTTTTAAGATCTTACTGTGAATGTCCTTGGAAGTAATACTGGAAGGTACTCTTAAGAATTGATATTTTTGTTCTTCGGGTTATTTGTTGTGGTCCAAGAACTTTTGAGGCATCATATATCTTTAAGCCGATCTGATCCTAGCTTTTAATTCATTTTCCGATTAACGTACTTTTGCTTTCGCTCCGGTGACGCTTGCCGGTTATCCAGGGTTTATTTCTTCTATTCTTTCTCGTAACAAATTAAAAAGTAGTGGGTTTTGTTGTAAGTTTAAGTTTATCTCTTGTTTATTTTCGTCTTGGTTTGCTAAATAATGACAAATATGGTGTAAATACATATATGTATGCTTAAGACATTTAGTTATCCTATATAAATAAATAACTACTACTACTACTCGTTCTAACTACGGGAGTGGGTGGTATCGAAAAACAGGCGGATTGGTAGTAGCTAGCAAAGACTGCGAAATAAATCAACAGCGTTTTGTTAGATTACTAAACCTAAATAGCTAGTGAGTGGGTACTACGAAGTAAATCAACAGAACACTTTCTCAGTTGTCAACGGCGGAGTAAGCGGAGAGCGTTCGTAAAGAACAGCTCGGACTCGGAGTAGCTAGCGAAGACTGTGAAGTAAATCAACAGTGCTTTTTGAACTACTGCACCAAAAAGGTTTGTTCGTAAAGAATGGGATTCAGTGGTAGACTCCCCAGAAGAAATTTTCACGTTATCAGTAGAAGGATCTTCTTGATTATTTGCGTTTTTGTCGTCCTATTTCGTCTTTTATTTGCTTCGACTTGGTAGGAATTTTATTATCCCTAACGGGAAATAAGAAATCGTCAGTATACACGTGGGCTTATCGTATATATTGGGTTTTTATATAATTTTATTATTATGACCGTTGAGTGAAAGGAGTGTTGACGCCAATGGAGCAATGGTTGTGGGTTTCGATCTCCACTTATTTGCGTATATGCATTATTTCTGTGCATTAATTTGGGCGTTTAGGGGTTTAATGGGGTAAGCACTATTTGTGAAATATATGTATTTGAGTGTTTGCCCGTTAAGGTTAACATAAGCCCCAACTTTGCAGTCCATCAATGGGGTTTTTTCCTGCCTTTTGCACGAATCAAAGGACAGGAAGCTGACAGCGCTTTATTAAAGGCCCGAGTGAGTTCTTTGTTGCATTGGTGTTACGGTGGTGGAATTATAATTTCATAGTTATAAGTGGCGCTTAAAAGTTTCTCTATATTTGAGCCAATCAGTTCTTCTGTGATTTCCGAAGGCTGGTTGGCAGGGGGACTCATCATCCAAACTGAATTGAATATATCGGTGATCTGAGCAAGAATGTTCAGCTGATACCTTCCAGTTAAGAATTTTTTGCTAATGCGAGTCGGTGACAAAAGTAATGTCTGAGACTTCTTCTCGATTCTTGGTTATTCGTTCCCTTACAAATCACCATAAATTAACTTCGACGTTCGTTTGCAAGTTTTTTTAAGCCAGAATGTCTTTCCTTTCAGGTTTTTCTCTAGGAGTTGCAAATACACGGGCCTATTTAGGGATATGTCTTAAGTGCCTCATTAACTCATGAACTCAGTAAATTTTCCTTCTTTCTTGGCAGTCCATCCATTTTACAAATGAATAGAATAGGACTTAGCAGACTACCTTGTCTAACAGCTTCTGCAATTGTATATTTCGATTGCTTGTTTTGACAACGTTATAGGTGTCTTTATTGGTGCTTTCGAACGCCCTTACAAGAGCCTATAAATTATTGCGAGCCCGAAGGGCGAAGCTTATATTCAGAGGACATGAACATTTTTCAGCGAACGTGCGTACTTTTGTACGTTTGTACCTTTGTACGGGTGTACGTTTGTTTGTCGTGTCGTATATCTCGGCTTCTACCAGTCAAAACTTGATGGTACTTGTTTTAAAACAATTGGTTAGCGTTCGGCTTGCGATAGCCTAATTTTTTCATTCATAGGGGTTACTAACCCTGAGAAAACTGAAAAAAACGACTCAATCTACGCATCGCTATGGATTTTTTTACGCCTGAACGAGCCTATAAATTATTATGAGCCCCTAAGGGCGAAGCTTATATTAAGAGGACATGAACATTTTTCAGCGAACGTTTGTACATTCGTACGTTTGTATGGATGTTAGTTTGTACGGGTGTACGTTTGTTTGTCGTGTCGTATATCTCGGCTTCTACCGGTCAAAATTTGATGGGACTTGTTTTAAAACAATTGGTTAGTGCTCGGCTTGCGTGGTCTTTTAAGATTATTCACTGTTTAGACTGAATTACAACCATATAACGAGCTGAGAAGCTCGCTTGACTATCTTAGTCGATACTTCAGTATCACTTGTCAGTTATTTTTCTTCTTTTGATTTGGAAAAATTTTAATACTGTAGCGTAATAATTGCTACAAAAACTGATTAATCATTTCGTTTTCTTATCCTTTCTTTGCAGGTACAACTTTTATGGCAGAAATCCAAGACAGCGATAATGTTTTGCATTAAATTTTGGTAAGTCGCCAGATAAACAGAAACATTATTCTCATTCGAGTGAACCAACAATTAGAAGTTTTGGGCGGGGAGTGGGTAGAAAAAACCACAACAACAGCAACAAATTGAATGGACCAAATTGCAATGTTTTTGCAAACCCTAAATTGGGTTACATCCTCATATGTGTATGTACTCGTACACCTCTTGAGAAATGTGCATCTCTGAAGTTTATCCTTATCCTGGACGAACTTTTCCATTTAATCATTTTTAATGTACTCGCATGTCCTTCAGTTGAAACAAAAAGTTTTTCGTTTAAAGCAAAAAAAAAAACAGTGAATCCACAGAAAAATATTGGGGGGTGTTCTCGCTTCGGAAGGCACCCATTACAACGCGTTATTCCACCGCATATTTACGGCCGTGTAAACATCTTCCAAGCAAGTCATCTCACTCGCTGCTGCTCTTACGCAAAAACTTATTTTTGCCAGATTCCTTGCGAGTCTCTTTCGTTCCTCCGGAGCCCTTCACAAAATGATAATGTTTATTCTTTCCTCAAGACAACACACAACGTCCTGAAGTAGCGCGCACCAGCACCAAAAGCAGGACGGACGACGAGTGCTGGACAAATAGACAAACAATAAGAAATGGAAATAGAAAATCGAACGTGAGTGATGCTGGTGTGTTGCGCTTCGGGGATTTTGGAAGAAGACGAGAAGAAAAAACACCATACGAACAAAGTTCTCTGCATTTCTGCCAGTGAGTATTTGTTTTTCCAAGTCAGGCGGTCCACCGACTTGCCTGTGGATCCGTTCATCCATCGTCCTCATACGTACCACGATTAGTGTTATTCTTTGCGAAATGCGTTTTTTCCACAGCACTCGTTCGTATTTGCTTAGCTTCCGAGTTGCTCGTTTTGAGTGATTGCAAGTATGTTGGTGGGGGGGTGGGGTAGGTTGGAGGACATGTAGATCCCAGTGTGCACCCAATGTTAAGAAAAACTTCAATTTCCTTAATAAAACAATACAGAAAGGCAGACAGTAGTCAGACGGGCAGCACAGCACAAGAAGAAAAACTGTCAACTGTCAAACTCTTCATCGCCTTGTGGGTCTGTCTCTGCCCCTCCTTCCTGATGGGCAATATATGACGAGTTGTTTGCCACTGGCATTCCGGTGGAGACATTCTGGTACTTATTGGACCATAAGGATTACGATATTGTCAATGATGGCGATAGTGATGGGCGGCGCGATAACAACAACAAGCAACCACATTCGACATTCCAAATGAACCATAATATCACAGTAGCGGCTACCGAGGAGGCGCACCCGACAACAATCGTGGACATGGACTGTGGTTGTTTGCTTTTGCCTTTGACGGGCTCTTTGTTTATTCGTCCGTCCGAGCTGTCGAACATTCCGAACGAAGCGAATGAGGCTATTTGGCTGTAAATTTGAAATCAAATGCTGACCATCATCGATGTGCCAGTGACCACGTCTTTCTGGCATTCATATGTTCATCGTCTCCTAGCCTCCTACCCAATGTAAATAAACAAAGTGACATTAATAATTTCGGACGCTTTGCTGGTGTTGTCTGTCCAATTATTTGATTCCGGGTGATAATCGTCATCTTTGTTGGCTGGACGGACGATCCGAGGATCGCTTCTTCTTTTCTTCTTCATGAGGATAAGGGATTTTGTTGTTGTTGTTGGTGTTTTTATTGCTGTGTCTTTTATTTGATTGCGAGTAACAGATGATGAGCAGCGCGGGACATTTTTATGTTGACAGGTTGTTTGTTAAGGCTTCTGAGATGTTTTCATAGCCCTCTCTGATCTAACGATGAGAGACAATGACACGAAGAATTTCTTAAGAAGTGTGGAGCAGAAGAATCATAAAGAGTCGGAAGTTGTGTAAATGTTTGGAAATTAAAACTTGGTGTTTCTTTTGCTTAGATAGAACTAACTGTCGGTTTAACTGTCAGACGAGCTGTCATACTGCGCACACTGTTTGACATTTTGTTATCAGTATTCATTGGCAAATCATCAGAATTGACGTACACTACGAAATTATCCAAATTAACTGTGAAAATTAGTCGTCGATCGAAGACGACTTTGTGATTTTTAAATTCTCTGGGCAATCTATTGATTTGTTTTGTAAATCACATGTTCTGACAACTTTTGTTTAAACGATAAGCTTAAAATTTTGACAACTTGTCAGTCTGATATTCCGCGGCACGAAACAGACATGTTTTCGCTTGGGGAGCGTTTCCTAATATTGAAAACTTCTTTTCAATGCCAGTGTTGTGTTGACGAAACCGTGCGAATATGGGTCGTGTAAGAGCACCAAGCGGAGCCGCTGTGGTGAAATTGGTGAAGAAAGTTCGTGGGAAAGGATAGCAGAAGTAGTCCTTGAGCTCGGACAGGTCGCACGCCCGAGAATATTGCGGCTGTGGCCCATAGTGTGAAACAGAAACCATCGACCTCAACTTGACGCCAATCGCAGCAACTGGCCATTAGTCGCACTAACCTGAGCAGAATACTACAAAAGGACCTCTGATTATTCGCTTACAAGGTCCAAATGACACAGGAGTTGAAAGTAAATGATCATCTGCTTCAATATCAGTTCTCTGCGTTGGCCATAGACTACCTTGATAATGGCGTCGATTTTGGTCGAAAAATCATCTTTCCAGACGAAGCGCTGTTGCTATGTAAATAAGCAGAACAGCCAGATTTGGGGTTCGGAACAGCCACACGTAATCGTAGAGAAGCCAAGTCATCCACCAATAGCAACAGTTTCTTTTGCAATTTGGAGTGGTGGTCCATTTGTCTTCGAAAACGCTGCTGGAAACGACCTTACCGTCAATGGTGACCGTTACAGAGCCAGCTGACCAACTTTTTATGGCCTTAAATTGACGTCATAAATGTGGACGACCTATGGTTTCAACAAGATGGCGCCACATGCCATAAAAGCCGACTGACAATCGATCTCTTGCGTGCTAAATTTGGCAACCGAATAATCAGCCGTTTTTGAGATGTCAATTGACCTGCGCGGAGCTGCGATTGGACGGCGTTGGACTTTTTTCTATGGGGTACCTACCGTTAAGGATAGATGTTATGCGGATAATCCAGAGACAATTCCAATGAAAAATTTAAATTTTTCATCAAAAATTGATTCCGAAGATGATAGCTCCAAAACTCCAACCACTGCTTCAGGCGATAAAAATCGTTGTCCACGCATCTTATCGTTGATTGTTGGGAACACGAAGAAGTGATTGGGTGCCAAGTCGGGGCTGTAAGGCGGATGACCCATCAATTCGATCGTTTGAGTGTTCAAATACTCGCTTCTTTGCTGTGATGTGTGTGAGCTCGCATTTCCGTGATGCCAAATTTGGGTTGTTTACTCTCAATTTGATGAAAACCTCAGGCAAACAAATGGTCGTATACCAAGCTGAATTGGCTGTCTTTTGATTTTCAAGAGCCACAGTAGCCACATAACCGGTTTTCGTGAAGAAACACGCCCATTTGCTTCCCAACGCTCCGAGCTCGTACAATTTTTTGTTGGATTTTCTTCGAATTGGAAGACCCCAACAGTCGATTGCTCTTTTCTTTCCGGCTGATACGCAAATATCCATATGACTGTATTGATCACGATCTTGTATACGTTTTTTGAAGTACCTCTTGGTCTGTAATATTTAGACAGCTCACTAGGCCTATTGCATAGTTTGGGGATGAAGATAACGTTAACCTTTCTCCAGGTATACGAAATGTAACCCCAGTTTTAGCTGGCTCTAAATAATCAACCCGGCAGGATATGCTCGATTACTCTCTGTAGGTTTTGGGAACACAGCTGCCATATTAGTCATCATTTAACTGATAAGCTGCCTCAGCTAAGTCCGTAAAAATAACCAGAAAGCCCCTTAGGTATCTCCTGATAGAGCCTGTCTTAACAAGAAGACCGCCGTCACAATCCGAACTTGAAAAACTCGACTCGGACTACTTTCTAATATCTGTTGGTATAGTGCTCAGAGTGGGAATGTTATCACCAAGAAGGACTGCATTCTTCTTATGTCCTATATCCCCTTGTGGGACCTAGCGCCTGTACTACGCCTACTCGCTATCGCGTGCGGTTCCTGGCAGTGAGCTTCAGCTCTCTCCAACTCTTCCCCAATTGCCGTGACTCCTCTTCAACTGTTCTGCGCCATGTATTTCTCGGACGACTCGTTCTTCTACCATCCTGAGATAACGGATTTCATTGCATTGCGTAGTTTGCTATGGAACTGTCGCCTTTTCGAAGTGTATGACCAATCCACTGCCACTTCCGTCGTTAGATGGATGTGCCTATTGGTTCGTGACTAATGCTGATCGCATTGCTTCGCCATATCACGGATATGATTCCAAACACTGATTTTGTTTTGCCAATTCGGTTGACAATGTCCTGTTCGGTTCCACCTTTGTTCGAGACAATTCTCCCAAGATATTGGCAACTCTCTCTCTCTCTCTCTCTCTCTACCGGCTGTCCAGCAATGTTAACTTAAGTGGCTGAGTTAGTGCCGAGCTTGATGATTTTGGTTTTGGCTGGCAGTATGAATCTTCAAACATTTGCCTCCCTTTCTACATTTGTTGTTATTTGGTGTAGCTTCAGCGTAGTCCAGATGTTTGAGTTGAGATATAAGAGTCCAACGAATTGCTCCGTTTCCAGTGGATAAAGCTGCGCGAAGCACATCGCTAATTACCAACAAAAAAAGTATCGGCGATAGAATGCAACCTTGTCGTACCCCACTTAAGATCTCGAATTCCTCTGACACCTTTCC
This sequence comes from Nephrocerus scutellatus, assembly GCA_947095585.1. Taxonomy (NCBI): domain Eukaryota; kingdom Metazoa; phylum Arthropoda; class Insecta; order Diptera; family Pipunculidae; genus Nephrocerus; species Nephrocerus scutellatus. The sequence continues at coordinate 92,192,848 of OX352764.1, forward strand.
TCTATGCAGCACATGACATTAAGAGCCATCATAGCTTGCTTTAATAATAGCTACTAGTTTATCGGGTATACCTCTGCTGCGCAGGGCGAGCCAGATAACCTGTCTGTTGACACGTCAAACGCCTTCTCAAAATCGATGAACAGCAGGTGCAGTGGTGACCGGAATTCAATGCACTGTTCAATAATGATCCGCAGGGTGTTTATGTGGTCGACACAGGAGGATCCAGTGCGGAAACCTGTTTGTTCGGAGTGTTCCTTAATTCGCTCAAGTACTACTTTGGCTATAACCTTTCCAACTGCAGGAAGATCGCAAATGCCTCTCCAGTTTTCGCACTCCATAAGACTACCTTTTTTAGGGAGCTTGACAATTATTCCCTTCTTCCACTCGTCGGGGAAACTTTCTGCCTCCCAAGCTCTCTCTACAAGAGGATATAAAAGCTCTGCTGATGTCGTTGGAGCGGCACGCAGAAGCTCTTCGGGTATACCATCTAGTCCTACTGACTTGTTGTTCTTTAGTGCGTTGATCGCAGTAGCGATCTCATCTTTACTGGGAGTTGAGGTGCGAATTCGGGAAATTGTTACTTCCGGCAGCTTCGTTTGATTTGGGTGCATATCTTTGGCGAATACACGGTTAAGGACCGTAGAGAAATGCTCCTTCCATCGCTTGTGCTGATCCTTATCTGAAACGAGTACGGCACCATCTAGGCCTTTCACCGGATGTTGGCTAGAGCGGTGACCAACTGTCAGCTCTTTGGTGATTCTGTAAACGGTTCTGCTATTGCACCTACTCGCTGCTTCCTCTGCTTCTCAGGTCAAGTTGTTAATATAATTACGTTTGTCACGTCTTACACTACGCTGCACTTCTTTCATTTTGCTTCTATACAGGGACTCTAGCTCGATCCTCGCTGCTGATGGTGTATCTACAATACGAGCTTTAATTAGCTTACGTTCGTCAATCTACGGTAAGCCACGTGCTGTGCCTTGTCTGGCTTCTACCAACAATACTTTCATTTTTTACAACCTTCCAATGTTCTTGGATGGTTGTCGGCAGTGAGCTAGCTACTGATTGCTTCCACTCCTTGCTATAAATGATCCCTTAATTGTTGGCGTACTGAGGGGATCATTAGCCGGTCGATGTTATACCTAGGCATATGGATGATATTGCGGATTCTTTGAACTGATGCAGTACGTAACTGGACAGTAGCTACAATAAGATGATGATCCCGTACCATACCCATGTCGGCTCCTCGTCTAAAACACAGCTCCTAAAACGTTGGCTGATGATTGCCTGTCAGTTGACACCCAGCTGACTTTGTGGCAAGTCTTATGCTCAAACATGGTGCCTCCTATGACAAGGTGGTTCATGTTGCAGAAATCAACAAATCTTTCACAATTGTCATTTCGTTCCTGGAGGCCGTGCTTCCCAATCACATGTTTGAGTCCTTCATTGTCGTTGCCTACCTTGGCATTTAAGTCACCCATCACGATGACGATATCTCCGTTCGGCGTTGCATTGAATACAACGCTTAGCTGATTGTATGAGTTTTCCTTTTCATCCTCAGTCGAGGGATTCGTGGGGGCGTAGCACTGCATGATCGTGACGCGCCGTGTGCCGATAAGATAAGGAAATTAGGCCTCTGCGAGCTGTTGGCTGCCGGAGAGTTTGCCGGAGTAGGGTAGCACAGTGTTGCACGTTGAGGATTGGTACTCTCCAGCGTTGAACCATCTTACTTCACTCACTCCCAGTCAAAATTATATCGAAGAAACTCACGTTCCAGTTGAAGAAATCTAGCATTTTGAGGTCCATCACTCCATGAGTCAAGGAGCTTCCTCATATTCCAGAAACCAATCTTAGTCCGGGTATAATAGCCAAAAGTCGTCATTATTCGATCATTTCAGTAGGGGGCATTTTTCGGTACCGCAGGGTGCTTACCCACGGTACCTAGATCGTTCGCACTTGTAATTTTAGCCTACATATATATGGACTTATACACATACTTGCCCGTGGACCACCACTAGGAGGAGGTAGAGCAAGCACTACATCACGAACTCGATTGTCGCGCTACTGGCTCAAACCAAGTAGTTTCCCGATCAATCGCAATGCAGTTCCCCAGATAATGTATACTGATAAAAAATGTCAAACAGTGAGCGCAGTATGACAGCTCGTTTGACAGTTAATCCTTTAGTAAGTCCTATATAAGCAAAAAAAAAACACCCTTTACTTCGAGGAACTCTGCCACCAATTCAATTTGTCCATTCGAGTGGAACCGTTTGCCTGGAAGAATTTCAACAGCAAATGTCAAACTTTGAAATGCGTTGTATGCAAGTTTTTGACAGCTACTGTTGCCATTTTCACCGAAACCTATTACGATGTCTGACTGTGAGGCTTGATTTGATTTAATTTTCCCTGAATTAACCCCCCAGTGCTTGATTGTTTTCCCACTGACACTGACACCACTAGACTTTAATCACACCTCCAAGTAGCTGAATTACAGAGAACCTACCAGTCAGTGTTTTACTGAGAGTACTCGCTGCGGTTCTCGTACCAAGAGGTAATGTAATGTCTGCATGTCATTACATTCTAGCGTTTTCCCATGAAAAGTTTCCCCAAAAACAACAAAACGACTGACTGTCTAAAGGACGTGAAATGCAGGAAATATTTCTCTGCTATTATTGTTGTTGTTGTTGTTGTTGTTGTTGTGGTTATTGCTCAAAGCTGCTCAAATGCATTAAGTTGCTGTCTAAAACTTACTCAAACATCACCTCCGGCCACATTATCTGGCGAGCGAACTATTTATAGAGCGTGCCAAATAATTAATGTTTCCCCATCAAGTTGTTGTTGCTGTTTATAGTTGGTTCTACCGGCACCGGATGCTCCCCTTTTTCGAAACATAGAAATGGAAGTAATAACACACCGACCGACCGACCGACCGACCGATGATCATCCCTTTTTGAGTAATGGGCAACCAGACCTAAATGATGTTAACCCTCGAAGCGAAAACTTTGTAGCGCCCATTCGTGTCTTATGTATCTATGTGGTACGTACGTGTACAGTGTACTGTCGAAAGTTCTGCACGTTCGTGCATTCGAGGATAAGCGACTGACTAAGCAGTAAACAAATTGGGAAGCGAATCCTTAGTGGCAGAGCATGCGGCGATCCACATTTCACATGGAAAGTAACAACGTGAAAGTTTTTTGGCACGCCCGGGTATCATGTGCTACTTATGTACACTCGTTAGATTGCATGATTGTCTGGCGCAGACAAAGCTTCCACATCGGCCTACCTACCTACCTATCCGCCCCTATCATACACTGTCAGTCACACAATTTGGCAAACAGCAGCGCATATGAGTCCTTTCAAAAGAACTCATCGCCCGCGTCATATTTTGTGTTTGTGTTCCAAGCCGATGAACAGTTTTTTTTTTCAGTTCGTTCTTCAGCCATCCCGCGGCCGTCGCGACGCCTTACATGACAGGTAAATAGGAGCGTCTCAAACTTGCTCCAAATCCTAAAGCTGTTCATTGTTGCTTGCTACAGACTGTTTGTCAGTCAGTCAGTCAGCCGGATAAGTTAGATGAAAAATTGTATGGTACTCGTACATACGAAACTCTTAGTTGTTCTGTAGTAGCAGTCGGTAGGTACGAACTGTGAGAAACTGGAGAAACTGTCATTATTTTCTTTTTTTTTGAAAGACCCATGCCCATATTGCCGACACTGCGACCTTAAAAGATCTATAGTATCAGAAGTATGTGACTATCTAAGGAGGCGTACTACCTCCCTAATGAAGGATGGTACGTCCTTTGTAGCAGAGTTTCTCAACAGTTTCTTAACTCTGCTAACGAACATTTTTCTTTATGGAAAATACGCCTTTTTTAGATTGCTGGACATACACGAAGAATGTGCTCGGATGATTTCTCATTCGCCGAGCAGAACCTACATTCCGAGTTTGTTAAGGTGGAGTCCTAAGCTACAGTGATCGGTGAGAAGTCTCACCCAGCTTTCAAATGCTACCCTTGTGTAGATAAGGGTCTCCTAGTAAGAATAACGCCTGATTATTCGCTTGGATTGTCTCAGCTCCGGGACATTTTTCCAGTGGGCCAAACGAAGTTTGTTTTCCCAGTTATTAATCAGCTGTTGTCACCACACTAGGGTGCTGGTCCTTTGAGCCCAGTTACCGAGACAGCCCTAGCTAATTCGTCTGCAAATTTGTTGCCTGCAATTGCCTTGATAACCAGCGACCCTTTCGAGTTTCACCCTTGTGGATCTGGCAAGTGATTGCAGTACATCGAAGCAGCCTTCAACTGATTTAAAGTTCATTAGGTTGGACGACAACGCTTTAAGTGCCGGCTGGCTATCTGAAAAGATATATATCTTAGAGCCCTTAATACCTTTACTAAGGTTTAGCCGAGCGCAGTCCTCAATGGCATTGAGTTCCGTCTCTGGAAACCCTGGAAACACTTTCTTATAAATATCGATGTACGACAAAATGTTGCCACCACATTCCGCGACAAAGCGTCAGACTTACAGTTAGTTGTGAATACTGATTTATCTGTTGATGATATGTGTGGTCAAGTAAAGAACGTTTTTATTGCAACCGGATCCGAAACAGTATCTAGACAGACAAGAACTCGAGATTCCTGGATTTTCCCAAAACATCGAAGGACATTGAAAGTTAGAATCAATGCGGAAAGCGATGCTCATCGGAAGCTGATCTTAAAGAACGAGTATAGAGCAGCTTATAAGACAGTGCAAAGATGTGTAAGATGTGACAAGAGGATTTAGGTTGACAAACGTGCTTAACATGCCGTTGGAAGAGGTGATACACGGGAGCTGTACAAAATCACCAAAGACATTGCCGGAAAGCGTAACAGTACGAACCATCCTAAGCTGAATGTGAACAGCAACCTGTTGGTAACTACAGAAGAACAGCTGCGAAGGTGGAAGGATCACTTTTGTGCACTAATCAACGATAACCTGGATGCACATTTGAATCCTTAACTTACAAACGTACGCAGGTCTTCCATCAGTATTGATACCAGCCCCCCAACAAGCTCAGAAATAAAAACCGCAACCGCAAAGCGGATGAACTTGATGGCATACCTACAGAATTTCTGGAAGCAGATCCTGAAACAGTTGCAACCACTAGTGGAGACTGTTTGAGAGAATGAAACTTATCCCAGTGATTGGATGGATGGTTTTGTTACCAAAGTTACCAAAGAAAGATGACCTAAAAAAAACTGCAATAACTGACGTTGTATCACCGGTTTGTCCGTATTCCCGAAGTTAATGGCAACTATTATTCTCGAAGAGGCACCAACCAGGCTTTCGCAGTAGTCGATCATTCTTCAATCACATTAACATCTTGGGAATTATACCCGAACATTCATCAGAGTTGCAATCACCCCGCTCTACCTCATATTCGTTGATTTTGAAAATGTGTTTCGTTTGCACACTGGACAGCTTTCCGATTGTTTCGAGGGGCATCAAGGTGTGAGACAGGGAGATGTTCTTTTCACGTATCCCTGTTTATACTGGCAACTGATGATGTGATGACTGCCACGGTGGGATCAAACGATAGGCATTGTATCCAATGGCGACCGTTCGATAAGCTGTGCCGATATATCTGCCTTCTGGCAAATAGCACTGCTGGCTTGAAGCAAATGTGTCAAGTTAACGGAGAGGCGGCTGGCATAAAGATTAACGTTAATAAGACCCAAATAATGCACACAGGCCAACATATACAACAGCATTGAGAACAGAAATGAGTCAGGTTGTCACCGGGATTGTAACTATATTCCAGCTGCAGCATAATAGCGCATCTACCGGTCTTCTTTCTTATGAAGATTTGTGAGGTAGAAGCCCAACGACAGCTTCTAATGCTGCCCTAGGGCATCCGTAATTCCGAGACAGGCAATTCTTTGCTGTTTCTGATGCTTAGTCGCCTTTGTCCGTTCAAGAACTTTCGGGCACCAAACGAAGGCCGCGACGTGATAATGGACCTCAAAATCATTGTATACATCCAGGGTATCATTTTTAGATTTAGACCCCAAGTTCTGCCGTAAACGCTTTTATGTAACCCCTCAATAGAATCAAAAGAATCCCAAAAGATATACTAAGACACCTCTCAAAAGACCCCCAAAATTGGTCCTCAAAGACGGTCAAAAGACCTTCAAAAGACTCCAAAAAGGCCGCCAAAAAATCTCCTTAATGAACCCCACAACACTCCCAAAAGTACAAAATACCCAAAAAACAATTCCAAAAGAATCTTAAATGCGCCCAAAAAACCGCAAAATGTTCCCCAAAAGAATCCTCTAAAGTCCCCCCCTCCAAATACTCCCTAAAATACTCCAAAAGTCCATATGGAATACTCCCAGGATTTATGGAACACGACCAAGCCTACGCTGAAAGGATGGCGTAGACCAGGACGCCCAGAGTTTAGAGATGCCAAACTGGATGACATCGGATTGAAATCGGGACCGGTGGAGAGTCTTTTGCGGGAGGCTAGGTCCTGACCCCGGTTGTAGAGTCAAATATGATGATGATGAAAAGAGCCCTTAAAAGACCTGCCAAAAACCCCCATAAGACCCACAAAAGATAAAAGACTTATAAAAGACCATCAAAAGACTCCCAAAGTACCATCAAAAGACCCTCGAAAGAACCCTCCAAATACTACCAAAATGCCATCCAAACACACCAAAAATACCCTCAAAAGACTACCAAAAGACCATCAAAAGACCCCCAAAAGACCCCCAAAAGACCCCAGAAACACGCATAAAAGACCATCAAAAACACGCCCAAAAGACCATCAAAAGACCCCCATAAGACCACAAAAGATCCTCAAAAGACCCCAAAAGGACCACCAACAGACTCTATAAAGACCCCTCAAAATACACCTAAAGCCCTTTAAAAAGACCTCCAAAATACTCCCAAAAGATTCCCCAAATACCTCCAAAAGATTCCCCAAATACCCCAAAAAGATCCTCAAAAGAGCCCCAAAAGATCTCCCAAAAGACTACCCTTATCACATTCACAGTTTGAGCCTTCTACAAGTAAACTTGCTTATAAGTACAGTTTGAGATCCATTGCATTCAATAACACAAAAACACTTCTACACGATATCTAAAAGTATGCCTCCTTCTTCATCGCGTTACACTTCAATCAATTGTAACGGATTAAGTGGTTTGTTTACTGGATATTGGGTTGATCAGTACTGCGTAGCGGACAGTGGAAAAATTAAATCATCATGTCGCGCTTTCGTAACGCTCTCAATTCCACCCTCTACTAAACGCACCAAAAGAAGTATAACTTCAATAAAACATAAGTAACATACTCCTGTCCTAATGAAGATGCATCAATGAAACGTTTAACGACGTCTTAGTCAAGTTCCAAACCGCAATGAACAAACGCCGCATCAGTTGTTGCGAGCAAACAAGGGGACAGGATTTTATTTTCCCTTTCAGTCTTTTCTTCTTGCGTCTTATGAAGACTCACTTTTTTTGAAAGGTCATTGTCAGTTTTTTTTCGGTTCTCCATGGATCTCACAGTTGTTGTTGTTGTCTGTCCCTCAGCTGCAAACTGGAAGCAATTAGTTTCTGTTACAGCGAAGCGATATAAGTGGATCGGGGTAACAACACAGCGCCGTCTTACAGAAGGCAGTGAAGACAGCCCACAGGCGATGACCTCAATGAGATTTAAAGGTTATGTTTTAGTTATTTTTGAAAGAAAAAATCCCAAACGTGCGTCATAAGCTCGAACGTTTGCTTGGCTGTTAACTAATTTATCGGCTGAGTTTTTAATGACACTTTGTGCCGCTCGCGCCCAATACATACAGTGCTAAGCGGGATGGCCCATTGGTGCGGTGTGCAAAAATGTCAGTTTAACGTTTGGTTGGTTTATTTTTCAGTTCATTCTTCACGCGATAACCTAACCGGATGGTATTTGTGTAAAGTAAAGTACGGTCACATTTTTTATGGGCGGCAGCATTTGTCTCTCTTTCCCTCCTATCCTCCTTCATTTTATGTGCGATTTACAAAATTTACGTCTTTTTTAAGGCATTGCAATGCGCCAGACAGGCAGTTGGTTGATTGGGTATCTGGCTGCTGCAGCCATTGACGATACACAGCCAACGGCTGAAGACGAACGAAAGCCATAAACCGCCGACAAACTCAAATTTTGCCATAAAAATATTTTTTATGATTTTTCAGAACATATTTTTAGAATAAGAACAATCCTTTCCTGCTCGAACATGGAACATGTCATTCAAGATCTTAGCAACAACGAAAAACCAACACAAATAAACTAAATATTCGTCATAAATTACATTTCAAAATTAAATTAGACACAAGCGGAGGATAAGATTATGAGCGATGTGCAGGAGAAGCAGCAATTCGGTCAGAATATGGCATTAAAATTTAATTTGTTCTTCTTCTTCTTCTTCTTAAAATTCAACAGAAGGTTACAAGCTTCGAGATTGATGAGGCAACATATATCTACTCCATTAGTTGGTCCGTTTTTTTATCTTCTCGGTTGTTACATTCGCTGCGATGACTCTCACTTTTATTGTCTTCGCCACACAGCCGTTCAAAATCAATTAGAAGCGTCCTCTTGCAAGCAGCTGCCATAAAAATCATAGACATGGATAGGATTTAAAAAATCATACTTGCCAAAGAAAAACAAGAACTTCCACCACCACTTTACTCAGCGCTGTTTATAGATTTTGAGAAGCTTTATCTGGTGTACTCTACGCTGGAGTGACCTTCCCGACAAACCAGTAGACATCTTACATCGTAGGCTACTTATGAAGAGTCGAAGTATTACGTTTTGCATAAAGAAGAAGAAGGAATTCGAAATTCAAACTGGTGTGAGACAAGGCTGCATCCTTTCACCAATATTATTTCTATGTTGGCAATCATCGATGTTCTCCGTGCAACGTTGTCGACGAATTTGTTGGACTTTTAAAATTCCGCTTAAACAACTTGCCAAGACAGGCGATGTGTGGTTGCTCTTTCATAGAAAATAGCTGCCTCTGAAACATCTTTAGGATGTTCTGACCAAATCGTATCTCTAACGAACAACTTTACCTGAGAACGGTTAAGAAACCATAACTTAAGAACGAATGTGGCAGTGGATTTGTAGTATGTCATATGTCTTTAACGAGTTATCATTTATCAACACCAGTGTTAGTACAGCCGAGATATTCGAGTGTTAAGGGTATTTCTATCTGTAGTAAACCAGTTGCCAAACATAATAACTTCTACGCTTTTTGCGTGAATAGTCATCCAATAATTACCATAAAAAAATCATATAATCTTCATAAAATTACCCTATATGAATCCCTAAATCATACTATAATCACCCCATAATCATCCTATAATCATCCCAAAAGCATGTTATAAGAATCAATATTCATCCTTTAACTATCTTATAATCTATAATCATCTCTTAGTCATTTCTGTAACCGTCCTTTAATCCTCCTATAATCATGTCTTTACATCGTCTAGCCATCCCAAAAATATTCCATAATTATCGTGATTCTATAATCATCCTATAATAATCCCTTCAATATCCTATAATCCTATACGAAACCTTAAATCGTCATATAATAATACTTATAACTACCTATAATCATTCTATAATCATCCTATAATATTTTAATCATTCTATAATCTTTTAATCATTCTTTAATCATCCTATAATCTTTTAATCATCCTATAATCTTTTAATCATCCTATAATCTTTTAATCATTCTATAATCATCCTAAAAACATTCTCCAACCATTATCTAATCGTCCTATAATCATCTCTAAACACCATCCTATAACCATCCTCTAATCGTCCCTAATTCATATCTTAATCACCTTTAAATGCTTCTGTAAACGATTCTGTAATCATCCTTGGCAAATGATTAATACGAGAGCGACCATTTGCCCAGGTAAAAATACTCCTCTTCCTCCATCTCCGGGGCGGTACCGGCCAAATACTACGGGATATCCTTCCCATCACCTAGTCAACGATGACTGTGAAATATGTTTAAATATGTCTTTTTTTTAATAAAAAAAAGGAATTGAAATATATGGTATACCTCACAAATCCATAATAAGACCTGTGCTTTTTCGTTTCTCTCATATTAAGAATTTGTTTAACCTTTAAATTCGGTCATTAGCTTCATAAACTCTCGCTCTCTCTCTCTCTCTCTCTCTCTTCATTCTTAATACCTCCCACCCCTTCCTCTATCAACAAGGACTTCTATACCCTCTGAACAATTACCCCAATTTTATAAATGTGAACAAATGAAAATAATCAGAAGATAATACAGTGCTACTATTTATTTGATCAGGCTCAAGGTTGTTTATTTTTTGTTATTTAAAGTGGACACGCTAAACTACAGTTGGTAATATAGTTGTTAAAAAAAAGTCAGCATTTAAACTTAGTATTGAAGTCGGTTACATAGTTTTTTTTTGTCATGTAACCTGGCGTTTTCATCTTATATTTGAATTTGTAGTGTACACGTCAACATAATAAGAAGTAAATCTGTAATACAAGTCGATACCACAGTTTCACCGGTCAAAGGTGATGCGAATTTAACGCCTTGTTTTTATTCTTTTATTCGAAGTTGACTTGTCGTAATATAGTTGTCAAAACAGTTATCCTTTAAACTTAATATTGTAGTCGGTAATGTAGTTTAATTTGTCATGTAACCTGACGATTTTATCTTATAATTTTGTTCGTATTTTACACGCCAACATAATAGATAGATACACGCCAACATAATAGATAGATAAATCTATAAATAAGTCGGTACTACAGTTTCAGTTGTCACAGGTTATTCGCATTTAGCCTTCATTTATTGCTTTAGTTCATTAAAATAATCAGTTCCGAAATTTAAAGATGCAGTCGGTTATACAGTTTTATTTGTCGTGTGATTGTGTGAATTTGACACTTTTATGTGCAAAGGTTTTTTACAAAAAAATTTATGATTACCATGATGTTAAGGTTTTCTTTTCTTCTGATCGTAAAGAAAGACATACATTGATTCCAATATCAGTTGTTTAGCGATTGGAATTAACTCCTCCCAAATATCGGTACAGCCAGGAAAGGAATGATTTATATAAGAGTCTATTGTTGGTGGTTCTTGAAAAGTAATACATACTCGAATTGCACCGTCGTTAAAACTGAAATTTCATCTAATCAAGTTGGGAAAGGTTTTCATGATACCTAGTTTAGGTATTCTTTGAATCATTGCTGCAAGTTAGCGAAACTTATACATGAACCTACTTCGTTGGCTTCTTTAATTGCTACCATCTTCAACTGTAAATATGTGATGGTTCCCTAGTATTCCCGAAATCCATGCTTGATATTTAAGCAGAACATAATTTCGGTTCGTATCTTTTTGGTGTAAAGGATGGAAACAGAGTGGAGTGGAGAAGCAAAAACAATTTCTGTTGCTCATCTTTTGACATTTGCAACCCAACCCTTCACGCAATTCAGTTTCGTATTTTTATGCAATTTATTTTATGAAACCTGGCGAAGAGTAGAGAAGAGGCAAAGTTATACAGGATGTTTCCCTGAGTTGTGACCAGGGGACACAGCAGGACTGGAACCAAATGAACGAATGAATTTCCAAATGGAAATTTTCCTTTTTATGTTACTGTGTATGTGTGTGTATGCGTGTATAAGTGTGTGTTTATTGCTGACAGCTCATAAATTGTCCGGTAAAACATGGAAAAGGTCACGGTCATGGTAACGGTCACTGGCAAGTTACAGAGATGGACGATTTGTTCCTTGTGAAATGGCAGGTGTGGTGTGGTTTTTTGTTTGCTGAACAGAAATTGGACAAGCAGTGAAAAGCTTCCAAGAGCTCTGTAGATGGCAAATAATTCAAAATTTCGCCCTTGGGCTGACCGACGACGACGACCAACAACACCCTCCCGCTTGCAGCTGCTTTCCTTTGTAATTAGATCTTCATTGTGGCAATAAAAGTTTTCTCGTTTCCTGCCGCAAGTCCCGCGAGACGCTCATGAATGCTATTCACGGAAGTATGGAGCCGGTCCCGGTCTTTCTGACGATAATGACTCATAAAACGTAACACATACGGCAGCAGATGAATATTTTTCCACCGTTTGTCGCTCTGCAGTACTTCGATTCCGATCTCGCTGACTGACTGTGGTATACATCATAAACTGTTCGTTCTGTTACATTACCTGGTGGTATGGCGAAAATAATGAACCATTTTGGGTGAAGTATCGCATTTTATTGCTATCGCAAAGGATGCTCAGGATGCTAAGTTGTTTGGTTTTGTTGCTGCTTCAAGGCAGCTTGTAGTCTGCAATCTGTATTCGCTTAGAGAAGTGATGGCTGTGGTGCGAGAGCAATAGATGGTACTTTCAATCGAATCATAAAACATGTAATGAGGTGGAACAAGTCGAACATAAGTCCATTTTTTTCTGATAAATGTGAGGCATTGTCAGAGAGAGAAAAAATGATGAAAAATATTCTAAAAAATCATATAAATCAGAAAATCTATAAATTGCAGTCGGTAAAACAGTTTAACATGGCGTGTGCTTTCACGGCATAATTGTATGCCTGTATTCAAAGTGGAATCCATAAAATAACCGAAGTTGAAAATATGTTTATAATCGGTAATACAGTTCGTTTATATAAAAACTTGAAACTTCAAATTTATACTTTATACCTTCTTAGAAGTGAAGACTTCATAATACGCAGTAGTGAATCTCTAAAGTATAGTCGGTAATACAGGGTTTATATATATCATTTGAACAGGTAATTTGGCCGCATTAAGCTTATAATTTTATTTGAACTTGACACGACAAAATGAAACAATACATGTCCGTCGGTAATATAGTTTCAACGGTTCATGTTGTTATTTAAATTTAACGCTTTCATATTTTATACTACATTAAAAGTGGGCAAGTCAAAAATCAGTGGTGAACCAATAATTTATGACAGAGTGGTAATGCAGTTTAATTTGTCATTTGATTATGTGATTTAGTTGAGTTAAGTTTATGATTTTATTTATACTGAAAAGGTCTGAAGTGAAACAATAACAAGAAACAGTCGATAGCACAGAATATTTTTTTATGTTGTTATTTAAATTTGTCGCTCCCATGTTTTATAACTTTTATTAAATAATTTACTTTACTTGACACTTGATCATATGATTCAAGGGCCTTTATTTATTTTGTTATATTTTATTCAAATTCTTCAATTTGGACTGTAATTTACAATCGGTTTTACACTTTTGATTGCACTACTATATAACAGCAGTTGGCCGGCTGCCCCTTCGACCCTACTGAAACCACCGCACACTATTGAGCCCCACCCCTACCTACCCGTCACTGACCCAAAATTATAGTCTATAACATAACATAGTCTAAAAAACCCAGTACAGATTAAGACCTACATACCAACAAACTTTATCTCTTTATAATATTAGTATAGACTATCTGATATATCCGGCCTTGCCTGGATGTCTCCACCCCACTCACCCAACTGACCACCCAAACAGCTTTCTCCCCACTGATCTCCCTATACTGACCACGACCTGACTGTAACTGTAGTGAAAACTGTAGCCTGTAACCTCCGGGTCAAAAAACTCTTTACAGTCGTTTTCAAGATAAGCTTAAATGCCCAGCTGCATCGTAGCGTTCATGTCAATATAGTCAATACAGTTTCACGTGTCTCTTGTTGATGTGAATTTTACGCCTTTGTTTTATACTTTTTTTTTGAAGCTGAGACCTCAAAATTGTCAATATTGATAATTAAGTTAGTAGTCGGTTATACAGTTTCACTTCTTACTTGGCGATTTGAATTTTACGCCTTCATTTTATACTTTAATTTGAAGCTGAGACCTCGAAATTATCAGTATTGAAATGTAATTTATTAGTCGGTAATACAGTTTCGCTTTCATTTTATACTTTTATTAGAAGCTGAGACCTCAAAATTGTCAGCATTGAAATGTAATTTATTAGTCGGTTATACAGTTTCACTTTCATTTTATACTTTTATTCGAAGCTGAGACCTCTAAATTGTCAGAATTGAAATGTAATTTATTAGTCGGTTATACAGTTTCACTTGTCACTTGTTGATGCGAATTTTACGCCTTCATTTTATACTTCTATTCGAAGCCGAGACCTCAAAATTGTCAGTTTTGAAATTTAAGTTAGTAGTCGGCTATACAGTTTCAGTTGCCATGCGTTTATATGAATTTTATCCGTTTTGATTTTATACTTTTACTCGTAGTGACACTTAAAAATGCCTGGTGGTGACTTTATAAATCGAAAGTCGGTACATTAGTTTCAAAATTGCAGTCGGCTATAGAGTTTCACTTGTCATTTGGCTATATGAATTTGATTTCATACCTTTGCGCAAATTAGAGAGTGAAACAATAAATCACAGTCGGTGAAACAGTTTAGTTTACCATATGGTGACATGAATTTCAATATAAACTTTTATTCAAAGTGACTACTAACACTGTGTAGTGAAGCTATAAATTCAATCAGTAGATAATACAGTTCCACTTGTCATACGGTTATATGTATTTAACGCTTTAATTTCTACGCCAATTAGATATGTCAAAATACACAGAAGTAAAACAAAAAAAATCACAGCCGGTAATACAGTTTAGTTTGGCATATGGTGGCATGCATTTGTAACTCTCAGTATAAACTTTTATTCAAAGTGACTACTAATACTATGAAGTAAAGCAATAAATTTCACTCTGTAGATAATATAGTTCTACTAGCTATGCTATGCTATGTGATGTGAATTTGACATCCAAAGCTTACATTTGAAGTGATTGCTCCAGTCGACTAAAATTGCAAACATAAAGTCGAAAGGCTATAGGGAATTGCACAATAAAATTCTCAAGTTGTTGGGAGAATCTGCTTGCTTTGTTCAGCTCGTTAGTTATGACGCCTTCAAATGTCTTTGGGAAGTTAAATTTTGGACCATAAAATCCTATTGAGTTACGATGAAACCGCTTTTGTATTTGGCATTCAAAATGATGTAATAAAAGGTTTATACATTTGCGTATGAGTATGTGTACTTGTGAGTGTACACTCAAAAGAGTTAAACTCGTTGTAAATCATACAAAGGAATTCTTCAAACAAAAAAAAGGAGAAAGGTAAAGTGCTCACCGTCGTAAAAAGGACATTTTAACTGCGCGAATGCTGTTTTTTGTATCCCTTGTGGAAATGTAATGAATTTACAAAAATAAAAATATTGCATATCTAACACGGAGATGGCTTCACGGTGTTCATGTTCGCATTCCAGATACATTTTAAACGTTTTTATCACATGTGGTGGAGTATCATCTGTTTGTCGTCTTTATAAAGTACAGTTGAACTTTAATTGATCCTTGCGTGTGGGTGGATAATTGTCACAGTCATGAATATGAATTCCAAGAATGAAAGGATTAAAGATATGCACCACAATCTTACAGCATAAATTGTTGCCACATGACATTTATAAGCCATTGGCGGGATCCGATAAACCATTAAACATTCTATCGTCCGCGTCCGCTCTCCCTGAGAAAGGAGTCCTTTGTGCATTTTGTGACGAGGTGCGTGACACGTCAGAAAATGTATGACGCGATGCGTGATATATCAGAAAATGCTATTCATATTCCAAGGTACGAGTACATTATGCGTCTAAAGTAGTTACACTCATAAGGCTGTGTCACCTGCAACTGACACGGAATTTCTGTTGCATTATGCGTACGACGTGCATGCGTCTGACGGTGACGATGGTCGATTGTAGGCACGGTGGACGACGCTAAGGTAAAAAGATTGCGTGGCGTTAATTTTAAAATCCGCATGCAAATATCTTTAAAAGGACAATCGATCGCAGGCAGGCAGGAGGGCAACATCGACGGAAATAGCCGCGAGCCAGCGAGCGTGTTGACGATGACACATTCAACCGTTTGACTGATGGGTTCAACGCTGGCCGACCATTCTCTGCACTTTTTACAATAAAAGTTGCGTGATTTATGCTATAAGGACATGTCATATGTGCGTGGGAATGAATCGGGGGAGGCTAATTATTATATTTTATTATTCCCTCACGAGTACGAGTGTAATTTTGTCTTCGAGGCTCTGAATAATTTAAAATCTAAAAATAAGAAATATTAATTACTTGTGGGCAGCTGTGCATTTGTACAATAGAAGAAAAATATTTTATGAGATTCGAGCCTCAAAACCAAAACCAAAAACTCAAAACCAAGACCTCTAGAGGTATCTATTGGGAAATATAATCAAAAATCTAATAATAAAATAATATAATAAATAAAAATAATTAATTTTAAATAAAAGACCTCAACTCAGAAACTCCCTCAAGAAATCCCTCAGGACCACATCGAGCAGCCCTTAAGACCACATCAAGACACTATTCAAGACTCTTTAAAAACACAATCAAGACCGCCTCAAATCTCCCTCAGGACCCGCTCATGACCACCTCAAGATCTCCATATGACCATAAGGCTCTCAAGACCACTCCACTCCACTCAAGACGCCTCTAAGACCTTCTCTAGATACTACCTATGACCTCCTCAAAACACATTCAGTACATCTCTCAAAACCTTAAGACGCCCTTAAAACTCCTCAAGACTCAACTCAAACGCCCAAAGACCCCAGTCATGAACCCCTTCAAGGCCCTTTTAAAAGCCCTCATGACCTCTTCAAATTCCCCTCAAGACCCCCTCGAGACCCATCTCCAGACCCACATCAAAATTCCCTTAAGACCCCACTCAAGACACTCAAAACCACTCAAACGCCCAAAGAACCCATTCACGACCCACTCAAAAACCTTTCAAGGCCCTCTAAAAAGCCCTCATGACCTCTCAAATTTCAGAAGTTATGTTGTCATGGGAGATACACATGTGTGAAAAGTTTAAATAAAATCGGGCTTTAGGAAATAGGTTAAAAATGATCCCACGATTTGGCGACAAAAAAAAAACAAACAAACCCATCCACGCGAGCCAGAAGTTAATACGGAAAAATTAATAAAAAATACTCAGTGATATACTGTTACCTTTTGGAATTGCATCAAACCGAAAAGTATTGTACAAAAAATTGTGCCCTTATTCAGTTGTACAAACCGAGGCATGGTTATTATTATAGTTCTGGTTCTTATTGGAATTATGTATATGTATTTAACAAGTCATCAGCGAAAGATATTTTGAAAAGAATCCATAGAAAGTCTCCTTGAAAGCTCCTCGAAAATCAACTGAATTAGTGGCAAAATAAAAATTATGGTCCCAAGTGGCTTCCTTGTGGCACATTTGATAATTCGAAAGATTCGTACGAATTTTATAGCCATGATCTCTCTTAACGTTGCTTGACCGGTCCGGACCGGATAAAAAAAAATAAAAAATATATTTATATACATATATATATATAAATTCTTTTAGTATTTTGACAAGCATTGCATTCTTAAAGGAAACCACAGAAAGTGACCCTATTAGCTTTTTCTACTTTGACAGCTATATGAAAATAAAAGTTTTGCGGCGACACTTTTATGTACACAGTCTTAATTCTACAGGCCTTAAAGTTTAGGTTTTGTCCAAGGGCTAAATTTGTAACGATACTGATCCCATAAGTTCCTTTAAAATTCTGTGCTAAAGATGACAATCTTTTGATTGGAGTGGAGAGGACACAAACGGTTCTTCCATAAAAAATACCAGATTATGAACGAAATGTCAAAAGTTCTTAAAAAAGTATTAGTTAAAAGAACTGAGCTGAGGTCGAATAATTTTGGACTAAGACCAAAGTTAAGCTGGAAGACTGCTTTTTTATACTTTTTTAATGAATTGCGGACCTTCGGCAGCATATCATCGTGCTTGGCTCTACAACTGGGGTCCGGTGATGGCCTCTCGCAAAAATGCTCCTCACAGGTCACAATTGACATGACCTATATTATTGTCGAGTCAATAGTTTCGGGGTCTCTGAGATGAATAGTGATGATAAGACCCCTCTAGCACCCCTAGGGTTGGAGCTGGATACGGAACGATACATGAAATCTATATTAGTGTCGAATCCATAGTTTTCGGGGTTGCTGAGATGAGTAGGAACGATAAGACACCTCTAGCACCCCTACGTTTGTAGCTGTATAGGAGTTGACATATAACATAACCGATCTTAGAGCCGAATCCATAGTTTTCGGGGTCGTTGAGATGAACAGAAACGATAAGACACCTCTAGCACCCCTACGTTTGTAGCTGGATAGGAGGTGACATATGACATAACCGATCTTAGTGCCGAATCCATAGTTATCGGAGTCGCTGAGATGAATAGTGACTATAAGACACCTCTAGCACCCCTACGTTTGTAGCTGGATAGGAGGTGACATATGACATAACCGATCTTAGTGCCGAATCCATAGTTCTCGGGGTCGCTGAGAGGAATAGTGACCATAAGACACCTCTAATACCTCTAGGGTTGAAGCTGGAAAGGGATGACATATGTCATGACCGATATTAGAGCCGAATCCATAGTTTTCGGGGTCGCTGAGATAAGTAGGAACGATAAGACACCTCTAGTGCCCCTACGTTTGTAGCTGTATAGGAGGTGACATATAACATAACCGATATTAGAGCCGAATCCATAGTTTGCGGGGTCGCTGAGATGAGTAGGAACGATAAGACACCTCTAGTGCCCCTAGGGTTGGAGCTGGATACGGCTCATTCTAAAAGGGGACACTTAAAAAGCGCACAACTCACTTTGAAGTGTTCTCACCCTTGCAAGGATAAAATGCTAAGCTTCTTTGAATGTTTTTCCTTTCCCTTTTTAGAGAGATATGTGATTTGGTTCCTTAGAAAGTAAAGTGGTTTGGAGTTTGGTTTTTTCGTTGAAAATTTGGCTTTGATTTTTCAAATTTGCGGACTATGCTTTCGATTGCTTTTATTTAACGGTCATTATAGCGGTACTTAGCAACAAAGTACTTGTATGGTTGGAATAATAAAAACCAAATTACCCACTGCACTTATAATTCATGTGTGCAGCAGATCCTTGCCAAATGTGATAAGCAAACGACCAATTTGAGTGGAGTATTCGTACGTAATATCCTTAAAATAGGATCGCATTCGACCAATACCAGAGGCATTACCATTTGTGCACAATACAACGCCCTTGAACAAAAAAGATTCATTTAAACAACGGATGCATCAGGAAATTTTCGCGCAACATAACGCGTCATTAGCATGGAATCACATCGTTGCTTGAGGATAGAGGAATGCCAGCCGCTCGCTCATCAGCTGAACTACTCGGCTGTGTTATGCATTAAGGTTTTGCCATTTCGGAATCAAGCAAATCAACCAAACGGATAGAATCATCCGCATGATGATGTATCCCACTGGAACCCCAAAAAAGGCGAACATACGGAGTAACACACATGTGGGAAGAAAGAAAGGAGTACTTTTCTCCCACTCACCAACTCTGGAAGACTTCAACTTCTGACTGAAATTCAAGTGGGAATCCATCCGACAAATCCGGGTGAATTCCAATCCGGAATTTATGGGTTTTGCATTAAAATCATTTTCATGTTTCATTAAAACTAATGGATTCGCTTGCTGCTGGTGGTGCCATGCCGCCTCACCAGCTCACTCACTCGCAACATTCCATTGTGCAAAACACAATAATAATTGGGGACTATGTGTGACGGGACCGGGATCATCGCATTCTCGTGTTCGGGTTCACTTCCGCCGCGTCGCTTCCGATGTTCATTAAGGAAAAGCATAAAAAGAAGAAGCCAGCGCGATGCGATGCATTTCCCAACCCATTTCGTATTTGAGCATTTTATAGAGGAGGCTGGAAAGCAGGATACAGGAGCACCCATCCATCCACACAAACAATGGTAATAAATGTTTTATTCATTGCGGTAAAGCTCTGTCAGTCGGGAGTGGCCCAGTTATATAAACGCGAGCGCATAGTATGTGTGTTGCTTCTTGGGGGTTCATTAGTGTTTTTCTATGGATGCGCCGTCTGGGACAGTGGGACGTCTGTCCGTTTGCCTACAATTTTCACAAATTACTCGTACATTGTGTTCGGGAAGCACATAACTTCGGCTTGGATTTTGGAATGTGCATTTCAATTTGTTTGATGATTTTTGGGATTATGCAAAAGATCCTCTTAAACGGGGACGGTTTTTGTTTGTCTAGCATTTTCTATTGATTTGAAAATTTCGTTTAAGGTTTTGCTGAGACAACGAGTGCTACCAGTTCAAGTTCGTTTTACGAGTCAAATACAAATACAAATGACTAGGTAGTGCTCTATTTTCGAGAGTACACCTTCCGATTAATGATGGAATACTAATTCATTCCAGTTGGGTGTGCAGTAAGTACCCCATTCTGTCGACCCAATTTTTTAGTTCATTTTCAATCGTTTGAGCCTTAATTTCACCAAAAGTCACTTAAGATGCGTATTTCGAAGCTTCAATCATCTCTGGATGATTAGCATAACATCTATCCTTGACGGCTACCCACAAATAACGGAGTCATATCGCCACCGTTGTAGAGTTGGGGGGTGAGCCCCGTGCTTTACTAGCTTTCGCCATTAAGCATACTCATGAACTTATGTACCACTTATCGGTCCTCTCTTCGAGAGTAGACCGTAAGCCACTACGTAGGTCAAGCCTAGAAAGAAACTGGTCCTCAACCAAAGGTTCGCCCGGACTCAGCTAACCTCCAAGGAGATCAACTTTATCTGTACCAACGCGACCTAGGTAAGGTCTGACATCAAGGTACTCAGCTCGTTCAGAATGGGTGCCTGGGCGAGGAAAAAACCAACCCTGGCAGCACATCGTCAGGAACATTAAACCCAATAATTTGCCACTAGGATGACACTCAAGTTCTAGGCCGCCCAGGATAGAAACTATCCCAGGCACTACCGTGTCCTGCAGTTGTACGGTAAGGCTGCTACATACGAAGACAGTCCCAGTCTAGACATTCTAAGTACTAGCAGCCTTGCCCCTTTTATCTTCCGAGTTTAACCAAGTATCAGGCACAATAACCAGACAGTAAGATACAGCGGTCCCCTCGGGGGAGTCATATTGCCAGTGAATATCGCCATTCCGGCTTTCAACGATTTATGAAGATAGGACGAATCGATAGTATCGTTGGCTATGTGGGCAGTGGCGCCATCCTGTTGAAATCAAATAGCGGCCAAGTCTTCCTCTTCAATCGTAGAGTATGAAACTAACATCGTCGCCATTGACTGTTAGTGCGGCTCCTTGCTCTTTTTCGTACGCACAATAACCAGACAGTAAGATACAGCGGTCCCCTCGGAGGAGTCATATTGCCAGTGAATATCGCCATTCCGGCTTTCAACGATTTATGAAGATAGGGCGCATCGATAGTATCGTTGGCTATGTGGGCAGTGGCGCCATCCTGTTGAAATCAAATAGCGGCCAAGTCTTCCTCTTCAATCGTAGAGAATGAAACTAACATCGTCGCCATTGACTGTTAGTGCGGCTCCTTGCTCTTTTTCGTACAAAAATGGCCCTATGATGTCTTTGGACCATATTCCACCCCAAACAGTCGCTCATTTTTAGGTGTATCGGCTTCCTAATTGTCACCTGTGTATTGTTCATTAACATGCCAGTTGAACGAACATTATTCACAAATTTCCTGGCGCTTCATTGCAACTAACTCATTACTTTCGAAATAAGTTTTCAATATTTCCCAACGTCGATCAACCGTCGTATATCGACTCATTACGCTCACTGGGAATATCATACGGTCCTTGACAGGTGACATTAGAGCTATGAGTGGCTAAATACCCGCTAGTTCAAAAACGTACCAAAAGATGCCGCACCCTTTAGCTTAGAAGAATATGTACCCGAAGGTTCTCTCGGTAGCCCTGTATTAGTTAATCAATCATTAAGATTTTATCGATTTTTATTGCAGTCTTAAAATCAGATAGATTATTAGCTTTAGCTTATTTTAAGACTTAGCAATAAACACTTGGTAGAGTGGTGCTCCTCGCCGCCCTAGCGAGGGCGCTATATAACGTTTGAGTGCGCCGTTCTGTAACAATAAACTCTTAGCTCCAGCTTGTTTTTAGGCTTTACACAGAGTCCTAGCTTTAGCGTCTTCTTGGCCATTGAAATAGAGTTACCTTTCGTCTTTTAAAGGTAGACTCTTAACTTAAGCTTCTTTTAGTCTTCGAGATGGATTCTTAAATTAGCTTCTTAAAAATAGAATCTAAGTTATAGCTTCTTCCTAGTTCTAGAGGTAGAGTCTTAGCTTTCGATTAGACCTTGTAGCTTTAAATGCTTCCTACCCTTAGAGACAGACTATAAGCTTTAGATATTTCCTAATCCTCCTGAGAGACTTTTAGCTGAAGCGTCATTTGAGTCTCACTGATATACTCTTAGTTTTCATTTTAGATTAGCTTTAGATATATACCCTTAGTCTTAACTTTACTTTAGACTTAGAGAAGAATATTAGCTTTAACTTTTTCTAAGCTTTACATAACGACTCTAAGATTTACCTTCTTTCGATCCTTACATGTGGGTCTTACTTTTAAGTTATTTTAAGCCTTGGAGATATATTTTTAATTTCAGCTTCTCAGAGTTAAACTCTTACCTTACATTAAATCATAGGCTAGGCAACTTTTTTTGAACGATTTGCTTGAAATTTTGACAGCTCGTCCGTCTGATATTTCGCGGCACGAATTGTTAAAAGAATTATGGATCATGAAAGAGCGCCAAGCGGAGCCGCTGTAGTTAAATTGGTGAATTGGTTCATTAGAAAAGCTTGCTATTGGATAACCGAAGTGGTCTCCGGGCTCGGGCAGTTCGCATGCCCGATAATATTGCGTCTGTGGCCGACATTAAGGGACCTCAGTTCGACACCGATCACAGCAACTGGCTATTAGTCGCACCAGCCTGAGAAGAATACTGCACAAAGACCTCGGCCATGCTAACCTACTTTTTATGGTTCTCAAATCGACGCCATGAATGTGGACGACCTTTGGTTTTAACAAGATGTTGACACATGCCATACAAGCCCACTGACAATCAATCTGTTGCGCACCAATTTTGGCACCCGAATAATCAGCCGTTTTGGAGATGTCAGTTGTTATTCGCAAAATAGGAGCCGAAATGATCGAAAAAGTTTTTGAAAACTGGACTCACAGGATGGCTTACTGTAAGGCCAGCAGAGGGACCCACATTATTTTTCATTCCTAAATCGAAGACCCAACCCTAGCAGTTAAAACAAAAAATTTAAAAACAAAGTTTTAAATTGCAATCCCCTTTATAAGCTTTTTTCTAGCCTTATGTTAGGCTCTTAGCTTCACCATCTTTTTAGTCTCAGAGAATAAGACTTATAGCTTAAGCTTCTTCCTAGTCTTAGAGGCAGACTCTTAACTTCAGCATCTTCTTATCCTCATAGAACATTTATAGCTTACGTTTCTTCTTATCCTTAGAGGTAGACTCTTAACTTCAGCAACCTCTTAGCCTCAGAGAACACTTATAGCTTAAGCTTCTTCCTAGCCTTAGAGGCAGACTCTTAACTTCAGCATCTTCTTATCCTCAGAGAACATTTATAGCTTACGTTTCTTCTTATCCTTAGAGGCAGACTCTTAACTTCAGCAACCTCTTAGCCTCAGAGAACACTTATAGCTTAAGCTTCTTCTTAGCCTTAGAGGCAGACTCTTACCTTCAGCTTATTCTTAGGTTCAGAGAGGTCTTATAGCTTATGCTTCTTCCTAGCCTTAGAGGTTGACTCTTCCGCATCTTCTTAGGTTTGAAGCCTAATAGCTTAAGCTTTTTCCTAGCCTTGCAGTCAGACTCTTAGTCTTCCTAGCCTTAGAAACAGAATCTTAGTTTCAACTTCTTCATAGCCTTAAAGATGAATTTAAGCCTTTATTAGCCTTAGATATGATTTTTTAGTATTAGCTTTTTCTTTGCCTTCCCTTAGCTTGTGAGCTTCTTTCTAGAGTCGAATTCATTGCATCTTTTTGTAGCCTTCGACTTAGCGGAACTTTTCAAACGTTAGCTTCTTCCTGCTCGCCAGAGAGACCCTTCATTAAGGTGACAAATATTAACGCTCAATCTTTACCAAATTTTGTGAGTTAAGTTTTCTGGTGCGGCTTATGGATGGAAAGTTTTATGGTGATAGTGGCAGCTGCTGTTCTAGACGCATTTAACCATATTTGTAAGCGCACAATGAACCAGGGGAGCACTGTCCTTTTAAGTGATTGAATTCTAAGAGTATCGTGCGCTTGAAACGGCTTTTTCTGAAGTCGAGACAGACGTTGCGTTTCCAATCAGCATCATCGATTGAGATAACTATGTCGACTAGATCCGATGAGTGAATGCCCGAATGTAAGCTGCAAGATGATATGTAAATGTACCTTAAATGCAAAAAGAAGGACAATGGAAGTTGAAAGTTTACAAATTTGTTAACTTCACGTCCGTCAGAAGTACCAGAGTTAACAATTATTAAGGATCGCTTGGGGATAATCTTCACCTCATTTATTCAGATTAATAATACCGGCGCGGCAGACCATGCGGTCCAAGGCCTGGCTTCTCGCAACCATTTGTGTTGAGCATGCATACTTTTACCTACAATTTAATTCCGGATCCAAACGGCGAATTGAGAAGCTTTCCGTGACAAGTTATTACTCTCGGATGTTTGTCAAACTTTCGCGAGAGGTGGAACACGGTGAAAAATACTTTGGTGTTACTGGGATTCGAACCACGAACCCCCTGCTCAGAAGTCCATCCTTCTATCCACTGAGCCACGGCGCCACCAGTTACTCAGATTGTCATGGATAAAAAAAACGACAATTTGTGTTTTTATTGCCTAACATAAACAGTGGCGTGCAGCGTTCGTTAAACCCGATTCACAAAGTGTTCCCTTTCAGTTTTGCGATAATTCCCGAAATGCAGTTTTCTTTTTACCTTCCGTGAACAAACCTTACTACTACTATTCTTATTTTGATTTCCTGTAATTTGACGATTTTGTCTGAGGAATCGTCTGTCAAAATTTAACCTCTCCCCATTGATACTTCATAGTGATTATAATAATATTTGGCGCTACAGACTGCTGCTATCCAAGGCCTAGTTTCTCGCGAACATTTGTATTGTGCGTGTTATATTTATGCCCACAAATGGAAGCTATCTTTCAAAGCTTTCCGTGACAAGTTATTACTCTTTGCACGTTTGTTAGACATTCTTTTGACATTTTTTTTGAAAAGTTATACAACTGTCCAATAAGAAATCATAACAATACCAGATAATTGAAATACCACTAGATGACGATGAGAAAAAAACGCTTGGGAATTTGTTAGCCTAAATCTGTGGAGTTAACAAATTTTCTTTATTGCGCCATCGGTCGAGATAAAGCCAAAGTTAAACTTCAAGATTTATTTTATTAAATTAAGACATCCTCTCGGACATCTAACGATAAATGTCGGTAGATGTCGTCGATAAATTTAATTTTACGATCCCACTGCAACCAGAGTCGAACCCTTTGGTCAGCTGACCTAGTGATTGGGCTTTTAGAGGTGCAGCGTGCAATTGCCAGCCAAACAGACACGATAGACGTGTCATTATCAACAGTAACGTCACAATGACGACGACTCAGCTCACTGGCGAGATCGAATTACCCGCAGTCAAAATTTTAATTAAAATCATTTTTTTTTTCTTTCAAATTTCCATTCAGTCAAGGAGATTGCTTGCGAGAAACTTTGTAGTTTGGTAATTATCGCGACGACTGCGGCAACTCTGATGTAGTGATCCCCTCTAGAGATGTAGGGTTAAAAGTCTGCCGTATAACGTATAAGGCCAAGTGAGCACGCCAACGAGTAGAGCGCTCACTTAATTAACAGATTCGGCGTGAAATCACGTTCCACTCACGTTGCCGACGACGACGACGACGAAGCTGTGCAATGGAGTGATTTGTGTGTGATATTCCATGTGTTGTGGATGGCTGTGAGGAAGGGGAGACCAAAGCAAAGTCAAAGCAAGAGTATTGTATTTCAGGTAGACTCCATTATTGTGCCATTAAGTGGCATGTGCCATGTCCACGTCCCAAAATTGTTTGTTCAGTTTGACTTCGTTTTGTTGTTCCAAGTGAAGTTTTGAAGGTAAAAGAGTCTCTTAAGTACCTCTCTAGTACCTACAGCACATGGCGATGATAAATTGCCAAAATGGAAACAAGAATTGATACGATTTTTTAGTTGGATTCTTGTATATGGATCGTTTGTCAGTTTTATCAACTCAGATGGAATTCCCGCTCTTGATCAGCTGCAGCATTCCATGTATTTTCTAAAATCTGGCAGTCACATCACCTCTCTTTTAATTGGAATTTTATTTGGATTTATTTTGTTTGCGGTGAGGTTATTAGAGTCATAATACAAGTGGTGCTGGTACTGGCTGGTATTATTGCAAAAGTTGAAAGTTTACTTTAATGTGCAGCTGGGTTTAATAGGGTTGGCGCGATGTCTTACATAAATCTAAATATGGCATATACCGCAGCTGCTATGCAAGACATCATTTGCTCCGGATGGACTTCCTAGTCAGCAAAAGAATGAAACTTACCGCTTGCGGCTTGAAAGCATTAAATAACCGGCTCACCCCGGAGTCTTTCAAGACTCTTCTGATCCAGGGATTTTAAGCATGCAATTCAAGTGTATAAGACGTCTCGTTCGGGAGGATTATTGTCTTACACAGAATTATTGGCTCCGTAAGTGAGAAGGTTAGGTTAGGTTAAGGTGGCTGTCAGTAAAACCGACACACTGAGACCAGCAATGGTCCATTCCCTCCACCTACTCGTTGAACCACTTACAGCTTCGTATGAAGCGAATGAGACAGCTGATATCAGTGTGGTCTCCTCCTCCTCCTCATCCAAGCAGCTTCTGCAGAAGTCATTCAAGAAGACTCCGAGTCTTACAGCATGCTTGCCTATGAGACAGTGTCCCGTAATGTTTGTTTGTTTGTTTGTTTGTTTGTTTGTTTGTTTGTTTGTTTGTTTGTTTGTTTGTTTGTTTGTTTGTTTGTTTGTTTGTTTGTTTGTTTGTTTGTTTGTTTGTTTGTTTGTTTGTTTGTTTGTTTGTTTGTTTGTTTGTTTGTTTGTTTGTTTGTTTGTTTGTTTGTTTGTTTGTTTGTTTGTTTGTTTGTTTGTTTGTTTGTTTGTTTGTTTGTTTGTTTGTTTGTTTGTTTGTTTGTTTGTTTGTTTGTTTGTTTGTTTGTTTGTTTGTTTGTTTGTTTGTTTGTTTGTTTGTTTGTTTGTTTGTTTTGATTGAAATTTTTATTCAAATTTCATATACATGTGTATCTCTGACACTTTTTGTCAAAATTCTGGAGAACCCGGGCCCAATACAAATTTTTAAAAAAAATTAATCCGGTTTTCTTCAAATTTTATACACATGTGTATCTCCGATGGACCAATAGGAGAAATAGCCAGCTGCATATGCCACCTCTCCATGAATTCAATCGCAATACTCGTGGCGCTCTAAATGCTTATCAGTTTACTCTCAATAAGCCCATCTTCGGACGTGCAGTTAAGTTCATGGATTCGTTCCTAAGCCGTACAACACGTTTGTGGAATGCTCTGCCAATCACTATCACTATCATCCACAGGCATTCAAGACACAAGCTCACAGACATCTCCTCTTTTCTCCTCCTTTTCCTTAACGCCAACGCTGTGGCAAGCATTTCGCCGAGCATTATAAGGGTGCGACCCCATTAAGCGTGTGCGAATTATAACAAAAAATTCAAACTGAATATTAGTTAGAATGCGACGGCTGTACTTCGCCCTACTCGTTTTTTTTTCTGATCTCTCAAAAGTGGTACAAGATCGGCTGTTATTGCATACGTTGTCATTTTCGTTGGGTTTCGATGTTTTAATTTTTGCTCTTCTCTCTGTGTATTTTTGTGGTTGTTTCTGTTCGACGCAATGCGATTGGTTGGTCTCTGTACTGCATCTGCCTGCAGTTGAGTCATCGACGGAAACAATGGCTGATGAGCAAATAGTTGAGTGATTTTTTCCCTTGGCGCTATCAATAACTTTCGATGACTACAGTAGTGGCTAATATATTCGTACATATTAGTTTTAAAAAAATGTGTACTTTAAGAAACTTTCATGGCGTGCGTTTTGTGTTGGAAAAATGCTATCCTAAGAATTTTGTTCCTGGCCTCCGGCAAAAAACGTCTCCATTAACGAACTTATTATTGTTTATTTGATAAACAATTATATTTAAGCTTTTTGCTTTTCGCTGTACGAGAGTACATCTCATCGTGTAAATATGACTTGAAAGGATATTCGAAAAAAATTTCGCTCTTAGCTCTGCAATTGAATAAATACACAACACTTCCTGTTTGGGAAAAAGGCATAACCCCCTCGGCTTTGGTATAAAAGAAAAACTCTTTGTCAGATGGAACAAAAAATTCCAAAAAATACTCAGTACACAGAGTGCAGTTTGTATTCGCACGCCCGGCTCCCGGTACCAAAAGCAAAACAAAGGTGCAGCACACAGCAATTCAACAAAATTCCCAAACAAACAAAATGGTGTATTTTTTTACCGTAAATTCCAAAAAAAAAATGTTCGCACTTCCTCATCGAGCGGCTTGTGAGCCTCCTGATGCAAGTCAAACATGGAATGTAAATAATTGTGAGAACTTCAACGAAACTGAATGGAGTCAGTTTCCCTGAGCAGAAGGAAACTTTTTCCCCAATTTGTCCCCACGGCGACGACGCACATTGTTTTTCGTTCGTTCGTTTGTTTTTTTTTGTTGTCCGTCCGTCTGTTCGTCTACTGGTATTGCGTTGACAGATAAAGCGGCCAAGAAAACGTAAGTGTGCACGTGTGTGTATGTGTGTGTGTGTGAATCATGTAAAACAACATGCACTCGTTCGTGTCTTTTGTTAACTACGGGTCTATTAAAATGTCGCATAATATTTCGTTGCTGTCTGCTGTTTGGTCGACATTTCGTACGGTTCGCCTCGTATGTTACATTCACAAAAACAACAAATTGGAAGAAAAGAAAAATTGTCTGTCTGTCTGTCCACCAACCATCAGGCAGAAAACGTTGGTTGGATAAAAAGAAAATTGTCAGTCCACCAACTGAAAGGCAGACAGACAGTCAAACAGACAGACAGACAGTCAGACAATCGTGGGCAATACTCGAACGTGTGACTGGGTCTATTGTTGTTCGACGATGATAAGGTTTCATGTGAGAAGGGTGGACCAGATTTTTCGTTTTTTGCAACCCACTTGAGGGGCACCCAAGTTAAGTTCTTATGCAACGCAGATTCGCATTCAGATCTTACTTCCTTGTGTTTTTTTGGGGCTGTCATCAATGTGGTGGTGTGGTGGTGTGGTGGTGGGTGAAAACTCAGGCGAGAGCAGCTGTCAGTGGAAGAGGCACGCTCCGCCGTACAAGGCCTTGTCGTTGTCGTCTTCAGGTGTTGCTGCTTTCCGCACTTGCATTTTACATTCAAATTTTTTTTTTTGCTAATTTTCACGAAATTTTCCCATTACCCATTCAATTCTGGTGCTCATTGTCTTTCCAGTTTGTGTGTCTGTGAGTGCGTGTGTGTGTGACTAATTTGAATGCAGATTTACACGAGTAATGAGGACCCACTCCACCCCTAAACTAAATTAGAACGACGCATACATTTGGAGCAGCAGTTTCTTTGCTAAGTGCATTCATGAGTTCTAAAGATTCCAGCATTTGCCAGATGGTAGGCAGCCATCAGGTAACTGATGTCACTAATTAGGAAAAATTCGCATTATCGCCACCCGAAGGGTTGAGAGTGCCGGCTGTTCGGCTCTAATTTGGTTTGGTTAATTCTTGCATCTGCATTTGTAGAATTAAATTGTTTCTCGCGCTAATTATTGTCTATGTGTTGCAGTAATTAAAAAAACATAAAAAGTCAACAACAAAAGACTGTTGCAGAAACCTCTCGTGTAATAAAGATGTCATTACGAAACCGAACTGTCTGAGGTTTTTTTTTTTCATTTTATATATTATTATTTATTCTTTTTCTTTATTTATTTTTATTTTTTTCCTCATTTTCCTTTTCTTCTTTTATTTTTTTCTTTATTTTTTGTTTATTTTTTCCTCCTTTTTTTATTTTGTTTTCTTTTTTTTTCCTCTTTTTGCTTTCCTTTTTTTATTTTTTTTATTATTATTTTGTTATTTTTTTCTTCTTTTTTTTCTGTTTTTTTCCTTTCCTTTTTTTATTTTTTTTATTATTATTTTGTTTTTTCTTTTTATTCTTCTTTTTTTTTTCTTTTTTTTATTTTTTTTTATTTTTTTTCTTTTTTTTCCTCTTTTTTTTTTATTTTTTTTTTCTTTTTTTTATTTTTTTTTCTTTTTTTTTCCTCTTTTTCCTTTCCTTTTTTTATTTTTTTTATTATTATTTTGTTATTTTTTTCTTCTTTTTTTTCTGTTTTTTTCCTTTCCTTTTTTTATTTTTTTTTATTATTATTTTGTTTTTTCTTTTTATTCTTCTTTTTTTTTTCTTTTTTTTATTTTTTTTTATTTTTTTTTTTTCTTTTTTTTTCTCTTTTTTTTTTATTTTTTTTTCTTTTTTTTATTTTTTTTTTCTTTTTTTTTTTCCTCTTTTTCCTTTCCTTTTTTTATTTTTTTTTATTATTATTTTGTTTTTTTTTCTTCTTTTTTTTTTCTTTTTTTTTTCATTTTCTTTTTTTTTTCTTTTTTTTTCCTCTTTTTCCTTTCCTTTTTTTATTTTTTTATTATTATTTTGTTTTTTTTTCTTCTTGTTTTATTTTTTTTTCCTTTTTTTTTTTCCTCTTTTGTATTTTTTTTTCTTTATTTTTTTTCCTCTTTTTCCTTTCCTTTAAAAAAAAAAAAGTTTTCCTGCGTTGGCAAATGTAATTTCGCTTTTTTGAGACTTTCTTTTCCAGTTTTTATTTGAAATTGCAACGAGGATTGTAGTAATCCGGTTTTAAGTTTAAAAAAAAACCAACAACAGTATTACTCTGTAGTGAAGTTACGAACGCATGCGGAAGTGTAAAAGCATTTTGTTGTGGTTGTTTTTCGTTGTGCTGTGCTCAGAGAAGCCGCAAGTCGAGTTGATACTGAGCAAAGTTTTTCATTGTGTTGGCGATGGAGTAGGTGTTGCGTTGTGATGCTGCTGATTGAAAAGCCAATGTAGCAACTTCTTACCCAAATAATTAACATAATTAATTACAATTGTTGCGGAAGTTTTTTAATTGAATTTGTGAACTCCCGCTGGTTTCTTGCATTGAAGTTTAATGCCCATTCCGTAGCAATTTGAATTTTTCCATTATTCGCAATAGTTTCGCAGATACATGGGGTGTTGCAAGGTTCTCACGTATACCTTTTGTTGTTTATATTTAAAAACAGCGTGGAATTTAATTCTGTTCTGTCAATCGTTTGAGTAGACTTTTTTTTTGTAAATAAAACTACCTTAGCACGGTATCAAAAATAATTTTGTGTTACTATTTCGTGCTACATTTTTGAATTCTTGTAACTAAGTCATAAATCAACGCGAGGAAGGGTGTCGAATATAATGACTTCTTTAGAAGCTACATGGACAAGAAGGAAGAGGAGACCATAGAGCATCTTCTCTACTCATGTCAGGCACTAACGCACAGAAGGCACAAACACTTAGGTAAGCGGTTAATGAATAACCTATGAGATCTCGAAAGTGGCAAAGATCGAGATATACTTCGATTCATTCAAAGCTCTGAATGGATCTTCTGAAAAGGGGAAAGGTATAAGATCTTGTGGTAACACAAAGGACCGCGAATGGTCTAAGTAAGCATTAGCTGCCACCGCAACCTAAGCTAACCTAACTTATTCATTTCTCAAGTGATTTCTATGAAACTCGGTATTTAGGACTAAGATGCGAATATAAGACTTGTTCCTATTGAAATTCTGGGATACGGTCATGAGGGACGGGAATTTCGGGAACGAAGCCATTTCTCAAGCGATTTCTATGAAATTCGGTATTTGGGGGTCTTTTGGGAATCTTTGGGATGTCTTTTTGGGATATTTTGCTGGTCTTTTAGGGGTCTTTTGGGGGTTTTTGAGAAGTCTTTTGAGGGTCTTTTTGTGGTCTTTTGCGGGTATTTTGGGGAGTTTTTTAGAGTCTTTTGGCGGCTTTTGAGCGTCTTTCGATGGTCTTTTGGAGATTTTTTTTTGGTTCTTTAAGGTGTCTTTTAAGGGTTTTTTGCCCCACAACATCAAGAAGATTCACTTGCACCACGCGTAAAGGTTATACGCACTGTTTTTTTTTAATAATTCTCAATGGGTATTCTACATATCATTCAATACCCAAATTAAACGTCAGTTCATCTGGTGTAGTATAGTTTTTTCACACGACCATAGCCGAAGCCATAACCTAGCCTCTAAAGTAGTTCTTACTCACACTAGTCTGTTAACATAGAAAATACTATTGTTATTTGCTGTAGTCTCAGCGAACACAGAACTGAGTACTCGAAGTTCAAAGAAAGTCACGCCGGTGTACCTCAAGGTAGCGTTCTCGGTCCAATCCTGTTCTTGCTTTACACAAGAGACATACCTCAAGGGTTATACTATTGAATCATCAACGGGAACACTTCAACGAGCTTTAGAGCTTGTGGGTCTCCTATGGCCTCTACCACGCCTACGCGCCATCGCGTGTGGCTCCTGACAATGAGCTTCAGCTCTCTTCAACTCTTCTCCAATTGCCGTGACTCCTCCTCAACTAACCCTGTGTGAGAGTAAACAAACGTCCAGATGTTGGAGTTAAGATGTAAGAGTCGAACGAATTCCGCCGCTTCCAATAGATAAAGCTGCGCGAATCACATCGCTTATCACCAACAAAAAAAGTATCGGCGATAGAATGGAACCTTGTCGTACCCCACTTATGATCTCGAATTCCTCTGACAGCTTTCCTCTATGCAGCACATGACATTTACAGGTTGCTTTAGGTTAGGTTAGGTTGAAGTGGCCGTCCGTGAATTGAAGGTCCATTGTGATATCACAAGGATCTAGGAAAAATTCCACGCCTACTCGTTTAACCACTTGGTGCTTCGTATAAAGCGCAAGAGACTATTAATGTATTAATATCAATGTGCGTTAGATCGTTGAGATCGTTGAAAAAGAACGCTCCCAGATGGAGCTTCCGCCTTCTCGAGAGGGCTGGGCACATACAAAGTAGATGGAGAGTGGTTTCCTCCTCCTCCTCCTCATGCATGCAGCTTCTGCAGAAATCGTTGCAAAAGACTCCCAGTCTTTCTGCATGCTTGCCTATGAGACAGTGTCCAGTTATGACACCTACAGGTTGCTTTAATAATAGCTATTAGTTTATCGGGTATGCCTCTCCTGCGCATGGGCTAGCAAGATAAACCTACTGTCAAACGCCTTCTCAAAATCGATGAACAGCACAGGTGCAGTGGTGACCGGAATTCAACGCACTGCTCGATAATGATCCGCAGGGTGTTGATGTGGTCGAACACAGGAGGATTCAGTGCGGAAACTTACTTGTTCGGCATCGAGTGCATTTCCCAGATGTTTATTAGTTCGCTTAAGTATTACTTTGCAACTGCAGCAAGAACGCAAATGCCTCTCCAGTTTTCGCACTCCATAAGACTACCTTTTTTTGGGAGCTTGAATCGGCTGACATAAGTATATGAAATGGTATGGTATTGGTATCTGGTATCTTTAAAAGATTCCTGCACCTCCAGGCGCATCCGAAAGAAAAAAAAATCAAAATTTTGGGACCTTAACTATTCCGCAATGCCATTCAGTTCACCCTTTCACTCTTTTCGTACTTCTTTTCGATACTTCCAGCCATTTTTCTACACTAAAATACAAGTTTGACTAGAAAAGCCTTAATGGGGTCTTAAAAAGTCATAAAAGTCTTAACGATTTCTACATTAAATGACATTATCTGAATACCACAGCTAATTCTGGTTCTTCGCCATCCTTCATTTTGAAAATATTACCTCCAGTAATCGCTGCCTCCAGTAATCTTTTACAAAGAGGGATTATAAAAATGCTCATCAGAATCAGTCGTCATCGTTTGGCGCTGGCGCTGGAGCTGGTATTCTGGATATTAATTGGTATTCTGGATATTAATTGGCAACCGCAGCAGAAATAATTTCACAAAAAAAAATGTATCGTCATCACATTTGGCAAAGGCATGCATCAGCATCAGTCTTTGAATCAGCCAGCCCTAATTAGGCTCGCAGATAAACTCATAAAATGAATTTTTTTTGTTTTGTTGCTCCTTTTTTTTTATTACTTTACTGCACTTAATTAATTTGCCATTTAATTCGTCGCGAGAACTCTTTAAATGCAAATTGCATTCGCCAGTGCAAATAATAATTAAGCGACTGACGGCGGCGGCGGTGGAGGTGGTGATGTTGTCCGTCCGTCGATGGCTTAAAGTCGGAGGGAAAAGGGAAAAAGCACTGCTTCCGTTTATTGTCGATTGACGCTTTTCACTGAAATTCACTGCAATGCTTTACATCGCCCATCGCCATCACCATCACCATCACCACCCTTCCTCTTTTCAACCTCATTCCAATTTTTCTGCTAATGATAATCCTTTTTTCCATTTCCTGCCTGTCGGCAAATGACTGCGAACAAAGAACATTTATTCCCGCCACCGGCCGCCGTGCTACAAACGTTTATTACCATCTGCATTTCATTTTAAAAAAAAATCGGATTTTATGTTTATTAACAAAGTTTTTTTTTTAATTTTTTATTCGTTTGTTAATTCCTCCTTCATTCGCAGACGCTGTAAAGTGGGATCTGTTTTCCTCCTACTCGAGCCCAAAGGATCAGAGTGGATTTGCGTTGTTTTTTTTTATTAAATTTTGTTTTTATAACGATTGCAGTTTTTAATAAAAACTTATTCGAGCAGCAATAATTATTATTTATGTAAATATTTTTCCTGTATAACATAAAGACACATACATACAAATACATCCTTCCAGCCAGGACTCAAATTGAGTGTTTCTACTTTTCTTTTTTTTTGCAGAATAATCCCAAAAATGAAGTGTAATCCTTTGTGATGTAATTGTGTGCTGGTCTGTGCTGTGGCATCATCCAACTGCAACATCGACGGAAATGGAATTTTTAGCAAACCCACCTAGAGACTGTCACAGCGTCACCGCAAGACAGACAGAAAGCGAGCTGCTTTATTAATTTTCTCGTGTAAATAAACTTTGGTGGTAAGTCATCCATATATCATACATATGAGTATAAATGAGCTTCGCATACATGCCAACTGTGAGCACTGAATGTTATTTTAAGCTCAGAAGCTTATAGATTTTTGCTTCAAATGAGAAAAATAATCTATGATATAACGATAATTCGTCTAATTAGTGAACAATTTTATGTTTCCCTTGGAACTATCTGCGCTTTCTACTAAAATCAAATAGTTTTTAACTTTCTATTGCAATGCATGTGAAATTTTTGTTGCTGTTCCAATTTACCTAAATTATAATTCACTTTTCGCAATCCACATTTTGAATGGGTGTATTGGGAAGAAACAAAGGCTCTTGAAGTACAGTTTTATAAAACTCGTATTCCTCGTTGCTACTATTCTGCTGTATTTCATTTATGGGCGTCCTGACCGACTTGAAACTGTGACAAGTTACTTTTTGAAGTTTTGACATATTCCTCTCTATCCGTGCTTGACTTGAATTTTGCTCTATTCTTGAAATTGCTGTCTTTCAAAATCACGCCAGCACAAAATCAGTGAACAACATCGCCTCATCCGCCGCATCTCACACAGACCCTGATTTTAATTCATTTTGGAAGATTGGAGGAAAAATAATAATAAAAAGCACAGGACAAATGTGAGAACCATGAGATTTACACAATTCAGGTTTTTTGAGATGAGAAAAAATAATAATAAAAAGCACTGGCCATATGTTAGAACCATGAGGTAGTTCATTTTATATACAAACTAGATGTTCCCGGGCAGTTTGATATGGGGTAGTTATTTTTAAATCAAATTACCTATTTTGAGATGAGAAAAAATCAATAAAAAGCACGAGACTTATGTTAGAACCATGAGGTATTTAATTGTTCATACAAACTAGATGAGCCCAGGCGCTTTACTATGAGGTAGTTTACTTTAAATCATATTGGCTGTTTTGAGATGAGAAAAAAATAATAAAAAGCACTGGACATATGTTAGAACCATGAGGTAGTTCATTTTATATACAAACTAGATGCTCCCGGGCGCTTTGCTATGAGTTAGTTCTTTTTAAAACAAATTAGCTTTTTTGAGATGAGAAAAAATAATAATAAAAAGCACGGAACATATGTGAGAACCATGAGGTAGTTCATTTTATATACAAATTAGATGTTTGCTATGAGGTAGTTGTTATCCCGCGCTTGACGTTTTGAAAACTGGTAATTTGTTGATTATTACCAAATAATAAAGGACAAGTGTGACGTGTTTCGATGTATACATACCCGAATAACGATTTTTTTACATAGTTTTTTAAAGCTTCTTTCATTTCAATAAAAAGAATAAATTTGAAGAAGAAAAAAACAGTGGACAATGTAAAGAACGTTGATCCTTGGTATAGCATGAGGTTCAGTAATAATAAAATATATCTACATCTCTTTCACTCTTACTTTTTCACCCTTAATCCTTTTCTCTCTCTAGCTTCAAAATCTGACTTATAATGGTTTCTTTCATGGCAAAAAACGCGTAAATTTGACTAAAATAAAAGCAATAGACAAAGTAAAGAACCTTGTGGGTTTCCAATTACCACTGAGAACTTTTCAATTCTTTAAAATAATTCAGTTTTTAAAAGCTTCTTTCATTTCATAAAAATAACAGTAAATTTGAAGAAGAAAAAAACACTGGACAAAGTAAAGAGCCTTGAGAGTTTCCATTTACCATCGATACTGCAATGAATTAATTTATACCAAGACGAAACCGAAAAAGATAAAACCTACAAATGCAGCAAACTATCGTTCCTTGCTGCATCAGCTCAATCAACTACTACTCCATAATTTGCCGTTGCTCCATTCCCTTCTTGTGACGATAGTGACAGCAATGATGACGACGATGATGATGATAATGATTGCTTAACGCTTCAGTACGCCACTCAAAGAGAAACTCTAATGAAAATTACATAGGTACGCAACACATGCAGGAATTCCCAGGGAAATTCCACCTCTGAAAGGTTCCTGCTAGTAGTAGACACGCACTGAGTGGAATCGTAATATGATCAAAAGGTTCGACCAGGCATGACACAGTGTATGTGTTCAGTTGTTCGTTAGCTTGACAAACTATGAACTTACAGACTCGTATTGGAATGGTGGGGGGGGGGGAGCAGAAGCTGGTGTTGTTGATGGAGGCGACGAAATTCCTTTTATGCATGCGACACAGCTGGACGGGATAGTGCCCGTCATGTTGATATGCTTATGATGGCGACGAAGAAGTCGTCAATGTCCTTATTGGATTTCACTTGAAGGCATTGAATGCTATGCGTTGAGTAGCGTTTCGCCTTGTCACTTTAGCAGTGACACCCTGTCTCCGGGTGTGTTGGAGTTGAGTGCGTAGATACGTCAGAGTCATTGTCCCTGACCAATGACAAGCAAAACTTAACAACGACAACACAACAACGCGCCACGAAACAAACTTCAAATTCCAATTGGTCGAACGAAGCATGGCACAGGGGGCTTAGTATGCGAGTGGTGCAATCACAGAGGAGTGTCGTCGTGATACTCTCATGACTTTTAATTATTTATGCGGGCGCTAGAACGGAAAGCTAGGCCTGCTTCTGAAGAGAAACTTGCGAAGCTTGTGAATTGCATTACAATGATGTTCAGTTGCGCAATGCAATGCAA
This sequence comes from Nephrocerus scutellatus, assembly GCA_947095585.1. Lineage (NCBI taxonomy): Eukaryota > Metazoa > Arthropoda > Insecta > Diptera > Pipunculidae > Nephrocerus > Nephrocerus scutellatus. The sequence continues at coordinate 92,230,671 of OX352764.1, forward strand.
TTCTTTACTCAAGGCATTCATTAATTAATTATGGAATTGTGTTAAAGTCACACTCATACTCACACACACACAACATAGCAATATGCCCCTTAATTGGTGGTTTAGTTCAGCGCAGACCACAGTTTCTGTATCGGGTACGACCGAGTTCGTTATGAGCAGATCATGTTGCGCTGATGGAGTGTTACACGTTTGCTAGAGAATTTTGTTATCCAACCACCAGCGGCACCCACCCACATACATACATGATCGCTTCCCAACTGTAGACGCACAAAAATTGCAAATTGCTGGACAACTTGTAATATTGGAAGCGGTAGCAAGGGGTAGAATTTGGGAGTGACGCCACAAGGTTAAGAGATTAGCATATATGCAGCGCGTTTGCTGAAGGTGTGTCAAGTAAAGGCAGCCGATTGTTCTTGATGGAGTAGGCACTTAGGTTCAAATTACCATGATCCAGAGTCAATTTTGACGATTTCACGAACTAAAGAAACTAAAGAAATAATAAACTTGTAATAGTTAGTTAATAGGCCTCGAAGAAGCTTTGGTTAAAAAAGATGTTGAGTTTTCAAAAGATGATACCCTTCATTATTGCTAGTTATATAGGGACAAATAAGCTTACACCACCTAACAACATAACCAACGCAGCCTCTGATGTTGTTTGTCTGATCACAAAATTTACTCAAAACTGCAAATTAAAATTTCCAACTCAAAAGGGGTTACTTATAACAGAGTTGCTTAAGACTCCAAAACTTTCAATCAATTGGAAAATAGCTAAAGCAAAGCATGTTGCAAGATCAGTAAGCCTCAATACGATCCTTCAAGGGTTATTCTTTCTTCACTTCACTTTCAAGAGTTGCACAAGACTCCAATACTTTCCTATATCTTTTGCAAGATCAGTAATCCTAAATGTGATCTTTCACTTCATTTTTATGAGATGCATATCACTAAAATATTTTCCACTCTATTTAAAAAAAAAAAAAAGCAAAAGCAAAGCCTGTTGCAAGATCAGTAAGCTTGCAACTGATCTTTCAAAGGTTACTCGTCAATTCGCTTCCAAGAGTTGCACAAGACTCCAATACTTTACTATATCTTTTTCAAGATCCGTAATTCTAAAAGTGATCTTTCAAGGGTTACACGTCGCACTTCACTTCCAAGAGTTCCATAATACTCCTAAACTTTCCTATACCTGTTGCAAGATCAGTAAGTCTAAAATGTATCTCTAAAACATAACTCGACAGCCTAGATCCAAGAGGTGCCCTCCATACCTTCCCAATGCCAGTTGCCAGATCAATAATTATTCCAAAACTTCACTTACGAGAGGTGCACTCCATTACTTTACAATGCCAATTGCAAGGTCAGTTTCTGTAAGGAAACTCTTATCGTCAGTTAGAAGAGTTGCATAAGACTCCTAAACTTTCCAAATCATGTTGCAAGATCAGTAAACTTAAAACTGATTCCTAAGTGTTACTCGTCACTTCACTTCCAAGAGTTTCATAAGCAACGAATACTTTGGAGTACCTGTTGCAAGATCCGTAATTCTAAAAGTGATCTTTCAAGGGTTACACGTCGCACTTCACTTCCAAGAGTTCCATAATACTCCTAAACTTTCCTATACCTGTTGCAAGATCAGTAAGTCTAAAATGTATCTCTAAAACGTAACTCGACAGCCTAGATCCAAGAGGTGCCCTCCATACCTTCCCAATGCCAGTTGCCAGATCAGTAATTATTCCAAAACTTCACTTACGAGAGGTGCACTCCATTACTTTACAATGCCAATTGCAAGGTCAGTTTCTCTAAGGAAACTCTTATCGTCAGTTACAAGAGTTGCATAAGACTCCTAAACTTTCCAATACCTGTTGCAAGATCAGTAAGTCTAAAATTTATCCCTTAAGGTTACTCGATACCCTACATTTTCCAATGCCAGTTGCCAGATCAGCAAATATTATAAAACTGATCCTTCTAAGGAAACTCTTATCGTCAATTACAAGAGTTGCAAAAGACTCCTAAATTTTCCAATACATGTTGCAAGATCAGTATGCCTAAAACTGATCCTTCAAGGTTTAATCGTCACTTTACTTACAAGAGTTGCACAAGACTCCAATAGTTTTAAAGCAATTGGAAAATAGGCAAAGTAATACCAGTTGCAAGATCAGGAAAACAAGAGAGAGCTTGGGAGGCAGATTGTCAAGCTCTCCTTAAAAAAGGAGTGCGAAAACTGGAGAGGCATTTGCATTCTTCCTGCACTGCAAAGGTAATAGCCTAAGTAGTACTGTAAGTCCTTATATCCAACCTGTAGCATTAAGGTACGATATCAGATCTGTGATGTCGTACTCTGAAAGCTACTTTAGGCCAGAAAAGAAGGAATTACTTAGTTTGCCGAAACGAGGAGCCGCAAGGGCCGTACACTTGCAAAGAAAATGAATGACAGTTTCTTTCTCATTCATTTACATCTAAACAGCTCCTACAAAAGGTACTGTGAGGGATTCCCAGTTTGACTGCGAGGCTGCCCACCGGGGTCAGTAGCACGTGGTTGTTGTAACCACTCTGGAAATATCTTTCCGAGATCTGGAGATCAGCTTGGTGGATTTGCTTTTATTATTTTATTATAGGCTCTCAACGTGGTGCAATTGGTCAAATTGCTCCACCGTAGCTGTGCCTTGGTGGTAAGGAAGGAAAGAATACGCTACCTAACGGAGCTTAGAGGACAGCTGACTGTCTCAGCGCAGTCCGTATCCAGTGTGACGCTCTTCTTCGTGAGTATGTCCGCCCTCTTATTGCCGTCAATGTCGTGGTGCCCCGGCACCCAAACTACGTTCAATTCTATGCGTTGGCTTATAGAAGCCAGTTCGGACTCTGCACGCCTCTCTTATCGCTAAGATCTCCGCCTGGAAGATACTATACCTTGAAATGTTAGAATTCTCAACTTCATTACTCATCTTGGAACCATCGTTGAATGGAGTTACATCAAAGAGCTCCACAGCTCTCCCGTCCTTCCAACTTTCTCGAGTTGGGAACTCAACGGCAAGGCTGGGATTGAAGTTAAGCTTAGGAGTGTAGTAGTCGGTTGAAGATCGTATCAACCCATTTGGTAACAACTGCAGTATATTGCAGCGGCCGTACAGTTTGTTAGCAAACCACCCAGATTCTCTGAGCCGGACCGTGCTGCACGCCGCAACGTATTTACAAAATAGGTCGGGAGGTAGTAAGTGTAGGATTATGTTAAGAGCATCCATGGGACAGGACCGAAGTGCTACAGTTATGCCAACAGCTGCTGGTCTCTGTATTCTACCTAGCTTGCTGGCATTGTGCTCTTTACTTATCACCGGCCACCTGATCAGCGCCCTATAGGTAAGAATAGGACGCACCACTGCTATGTACAGCCACAGAGCCATCCTCGGTTTAGGAGGTGTATACCCGATAAACTAATAGCTATTACCTATGATGGCTCTAAATGTTATGTGCTGAATAGAGGAAAGCTGTGCGAGGAATTAGAGATCCTATGTGGGATACGACAAGGTTGCATTCTAACGGCGATACTTTTTTTGTTGGTGATTAGCGATGTGCTCAAACTCAAACATCAGAGAATGAGTCAGGAACCAATAGGCACAACCATCCAACGACGGAAGGGGGGGTGGATTGGTCATACACTCCGGAAAGGCGACAGTTCCATAGCAAACTACGCAATGTAATGGAATCCGTTATCTGAAGATGGTAGGAGAGCGGGTCGTCCGACGAATACATGGCGCAGAACAGTTGAGGAGGAGGCACGACAATTTGGGAAGAGTTGGAGAGAGCTGAAGCTAATTTCCAGGAATGGTACGCGATGGCCCGTAGGCGTAGTAGAGGCCCTAGGACCCACAAGGAGATGTATTCTCACTTGATATTAATGAAATAAATTCTCAGACGAGACAATGTCAAAAGGTTCCCAAATAATGATGAAACAGATCTGACAATATCTAGTATCTATACATTTGGTAAACAACTATCTAAAACTGGAAAACACTGCAAATCTTGTCCCGTCGAGAGCTTAAAACTGACGCAAACAACAACTGCCAATTTGCCAAACCTTAAAATCCATATCATTAGCGGGTAATCCAAAACCTAGACAAACGCTCCCAACCAAAAAAAAACAGAAAACATCAAATTTATCACAAAGCGATCCAATCCTTTTCAATGCCAAAACGTGCTGTGTCGTTTGGTGGCCCGTCCATATGGACCATCGACCATCTGAACCAATGAACACACCTCGGACACATATATCGCGCCATTTGCGTCGCGGAACTTGTTTGCACCACCAAAAAAAGCAACGCCAACAAAATAAATCACAAAACTTAAGCGAGGATCGGATCGTGGCATACTCCATACAGCAGCGGCAGGGGGCAGCTCGATTTGGGCGACTATCATGTTGCTGTGATCTCGAGTTGCGCATGCGCAATCTTCGCTGTCTTATGATTGGTGCTGGTGGTTGGGTTGTTGTCGTGGGTTAATGTAATTTGTTTCTTGTCTTTTGAGCCTAATCGCTCTGACTCTTTGGACGCGCACTCTACTCGCATCCGTACACACATCCAAGTGTAATACATCATTTGTTGTTTGCTTATCTCGTCCTTTATTGCATGGATCGTCGAGTGGCGGCCACGGGCGCTCGATAATGCCACGATTTTATTGCCAGCAATATTCCCTGAAAAACATTGGACGACGAGTGTACATTTTGCGGTTGCGTTTGCTTAAAGTAATCGATGTACTCTGATGATCACACGACACGATGACGCTTTTTCTATTCTTTCTTTGGAAATATGAAGGAGTGAACTGGGAGAGGGTAAGGGCAACACAATTTAAAAGCCAATTTTCGGTCTGCAATGGGTTTTTTTTTGCCAACACAGGAATGTAATGTGAGAATTGTCGACAGACCTTTTTGGAAGACAGATATGACAGACAGTGGAGACAGTTTTTTTTTGTCCATTTGACACTTTGCATTCAGTTGAATTAACATTTCAAGGTCTTAGCTGTAATTGAGAAGGTGACGAAAATGTTATATGGTTTGGCACTTTTTTCGTACCATGATTGGTTTTAAGAAATTGTACGTCTTCTCTTTTTTTGAAGGTGGCTTTAGGTAAAGTGTCATATTTACTTCTTTTTTTGGCTTTGCTTCAACTATATGCACATAGTTTGGGTTGGATTAGAATTTCGTTCAGTTAATTATATTGAGAACATACATTTTTTTAGAGTTATCCCAACCACAACAGCATTGTTGAGTTACATTCAATTTAACGAATTTGTAGCTTTGGTCAAGGCATCGGCAATATATGAACAGAGGAACTGATGGCCTATGGCCAAGGCATTGGCAGTGAATTGTGTAAATATATACTTTGAAATAAGCCATCAGCAATTCCTCCAATACAGGAAAAGCGAAATGATCGGGCTAGTCGCTTCAAAGTAAGATTGGCGCGAGGCCAATAACTTCGCCCGTAAAAAAAAAACATATTACGGAACCCAAAATCAGCCTCGGATACACTGATGTACGACGACGACCACGGCAATGAAAACAGCTAAACGATTTAAGAATTTTCTCATGGAACGTACGCTCACTGTATAGAGCTCGAGCTGCACACCAGCTAGCCGATAGCCTGTCTAAATATAAAGACTGACATAAGAACAATCCAGGAGATGCAGTCTTGTGTCTGACAAAAAATTTAGAACATGACATGTATTACAGCTTTCATTCAAGAGATCATGTGCTCGGGGTGGGGTTTCTAGTCAGCAAAAGAATGAAACCCACCGTTATCGGCTTTTTAAGCAATAAATGAACGGCTATGCACCCTTCGTGTGCGTGGCAGGTTTTAAAAACATAAGCCTCATAAACGTTCACGCACCTACAGAGGATTCCCCAAATGATGAAAAAGAAGAATTCTTTGCATCAGTCGAACGGGAACTCCATGTAAAAATCATTCTGGTGAATATGAACGCCAAAATAGGTAGGGAGCCAGTATTCAGGCACCCATAGCTTACACGAGAACACCAATGACAATGGACCACAAGTCATAGATATGGCAGCAAGCAATAATTTGGTCGTTGCGAGTATAAGGTTTGCTCGTTAAATATCCACAAAGCCACCTGGGTATCGCCTGGTGGAACAGCCAGATAGACTGCCGCCACAACCCGAACCTGATGACGGTACGAACGTATCGAGGTGCCAACGTCGACTCGTCGAAAGACTGCATCCGCGAATCAGATTCGAGTCAAATCAGATTCGAGGCTGCCCTCCGCAACGAGGAGACCAGAAACTCAAATGTCAAAGTAACAGTAGATGTTCGTTTTGCTGAACGTGTAAAAGTGACAGTTAATTCCAATTTTCAAACTTACAGTTGATTTTCATTGTGATCAATGTGTCCTCCGAATGACAGTAATGTTTTATTTAAAGTCAAAGTGACAGCTTATTTTCATTTTGATAAATTTCAATTTGCCAGCGGGTTGATTTTCGTTCTGATAAATGTCAAAGTGATAATATATTTTAGAGTATTTCCCGTTTTATTCAAAGTGAACACTAGCTTTTCATTTTGTTAAAAGTGTCAAAGTGACAGTAGATAATTTGTTTTTTATTTTTTTTCTCATAGTCACAGTCACAGTCACTCCAGTAGGACTCGATTCCTCATTATTTCTTTTTTTTTGATTTGTTATGTCTCTTCGCTTTGCCAGCTGTTAAAATGTCACTTTTAATTGCTGCGCTAACAGTCAAAGCGATAATATATTTTAGAGAAGTTTCTCGTTTTGTTCAAAGTGTCAAAGTGACAGCAGATAACTTTTGTTTTGTTGCCAACTGTCAATGACACTTTTAATTGCTGCGCCAACAGCCAAAGCGGTAATATATTTTAGAGTAGTTTCTCGTTTCATTCAAAGTGTCAAAGTGACAGCAGATAACTTTTGTTTTGTTAAAGGTCAAAACACCAGTAGGACACGATTCCTCATTTCTTTGGATTTGCTATGTCTCTCCGCTTTGCCAACTGTCAATGACACTTTTAATTGCTGCGCCAACAGCCAAAGCGATAATATATTTTAGAGTAGTTTCTCGTTTTATTCAAAGTGTCAAAGTGACATTAGATTGTCATTTTGTTGAACGTGTCAAAATGACAGTAGATAATTTTTGTTTTATTAAAGGTGAAAACACCAGTGGAACACAATTTCTATTTTTTTTTTGGATTTGTTATGTCTCTTTACTTTGCCAATTGTCTTTGACACTTTTAATTGCAGAGCTAACTGATAGGTGAGAATGTTGTCCCACTGAAGAGAAATGCCATCACTAAGCATGTCAGATTATTCTGCGTGTCAGTTGCATAGCAAACAGGTAATATTTTGTTTTGATAAACGTTTTAGCTTTTTAAAGTAAACGTTGATTTTCTTTTTCCCAAATTTCTAACTGACAGTAGGTGAAATGTTCAAGTTATACATTATTGTTTTGGTCCAATTATCACAGTGACAGTAGATAATTTGTGAGTGGTTAAAACTCGAAATTATAGCGGATTATGGATTGAGAAAGTAATGACAGTAAAATGTCATAGTTACAGAAGATTGTTTTTCAGTTCAGTGTTCGAATATAGTTCGAAATTCCAGTCAAATGTCATAGTTACAGAAGAATTTTTTTGTTCAAAGTGTCAAAGTGACAGTTAACATATCTAGATGACAGTAAAAACAATGTCTACGTTAAGATTTTTGTTTTGTTTAAAATGTCAATGTGACAGTTAAAATATCTAGATGACAGTAAAAACAATGTCTGCGTTAAGATTTTTGTTTTGTTTAAAATGTCAGTGTGACAGTTAACATATCTAGATGACAGTAAAAACAATGTCTACGTTAAGATTTTTGTTTTGTTTAAAATGTCAATGTGACAGTTAACATATCTAGATGACAGTAAAAACAATGTCTACGTTAAGATTTTTGTTTTGTTTAAAATTTCAATGTGACATTTAACATATCTAGATGACAGTAAAAACAATGTCTACGTTAAGATTTTTGTTTTCTTTAAAATGTCAATGTGACAGTTAACATATCTAGATGACAGTAAAAACAATGTCTACGTTAAGATTTTTGTTTTGTTTAAAATTTCAATGTGACAGGTAACTCATTTTCCTTTGATCAAATGTGACGGTGGCAATACTTTTTCTCTTCACTGTGCTCTCCCTTATGGAAAACCCGACTGCATTGCTGCACTTAAGGCAATTACAGCAAACTCCTTTGGAGTTAATTGAATTACCACAACTTTATACATCCCTAATTAAACCGTTAATGCCCAACACTTGCATGGAATTGTGCAATTCGTCTGCTACTGATGTGCACACCAAACAATCTCTTAAGTAAAACCTATATAGCAAATCCCATCCCATACGTTCCACTCTGACTGCAACCCGCTAGCCGCATGCCATAAGCAAACGAAACAAAAGCGCTGATGGTGCGGTACTAACCTACCAGTACGTAAAGCATATTAAAAAAAGCAACAACAAGTATCTACGAGTACTTGTACCGTACCGAAAACAACAACAGCTATAACATTCAACCGCAACAACTTAACAATTGTTGCTGCAATTAATTATTGTTAGTTTTCGTCGCTCGGTGCACACAATTATTAATAATAATAATAAAAAAAAAAAACGTTATCCAGAACTTGGATGTATCTGTTTGTGTAGGTACTTGTGTCTGCTGCAGCAATCCAACTTCGCTGGCATATACCCATGGGATTTGCATGCATTGCTGTAAAATTGCAGCCACAAATGCAATCAATTAGCCACAGTCGACGGAGTTGGTTGGAACTGGATTTGAATTGTGTGGTGGCCCTGTTCCTCTGTGCCTCCACTTCTGCTGCGGTGTGCTGCATTGCCAGAGATAATCGAAAAAGAAATCGAAATTTATGTTTAACTTTTCGTTTTGTTTTGGATGGAGGCTTATGCACAGCCTGCTATGCTACTTGACTATAATTCGTTGGCAAAAAGTTGGAAAAGTATGATCGTAATTGCTGGCGGCAGTGAAGAGAGCCCCAGTCGTTCCGTCACAACTGATCGCACACACGTGCTATTGCGCCTGCTTCGCTGTCACAGATCGCGCCACGAAATTTCAGTTTTGTGTGGTGTAGGGTTTTGTTGTTGTCGGCGTCGGCTTGGATTACCAAGTTGTTCAGTCAGTCGCTGAACAACAATCTAAACGACCCGCTAAGAATTCGCAGGTTGCCCGCAGTTTTTGTTGTTGTTGTCGAGTTCCTACTGGCTTAGCAGCTCCGAAAAAAAAACTCAATGATCTCTTGAGATCTCTGTTAGGTTTTTCGATCTGGACGCGCATTGGCTTATGAAACATTATATTCCAGTAGTTAGTGTTAGCTGAAATCTTGATAAATTAGAAGAAAAGCACACTTTTTAAAGTCGGAACATTTTAAGGCCAATTCTTTTGACTTCTTATTTAAGGATGCAGTAGGTAGTAGACAGCAAAACTGATAAACAGTATCGAGTTACAATCGTTTAATATAAGATATAAACAGACATAAAACTTACACCGTCTAAGAATAGCGATCATCGGATTAATTTCAAGCTTTTCCGCTTCAATAGTGCCTCTGTAACCCTTTCCATTTCAATTCTAGCTCTCATTTTAATTATGAACATGAATTAAAGCCTGAAAACACAACCACACTTTCCTAGAGAGATTTTGGTGTTGGGTCATAAGACATCGACCCAATGGCAATTCGATAAAAACCCACTTAAGTGCCTTTCGATGACTCTGCACCGCCAACAATTTATTCAAAACTCACACTTGAGACTCCATCGGTCTATCACAATACCAAAGACCAGACTTCTCGGATCTTAAACCAATATTTCTACCTCAAAGAATAATCGTATGTAATTCTAGTCACTCTGGTCAGAGTATAAACCTTTGAGGGTTGAGTTTTGGTGGTTTCACCAATGATCGGCGACACCCTCTGCCCCCGGCACCAAACGAAGTTAGTAACTTTAGGCGACCAAGTTTATTATACCCATTCTTACAGCTATTTTCTTTATAAAAATGTGTAATGGCGGGAGTGCGACTATGGCTTCTATGTGTAAACCGAAGACAGGCTTTCAACTTTAAACTATGCACGTTATAAAGGTTCTTAGTAGAATTTTATACCATCTGACTACTGACATTGCTTTGGTTATTGACTCGAAGTCGTTGTTTCGAACGTTTCTGTAAATGCAGATGCCTATTCCTTTGTTGCTGAGAAACTTTTCTTCAGTAAATCTGTCCTTTAAATTCGCATACTGACTTCAGTGTATTGGAGAGGCAGAGAGTTGAAGCCACCTTCTAATCAGGCAAGCTAAGTAAGATTAAGTGTGGTGCCCTTCCGATCTCAGTGCTCTAAATCGTAATCTAGATCTAGAGCATCAGAGTCATTAAACGGATTAGAGACTCTCCAACAAAGTTAGAGTTGACGCTTAGTTTTTGAGTACATCGTTGGTGAGTTGGAGCGTGATCCCCGCGCATTTAAGCATACTCCTGAGAATAAGTACTACACTTAGAGGAGAGTAAACCGTAAGCCACTACGTAGGTCAAGCCCAGAACGAAACTGGTCCTCAACTAAAGGTTGGCCCAGATTCAGCTAACCTCCAAGGAGATCAACCTTATCTGCGGGTTAAGCCAATCCCCGTAGTACCAACGCGACCTTGGTGAGGTCTGACATCAAGGGACTTAGCTCGTTCATAATGAGTGCCTGTGCGATTGCAAAGCATACCCTGGCATCACATTCGTCTGGAACCTCGAACCCAAGTCCTAGGCCGCCCAGGATAAAAACTATCCCAGGCACTACCGTGTCCTGCAGTTGTACGGTAAGGCTGCTACATACGAAGACAGTCCTGGTTTAGACGTTCTAAGTACTAGCAGACTTGCCCCTTTTATCTTCCGAGTTTAACCAAGTATCAGACCTAATAACCTATCGACAGTAAGATACAGCGGTCCCCTCGGGGATGTTTTTGAGTACAGTAGTGAGTGTCATATCTTTTAGTATAATATGCAGTATATAGGGCAATCGGAGTGAACGTACAGTATGCTGACAAACCATCCTTGGCTGTAACCCCTATTTCTTACCAATGGTATTGCCACTGTCTTTCACCGTTAACTTTTTCAATGACAAAAGTAGTAGTCTTAGATTTACCGATAAAGAGGCCACAATTTGTTGCCCGAGATTTCACTTTGCTCAGGGCCCTTTTCATGATCCATGATTATCACGGATAGATGCTGTCCCAATAAAAGAATCATCCAGCCATCTGAATACACGAGTACTTTCGTCCTGCCTCGCTTAAGTGCTTTTAGAATCTTGTTTATGGCCTCTAGCCTCAGTAAGCGTTACATTTCAGTGTCTATTTTTATGTCAGAACCTCTAAATAAATATTGCAACAATTACTACATTTCACTGTATAATTTTAATATTAAGATAAATCGTAACATACCATGGTATACTTTTAGGGTTGAATCCTTTAATAAATATTGCAACAATCAGGATCTTTCTTATGATCCTTAGCCTCGGCAATCGTTGCATTTCAATGTCTATTCTTAAGTCCGAACCTCTATATAAATATTGAAACAATCATTTCATTTCATTGCATGCTTTTAGGGTTGAATCCTTTACTAAATATTGCAATAATCGTAACATTTAATTATATTTTATTAGGGTTGAATCGTTCAATAAATATTTTAACAAGCATTACATTTAATTGCATACATTAAGGGTTAATTTCTTCAATAAATATAATTAAATTTATCTGCCTACTGTCACGGCTTAAGCCTTTAATAAATAGTATAACAATTGATACATTTAGTTCTCTACTTTTAGGGTTAAATCATTTATTAAATACCATTAAATTTCATTGTCTGCTTTTATGGATAAATCCTTTCATAAATACTGTTTCGAAATTCAGGCTTTTGAGTTCGTAAAGGATTTTGCAAATAAAACACAACACAAGTTTATTTATTTACAAATAACAACTTTAATGAACAAACAGTAATAATAACACAAGTTCACAATTGATATTGGTGACTACTTTTAGATGCACACAAGAACACTTATAATACTTGTACTTTACAGTAATTCTCTTAGGTTATAGCTTTATCACTTTTCAAGAACTTTTACAACTGCACTGGTTAAATTTCAAACAACAAATTATCTTACTTCGGCCTAACGCCTTTATTTATACTCAATCAAAAGCTTCCACAAAATTTCCAATATTGTAGACAGAAATATCAAGAAAAGACCAGAAAATTGTAGCCTTATTCCCTTTTTTACAACTAACGACACTTATATGTAATGAGTCATCGTCTAAAAATTGACTTCATGTTCAATCATGTTCTTTTGCAAAAAACGCACAAAACCGGTTTGACAACTTGTTTGACTAGTACACAATGATTCAAACGTGCAGGTGGTTACATTTCAAAATTTAAATTTACAGCCTAAAAGTATGCTACATAAGAGTGCTTATTTTTAGTATGCAGTATTTTCTTAGTTCTAATTTTTAGTTCTTATTTTTTATACATTGCGATTTATCTAGGATTTGAATCTTCTGCACTACCGACTACTTTTCGTAGCATTTGCTTATGTATGTATGTATGTTTTAGTATGCAGTATTTACATTGCGATTTATCTTAGGATTCTAATTCTATTATATGCGCTACTAACTACTTTTCGTAACAATATCATTACATTTAATTGTATACTTCTACGATGTAATCCTGTAATATACATAGCAGCAATCCTTACATTCTATTGCATACTTTTATGGTCGAGTCCTTTTATAAATATTGCAACAAAAACTACATTTCATTTTATACTTTTATGGTTGTATTTTTTAGTCATTAATATACATTGGAAAAATTGGTACATCGGCATTGAGGTTAAATGCTTTATTAAACACTGCAATAATCGCTAAATTTAATTGTATACTATTAGGGTTGCAGCTTTTAATAAATATTGAAACAATCATAGAAACAACATACTTCTAAATACTTCAATAACTATAACTACTTTTACTGTCCACTTTTACGGTTTAAATTTTTAATAAATATTGCAACAATTGTTACACATAATTGTCTACTTTTAGGGTTAAATCTTCTTCTATATAAATAAAAATGAAATGCTGTTCGTTGATAATCGCATCACTTGAGAACGGCTGGACCGATTTGGCTCATTTTTATTTTAAAATATTCGTCATGGTCTGAATAAAGTTTATACGGAAAGAAAATATGAAAAAGTTGCCCTAAAAATCGGAAAATTCAGGAAAAACTGAAAGTGATGTTTTCCATAGGATTTTCGTATGAACTCACGGCCATAACTCACGATTCCAACACGTATCTATTTTTTGCCGATATAAGTGTCGATTCTATAGTTTTCTAGAAAACTGATGGCTGAGGTAGTCAATTAGTTGTGGGCGGGGTCAGTTGGCGGGTGGTCAGTTGGATGGGGCAGCCGGGTTATTCCGCTAATCCTTCAATTAATATCATTACATTTCATTTTCCACTGTTACCCATTTATTACTCCATTAGAGTACAAAGCAATTATCGTTACATTTCATTGCATACTTTTAGGGTTGACGCCTTTAATAAATATTGCAACAATCATTACATTTCCATGCATACTTTTTGGGTTGAAGCCTTTTATAAATATGGCAACACCTTTAATAAATATTGCAACAATCAATAAATTCAATTGTATACTTTTGGGGTAAATATTATTGTTAAGGCCATGGCTGCGCTACGAGTCCTATTAGACAGACAAAAAAGAAAGAGACAGTCTTTAGTCACCGTTTTTGGTGACGTTTCGTGTCGCCCGAACGTCAAATGCTGCTAAGTTTGTTAACAATTATGAAAGTACAGCTTTGGGATATGTCTCTGCATTACTTTTCCTATTTTTGCTTTAAAAGGTCGAACTTCAATGCAAATATTTCGTTGGTATGGTCTTTTTGAATTGTTGACTGATCTGTGGTTGTTTGAGGATTCCCCATTAAAGCATTATGGTCATCAAAGTGGCTACTTTTTATGGAACTCCAATTAACCTTCTAATATAATAAAAGGAGTTTTCCGTCAACATCCCTTAAAGTAGGTCATAGAGGCGTTTAATCTGGGCACACTTTTGTCATTGTCTTGTCTCAATTTTCCCTACACTACCATCATTCAAAAAAAGTCGATCAGCAGTATTCGAGCTGGTTTCATAGTTAGTGTCAACGATTTGACAGAAAACGGCGTTTTAAGCACGCCAGCCAGAGCTAAGGAAGAACAAAAAATTCATTCGGACATCTAAACGAGTCTCAGCTCTTCTGTTGACTTTATGTCTGTGTTGGACTTTTCCAGCCTACGCTCACAAATTGTTCTCCTTATACAGTTGACGCAATTTACAAAGATTTCAGTGATGAAGCCAAAGGTTTCGTAAGGTTGTAACTTCTGTAACATTAGAGACTATATTTGGATCATTGTCTTTTTTCTCTTTGTCAGCCTCTTCAGCCTCTTTGCTTTGCTTCTGTCCAGGTCTTTCTTGTGTTTCTTCTGGTCATACCTACTTTCATTTGCTATGCAAACGACCCATCAGCTGTAAGCACCTACCCGGCAAACAATGCCAACTAAAAATCCATTTAAAATGCAAATGCGACAGTTGTAACTAACGACGCGGCGGCAAGGAGAGGAGCAAAGGAGCAGGACATGTAGACAGACAGACCGCTTTTGTCAGAAATTAAATAAAAATAAAAATGTCGTCGTTGCCGCCCAGCCCCAAACCCAGTAAGGCAAGCGCGGCCCGAAATTGTCGTCGTTGACTGTAATCTGGAAGAACAGGAAGAAGGAAGAAGAGGAAGCAATTTACATGGCAGTTCCATGGTGGAACTATCTGAAAACCGGACAGACCGCCGGGTGCTAGTGGCTGACTGGGTGAATGCGGGTGGAATGGTTGGATAGTTGACAATGGAGCGCTCCATACACACTTAGCGATAATTACATCGTGAGAACTTGAGGTTCTGTTTTGTAACGCTTACCGCACATCAGCGCACAATTGCGTTCTTTTGTGCAGGTTTTACCGTTTGTTACTGAAATGTTAGGTAGTTCTAATAGGGGTGGTGGGGGTGGGGATGTGAGTATCGGGATCAGAGGAGGAGGAACAGGAAGTAGGCACACAGTAAAGCAGCACAGTTGTTGGCGAGAACAAAATTTGTAATTTTACATTCAACTGCAGTTGTAGTTAAGGGTAGCTGAGGGGGTGGTTTGTATTCGCGCAAGTTAACAATGCAAGGGAAGAATAATAACATTCGTTTTATGCAAGCAAAGCGGTGAGAAAACGGTTTTATTTGGCACACACAGATACACAGTACAAGTCATCCTCTCCAGCTGGTATTTTTCCTTTAATTTCACCATTCACCGCAGGGGTTGACTGAATAGGGGGTGGTCGTCCCACCATCTTTGTGATTAAATATTTATTTTATTTAATTTTTTTTTTGCCTTGCCATCATGTGAAAAAGTTTGTCGAGGAGCGTACCAGCACAGCACCTGTCAAAGGATTTGCTACAATTGTGCAACATTTCGACATTTAGTAGGAAATTCGTCCTTTCATAGCTCATGTAGGAGTGTGTTGTTGCTTCTTGCTGTGCAACGAAACGCTTGAGACACATTTAATTTTCCTCCTCGTTTTCTTCTTCTTCTTCTTTGCTCTGTTGTTGCTGTTATAGCTTGGCTCTTAGTGAGAGTGCATATGATTACTTTTCCGACATTTACATCAGCCGGTGGGAAATTGGCATGTTATTAGCCAGAGTTGAAAGAATGCAGTAGTGCTTGTGTGCAAAGGACGAGTCTGACAGAAACTGACAGGTGCAGAAATTGCAATTTCATACTCTTGAGCTGTGATTATACGTTGGACATAAATATTGCACGCTGCGAGAACTACAGCGATTTCCTAAAGGAATCAGATTGCGGATATAATGTACTCGCATTGTTCTCAGAATATGTGGAGTGCATCTAAGGACGAACGACAATCGAAAGCAGGTGAAATATAAAATAATATTTTAATTTAAAAATAAATAAAATGCTTCTATTGAAGCACCACTAGCCCATTAAAAGGTATACAGTAATATAAGTGGTAGTTCTAGGACAACAAGAACTGTTCAAAAATAAATGAGAATTTCTGGAATGTTGTTAATGGCAATCTGGCTTAAAAAATCGAAAAAAATTAAAAGAACCATGCCAAGCACTTAATGTTCTCTTAATTTTGTTTTAAATCTTAAATGCTTAACATGGTTCTTTGTTTGATTTCTTAAGACTACCCCAAGGCACTTCCAAGATCCCCTCAAAACCCCACTATAAAAATAATAATAATATTCGGTCCAAGGAATAGCTTCTCGCGACCATTTTTGTTGTGCATGTACATTCTTGCACACAAATGGTAAGGATCTACAATTTAATGCCGTAGACGAATGGCAAATTGATAAGCTTTCGGTGACAAGTTTTACTTTCGGACGTTTGTCTGACATTTGCGAAAGGTGGGACCGTGAAAAATACCTTTGGTGGTACTGGTATTCAAATTACGAACCTCCTGCTCAGAAATCCATGTACTTATCCACTGGACCACGGCGTCCACGTAAAACCCCACTATAGACCCTCTCAAAACAAGCTCAAGACCCCTCTCAAGACCATCTAAAGACCCCTTCCAGACCCACTTAAGACTCTACTCCAGGACTACCAGAGAAACCCCAAAAGGCACCCCTTAAAAAAACCTCAAAACCCGTTAAGACCCCTTCGAAACACCACTGAAGACTCCCGTAAAACAACCTCAATACCCTCTCAGGACTACCTCAAGACCACCCAAAAATCCCATTAAAGACCCTCTCAAAACCCGGTCCGGTCATGGCCTCCCGCAAAAAGTCTCTCCACTGGTCCCGATTTCGAGCCGATGTCATCCATCCATCCATTTGCCATCCCTAAACTCTGTGCGTCCTGGTCTACGCCATTCTTCCAGCGTATGCTTGGTGGGCCTCGCTGGCGTGTTCCATAAATCCTACCGCAAAGTACATTCCGAGCAGGATCCTCTTCGATCATGCGAGCTATGTGTCCTGCCCGTCGGAGCCTACCGAGCTTAATTCTCATCACGATGTCGACCACTCCAAACTCCATTAAAGACCCTCCCCTCAAACCCCCCTCAAGACCACCAAAAAAAAACCCTCCTCTTAACCCACCATCTTCATTATCATATTTGGCTCTACACCCGGTGTCCGGTCATGGCCTCCCGCAAAAAATCTCTCCACTGGACCCGATTTCGAGCCGATCTCATCCAGTCTGCCATCCCTAAACTCTGAGCGTCATGGTCTACGCCATCCTTCCAGCGTATGCTTTTTTCGTGTTCCACCGCAAAGTACATTCCGAGCAGGATCCTCCTCGCTCATGGGAGCTATGTGTCCTGCCCGTCGGAGCCCACCAAACTCCGAGATATCTCCATACTCTTTGCTTCATGTCACCCAACGATTGTGGTAGAAGACAGCTATCATCGGCATAGACTAGTTCTTCTAGGCGGTGAAAACATTTCACCAGATGGACTACGGGTTACTGTTTTTGATCACCCAGTCAACGAAGATTATGAAGAGCAATGGCGCGAGGATGCAACCTTGCTTGACTCCCGATTAGATGGTCGTTATGAATGACACGGCATGATGAGTCGCGGTACAACTCCTTAAATTTGGTACATCTACCATTAAATTCAGCGCAAAATTTCACGGTGGTAAATGATGGTGTACACAGCATCCAACTCATTTTTAAATTCTCTATCCCATGGCTGGCTCACTGGTTGGCTGGCTGGTGGGCAGAATCTTGAGATCAATTTTTAGCACACTTCCTACAGCCCAATTTTATTGAAATTTTGCACACATAAATATTTCCGGTGACAATACTTTCTATTAAAATTTGAGAATGATTTGACCGCGGGGTCAGGGGGCTATCATACAAATTTTTTTTTTCCCGCAATCACATCATTTCATACTATAATGACTGTGTTATGTGTGTGTTTTTATATTTCAGCTTTTATAGTGGAATTCAGTATACTTTTGGTTATTAAAGAATTTACAAGAAAATTTTAATTTTTATAGGTTGTTGTTTTTTTTTTTTCATTTTTTCAGCTTACCCTCGTATTTCATATACACCAATCAGATACAAAACATTGCAATTGAATTTACACTTTTATTTATCGATGAGGGCTAACTTCATCCGCTACATTCGTAATTTTCCAATGAATTCAGTTACCCCTAGTTGCGCCAAAAGAAGTTCCACTTCAATTAAGTCTTCTCTAACCTTCACCATTTAACTGTCAGAACTATTGCATATCAATAAGTGATGATTCTCCACTTCTCTACAGCAATTAAAGTTAAGTCATTTCACGATGAAACAGCACTTGACAGCCAAAGTTCAAGTCCCAACCACAGCCAACGAACGTCGACTGACTCTCTCACTATAAAACCACAAGAAAACTTAATGCAAAGAGCAAACGACCCCCCGTCACCCCATTTCCATACCATCATTTGCTTCGCTTTGTTCGATTGTTGTGTAATATTTGCGTTCATATTATGAAACAAAAGCATTCAATGTGTCATGATAGACAGACATACAGACTGACAGACAGACAGAGTGTCAAACGGACAGCTGTTGGTGAAGTAAGCGAGAGAGGGAAACGATTCGACCCTCCTGTCAAATGCGCATTGAACGAAACAAATTAGAATTGTGTCGGTTGTCGATCGGTGGTGTTGTGGTTGTTGGGTGGGTGTCCACACTACTTGTGATCGAAGGTCAATGAAGTGTTCACTTGAGCAGCAGTGTAACAATTAACCGTTCATAACTCGAGTGTTTGAATAAAAAAAAAGGATTTTAATAAAAATAAAATAAAAACGAGACGAATGTGTATAAAACAGAGCTGCAGCTAAAACTTGACAACAACAACAACTGTCTGTCAATCATCCAAACAGTAGTGCTCTCTTTGTACGAAAAGATGTACCACAACTTCAGAACCAATTGAGTTGTTGCTTGCTTTTGCTTAGAAAATTGGTGCGCTCGCATCCAATTATTATTGATGGAATGACAGTTTGTACGACGAACCGTCGTTTTGTCGTGGTCATCGTCAAACGTCTGTTTGCAATGGATTACACTGGACATGTCCAGAACATTTGCTTATTTGCCATTTTACTCGTAATTGTAAATGGATTTTTAATTCAATTTCTCTGATCCGTTGATGGAATACGAATTCGAATGTGATTGTTATTATGGGATTGTGACAAGCACCACCATCATCCTCCGACAATCTCGGGTGGTAAAATTAGAATAAAATTGAATTAGTTCGAGCGTTTTGATGGATTAATCACTGTCTGTCCGTCTGTCTGTCTGTCTGCTTTCTGGTTCACATGGAAGTGTGTATAGTACAGGAAAAAAAAGCGTAGTTCCATATAAAGTTCGTACTAATATACAGTATAATAAAATTATCTAATAACCAAAATATACGCCTAAATGTATACTGAATTAAACTCAAACACATGCGAAGCACTGCGTGCTTTTGTGGTTAAAACAATCACCAAATCGTAAAGCAGCGCTGAACACAGCGCACTCATACATTATAGTATGGTGTGATCTGATGCATGATTGTTAAAAAAAATTTGCATGGGAGCCCACCGAACCCGGGGCACTATCACTGCTAAATTTTAATAGAAAGTGTTGTCACCGGAAATACACATGTGTGCAAAGTTTCAATAAAATCGGGCTATGGGAAATGTGTTAAAAATTTATCGCAAGATTCCACCTCCGAACGAACGAACGAGAGACAGAACCATGCCGACGCGGAGTTTATATAGAGATTTGAAAAATCAGAGTTTTGGCACCAATTTATTACTGTAGATAAAACTTGGACATACCATTATACGCCAGAAACTAAAAATACAGTCAAAACAGTAGACTGCGAAGGGGGAATTGACTCCAAAAAAAAAACTGGCTAGAAAGTAATGGCGACTGTTGTTTTTTGGATAGTTATGGAGGGTTTTTTGGGGTCTTTTTAGGGTCTTTGGAGGGTCTTTGGTAGACTTTTGATGTTCTTTTTGAGGGTTCTTTAGAGGGTCTTTCGCAGGTCGTTGGGGGGTATATTTGGGTTATTTTGGGAGGTTTTTTATGAGGTCTTTTGGGCTTGTTTGGGTTCTTTTGTGAGGTTTTTTGGAGGTTCTTTTTGGGTATTTCGAGGATCTTTTTGTAGTCTATTGGGAGTCTTTTGAGGTTTTTTTGGTTTTTTTTGTACTTTAGCCGGTCCTTTACATTTTTGGGGGTATCCGAGTGCCACTATCACCCAAATAACTTTTGTGGCATTCTCTTAAGAATGTTTTGGAGTTCTTTGGGTTCTTTTGAGGGTCTTTCGGGGGTTTCTTGAGGGTTTTTTGGGGTCTTTTTAGGGTCTTTGGGAGACTTTTGATGGTCTTTTTGAGGGTTCTTTAGAGGGTCTATTGCAGGTCGTTGGGGGGTATATTTGGGTTATTTTGGGAGGTTTTTTATGAGGTCTTTTAGGCTTGTTTGGGGTTCTTTTGTGAGGTTTTTTGGAGGTTCTTTTTGGGTCTTTCGAGGGTCTTTTTGTAATCTATTGGGAGTCTTTTGAGGTTCCTTTGGTTTTTTTACACTTTCATTTACGTTTTTGGGGTCTTTTGGGGGTATCCGAGAGTCTTTTGGGGAATCTTTAGGAGGTATTTTGGCGGTCCTTTTGGAGTCTTTTGAAGGTCTTTTTGGGGTCTTTAGAGGGTCCTTTAGGGGTCATATTTTATTGATTTAATCGTTATATCGGCCACAACGTCAAGAGGAGTTACTTCAACCGCTGTCAAATAGTTAAGAATAGTAATTGCATGAACTGCTACCACTTGGAGAAAATATTTCCTATGAGGATACCTTTGGCTTCACCGATGTGACTTGAGATCAGGTCTGGAAACCAATTTGAATTTAAGGTTGGTTTAGCTTTTTTTAAATTCTCTATATTTACTTCGCGTCGGCATGGTTATGTGTCGTTCATTCGTTCGTTCGTTCTGTGGTTACATTTGTTTTTCGGTTTTTCGACTGATAAGTTTGGATTATGGTTTCTCTGACTGATCAGTTTTCGTTCTGGGTTTTGGGTTTAGGGTTTATGGGTTTGGGTTTTTGGTTTTGTAAAAGATACCTTTTGGTTTGGTTATTCTGACTAATAACTTTTGGGTTTTCTCGCTGATACTAATGGTTTTGGTTTTGCCTTTTGGTTTCTCTTACTGATAAGTTTGTGTCTTAGTTTCTCTGACTGATAAGTTTTCGTTCTGGGTTTTGGGTTTAGGGTTTATGGGCTTTGGTTTTTGGTTTTGTGAAAGATACGTTTTGGTTTGGTTTTTCTGAATAATAACTTTTGGGTTTTCTCGCTGATTCTAAAGGTTTTGGTTTTGCTTCTTGGTTTCTCTGACTGATAAATTTGGATTATGCTTTCTCTCATTGATCAGTTTTCGTTCTGGGTTTGGACTGTTTTTGCGATTGTTGATACCAAGGGTTTTACATTTGTTTTCGGTTTTCTAACTGATAAGTTCGGATTATTGTTTCTCTATTTTCGTCTGAGTTTTGTGTTTAGGGTTTATGGTGTTGGGTTTTGGTTTTGGGTTTTGTGAAAGATACGTTTTGGTTTGGTTTTTCTGACTGTATTACTTTTAGGTTTTCTGGCTGATACCAGAGGTTTTGGTTTTTCTTTTCGGTTTTCTGACTAATAAGTTTGGGTTTTAGTTTCTCTGACTGATAGTTTTCGTTAAGGTTTTGGGTTTTGGTTTTTATTTTAGATTTTGGTTTTTCTTTTGTATTAGTTTTTGGTTTGAGTTTTGTAGCAGACAAGATTTCTGACTGATACCAATGGTTTTGGTTTTGCTTTTCGTTTTTCTGACTGATAAGTTTGGGTTTTGGTTTCTCTGACTGATCTGTTTCCGTTCTGGGCTTATGGTTTAGGGTTTTGGGTTTTAGTTTTTGGGTTTTGTGAAAGATAAGTTTCGGTTTGGTTTTTCTGACTGATAACTTTTGGGGTTTATGGCTGATTTTTGTTCTGCTTTCGGTTTATTACTGATAAGCTTAGGTTTTGGTTTGACTGATAGTTTTCATTATTAATTCTGGTTTGGTTTGGGTTTTTGGGGTTAAGTTTTTGGGAATGGGTTTAAGTTTTCGTTTTGGTTTTTGGTTACTGACTAATAATATAAAGTTCGGGTTTTCTGTCTGATTATTTTTGCCTTTTATTTTGTTTGTGATATTTGCTTTTGATTATGGTCGTCGTTGGTTTTGATTTTGAAATACCGGTTCCCTCTGCTGCTTAAAACGGTCCTGTCTCTTAAAAAATAGCAATAAATATGATACACGCAGTATTCGGTCCCCGAACATCGCTTTCTTAATCCATACTCGCCCTTTCAGTTGAGTGCTCATCGGGCTGACTTACTTTGTGCCCACAAAGGCAAATTTCATTTCATTGTGAAGAACGCATAACGTCCATTAAACCTTCTTCCCAATACGATTTCTAAATGGATTCCCTTCATCTCTTCTCTTCACACTTCCAAATATAGAAGACCGAAAATCAGGACGCAGACACGTCACATTATCATCCTCAAAGCACATTCATAAAATCTAAAGTGCAGTGCATTATGCTCTCATTATCACTCTTGCAAAGAGTAGTCGCTCCTTAAATATTTGCATTTGACAAAGTCAAAAACACATCCTTCGAGACACACACACACACACACAGACAAACTACAAGGAAGAGCTTGGAGCTGCTGAAAAGCCTTTGATGGAATCAATAGCGATAATAAAAGGTGGATAGCTGGATGATAAAATAGGAAGAGAGAGAGGTAGGCGGAGCGTGAGAGAAATTTAGACATTCAAAATATTTTGCTCGATAATCATCATCATCACCGTTAGGGTAGGTGCGGGGGCGGTGCAGAGGTTCTGATGTTCTGATGTTCCTCAAAGGAGTAATCTTTGCTGCACAGCATACGTTGTTGTTGCGCCCGGCACCTCCTCCAAAAAGGATAAATGTTGACAGGTCGAATCCATTACATTCAGCAAACATACGAGGAGTACCTACCTACCAGTGTATCCTGGTGGATATTGCTATGACTGGCATCGTCTCTGTTGTGTGATCGCGTGTGATATGTCCTTAACTCTTTGCCACTTTACATGCATTTATGTGTGTGCGTGTGGTTTCGTTATAAGCACAGGATCAGAGCTCTGGAGTGGCGGCGACGACGACGACGATTATATAATGCTCCGTCGACATTTATGAAATTATTATTAAAAGCCCCCAAGTAGGTGCGCACAGGATACACAGGATGTGCCTGAGAGAAGATTATGAATAGTCAGTGACTGGCGCGCGTATCTCCATACAAAGTCTGTCAATGGGTTTTCTTGCACTCACAGCACATAGCATAGCAGAGTACAGAACAGCTCAGCAAGGCACAGCACAGCACAGCAAAGCAGCTGAAGAGCTTTTCACATATTGCACC
Source organism: Nephrocerus scutellatus (assembly GCA_947095585.1). NCBI lineage: Eukaryota > Metazoa > Arthropoda > Insecta > Diptera > Pipunculidae > Nephrocerus > Nephrocerus scutellatus. The sequence goes on from OX352764.1 coordinate 92,254,193, forward strand.
AAGTGGACATGATGTGGGAAATATTCAAATTTCTGTTTTAGTCAAAGATTTCACCAGACTTTGGGGGATTTGGGAAGAGATGGAAATGAAAGGATCGGTGGTAGTGTAAGGAGGGAGGAGGAAAATGCAAATGCACTGACGCATCATATCCAATATACGAATATACGAGGTATACAGACAGCCAGACAGGAAGACCGACGAGTCGGAGTAAGGATAAGTGGCATTTCGCAAATGAATACTATGATCTGCCTATTCAGGATGTGTGGTGTGGTGGTGGACGTCAAAAATGAAATCTACTTTACGATTTAAGATGCGTAGATTTTTGTGTCACTTAAATTCAATTCGACAAGGCAGGAAGGAAGAAAGGAAGGACGAGTCGCACAGCACAGACAGACGACGGATGATAAAATGTATGTCGCTTCCTCTGTGCTAAGCGGATTTTCAGTTATTCTGCAGCATCAAAAGAGGCAAAAAATCAGCTAATTTCTTACTGAATTATGCAAATGAGATTGATTTGTTGTCTTTGATATTTGCACTTTCTTTCTGCATTCGTTCTTCATCGCCGTCCGACCTGATTTGGCCACAAGATGAGCAGATGAGTAAAAAGTTCCTTGGTTCATTATTTTCCATATTCTAATGACAATGATAGTTAAGATGATGGTGTTGATGATCAATAATGAACATAGACATCTCCTTGGTTTTGGAGATAACTCTGTTAAGCTCTTAAAAGACTATCTCTCAAACAGGTATCAGCAAGTACTCGCTGGGGATTTTTGAAGTGGAACTTTTTTACGAATTGGGGCTACAATGCGATCATATGAGAATCATGCATCGAAAACATCAGCTTCCCAGCGGAAATAGGAAACTCAAGGGACGCCAGAAATCTAACTGAAGACTTCCACCCAAGAAGTACAGCCATCAAAGACGGGTGTGGAGAGCTGAGAACAAAAGCATGGCTGATGTTCTCTCAGTATGGCAAACCTACTTTCAAAATCTGCTAAATCGGAATGACGAAGTGACCCCCGTTAGAGCAATAGCTCTTCCAGGTGAAGAGATCCTCGTCGAATATCCCACAGTAGAGGAAGTAGATGCAACTATCAATAGATTAAAAAATGGAAAGGCACCCGTTCTCGACGGAATCCCCGCAGAATTGATCAAGCTCGGAGGCGCTACCCTTGCTACAAATATATACGATCGTTGCGTCTCCATTTGGGACCGCAAAGAGCTGCCGGAGAATTGGAAGACCGCACTCATATGTCCGCTGCACAAAAAAGGAGACCGTCTTAATTGTGGTATCGCGCTGCTTACAAAGTGTTGGCTAATGTTGTACTTGACAGACTCATCCCTTTCGCCGAAAACATCATTGGCGACTATCAATGTGGTTTTCGTCCCAACCGATCGACCACTGACCAATGTTTTACCATGAGGATGATCTTGGAAAAATGTTTGGAGTACAATATATCCATACATCAACTGTATATTCAGACTTCAGACAGGCATATGACAGTATAAACCGCGAAAACCTATGGGCCGCACTCATATGTCTAGGAATTCCAGAGAAACTCGACTCTGCGCATAAATTAACAACCTCTGGGTCTGTATGTAGAATCGTGTGTCAGACTCCTTTGAAATAACATCTGGTGTTCGTCAGGGAGATGCACTCGCGCCTGTGCTGTTCAATTTGGCGCTTCAGTACGTAGTAAGAAAAAGCTACATTGAAACTTCGCGCTGTATATTTAATAAATCAGGCCAAATTCTTGGATATGCAGATGATATCGTACCTAACGATATCAAGGACAGTTTCAAACAGCTCGATCGCTGCGCAAGAAGACTTGGTTTGGAGGTGAACAGCAACAAAACAAAATTACTATCAACACACCCAGGAACATCTCCATGGTAAATATCGGAACTGGCGACCATAACTTTGATAGCGTCGAGAACTTTACACACCTCGGGTCAGTTATAACATCGTCGAATGATATGCAGGCAGAAATAAAAGCACGAATCGCTGCCGGACAACGAGTTTTCTATGCCCAATCGAAATTATTGCGATCTAAACATCTGTCGCAGTCGTGCAAGCTCGCACTTTATAAAAGCACTCATAAGACCTGTGTTGGCTTTCGGAAGCGAGAGCTGGACCATGACCTCTAGCGATTGTTATCTACCTTCGAAAGAAAAATCATTCGCTCAATCTTTGGTCCAATTAAAGTCGCGGACAACGAATATCGGATTCGTATGAATCATGAGATAAGTCAGCTTCTTGGAGGTTGCGATATTATCGGATTCATCAATCCAATCGAGTTAGATGGCTCGGCCACGTTACACGGTCTGCACAACAACGAATGACCAATAAAGTGTTCCATCAACAACCAGCAGGTGTGCGACCCCGACTGCGCTGGCGTGACGACCGACGTCGAACAAGATCTACATGCATTAGGATGTCGAAACTGGAGGACGACAGCTTTGGACCGAGACGGATGGAGGACCTTAGTGCGGGCGGCAAAATCCATTCATGGGATGTGAAAGCCAGAGAGAGAGAGAGAGGGGGTGAGAGAGAGAGAGAGGTTATCACCGGAAATACAAATTTTCAAGCGTTACACTGTTATTACTCTTTGATCAGCCACGTTGAGTCTGGTGTGCCACATGGCTCCATTTTGGGACCAGTTCTGTTCTGTATTTATATAAACGACTTAACAGGGGTTCTTAGAAACTGCAAAGACTTTCACCTTTCACCTTTGTGCTAATGTCGTTCAAATTTACATTTCGAGGGGCCTTTACTTTATAGGAATTAAGTAATTAAGCAAAAGTAGTAGTAGTAAAGTAATAGGCCTCATATAGAAGATCTTGTTTGTCATTTAAATGAAGATTTTGCAGCCATTACCGAATGGTCTTCATGTTTTGGTTTGAAATAGAATCCTATGAAGTCGCATATGATTGCAATTCCAAATGATAATTGCTATCTTTTCAACTTTTCCCCCATTTACCTGACTAGGCTTCCGGCTAAGTTTTTCTAACTATGTTACCAGCTTGGGGATCAAAATAAATTGTGATCTTTCTTGTTTGTGCGTATGCATATAATCGCGCAACGCCTAAACCATTGCATGTACCGAAGCCATATTCATACTATATCTTCGTTTGGAGCTTTGATAAGTTCTTGTTATTTTTTGGACCCGGTAGGTGGCGCTGGAGTAAAGATATTCTTGAAAATATCATTCTGCATATATATGTAACCTCATCAGCTCTAAACCACTGGACGTATCGAAGCCATATTCACCTTAAGTTCGTTTAGTGCTCCTATAAGTTCGCGTTATCACTTTTGTCCGCCCCCGCCTTGAGTGCGGTAGTCAAGCGTTCAAGTTCATGTGTCCAGAATTGAGAGCATCCAATGCCGTTTTCTCCGATTTGCTCTTTGAGATCTACCTTGGAATAATCATCTTGACCTGCCTTCCTACCGTGTTCACCATGAATATCAGAAACTTGAAAACCCTTAAGGAACGCATGGGCATTTCTGGCATTCTTTTCATACATCGCCTCCTCTTAGGCTCCGTCGATTGCGCGTCTCTATACAATATACTCTATACTTTAACTCGATATTCTTTAATACTAACCCTCGTATTCTACGCTGAGCCATGTACGACTCTAACGAACCAACTGCGGAAGGCTAACTTTCACCTTACCGTTTTTGATTTTAACCGCAAAACTCCATGCCTTGAACTGGATCTCCTTCACCATTCCTCTTAACTTCAAGTCTTAGTTTTTCATGTTTTAGTTTTAGCTTTTAATAGGCCGAATAAAGGGGGACTGTTGCCCCCACCAAAATTAAACTAAATTTAGATAATGCTCTGTTAAGCTCTTTAAAGACTATTTCTCTAAAATATGTATCAGAGAGTACTCGTTTGGGATTCTTACTCTTCGTACAGCCAGGTTGAGTCTGGAGTGCCACAAGGCTCTATTTTGGCACCGGTTCTATTTTGTATTTATATAAACCACTTAACAGGGATTTCTAAATACTGCACCTTTCACCTTAATACCTCATAGAAGATCTTGTTTGTTGCTTAAATGAAGATTTGGCAGCCATTACCGAATCTGGTCTTCTTATTTTGGATTGAAATTGAATCTTATGAAGCGGAAATTATTACAATTTCACATGGAAATTACGATGTTTCCAATATTATATAAGTTGGAAACACCTTGTCTATATACAGCATAGAGTCAAATTGAATCACAGGTTTGATTCCCCGCCGAGACTAAGGAAATTTTTTTTTTTTAAATTCTCCGTGTAGTATAAGGCCATAAATAGTACTTAAATTGAGGAAAATAAAAAAAATTATAACCAAGCAACAACAGGTTGTGCAAGATATTCTTTTTTGTAATTGCCACCGATATACTTCGCAATCAGTTATTGCAGTTAGTCTAAATAACCATGCGTGCGGGGCGATACCGATTAAAAATTCACTTTTCAGCATCGACTCCGTCTGGGACTAAGCTTGCAGTAGCACTCATACAGAGTACACCATCTTATTTTCTACTTCTCTTGGAATCACGCATGCTACGCGTATCTGATTTATAGCAGCCAAAGAAGGCTCCTTTAAATATCTTCCTCAAAGAGTCAAAAAGTCAAAAAGTTGTCAAACTGCAGCAGCCAAAGAAGCCTCCTTTAAATATCTTCCTCAAAGAGTCAAAAAGTCAAAAAGTTGTCAAACTGCACATGCAATAAAAGTACACATCACCAGATCGGGTAGGTCACCACTGTTCATTAATGCCCTGGACAGATATGCTTTGAAATTTCTCTGACATTGTGACCAGAGTTTGTTTTTAATACAAATGCACACTCGATGAGTAGCTATTAACTACTCTTTCGAAAAAAAATCATATATATACGGAAAACGTCAGATAAAGCGATAATTATCCGGCTCGAAGGACCAAAATTGTGTGATTACTACAAATGGATATTTGAAGCGGGATAGTTTTGACATCCCACAAAAATCTCTTCATCGGGCTGCGAGACAATGTTATCCACTTTGGCATCGCTAAATTCTAAACGTCCAAGTCTTTGCCAAACTTCTCTGTTGGTTTGGGCCTTCTCTATTGTGATATCCCATAAATTCTCTCCTGTGGATCCTGTTAGATGTGCAGTCCACCGGAGCCTACCGTAATTATTTTTCTTCATGATGTCAACATCGCGGTGACGCTCGTCGATCTTATAGATTATAGAGTCTTATTTGTCCTTTTCGGGAGCTCATTACCAGACCTCGGCTGTAGAGCTAAATATAATTATATTGAAATATCCTTTTCACATTCTCCGTGAGATTTTGCTCTCGAAAGCGACTAAAAGGTCGGAGATATTTCTTCTCATTAATCCATATTTAACTACTGGTATTGTCTTATACACCAGCAGCTTGGATTCCTTGGTTTGAAGAGACTTGACAAACAATAATCGGGCTTTGTTGCCGTAAAGTAATCGTGGGCGTATTTCTGCTGTTATCGGCTGCTACCGTTGACATAACGTTTGACTGGAAATTTGCGCTCTACTTTCCTAATTGAGAAACCAATTTTTGATCTTCTGCTCGCGGACGTGGCTACCAGGCACTTTGTTTTTCTCTCGTTAATGTCCAGCCGCAGATTTCGTGCCGCCCGCTTGATCTGGATGAAAGCTTCAACTGCAGCTCTTGGTGTTCTATCAATGATATTAATATCGCCTGCGTTGGACAGTATCTTGATGGTCTATGTTACATCCTTAGAACAAAATCTCGGATTAATCTCTACAAGGTCAGGTTGAAGAGTGCCCAAGCCAGTCCATCCACTTGTAAGAGCCCATTATGAATGTGGAATGGATTATCGAGCCCATCCGGATACTGATATCTTTTATATCATTAGTCAACATAGTCCTACACATTAGTGTCACTTTTTTTTTTTTCGAATGCCCAATTGGTCTCATGGCTCTTAATAAAGTTCTACTCTGGCTAGGCTATGATAGGCGGCTTTAAAGACTATAAGACTATAAAAAGTTGCTGCAGTGCGTTTTAGAGCTATGGACATTTTTTCATCGCCTTTCTTATGACTGAAAATCGGATCAGTTGTTATTTTGCTTTGATAGAAGCTATAGTGGAATGTACACCAAAGATGACTTTACCGTGTGGATTTGTTACTTACCATGAGCGACTCTAGAGAGAGTCTTTTTAAAGACTGCAGATACTGCAGAAAAGCAACAAGTTGGGTCCATAAAGAGGAGATGATTAGCTTTGTAACACAATGCCTAGCTTTTGGACTTCATTTTGGAATTGTGAGCAAGAGACAGAAGAAACAATCATACCAGTTTGACGACGATGGCCAAAGCTTAACAAATACTGGTATGACTTTTTGGAAGTTCCACTCTATTGATGTCCCTAGTCCCTATGTCTTTTGCTTCAATTTTGCTCTGAAAAAGTCATTCCATAAATATGGGGGAGATTTGGTGAAGCAAAGTCGTCTGTGAAGCCAATAATAACTTCTTCCCATACCAGATAAGAGCAACCTTTACCCAAAACAACTCATCCATCGCAGCCTCAAGCTATTTTGAAGGTTAATTAAATCCATATGCGTTTTCTAACCAATTAACTCAACAATATTTGCCCAATGGCGTTTGGGTGTCAGGATTAATGTGTTGAGGATGGCTGGTCGTCAGACAGGACACAAAAATGCGGTTTCCCTCAATTTAATTTTTCGGTTTATTTTTGTAATCAAAAGCCTCATGTACCAAGAGAAGGAAAGGGAGAGTGATATACTGGGAGGGGAGGGGTTAAAAAGATACCTTCTTTCCTTTCATAGAACAAAGTACTCGAGCTCATCCTCTGTTGATGAAGGATGACGGATGAAGGTGATGAAATGGCATTTTTGGTTCAGTCTTTTTCGAATTGGTGCGCTAAATGCAATTCACATGAATGTCTCCAATGAAGTGGAGAACTATCAGATGCATATGCAGCCTGTCCCTTTCCATGTCCATTTCGTTGTCGTTGTCGTCCATCCATTTAGCCATAGCAGCATACATGATGGCATCGTGTTCTCGACGCTCGTCGCTCATCGCATTTGCATTTTAATTAAAAATTTCCAGCCTAACTTTTGTTCAATCAATAAACGTCCGTTCGTCTGTCAGGCACAACATTGTGGTCTGACGTTCGGTTCGGTTTGGGTTCCGTTTGTGCTGTAAGCATCATGGAATGCTATGTAAAGCACGCACGTGTGTGAGTCGCAGATGCAGACTTTACTCGTGAGCTGAGCGACGGACCGAACAACCATACAATGTAGGCGGTGGCCGGCATTGTTTTTACTTCCCGCTCCTATTAGTTGTCTCTTGCAGTGGGTTCTAGCCGGTTTTTTTTTGTATTTCGTACTTCTCTACATTTCGCCAATAACAATTGTCCAGCGGGTTATACGAGTAGATATATGGAACTGGACATAACACAGATTAAAAAAAAAACGATCCTATTCCGAATTCGAAACTGTAAACACTTTTTGTTGTTTTTGTTGTTGGTTGGTTGTTGCTGCTCTGCATAATCTCCACCATAGTCACAGTTTTGTCATCCGCAGTTTGCTGCTGACCAGAACCCAGTTCCGCACCATTGGCCGCCAAGTGCCTTGAGTAACTCTCTACGAATGGTTATTGTTTCAAAATTCTTTGCACAAAAACGGACCAACTTTTGTGGTCTCCCGTCGTCGACGACGACGACGTGGTCGGAGTCGGAGTCGGAGTCGTTCAAGTGCTGCACAAAACAATGTCGCATGAAAAATGAATGACTTTCGTGCATGGAATACAGAGTGAGGGGGGGTTCTACTGTGAGCGGGTGCAATATGGTGCGGCAGGAGGGTTATTCCTTGCTCCTTCCCCCTATGTATGTGTGTAGATTATTATGTATCTACGAGTAAACTTCCATTGCATTGCATTACCTTAGCTAATGAATATAAATCAGATTTTCACGAGCTTTTAAAAGCCACCAACAACAGCAACGGTAGTAGAACTGGAAAAGTTTCATTGAGAGTCCATCCATTGTAGTTTTGTGGTGGCGGTGAGTTGGGTGGGTGGATGCTGCTGGGTGCACGTGACTGCGTATCGCACTATGACTACGCAGTGGTGAGCAAAATACTCAATACCACAAATGATTACCTCAGAATCAAGTGAAATTATTGACATTTTATCGGGGGTTGATGGTGACTTTAAAAGATGTGCAAAACATTTAAAAATGAATCGCTCGTGACCAGAATAAAAGTTTAAAAAATATCTTTAGCATAAAAACCAACTTAATCCAAGATGTCAATAACATTTTACGGGCGCCCGTGCAAATGCATATAAGATATTTTTCTATGCTAATGTTGCTGGGTTCCATTATGTCTATCTACGCAAGTACGACTATCTACTTATACTTATAGCGGCATCTTTTAGTTCGTTGACAAGAACTGAACATCAGCGATAGAACTTTGCGCAGAAATTTACACAAAGACCTCGCTATGAAGGCCTTCAAAGTCTTAGAATTGAAGGCAGTTGACCGTCAATTGCGTTTTTGCTTCGCTGATTGGGCAAATTATCGGTTGGAAAAAGATGAGCATTTTTACCAAAAAATCATCTTCTCCGTCGAAGGTGGGGTCGAATTACCACATACGTGACTGAATAACGTGGATCGCTTACGTGAACGAGTGACGAGGAGTGATCATCCCAATGTAGATACTCAATCACACGTTAACGTATTGATTCCATTCACACGTTAGCTGATGTCGTAATTCGATTCCTGATTTTCATCTCGGTGGTTATGTGAACAAGCGAAATTGCCTTGAATTGAATTGGGCACAGAAAATCCACAAATGACTTTGAAGAAGTCAATTCTGACACTCAAAACAAGTGACTGGGGTCAAATATGGTCCAAAGGCATCATATGAGCATTTCTGTTCTGACTGTTACTAACAGTCAACAGTCAATGGCGACCGTTATCTTGCCATTGTTACCGACTTTTTATTCCCTACGATTAAAGAGGAAAACTTGGCCGATATTTGGTTGTGCCAGGACTAGCTACTGCCCACACAGTCAACTATACAATGGACGTATTGCGCTCTATATTTGAAAACTGCACTATCTTCAAAAACACCTAAAAGACCCCAAATGACCATCAAAAGACCCGCAAGACCCATAAAAAGAATCATAAAAAGACCTCCGAAAGACTCTCAAAAGAATCACAAAATACCCCCCAAAAAACCCCAAAAGACCCTCAAAGGCCCTCAAAACCCCTAAAAGACTCCCAAAAACCGCCACCAAAGGACCCATAAAAGAATCTTAAAAGACCCCCCCCCAAAAGATCCTGTAAAAGACCCTCAAAGGACCCCAAAAAACATTCAAAAGATCCTAAAAAGATTTCCGGAAAGACCAATAAAAGACCCTCAAAAGACCCACAAAAGACCCTCAAAAGACCCTCAAAGCCCTCAAAACCCGTAAAAGACCCCTAAAAACCGCCACCAAAGGACCCATAAAAGAATAATAAAAGACCCCCCCAAAAGATCCTGTGACGCGTGTCGCATGTGGCGCATGTGATGGGTTGAAATTTTTGATTTTTTTTTAATTTCTTTGATGTCCTTTTTAACACAACCGTGTAACAACTCAAACATCAATTAAATGCATATAAAATGTGACACTGCATTACCCACTGTTCAAATGGAACTATTTTATCGATTATTATAAAATGATTCATTAGTTGTTTGACACATTTTACTTCGATCCGGACTCTGAATTCATATAAACTGTATTTTATACTGTAGAAATTGCACTACATTATCGGCTATATATACTGTATTACTTACTTTACTACTTTAACTGTATTATGGAGTATTATAAAATGCTCTTTTAGTTATTGTGATATAGTTGACCCGATGCGATGCGGACTCTGAAGTTTTGAACTCATAAGGAACTCAAGTTACACTGTTATACCGACTCCATTTAAAATCATAAGATTGCTTATAATGATATTTTTAAAAGCCTTTGAGTGTGATTTCTAACATTTTGAACTCAACGTGAACTCAAACATCAATTAAATTCATGTTACATGTTACACTGTATTATCTACAGTAGTTAAAGTCATTAAGATTACTAAGTATGATATTTTTTTACAGGTTTTTTGTCTGCCATTTCTGACATTTTCAATTCAATGAGAACTCAAACCGCATATAAATTTCTATGACATATGACACTGTATTATCTACTGTGGTTAAAAGTTCAATATTACTGTATATGACATTTTTGAAAGTTTTTAAGTGTGATTTCTGACATTTTAAACTCAACGTGGGCTCAAACATCAATTAAATGTTTGTCATGTGTGACACTGTATTATCTACTGGATTTCTGCTGTATTTTCAAAGTTATTATTACCAATTGTGATACTTTTTGACATTGTGTCAGTTTTGAGTTCGATTTCTGACATTTTGAGCTCAATGTGAACTCAAACAGCAATTAAATTCATTTGGCACTGTATTATCTACTGTACAAATGGTGCTATATTATCGACTATAATAAAATGCTCTATTAGTTATTGCAATCTTTTGATGGATTTTTTTCTTCGATTCGGACTCTGTCGGACTTGAACTCAATTGTAACTCATGTACACTACATTACCAACTGCATTTAAAATCAAAATATTATGTCTACATTTGACAGATTTTTTTTAGTGTGAGTTCTAAAATTTTGAGCTCAAACAGCAATTAAAGTCATATGACATGTTGCACTGCATTACCTACCGTAATTAAACGTATAACAATATTGATAATGATATGTTGTGTCAATTTTTTTGAGTCTTGATTTAGATTGTTTTGAACCCAACTTAAAGTTCAAGCGAACCCATGCGACAAGTGACTCTGTATTATCGACTGTAAAAAGGAGCACTACTCGAATTTTTTGACAGTTCCTTCAATCTGAATTCTGAACTCAAACAATAAATAATGTGTACATGTGACACTCTATTACCAACTGTGCTCTAAGTGCTCTATTACTGATTATGATAGTTCTCGATTTTGACGTTTTGCACAGATTTATAATCCACAATTCATGCTGATTAGCCAGATCCAGATATGGCTATCGCCTGGTGCATTGTGTACACTGTATTGCAGCTTTGGAGTGTACATTAGTCAAGTCACCTTTCCGGTAATTGTTGTACCTAACTCTACACTCCGGTCATGTACCCACTTTTGCTTACTCAATCAAAATGGCTAGCAACCATATCGAGAAAGTGCCTTGAAGCTGCGTAAATATTTGTAAGTTATCCTTTTGGTTGTGATGGGGTTGCTGGGGAGGGGAAGTGTGCCTTACTGTCATACGTTCATGTAGACTGTATGCCCACGAAGAAGAAACAATCTTTCATCATTTTTGATTGATTACTCACTCTAGACTGTCGCTAACAACAAAAGAGAGAGTTCACCAGAGTACGGCAATCCGTTCGGTCACGCTTACAACGTGCGCAACACAAGAGTCGTCCCGTCGTCCTGACCATTTCGCATTCGTACGGGCATTAGCGTTAGCGTTTGCTTAAGACTGTGAGTCAGTTTGCTTGCGCTCAACGTTTGTTTAATCGATTTGAACGTCAGACTTGACGTTTATGTCAGATTTGTTGGCTCGTTTGTTTGTTTTTTTTTTTGTTTTCCGCTTGGTAAGGCCAAACTTTCGTAGTTAGGTCGCTTGAGCGATTACCGCTACAAGAGCAATTGGTCATTTTGTGTTGGCTCTTTATTTACACTGCGAAAGTATGTGTTTGTGACGTGACATGAGGTGACGTGATGAATGTTTGTCTTGCTGCTTATGTTTGTTCGTGTCACGAATATAATGGAGGTGCACACTGGCCTGCACGCAAATGACAACTTAAGAGGAAAACTATTTTGAACAAATACTGTTATCTTACTTTATGCTCACTGCATTTGCTCAAATTCTTGAAGCGCTAGACCGGGAAGCAGCATTTTATTAGGACTTATGGTTATGACTCGGCACTTTTTGTGATATCACGTTTAAGAGTGAACTGAAGACATATTATGCTAACGTGGTGATGAACGTGGTTACAGGAGAACGTTCATTTGTAGAATAAAAGAAAACTGGCCACTTTGTCAATCGCCTGAGGTCGATTTACCACATTTGGCATGATCGCTTGCGTGAACGAGTGACGAGTCGTGATCATCCCAATGTAAATACTCGATCACTCGTTAACGCATGGATTTCATTCACTCGTTAACTGATGTCGTGATTCGACCCCTGGATTTATCCTTGACATGAGAGAAGACTATTGTCTATGTGTCAGCCCAGGCACCTACGCGCGAGTGTCTCTACATAAGTTGTTGTCAGTATAAAGCTTAAAAGAATCACTATTAGGTTTTGAAACGTTTTTCTTGGAAGTTCGCAACCAGCGAGCATGAATGTACGATTTTCTACGCGGAACACAATATTTGCAGAACCTTCCAATGTGGAGTAAACTAATCCAAGAATTGGGAACGAAGGATTTTTGCAGAAGCTCTCCATGTTTTGAGTCTTGAGTCTTAGTGTTAGAGAGCTGTTTATTGAAAGTAAGCATTCGATACAACGCGACTCCTAGGTATTTTAGTGTCGGATTTTGGTTCAGTTTACCATCAATGAAGGGGCGCCGTGGCTCAGTGGATAGGAGCATGGACTCCTGAGCAGGGGGTTCGTGGTTCGAATCCCCGTAACACCAATGTATTTTTCACCGTGTACCACCTCTCGCGAAAGTTTGACAAACGTCCGAGAGTAATAACTTGTCACGGAAAGCTTCTTGATTCCGGCATTCGGATTCGGCATTAAATTGTAGGTCCCTCCATTTGTGTGCAAAAATATGTATGCTCAACACAAATGGTTGCGAGAAGCCAGGCCTTGGACCCGATGGTCTGTCGCGCCGGTGTTATTATTATATATTGACATCAATGAAAGTCACCTAAAATTTCGCTATAGCCATTTTGTTGTTTACATTGGAAGCAAGTTCCGTCCGCGTATCCTCCACTTACTCCTGTATGAGCTTAAAGGTTTTCAATAGGGATGTCTTCGGTGTAAGTCATGCTCGGGCAATGAGTGGCGGCTATCAGCATATGGGAATTTTCTTGATTCTGATTCTGAGACTACGATAATATTTAAGTAAAATAGCAGCGGGACTATTGTAGACCCTTGCGGAAGCCCATTATTAAGTTCTCTTAGGCTGCTAGATGAAGCGTTTGGAATGTCGCTTAGGGTTTTTTTTTGTTCAGTATCGAGGCTCATATTAAAGTCAACTATAAAGCTTAGCTTGCATGCAACAAAATAGCATGGCATTGAGAATGGAGTCGTCGCTACAAATAGTGTCATATGCTGTGGTTGGGTAAAAAATACCCCTGATGTCTTCAAGTTAGCTTACTAATTATATTTGGCGTACAACCGTGGTCAGGTCCTTGTTTCCTACAAAAAATCTCTCCACCATTCATTCAGTTTGGCAATAAGCTAAGCTTTATAGTTGACTTTAATATGAGTTGTAAGAGTTAAACGCTTGATTCCATGTCAAAATCTGGCCTGTTCTATGAGCACCACAGTATTTACTTCGCGTCGGATTCGGTTGGAAAAAAGTTGTCCACTAAATTCTTACTTAAGCAATCGGTCGATAGATTTCCGGTCTATATTATGGCTCTTCAGGTTTAAGAAGGACGATTTCTTTCATCTTCATATTTGGCTCTACGACAGCTGTTTTCCCTGGTAGGAAATTCAACGCTGAACGAGGAGTCGAAGCTGAATTTAGGGATGCAGTAGTCAGTAGATGATGGTATCATGTCTCCAGGTACTGTCTGCAGTATATTGCAGTGCCCGTATGGTCTAGTAGCAAACCACCCAGATTCTCTGAGTCGTACTGCACTGCACGTCGTAACATACTTGATAAATATGTCAGGAGGTAGTAGGTTCAAGGGCCTCGGTCGGGCAAGACCGTAGAGCTCCTTTAATGGCTGCTGCTGCTGTTCGCTGTTATCTGCTAAGTTTGCTCGCATTATACTTCTTCTTCATCGCTGGCCACAAAACCAGCGATCCATAGGTAAGAATTGGTCGTACAACAGCTGTGTATAGCCAGCGAGCCATCTTTGGTTGAAGACCCCATTTCCTTTCAATGGTTTTGCTGCTATCATAGAGGGCCACGCATGCTGTCTTAGCCCTGTTCTCTATGTTAGCCTTCCAGTTAAGCTTCCTTTCTAAGATTACTCCGAGATATTTGGCGCTGGGGGTAAGGTTGAGACTTTTCCCGTTGAGTTTTGGAAGGATAAAGGCCCGTATCTTGGATTTAGTGGTGAACAAAACCATTTCGATCTTCTCAGGGTTGACTCCAAGACCACAGCTTGTTGCCCAGGAGCTAACTTTACCCAGGGCCCTTTCCATGACTTTCCTGATCACGGAAAGGTACTGGCCTGATACGAGTATCACAACGTCATCTGCATACGCAACTGTCTTTGTCCTATCCTCTTCAAGTTTTAGTAGCATATCATTAATTACCATCAGCCATACTAAGTAAACAAGGCGCGACACTCCTATAGTATGCTAAATAATATCTGGAACTCCTCGCAAATCTCCCGGAATCTAAAGCTAATGATCTAACGTTCTCTCAGTACTCTTATATGGCTGCGAAACGTGGAAAGTCACAGAGTCAACTGCGACGCGCCTTCAAGTTTTCGTCAACAAGTGCTTAAGGAGGGTACTGAGAATAAGATTGGTCGGACATTATCACCAATCAAAACTTGCGGAGAGTAACACAGCAGGAAGCAGTCGCGATCACCATCAGTCGACGAAAATGGAGCTGGATTGGCCACACTTTGAGAAAGCCAACTAGCGCTCGACTGGAATCCACAAGGAAGCCGCCGAGTTGGCCGTCCTAGCAAGACATGGAAAAGGACAATAGAAGAGAAAGCAAGATCCCAGGGGACCGAATGGCGTCTCTTGAAACCTCAGGCGTTAAATCGAGTTCGTTGGCGGGCGTTTGTAGAAGCCTTATGCTCCCCGCGGAGTAAAGGAAAGAAAGAAGAAGATAGTAAGGGAGAGATAACCCCTCCTTGGGGAGTGCCTCTGTCGACTCGTTTGGTAATTTACAGCTGCCAAGATTGGCATGTACCTATAATCCTGCTGCCGAGCATGGATACGATTCATTGCGTAAAGAAGGATTCCACTTCTGACCGGGTCAGAGCTTCCTTAATGGCCTCAATGTGAGCATTGTTGAAAGCCCCTTCTATATCTAAAAAGGTGGCTAACGTAAACTGCTTGTAGTTAATCGTGTGCTCAATCGTTCGCACCACCTCATGGAGGGCAGTCTCCGTGGACCTGCCCTTCAGACATGCGTGTTGAGATCTCGATGCTTGTGTGGCTTCAAATCGTTGCCTGATATGATTATCTAGAAATCGTTCCAGAGCCTTTAGCAAGAACGATGAGAGACTTTGCTTATTCATGGCCTCTTCTTCCTGCTTTGGGTATGAAAACCACCCGTACTCCTCTCCAGCTTCGGGGGAGGACATAATTGAGTAGGAGACAGCTTCTAAAAATCTTCATTAGCCCTTTAATGATGGGATTTTTAAAATTGGTATTTTGATTTTAGGATTTATTGTTGGTTTTTGGGATTTTGTATTTGGTAATATGATTTTGGGATAGCGCCGAGTCGATTATTGTACGTATACATTTGCAAAACACATCACATATTCCAACTGTAAGACCTTTTGCCATTCCTATGATTCCTCCTTGGATACGATGTGTTCTCCTGCCCTTTGTTCGCTCCAATCTTAACAACCAGTTATTAAGCCTTAATTTGCAAATCTTCAGGTGGGTGGGTTGATGAGTGTTCAAAAATTAAACAAAAACAAAGCTTAAGTCAACATGAAGTCCAACTGTCAGAGGGAAGAGGCGGAGAGATATATTAATTTTGGTTGATCACCGTTCTGTTCCATTTATTGCCTTCGTGTCCACAAAGTCCAACGACAACAAAGAAGTAGGAATATATCTATTTGTGTAGTTTCGATGCACAATACACAGAGAATCAGCTAAATTTATATTCGTAGACCAACCATTGCTATACCTCTCGACATCTTCCTTAGCATTCTTGATGCATCTCGATCCGAATCTAAATTCATTTTATTGCGTATTGGTAACTAAGCAAACACCCCCAAGGACGGACGGACGGACGGACGGACAGACGATGGAACCGACCGACTTTATGTGCTGTGCAGTGTGCACTCATATGGAAATGGACGAAATTGTGCATTTGGCCGTTTACAATCGGAAGTAGTTCGTCCGTTCGTCCGTCCATCCGTTCGTTCGTTCGCTTGTCTTTGCCAGCCACTGGACTTTGTACAACATTTTAAACGGGGACAGGGAATAATCATTCGTCCGTCCATGTCCAACCAAAAACTGCACTGCTCTGCACTCTACGCTGCCAAAACCAATCGCCACAGGGCATTGGCTATTTCTGTTTTGAAAAGGGGTTGTGGATGGGTTAGCTGAACCCAGCAGCACGAAATGGAATTATGTCATAACAGTAATAGCCATTATTATCATGAGAGCTCAGCATGCGTAGCTATGGAAATTCTATTTGTGATTTGGCTCTGGACATTTGCTCGTACATATCTCTAAAGCATCAGCATCATCAGCATTAGCCGCCTGGAGCTTACTCACAAAGCTCTCAACATGGATCCGGCAGTGATATATACGAGTATTTCATTAACAACAGAAACAACAACATAAAGTCCTGTCTCTTCGATGTTAGGATGAGAATTTTCAATAAATGAGTCCTCGATGGTGGGGGGGGGGTTGCAATTCAAGATCCTGGTGTCCAAAACATTGACTAAAATGTCCTCGGTCATACCTGGATGCTCCGGCTGATACCGCTGTGCTGTTCCTGCTGCAATTGTCCTGCGTCCAAGAGATAAAGACATTTCATGTAATCATGGATGAATAATTGGATTCGAAAATGCGGTGAGTGGCCTAAGGGTGTTTGGTGGGTGGGTGGGTGGGTGGGTCGCAGTTTCCATTTGGAAGAACATCACACTGGCCAGCTTAGTTAGCAAGCATCGTCCGTTCATCGATCGTATCACATTCTCAATTTTAATGTTGTGTGGTCGTCGTCGGTCGTACTCGGAAATATTGAAAGGACCAACATAGCATTTCTGCTGCATCATCACCAGCAGCACTGCAGTGATGATGCACCGGCCATGATGAGACACCAAATTGCCTCTGAATTGAATTAATGCGTTTTAATTGAAATTTAACCACAAACGTTTTTTGTTTTTCGCTTAATTGACACTGGTGACAGGCGGCCGTAACATTACCCTACCCGCCGCGTCTACACAACGTCAAAGACAATACGATAACATACAAAATGGCCGCCATATCACACACATAGGTGGACATTTCGGAAAATTTAATTTGCGGTAGGCAGACAGACAGACAGACAGCCAGACCAGATAGACGACTGCTGTTAATTGATTGTGTTCTTGTTCGTCATATTCTGAAAATTGACCGGCGCTGTTTAAAATGATATTTTGTGGTTGTCGGGGTTTCATTTTTTTTATTAATAAAAGCTTTTATTATGTATTTTTTAATAAAAATAAACATAAATGAAGTTGAACCTTTGTCAGTGTCAGCCAAGTGCTAACAGAGAGAAACAAAGCCATATATAGAGAGAAATGTAGTCTACATCTGTTTTGGTTTTTCGGGAGTGAAGGACACACGATTTCCTGTGTTCCCTTCTCGGTCGGAACTTCAATCAGCAGGGCCACCAGGTCTTTCGTTATGAATTCTGGAATAGAAAGAAAATTGATGCTCGTTCCGATCAAGCAGGCCGCCCTTGGCACTGGCTCCCTGCTGATACAGATCAACTTAGTTCTCCCGTTCCGTAGACGTTTCATCTGTCCGCTAATTACCCAAGGCTCTTGGATGAGACCAAGGGTTATATTTTCCTCGGCGAACCGCTTTCTGAGGGTAGCGGATGCAAGTTGACCTGTAACACCCTGATGGAGCTCATTAGTTCTCATTAGTCCCTGGATGTTGAAGTTGAAGCGGCGGCTTTGGCAAAAGCATGGGTAAAGCATAGATATTTAAGTCGCCTTCTATCTAGCGAGTAGGTTTTGCTGGATAAGTAGGCTATCTAATGCCTTCCCAATAGAAGACCATCCGGATTTCTCCGAGATGACGCTACATGCATCAACGATTGTGGTGGCGTCAGAATCAGAAGTGGCTGATTCCACGTCCTCAGTTTTGACGCCCTCGCGAGTTTCAGATAGGGCCCATCATCTGAATTTTTTCTCCGAGATGACGCTACATGCACCAAAGATTGTGAATGCGTCAGAATCAGAATCTGACGCCCTCGCGAGTTTCAGATGAGGCCCGTATGGCTGCGTCGTCTTAACTCTGGATAGTGTTCGGCTGTTCAACAGCACACCGAACAGTTGAGGCCAACATGGTGTTGGCCATCGAGAGCAGGACCCGAGTGTGATGCGCTTTGCGATGCATCGGTCTCATAGTTATTATAACTCGAATCAATAATGACCCACGAATATCAGGGAAAGGGGGTCACCCATGAGAGGCCAGTTGAAACCGAAGGTCGCCAGGTATTCAGAGTTCGCATACTATCGACTAAGCTCGCCCTCTCAGTCGCATGCATCAATCAGCGTATGCTGTTCCACATTGGATTAGGAATACCTTCTACTGAGGATAGGACTTGTTCGTTGCCTCAAACCCCCCTCCTTTACCCGGGCTTGGGACCGGCGTACTACCCGGTGTTCAACTGCTGCGGGTTTGGGCAATGGATCGATTGAACAAGTAGTAGATATTGTCTATGAGCATCGTGAAGATTGTCGTTTCGTTTATGTATTATGGCATTAACAGTGTTTGCTGGGTAACGCTCGACGAACCCAGGGTTCGTTTCTCGGTAGTGCGTTACAAATTAAAAATCAGTTTTTTTATGTCGGTTTTTTTTTTGCTTTTTCTTTATTTTAAACAAATTCTTACTCTATAGTCTTAGGGCTACTTAATAATAATAATACAACTAATAATAGGAATGTATAAATATAATAATGGTGCGGTCGGGGTATTGGTACGGAGTAGAGTAGTGTTACTGACTGACTGACCTACATAAAGGGCAAGTATAGTACTTGCTGGGCTATCTACTGTAGCGTGCAGCCAACAGTAGAATCGGAGTAGCGTCTTTTTGGAAATTCGAGTTCAGTGGCGCTACCTACGTATAGGGCAAGTGTAGTACATGCTGGGCTATCTACTGTAGCGTGCAGCCAACAGTAGAATCGGAGTAGCGTCTTTTTGGAAATTAGAGTTCAGTGGCTCTACCTACGTATAGGGCAAGTGTAGTACTTGCGGGGTTATCCTCGTAGCGTGCAGCCAATAGTAGAGTCGGTGTCAGTGGCGCTATCTTTTTATAGGACAAGTGTAGTATTTGCTGGGCTATCTACTGTAGCGTGCAGCCAACAGTATAGTCGGAGTAACGTAGTGTCACAGGCAGTCGCATTCAGTGGCGCTACCTACGTATAGGGCAAGTGTAGTACATGCTGGGCTATCTACTGTAGCGTGCAGCCAACAGTAGAATCGGAGTAGCGTCTTTTTGGAAATTAGAGTTCAGTGGCTCTACCTACGTATAGTGCAAGTGTAGTACTTGCGGGGTTATCCTCGTAGCGTGCAGCCAATAATAGAGTCGGTGTCAGTGGCGCTATCTTTCTATAGGACAAGTGTAGTACTTGCTGGGCTATCTACTGTAGCGTGCAGCCAACAGTATAGTCGGAGTAACGTAGTGTCACAGGCAGTCGCATTCAGTAGCGCTACCTACGTATAGGGCAAGTGTAGTACTTGCTGGGCTGTATATTGTAGTGTGCAGCCAACAGTAGAATCGGAGAACTGCCATTCGCGTTCAGTAGCGCTACCTGCTTAGCCAACAGTAGAGTCGGAGTAGCGTAGTGTCACTGGCATTCGCTTTCAACGACCCTACTTACTAAATCAACCAAAAGGTTTTTCCACAAAAAAGTGGTGATCCGGAGATCATAACTTCACCGCCGAACTATAGAGGAACTGTGTTCCGAAGTTCAGGAGTCACTTTATGCAGTATCGCTCCTTAAATGATGGAGTTCTCCACCACGAACATGATGGAATTTCGCCGTGCATTATATGTGGATGCTGGTTAAGACTTTTTGGGAATTACGTTTGTGGCCTTTTGGAAAAATCATATTTTTCTATTATCGTGGTTAAGGGTAACTAATGTAATTGTATTTCCCATCGATACTGCACAGCGACTGATGTTTTTTTTTTATTTCTTTAGCAAAAGTAAATTTTTTAGTGGGTGGCATGAAAGAACACCCACACTCGGATGAGCGTTTCAACTGTAGCTGGTTGTCTTATGCATGCGACCATTGTGCTCTATACAACTCCTTTTTATTTTAATGTTTCATGCATATTCTTTTTAAAAAAAAAAAGTTTTTTCCCCTACGGATTCGAACCTGTGATTCGGTGAGACGGATGCTTAATCGGTTAAGCTACTGTACCATGTAATAGTGATTGCCAAAATTGCTTAGATAGAGACATACTAGCTGTACGATTTACTGGTAAATGCTGTGCTGCTGTAGTGGACATACCGCCAGTTTCTGTATCCTTCGAAAAAGGGTCCAATACGTTTACCAGAAAGTAACTGCGATAAGTATTCGTCGGTCTCAAGTGCTTTATGCTGCTAGGGTCTACATAAGAGACCGCGGCGACCCTTTCTAGTTGGTAACACAAGGAAACGACGAACTTTGGAAGCCTCTGAATTCTTCCCTCAGCTGAAAAGAACCTTATAGGTTAATAAGATCTATGACTTCATTCCAGGCATCTTTGTTGATAGCAAATTCTTTGTATTGCCCTCATTAACGGCCAATCAAATTTTTGGCGTTTCGACCTCAAGAAGAAGAAACAAAGCGGCCCTCTTGTGGATGTCTTTCTGTCAATCTATTGAAACTACAATTGATTCAGCTTAATTTTGCAATGGGTGCAGAATGGCTGCCCACTGCCCAATGGACCCGTGCTGATAGCCAAAACTCTGGCAATATCCTTCCGGGTTCTTGATATTAACTCGGTGGTTTTCATTGTGTTGTACGATGGCCATACCATGCGGTTCGACAGACTGCTCCACCTTAGTTGTCACTTAGTAATGTTAAAGGAGAAAATTTGTTCCTTGACTGAGCTCATTGGACCACTAACTTTTTTCGTAGAGCTGGTGTCTATAGCAACGCTCTTCTTTGCTCTATCTTACTGTACCCCGGCACACAGGATGTGGCTAATCAAATACAATTCTTCTTGGCACTGTTTAACAAAAATTTAGTTTATGGTGTTCGCATGAATCGCCTTTATGCAGATTGACTATCAACACATATGCTAACACCCTTTCAATTTGTGCGTTACTGACCCTTAGTGCGCTGCAGGCCTCTCTGATTGCTAGGATCTCTGCCTAGAAGATGCCAGCTGATTAGGGCAGCTTGTATGACTTTTGGGGATGTAGGATTCAATAGATTCCAATAGAGCCACCCAGATTCCGTGAGTCGTACTGCACTGCACGTCGCAAGATACCTAAAAAATATATCAGGAGGTGGTAGGTGTAAGATAGTGTTATGGGCCTCAGTCGGACATGACCATAAAGCTCCTGTGATGCCAACTGTTATCTGCTGAGCTTAGTGGCATTGTATTTTATTCAATCATTCAATGATTTAATGATTCAATGAATTGAGTTGTGATTTACTGGTACGGAAAGAGATAATTGTTGCTTGATGACACTCGGGGGAAAGCTGACTCTTTCTATAGAGCCGATTTACAGACCATATTCGCTAATTCTTTCGCTTTCTCATTTCCATCTATTACTATACCCCGACAGTTATATCCTTATCTTAGCTTATCGAAGCCAGTAGATTGTAGAACAAAGCCTTCAGCAACAACGAAAATAAACTAAGGGTCCTGAAGGCTTTTGCAGATTCGTGGTCTTTAGGGATAAACAGTAGAAGAACTTCACTTTAGCTGCAGAAAATTCTCATGACTTAGTCGTAGACAGCTTCTTAAAATTGTCACTAATCAATGGGCTGTATATCCGTCTAGGCTGGGAAGAGAAGCTCCTTAAGCCTCTTGGCTTATAAATAATAGAAATAAAAAATCACAAAAATTTCCAACCACTACTGACTGACACTGACTGACTGACTGACACGCAAAGTCGCAAACTGCTTTGCCATAACATCGACACACTTCAAATGTGACGTGTATTGTTGTTGTTGTACAACTCAATGAACCGCGACACAACAGTAATTGTCGTCAAACTGAGTTGCAGTTAATAACTCAATTGGCCAAATAACTGAGTGCTGTGCCCCCATAATTGTGCGTTAAAATCCCACGTCCCTTCTAGCTGAGTTTCCGTTAGTGCCGATGCCGAAAAAGATCTGCAAAATTACGATCACCGAAATCAATTGCCGTGTCGCGTGACACCACAATGACAGATTGATTTTTGTAGGCAAAACCTGGAATGGCGTGCAACAACTATGACGACTTCCTAACGCTCCCAAATGCCTAAAGGCGAACATACGAGTACCACTCGTTACGCTCCATCGCCTATTTTGATGTCATGCCTGGCTGTCATTTGAAACAAAATGTCAATAGCAAGTAATTGTCCAGACGTTTCTTCTCCCACCAACTCCAGAAGGTGACAATCCAATGCACAGTAGTAGGCGTTCAGCAGCTGGCTGCCAAACCTTTATAACGCTCTTCATTTGATTGCAGCAATGAGTGAGTTATCGTTAGCTTGTCAATATCCTAATATCCCGCACTACTTTGATGGGCTATTAAAAAGCAATTTTTTGATCGTCAATCTGTTGCCTCCATCTTTTCTTCATTATGGTCGGTGGTCTCAGTAGCTGACAATCACACGTTGTCTTCCAATTGATGGCAGCCATATGTTGGTAGAGTATTTCTTCAGCTTTCTCGTGTAGGCCTGAGTTTTAATAGTCAGTTCTTTTGTCGGCACTTTAATGAAATTTTTGGTTTTATTGCCCCTTTGATTTTGGCGGCTAGTTGCACTTAGTGTGTTGAGTTCAATACAGACCTTTATCGCCTGCTACCGTTTCTGCTCGTTTTTACTGTGTGTATACTGTTGCAGTATAAACATCGTGATCATTACAAATCATTAAAATGTATACTTTCAATTTGGATACTTGCAACTTCTTGCACCAACTTTCAAAATGTAGTTCGAACTAAATTACTTCCGAAGGTTGAACCGAAATTGAGCGCTGGCAAGTGTTAGTTCAAAAGAAAAAAGACATTTGTGACATCTGCGTAAATTTATTGTTCGAAATGACAGATACCAAGATTCGGAAAATTCGATTTTTTGACGTCTGTCAAATTGTAGTTCGAATTGAAACAAATTAATAGACGTTTGTTAACGTCATTCAAATTTTAGTTTGGATTCAGAAAATGTAATGTGTTGACTTTTGTTAAAATTATGTGTAAACGAACTCATAACGCGATTACTTTAACTGTCAAATTCAGTTCTAAACTAAATAAATTTGTGGCATTTCGGTGTCAATTTGGTGTTCGAATTTTACAGAGTGCACAATTCTGTAAAATTGTGGTTCAAATGAATTCAAGAATGCGATTTCTTAACATCTGCCCAGTTTTAGTTCGAATCGAAACTAATTCGTAGAATGCGATCTTTTGACATCTTTCAAAGTATAGTTTAAAATCAGAAAATCCTTTAGATTTATGTTAACAATTTAAGGAACTTATAACGCAATTACTTTAACTGTCAAATTCAAATTCGAATATAAATAGATTCGGAGAATGGAATTCCCTTACTGCTGTCAAATTTAAGTTCTAAATTAAAAAAATTTGTGGCATTTCGGTGTCAATTTGTTGTTCGAATTTTACAGTGTAAAATTCTGTAAAGTTTTGGTTCGAATTTTAACGAATTCGAAGAATGCGATTTCTTAACATCTGTCCAATTTTAGTTCGAATTGAAACAAATTCGTAGATTTGAATTCAGAAAGTGTAATGGGTTGATTTCTGTCAAAATTTTATGCAAAATTAAACTCATAACGTTATTACTTGATCTGTCAAATTCAAGTTCGAATATAAATGTATTCGGTGAATGGAATTAATTCACTGATGTCAAATTTAAGTTATAAATTAAATAAATTTCTGACATTTCTGGCTAATTTGTTGTTCGAATTTTACAGAGTGTAATGATTATTCGTAGAATTCGATTTCTTGACGTCTGTGCAGTTGAAGTTAAAATAAAATTTTATTCGAAGAATGCGAATATAGTTGAAAATAAAATTACATTTATTCGAAGAATGCGATTCGGTAACTCTGTCAAATTTAAGTAAAAATTTTAACGAATTTTACATCTGTGATAGCTTATTGCTCAAATTTAATGAATGACGGATATAATTCAATTATAGTTCGAATATAAATACATTTGAGGAATGAGATTTCTTGACGTCTATCAGATTTCAGTTCGAATTGATATATATTGCTGGTCTTACAGCAATTTTGTGCCAAATAAAGACCTTATCATGTGATTTCTTGACACCTGTTAAACTGCAGTTATAATTGAAATGAATTCAAAGAATGCGATTCTTTGACTTCTGTCGAAATTTAAATGCATTTGTGACATGTGTGTCGATTTCTTGTTCGAAAATTAATGAACGACAGATATCATCAAGTTATAATTCGATCTAATCAAATTCGTTTAATGCGATTTTATGACGTCTTAGAACTAGAATCAATTTGAAGGTTATTTGCTTTATAAAATAAGTGATCTTACAAATTCAAGTTCGAACATAAAGGAATTCATCGAATAAAATTTGTGTTCGCGTGTCAAATTATAGTTCTTGACATTTGTCAAATTGCTTCTGCTGATGTTGATGTAGATTTTGACTTCTGTCAAATTTTAGTTGGTAATTAAATGAATAATGTGAAATCTCTTAATGAATGACAAATTATAGTTCAAGTTTTTTATTAATTCAGAAAATGCGATTTCTTGACATCTGTCAAATTGCATGTCGAATTGAAACGAATTCGTGAAATGTGATTTATCAACGTCTTTTAAAAATTTAAGTTCGAATTCGGACACTTTGTTTGTTGACTTCTGTCAAATTTACCATGAAAATTAAATTCACTTAACGTGGTCTCACAATGGAGAAACTTTAAACTTAAGACTTACAAGATTGTATGGATTTTTGTATTGACAAAAAAAACTATTCGTTATGTTGGAAATCGATACAATCGATACTTAAGTTTTAAGTTTTATTTTTTTATTGCAAAAGCACGTTTAAAACGCGATTAATTGATCTGTCAAATTCAAGTTCGAAAAGATCGAATATAATTGAATTTGTTTGCATCTGTCAAATTGTAGTTCGAAAATCAATGAATACTATTAATGGAAATCTTTCGAATTTTTGTTTGGATTAAAATTGAATCGAAGAATAAAACTTAAGTTGAACTTTAAGTGAACTTGTAACGCGATATGTTAACCTATACCTTATTATACATATTTAAGAGATGTGACATAATGGTCTGGCTAATGGACTTAATTAACAATTACACATTTAGTAAGCTAACTGGCCGCTACCGCGTTAAAATGTTTAATTGTTCCGCAAGCTGACAAATAATTAGAGAGCACAGACTCGGGACAGCTTATATAGCCTTGCGGCACTTTTGATCTACAGGTTACTTGCATGCGAGTGTGTGTCATTGCGCGTTTTTTTCTTCACACCTACTCTTATGCGGTAGATTGCAACTCCGGGTGGTTTCTATTGATTTCATTTTTAGCATTTCATCCGCTGAATAAATTGTGTGCCCTCAGGAAGCTATGTACGATTGTTAGGGGAACGCAAGCGTTTGTTTATTTTTGCCATTTGTGCAGCGTATGCATCGAATGTGCACGCGAAAAGGTAACGAGCGCAGCAACCGATCATCAAGGTAGCCTTGAGCCAATGTGTCATCTTCAGGAGATTTTTATCGTCGCCCTCTCTCAGCTCAGCTATCATTCGATGCGTAACCCCACAAAGCTGTTTGGTTGTTTGTTATTTGAATTGTCACACCTGAATGGCGACAGACGACGAAAAGGTGTGAAAATCCACACTTTCTGGGAGTGGTTTGTTTTAAACTTTGCACTTTTTTTTTCAAAGATTCGATTGCAATGATTCATTGGCACAGAATCTAATTATTGGGCAGATATTTTTTTTGACGTGACAACGTCTCAATCTACAAGGAATAAGGGGTTCATGTTAAATAAAATTAAATCGTAACTGTCCCTCTGTAAGGACACTGTTAAGAGGGACTGTTATGAGGCACTGTTAAGTATCACACTTTTATGACCCACCTTAAGTCACTATTTTATGCCTCGTTTTCTATAGTTATACTTTATATGTATATACAAAATATCATTATATCTACATATAACTAATACTACCATCTGCCAATAATATACATCGAAATCGTGTTACAAATGTGACTGATATTGATATTTCACATTTCCCACCCCATGAAAGGGGGAAGGGTGTTTAATATTGCCTATAACCGTCCTCTACCTGCCAATAATATACATTTAAAATTTCATAAAAATCGGTTGGTAAATGTGAGTTTGCATAAATAACAACCGCACAAAATTTCATTTTTATTTATATTGATTTGTATATTACACAGTTACATATAGGAATCCTTATGTAAGCATAAATCTGGAACGCCTGTAGCAATTTCAACCAAACTTGGTACACATATGACGTACAATCTGGAATTAAATATTGTTAGAGTAGTTACCCCACAGCACCCTTGAGTTTGTGTTATTGGTAAGAAGGGGGCGACATCTATCAGGACCCATACTGATGTTATTGGTAAGAAGGGGGAGACATCTATTATGACCCATATTGGTGTCAAATCTATAGTTCTCGGGGTCGCTGAAATGAATAGTGATGGTTATAAAGCCCTAGTACCCTTAGGGATGTGTGTGCTAAGGGGTTATACATGATTCATGTTGTAAGAACATTATATGAACATGCAAGACTTAACTTGCAACATGCAACGTACTGTATCCATCATGCAATACGGAATATACAACATGCACTATGCAACATGTATATACAATACCCAGTTTGCAACATGTATCATACAACGTGCACCATCCAAAGCATTACATGCTAAATGCAACTCGCAATATAGAACATGCACTATGGTAGATACAATATGTTACATGCAACATTAAGCATGTTACATGTAACATGCAATATTCAACACCTAACATGCTACATGCTTGACGTAACACGCAATATACAGCATGCATTATGCAACATGCGACAAGCAATACTTACTTGGAAGATGCAACACGCTATATATACAACATGCATTATGATACATGCACATGCAACATTTAACATGCGACATGCAGTATACAATACCTAACTTGCCACATGCAGTAGGCAAACTGAAACCTGCTACATGCAACACGCAATAACTAACATGCAACATTCAACATGCCACATGCAATATGCAACACCTAACTTGCAACATGCAATGTGCAACATGTAAAATACAATATGCTACACGCGACATGCAACTTATAACATGCGACACTCATGCAACATGCAAAATTCAACCATTTTTTCAGTACTACCGCTAATGCACTATGCAACGTGAAGAGAAGCAAACAAACATGTGCAGTAGTAGTGATAGTCTCTTTCGGTGCTCTGCTCTGCTTGCTCTGTTAACTGCGGCGCTGTTGTTTTAACGTTCCTTTAATTATTTCTACATAAGATGCTATGTGACATTACGATCAAGTTACATAGCATCAAGAGAACCAAACAAACATGTGCAGTAGCAGTGATAGCCTTTTTCGTACCTCTGCTATGCTCTTTCTGTTAACTACGGATGCGGTTGCTTTTAACGTTTCTTTAATAATTTCTACATAATATGATATGTGATATTACGATCAAGTTACATAGCATGAAGAGAACCAAACAAAAATCTGCAGTAGTAGTGATAGTCTCTTTTGGTGCTCTGTTCGTTCTGTTAACTACGGCTGCTATTGACGTTTCTTTAATAATTTCTACATTATGCTATCTGACATTACGATCAAGTTACATAGCATGAAGAGAACCAAACAAAAATGTGCAGTAGTAGTGATAGTCTCTTTCGGTGCTCTGCTCTGCTAACTTTGTTTGCTGTTGTTTTTGACGTTTCTTTAATCATTTCTACATAACATGCTATGTGACATTACGATCATGAGCATGAAAAGAAGCAAACAAATATGTGCAGTAGTAGTGATAGTCTCTTTCGGTGCTCTGCTCTGCTAACTCTGTTTGCTGTTGCTTTTGACGTTTCTTTAATCATTTCTACATAAGATGCTATGTGTCATTACGATCATGTTACATAGCATGAAAAGAAGCAAACAAAAATCTGCAGTAGAAGTGATAGTCTCTTTTGGTGCTCTGCTCTGCTCGTTCTGTTAACTACGGCTGCTGTTACTTTTGACGTTTCTTTAATAATTTCCACATAACAAGATATGTGACATTACGATCAAGTTACATAGCATGAAGAAAAGCAAACAAATATGTGCAGTAGTAGTGATAGTCTCTTTCGGTGCTCTGCTCTGCTAACTCTGTTTGCTGTTGCTTTTGACGTTTCTTTAATCATTTCTACATAAGATGCTATGTGACATTACGATCAAGTTACATAGCATCAAGAGAACCAAACAAACATGTGCAGTAGCAGTGATGATTTTTCGTACCTCTGCTATGCTCTTTCTGTTAACTACGGATGCGGTTGCTTTTAACGTTTCTTTAATAATTTCTACATAATATGATATGTGATATTACGATCAAGTTACATAGCATGAAGAGAACCAAACAAAAATGTGCAGTAGTAGTGATAGTCTCTTTCGGTGCTCTGCTCTGCTAACTTTGTTTGCTGTTGTTTTTGACGTTTCTTTAATCATTTCTACATAACATGCTATGTGACATTACGATCATGAGCATGAAAAGAAGCAAACAAACAGCCACAGTTGTGAGTTAACGTTTGTAAACGTTGTCACCCCCAAAACCCTAGCGGCCATGTAGACGACAATGCCTACCATTTTTTGCGCACGCACGGTGTAAACCACTTTATTTATTACAGCCTTACACAGCTCGGCATAGCTTATTGTCGTTACGGTACAAAAGGAGAGGAAAATATCCACATTTTATTTAGAATTTTTTTAACTTTTTATTGCTCAGATTAAGTCGCTTATCTTTATCACATTTTGGCCTTTATGCGCCGGAGCAGCTGCCTGACTAACTAACTAATGAAGTAACTCGGTAATTAAATTGCAATAATTCGGCATAAAAAGCTGAATGCACACTACGTTTATGGTTTCTGCCATCACGCAATTACGTAGAAACAAACAAACGAAAATCCAAACATGTGTACTCGTTAGTTAGTTAATCCAAATTATCCCGATCTGTGACCCCGATTTTTAGCCATTAAGAAGCAAACAAAAAAATGGATAGCATTTCCATTAAATTCTCTTTTACGATTTTTCCCGTAAAATAACATTTCTGGTGCATCGGGTGAATGTTTTAATTAGAAATGCGCACTCCGATCGATGGATGGATGGATGGTGGATGAAGGGATGCGGGATGAGTGAGTGCATTCGTTGCTCTAATGAAGACAAAACACAAAACGCAAAACTGTAAAACTTTTATGTTTAATCGTAAAATTGTGGAGCAATCATAAATTCTCGCGATTTATTACAAGAAGCAATTGTTCTTAGTAGCGAGCGTTCTTCAATTTTACAACATTTTCTTTACTCGTTATGTTTTATTCGTATATAGTGGCCGATGCTTGATAGAGAGAGTTAGAGAGGGAGAGAAGTTAAATGTACAAAAGTGCAAATGCAAGTGGGTTCCCCTAATACTCATACAGTTCCCCTAATACTCGTACAGTCATCGAAATGTCAATGCAATGTCATCTGTCAATGAACCAGCATTTCAATGACAAATGTCATCTTCTGAAAGGACTTAGTTTAAGAGAAAAGAGACAGAAGGAAAACTCTTAGTCAAGATACAAAGATACATATGTGGTGAGTACTGGGTTCTCAGGGTATTGTCTCATTATAGTCATCATTGATTAGTATTACACATCAATGCATGTTAAAGTCAAAATGACACAAGCGACAAAATATAAACTTATCAGGACAGCAATTTGAAGTTTAAAAATTTGGAAAATGGCCGTTTAAATTCAGCTAATTCAGGTGGCAGGCAATCGCCAGTGTGAGCCCCCAAATTTGTCGATTCAATGTAAATGTCAGAACATGGACGTATCTGTGACTAGTTTGTGGCGAATTTTGTGCCAAAGACTTAGATGTGCTTATCTATAATATCGCTTTGAACCAAGAACTGAAGCCACACGAACATCAGCGGTGGAATTTCAGTGATTGGGCCCTAAACTGAACCCGACTCTTATCGCATAAACATTCACAGCGATAAAGCCCATTTCTGGCTCAAAGGCATTGTTTATAAGCAAAATTGTCCACTTTAGGTCAATCGACAACCCAAAGTCATTTACGAAATGCCTTTACGCCCAAAAAAAATTCCTCTTTGGTGAGGATTTCATGCTGGAGGGATCATTGACCCACACTTCTTTGTCATATTTGTAATTTCATATTTAATATGTACCCTAAAAGTATAGAATTAAATTCAACTATTGTTGCTATCTTTATTATAGAATTTAACCCTAAAAATATACAAGGTAATTCAATAATTGTTGCAATATTCTAGGCCGAATTCCCACATTCTCCCATTCATCTCATTTATCCCATTTCATTCATTTAATTTCATTCATAATAACTGCCCTAAAAGTATACAATGAAATTTAAAGATTTTTACAATATTTATAGAAAGATTTAACCTTTAATGAATACAACAAAAGCTACAATTGATGCAATCTTTGTTGTAGATTTTAACTTTAAAAAGAGGATTCAACCCTAATAGGATGCAATTAAATATAATGAATATTGCAATATCTAAAAGGTTTAACCTTAAATCTTTACAATAAAAGTAAGTTTAATTGTAGGATTAAACAGTAAAAATATGCAGGGTTATGCAATGATTGTTGCAATCTTTAAGTATTTAACCCCAAAAGTATGCAATGAAATGTAAAGATTGTTACAATATTAATGGAAAAATGTAACCTTAAATGTTCATAATGAATGTAACGGGTGTTGCAATCTTTGTTTCAGAATTTAGCCCCCTAAAAGTATACCGGGAAAGCTAGCGATATTTATTGTAGAATTTATCACTAAAAATATACGAAGTAATTCAATAATTGTTGCAATATTCTCGGCCGAATTCCCACAATTTTCTCCCATTAATACGGCTTTGAAGCCAGCCGCCATCGCGAGTGATACGAGGTGGTCCTGGATGCTCCTTCATAAAATTGAAGAAGAAGAGATTTTTCTTGACTGCCACCATTCTGCGTTTTCGCAAACATTCATCAGATGCGCCTACAAGCTTCCTGGCAGCAAAAGGGCAATGAGGTGCCACAATCCTACAGCTGCAAGTAGAAGGCCTAACTGTCAAAGCCAACCTGCGCTTGTCGGCAGTAGTTAAACCCCTACCCACCATTGCAGGAGCATTACCGGTAGACGATCTAGATGGAGCGCGTTGTTGCGAACATCCACCAGATGCGCTTACTGGCAGCAAAAGGGCAATGAGGTGCCACAATCCTACAGCTGCAAGTAGAAGGCCTAACTGTCAAAGCCGACCTGCGCTTGTCGGCAGTAGTTAAACCCATATCCACCATTGCAGGAGCATTACCGGAAGACGATCTAGATGGAGCGCGTTGTTGCGAACATCCACCAGATGCGCTTACTGGCAGCAAAAGGGCCATGAGGTGCCACAATCCTACCGCTGCTAGTAGAAGGCCTAACTGTCAAGGCCGACCCGCCCCCGTCGGCAGTAGTCAGACCCCCACCTACCGTTGCAGGAGCATTAGCGGTAGACAGCAAAGGCACCGTACTACCGTCCGGTAAAGAAGAAGTACCGGTCTTCAAAGTATTTGTGCCAGTTTTCTCAAAACTAGCAAAAGAAAAATTACTGTCTGTCATGTGGATTCCCACGAGTAACGGAGAAAGGGTGGTCCATCTGCACAGAGATCCGCAGTATGATTATAAGACTAGAAGGCTAGAACCTAGAGGACGTCATACCTGGCGTGAGCGACTGGGTTGAGGATGAGGATTGGTGGATGAAAAATGGTGGAGGAGAGAGAGAGCGATGAGCGACCTTTGGTTTCAAAAGTATAACGATGACAATTTCTATGAAATGAGTTCACTCCCAAAGCTATACAATATCATGTGAGCCTAGAATCTCCAAATGACAAGCCGATTATATATCTTCATGACAAACCGACAAACCCGCCCACCATTTGAATAAACAGTTCCCTAGTTTGTATTATTTAATTTAATGTCAATTGTCTTACAACAAACAAATTCATTACATAATTTTAGGCTTCAATTTTTTTTTCCTAGTATGCGTGAGTTTATACGTGACATGGCCAATAACTGATATAAATTACATTATAAATTTTCTGTATATACATATATTCCATTTATGTATTGCCATTTAATGTTACCATTAATATGATTTCAAAATTTAGTCAAAATTCTTGTAAAAAAATCGTTACATAAAAATCATCGTGTGGTAATTTAGATTCGATGCAGAAAAATTCGACAGTTGGAAGAATTTAACAGTTGGTAAATCCATAACTGTTGGTTAGTGGTGCGACGATAGTACCTACATTCAAAGAAACGTTGTTTGTGTGCGAAATGTGCGAAATGTCAAAAATTCTTTCGCATTAATTCTGATGATGACATTACTTCCCATTTGGGATCCTCCTGTAAGAATGATTGCCACGCGGTCGTCGTTATCGCTCTGACTCTGTGGTCGATGATGATAGTAGTTGATGGCAGTGGTTTCTCCCGAAGAGGACGACGACGACAAACCAACTCATCCCATCATGCAGTCAATAAGCGAAAGTCTCGTTAAGAATCACTTAAAATTCCATCATCGCATAAATTTGTCAAAAATTCAAAAATTCGGTGAAGTTTACCTCCCTCTTGGACTCTCCTACCCTTACCAATTTTTCTTCCGTCGACGAGGATGTTAAATCTTAATCATTCACACAAAAGAAAAGTGAAATAGAAAACACTTTGCCCGTCCTAGGCCAAACGTGGAGCATAGATGAAATTCAAATTCGAATGATGGATTTTTTCCAAGGTCCAAGGCGGCGTTTAAGACTGCACATTTTTTACTATGCATCTAATGTTTACTGCTTACAACGTTGCATAACATGTTGCGATGGATATTAATTTTTGTGAAATACTATGGAGGTCATTGCTTAACTTTTTGAAGGTTCTTCAAACAGACCTTTTTTAGGTAAATAGTGATAATAGTGCACATTAAGTAATAACGCCCACATTTCCATCCCATAAACTACTAATAATGAAAACTAGTGAGGAGTTAACATCACTAGTGTTCATTATGAGTAAGTTGAATTTTTTTCACTCATAAGACTCCAAAATTATAAGCTCACATGGATTTCATTTTGTTATGAACATAATTCCCTTGTGTTTTGTATTTGGGTGATGACGGGCCAACGTTATATTGTACTGCATTGAGAGATATTTTATTTAATAGAAAAACGTTGTCAGAATGTCGGCAAACTTATTTTTCTTTATGTCAATTTTTTAATTTTTTTATAATTAAAGAATTAAAGAATTGTAACAATCATTTCATTTCTTTGTATACTTTCAGTTTTGCGTCCTTTAATAGATTTCATTGTATAGTTTAGGGTTAAATTATTAAAGATATATTGCAACAATTGTTACATTTCGTTGCATACTCTAAGGGTAAACTCATTTAATAAATATTGCAATAGTCATTAGGTTTCATCGTATACTTTTAGTTTTGAAGTCATTTGATTTATATTGCAAATATTATTAGATTTAATTGTATACCTTTAGGGTTAAATTGTTTAAAAAATGTTGCAACACTTATTATATTTCATTGCATACTCTAAGGGTTAAATTATTATTATTTTTTGAAACAGTCATTACGTTTCATCGTATACTTTTAGTTTTGAAGTCATTTGATTTATATTGCAAATATTATTAGATTTAATTGTATACCTTTAGGGTTAAATTGTTTAAAAAATGTTGCAACACTTATTATATTTCATTACATACTCTAAGGGTTAAATTATTATTATTTTTTGAAACAGTCATTACGTTTCATCGTATACTTTAAACTTATTGCTAAGTGGGAATTCCCTAAATGACTTGCGTTAATAAAAAATTGAAGGAATGTAATTTACAATATATTACATTCCTCACGTTTGTAGCTGGTTTCATTTTATTTTCTCCTAAGTCTCATTGATTAATTGAAAAAGCAATATAGAAAACTGTCACGAAACTAAAATGACGCGAATCTTAATGCTTTGATCTATGTATCATGGTCAGGGAAAACAATAAAAACCCTGACCAAGAATATATTAGAAATAATACAAATAATGACGTAAGTTAGACTTAAAAATTCTTGGATCCTTTATTGTACAATACGTGGATCTTCAGGAACTTGGTGACGTCAATCTTGAAAGCCTGTAGATTAAACTATTCAGGATTGATTCCAACAAATGGTTCCACATCGAAGTTATTCTCGGAAAAAAGGACGATTTGAAATGTTGGGCTCTAGTTGAAAGAGGTTTTAAGGCAAATCTATGTTGATTAGAACTGAGCCGAGTGTTTGCGTTACTGACAAAAAGACCTGGAACTAGAGAATGGGTTTCTGAACAGCATCTACAGTATTTCTTCTATGCTCCAAAGAATCAAGAGATGAAGTAATGGTTTATCATACGGACAACTCTATTCTGAATTCCTACAAGATAAAGCAAATCCTATTTTGGAGCCCCACCCCATACATATGAATTAAATTCCAAAAATGGGTCTAACATAAGTCTTATATAATCTTAAAATTTCAGAGGGGGTAATATTTCAAAAATCACTACGTTTCATTGTATACTTTCAGACGTAAATCACTTAATAAATATTGCAACATGCATTAAATTTCATTGTATACTTTTTAGGTTGAAATTCTTCAAGAAATATTGCCACAATCATAACATTTCAGTATATACTATTGGGATGAAATTATTCTATAAATATTGCAACAAGCATTACATTTCATTATATATTTTAAGGATTAATTCCTTTAATAAATACTGTAACAATCATCACATTTCATTGTACGTTCTTTAGTAATTCATTCCCACCTTCAAAAAATTTTATTGTTTACTTTAAGGGATTAATGTTTAAAAATATATTGCAATAATCGTAACATCCCATTCTATACTATTAGGGTAAAATTCTTCAGGAAATATTGCCACAATCAGTATATTCAGTATATACTTTTGGGGTGAAATTGTTCTATAAATATTGCAACAATAATTAAATCTCATAGAATTAATTCCTGTAATAAATATTGGAACAATCATTACATTTCAGTGTACGTTCTTTATTAATTCATTCCCACATTAAAAATTTTATTGCTTACTTTAAGGAATTGATATTTTAAAATATATTGCAATAATCGTGACATCTCATTGTATACTTTAAGGGTGAAAATCTCTAGAAAAAATAACCACAATCATAAAATTTCAGTGTATACTTTTGGGGTGAAATTATTCTATAAATATTGCAACAAGGATTAAATTTCATTATATACGTTTAGGATTAATTCCTTTAATAAATCAACGTTCTTTAATAATTCATTCCCACATTCAAACAATTTTTTTGCTTACTTTAAGGGGTTAATATTTGAAAAAATGTTGTAATAATCATTATATCTCATTGTATACTCTAAGGGTGAAAATCTCTAGAAATATAAACACAATCATAACATTTCAGTGTATACTTTTAAGGAGAAATTGAATAATAAATATTGTAACAATCATTAAATTACATTGCTTATTTTAAGGCTTAAATAATACTAGTAATGTTATTTGGCACGACAGACCGATACGGTCCTAGGACTAGATTCTCGCGACTGTACGTATTTTGCGTAATATATTTTGGCACACAAATCCAAGGGACCGCTAATTTAATTTAAAGACGAATCGAGAAGCTTTTCATGGCTGTGATTACTCTTGGACGTTTGTCAAATATTCGCGAGAGGTGGGACCGTGGAAAAGATTTTTGGTGTTTTTGGGGACTCGAATCTTCTAACCTCCTGCTCAGAAGTCCAACGCGCTAACCACTAGAGCCAGGGCGACCACTAAGGCTTGAATAATATAATAAATATTGCAACAATTATAACATTTTATTCATAATATGAAATATAAGCTTTGGGAGAAATTGTTATTTTTTTTTTGCAAAGGCGCAAAATAAGTCAAGGGCGGCCCTGGCCGCAAGTACTAGTCGTACATCATTTTTGGCTGTGTGGCTCGCATTTTTACTGCACATGCAAACATCAGCAATTTTTGTAATTTACAAATTCATCATCGTCCAGTTCTTCGTTGTCCAATGGCTTCGCACGGCATCCTTCATCCTGATTTGTACGCCAACAACCCACCCATCCAGCGCACAATAAATGAGATATTGATGGAAACTTTTGTGTTCTTTGCTGCTGATTTTGTCGCCTTTCAGAAAGAAAGAAAGAAAGAAAGAAAGAAAATTTATTATTTCCAAAGTGAAGAATGATATATGGGGAAGGACGACTCTTAGCTTTTACCCTCTCATCCCTTTGGCTATGCAATTCCTCATTCGTTCCTTCCAAGTTTGCCAATAGTTTGTCCATCAAAGTTTGTCATCTTCTTTGCTGCAGTTTCGCTCGCTCGTCCTTCTTAATCTTTATACTTTTTGCGATCGTCTTTCTGAGCTGCCAGTTACCTAAATTTTGGTCGAGCAAAGTGTTAACTTCCAATTTGGTGAAACGTCTGCCTGCTATTGCACACTTCACTCCGTTGCCAAACTATCGAGACGAACTCCTTTAGCTCTTACACGAGAAATGTTGAAAAAGTCGAAATTCAATTAAGATTGGGGAATTCCTTTCGTCCTTCCAATTTCTTCCTTCACGCTGAAGAAATGTACGCACAAACGTTCAGACTTTGCTTCATTGCTGAGGAACCTAATCCTAACCTTTAACCTAAATTACTTTGTAGCTTGTGCTGTGTTGTTGTACCACTGCTGTGCTATGCGGTAAATTTATTGAAAAGAAAAGTTTCTCTGGCGAAAATAGTTGAGAGCGTTTTCCATCGCCAAAGCTCCCTAAACCGTCCGTCCGTCCAATCAAATG
Source organism: Nephrocerus scutellatus (assembly GCA_947095585.1). Classification (NCBI taxonomy): domain Eukaryota; kingdom Metazoa; phylum Arthropoda; class Insecta; order Diptera; family Pipunculidae; genus Nephrocerus; species Nephrocerus scutellatus. The sequence goes on from OX352764.1 coordinate 92,291,570, forward strand.
AAATGGAAAATAATTGCCAAAAGTTTTTAATGGAAATTATCTTTTGGAGCAAATTAGTTGCTGTTGTTGGTTGTTGCTTGTTGGTCGGAATTAGATGACTGGAATTTTCGAGTACATAACTTTTGAGCCAGCTAAGAGCTTATTCTACTTTTCTTTCTGTCTCTCTGTAAATTAACTGTCAGTGAGTTACAAAAATATCGAAACGACTAACTGAAGTGAGAAGGAACGTTTTAGGGATATGAGTTGATAAGGGAATGATAGGGAGTAAGGGACATGTCATGTTACATTGGTACATATTTTACGGCAGTTTTGATGGACGGACGGACCAAATTGGTAAGCTAAAGATTTCTTATACAAAGCCATTTGAAGAAAGAAAAGAAAAATTGGATGAGCTGATACTTCTTCAGTTCGATTTGGGATCACTAGTTTCCACTCTCCACTCTCGATGCTGTACAAATAGGCTTCCGCGCAGGATATTCCTACCTTGAACATATAAACACCTTGTGGATCATTTTAGAACATTGCGTCAACCTCGAATCTCCGCTTCCTCCTCCTGCTCTTTATTGATTTTGAGTGTAAGCCGGCAGTCTTTGCGTAGCAAAGGCATTCCCGAAAAACTAATAGCAGCTGTAATTCATGATAGAAATAGGATGGTCTTCAATGCCGCCCGTCTTACACAAACAACTGATATTGGGTGACTTTTGAAATTTAAAATGGGATTCGACAAGGCTGCATACTGTCACCACATTTATTTTTGGTCGTTATCAGTCCTACGTGCAACAGATACTCAAGTAATACATTGGATGATGATATCCTCCCTAAAGCACTTGTACTGACGATATCTAGTTAGCATTCGCACCGAATTATGGACAAGTGGCTCGAAAATTGAAAGCCGAAGCAAGTCAAGCTGTACTAAGGATAAGTTGCGTCTAAAATAAAAGCTCTCAACTTTTCAGATTTCAACTTTTAAGTTAACATTGCTGGACAACAATTCGAGAGAGCCTCCAAAACTGTCAACTTGGAATACGAAATGTCCACCGAACTGGATGCTTACAGCAAAATTGGTTAAGTAAAAGCTGCATTCGGAATGTTGGCACAAGTATGGAAGACAAATGTTATAAGCACTTGAGTTAAGCTTCACTGTAAAAGCATTACTGAGCTCCGACTGTTTGGCACCACTGTAGAATCTGTAGTAATTGAGGCAGTTGGGCAAATCGGAAATGAGTTGGGAGAAAGCTGCTGAAATCCGTTGCAGACAACCGAATACGATGGCGAATTTGCCGCACGATGAGTAACAGCACTTAACAACCATAACAAAAGGCAACGAATTTCATTTAAGCGTTTTCCATTTCTCCCCATTAGTTCTGAAGGGGTGTTCTTCTAAGCTGGCATTACTATTGCGCAATCTTTTCCATTTATCCTATTCTTCTGGACTCTTCCCGAGAAGTTGGAAAACCGCCTATGTCCAACTCATACCCAAAAAAGGCGAGCCGTCGTCTCATTCTTCGTACCGACCCATAGCACTTACATCCATTCCTTTCAATGTCATGGAAACCCAGCTCAATAAATCTCTTGATAATAACGAAATCCTTAGTGACCGGCAGTACGGATTTCGTGGGCAACATTCTACTGGTGATTTGATGGTATATCTCACCGAACAGTGGAACCGGTCTTTGCATCAATTTGGTGAAAGCAAAGCTGTTGCACTCGATATTTCCAAAGCATTTGACAGAGTTTTGCATCAAGCTCTTTTGTATAAAATGCTCGCTTATGGAGTCGATGATAAACTGCTTCACTGGACTAGAAGCTATCATTCGGACCACTACATTCAAGTTGTATTCGACGGTTTTAAGTCTAAAGTACATTACTTAAATGCTGGTGTTCCACAGGGCTCTGTTTTGTCCCCGACACTCTTTCTCATTTTAATTAATGATCTCTTATCTGTGACTTCTAATCCAATTCACTCTTTCGCTGACGACAGCACTCTCATTCTCTCACTCGAATTTCTCGGTATGTGCGTAAACGACAAGCTTCGTTAGAGTGACCACATATTTACCGTCGCTAAAAATGCTGCTAAAATTTTTTTGGTTTTCTAGCTCCCTCTGATCTGGCTACTATCTACAAGGCTTTTATTTGCCCTAAGCTTGAGTATTGAAAGGGCGGAATGTTTGATGACCCTATCAAGATCATTTATAGTTAGAATGAAGAGAAGTGGTCTAGATGGCTACCTTGTGCGGCTCCAAAGGTTGCCAAGAATGTGGACGATAAGACGGACCTGAAGCGAACACTATAAAGACGGTTTTCCAGTTAAAAGAAGATATCCATTTTAACAATACGGGTTCAAAGCCAAGGGAAGACAATTGACAGAGAATTAGTTGATAACATATCTTATCAAAAGCATTATTAAAATCAGTTGCAATAACGTCGACTTTGTTGCCACTCTCTAAGGCTGAAAGGGCGGAGGAGATGAATTCATCGAGGTTGTGTGGTTCATCTACCTTTCAGAAAGCCATCTAGGCTGAGAGAAATAACAGACGTGCAGTGGAAGCTTAAGCCTTCGTTTAAAATACTTTCGAAGAGTTTGGGTATTTATGGGAAAGTTTAGCCTTGGGGCGATAATTAGTTACATCATTCTTTGAACCTCTTTTGTGTATAGGGGTTATGAAAAAGGTCTACCAAATCTAGGATAGGCAAAAGCGGTAAGAACGGGGAAGGGAGAGGCTGAAAGAAATTTTTTTAAGAAATATGCCGGGAAGGAAGGTGAGGACGATGTTATCCGCATAGCCAATGTTAGTGATACGATCGTTCTTAAGCCTAGAGAGTTACTGGTCCATCACCAGCAGCGACAAAAGAGGTGATAGGACACCGCCTTGAGGGCAGCCTCTAGTTGCCGCTACTGTGATGGTTTCGTCACCGAACGAGGACCGAATTCTCCTACCTCTTAGCATGCTATCTGGTATCTTCGGGAGATTTTTTACCTACCTTTGGTAAGAAAATCAATCGCACTTCTCTCCAGCACCTTGGAACGTATTCTAGGCTGTAGCTGTCTTTTTAGAGTTTCACGACTAGAGATTCTATCTGATGAAGGCCACGTTGCAGCAGAATTGGGTAGACTCCCTCTCCTCCAGAGGATTTGTATGGGCCGAATGAATTTACTGCCCAGCGGACTCCTTCAATGGAGAAGATGCTTTTTGAGCGCCTGAAGGCCTCGATTCGAATGATATAAGGATGTGAGTTTATATCCTCATTCTCTTCGTAGTTACCCAATGGCTTGTGGTGGCTTTTTACCAGGCAGTCGATAGTTTCGTATCTTGTGGTTGTCAATTCATCTTGACTGACCCGAGTGGATTTGTGTGGTCGGGCTGCAGGACAGCTTGTGTGGTTGGCATTTATGATTGCCTCGGTAAGGTCGTTTGCCGTGGAGTCTAGATCGGCTATCGAGCTTATTCGGATACTAATACCAGTCAAGTTTGTTTGCAGTGTGTCTTGAAAGACTTGCCAATTGGTATGGTTGCGGGTTCTTATAATGGATTGAACCCTATTGGGAGTTTCTACATTGAATTTTATGTACATGTGGTCTGAGAGCGATGCCTCTCTCATAACGTGCCAGCATCGAATTGCACTGGCCGTACCCTTATCTGATAGAGTAAGGTCCAAAACTTATCTCCTTATGGCGTTTATGAAAGTTGCATCACACTCCCCATGGGACTTGTCTTAAAATAATTGCTTAGCGCTCGACCTTCTCGTAGGTTAGGTAAGGTTGCGGTGGCAGCTAATGCTCACTTAGACCATTCGCGCTCCTTTGTGTTACCACAGGATCTTATAGCTTTCCCCTTTTCAGAAGATCCATTCAGAGCTCTTATTTTCCCGGTCCATGTATGCAGAAACTAGCCAGAATTTTTCATTTCCGTCTTCAATGCCGGCCGCAGTTATGTCGCCGTCACTATATTGTGATAAAGTTAGTTTCACCCAGAACACAAGATCTAATATTCTCTGACTTACTAGAGTATAGGACTTTATACCCTTTAAGTCCGGGCTCACAAATCTTAGCTCCATTTATCCATGGCTCTTGGATTAGGACGAGATCTTCCCCCGTTTTTTGTAAATCTAAGTAGAAGAGCTGCCGAAGCAGTTTTGGTATGCTGAAGGTTTATCTGAATTATGTTTAACATCGTTCTACTTACCTTCGCCCTATAATTAGAACTTATGCTAACTCCGTCTCCGAGGATCCGCCGACACATTCCGTTTCGTTTCCCTATCAACTGTAACACCGTCTTGTTGACAGCGCTTTCTTCCATGGGGTCCGACAAGTTTTCCTGGTCAGACTCCACGGCAAAAAGGTTGCCCATCCTCGATACCAGAGAGGATTCACTGGACCGACTATCGGCACCAAGGGCAAGCCCGATGTCATCAGGGCAGTCGAGACCCCCGTTATCGGAATGGTCCGCTTCCTTGTTAACATCGTCTTCCTTATAAACCTTGAGAGTTCTCAACCCAAAACCGAAGTTCATAACTCCCTTACTATTTGCAAGAGGAGCCAGGGATTCCTCGTTGATAACCGTATTTTATAATCTAAAGTTACCCTTAGCCTCCTCTTGTTTCACGATCTTCCAACTTGATGTCGGAACTCGATCGACTTACGATGGCGTAATTTTAAGATTTTTTTAAAATTAAAATATAAAAGAAAGGGCTTTTTTTTGATAATAACTCATAATTAAGTCTTTACACTGAATTACTACTATCCATATGGCGAGCTGAGAAGCTCCGCTTGACTGTCTTATGACAATTTAAATAAACCGTTTTTAAATCAAAAAGTGACAGCTTGAACGAACGAATGCATGCATGACATTTGTTTGTCTGTAAAATACAACGCATTTCCAGTTGTATACTTACAGTAAGTGAGCTGTAAACGAAACAATGACTGTCACTGCAAATTAACGTCATTTTTCCGATTGAACAAAAGCAGCTTCCATTTCCTTGACAACTACGTTGTGGGTTCTCTCCAACAATGCCTGTCCAAATAAATTACGAGTACACAATGAAATGTTACACAAACGTTGCACACTTTAGCGCACCACCTAACCTTACCTAACCTAACTTAATCCAATCTAACCTAACCTAACAAAACAACACATAACCTATAATAATGCGAAGCGCAATAGTGGTTCATTGTGTCGGCCGTCGTTCGGTGTAAAGTTAAAAATGGTAAATTATTTAATTGGTTGGTTGATGAGTAGAGGGTGTAGGGTGTCACATAAATTAGTAGAGTCATTCAGCGACGCTCGAGTGTGCCATTTTCATTTTACACCGCCGGCCGTCCCAAACAAACCGTTATGTAATGCTAATGACAGTTGTTGTGCTGGCGCGAAACTAGCACTTGCGTCAGTAACACGACGCGTGATGATGTGATTCGCGAAGGGAGTTAGGGATAGAATGAGAAGTGAATGAGAGAGAGAGAGAGAGAGAGAGCAATTAATATTCAAATTAAAACTCTCAACAATATGCACCGTACAGTCAAGATGGCTGGCAAACAGAACTCTGATTAGATTAGAGTTGGGTTGAGCGGATTTTGGTGCGAGGATTAAGAGATGGGGAAGCGACACCACTTAGTTCAGATGCATGGCGATGGGTAATTGGAAGTGGTAAGCGAAAGCGTCACCACCTATCGCATACGCGGTGCGATGCATGAGTGTAAGTGGTGTGACGAAGAGACGAGACTTACTCCAGATGCGATGTCAGAGTTGGGAGAGGAAGTGACGGCACTCACTCCAGTTGTGGTGTGAAGAAGTGACACCACTCACTCCAGATCGCATTTTGCATTCGACTAAAACGTTCGTCCCACATCTGTTTGGAAGCAGCGGTTGAACTGCCGCTCCATACTTGGTGATGGGTCTGCCATATATATATATATATGTCCCTACTCGTAGTTCACTGCTGCGCCGCCAACTAATTGATATGCATAACAGCGACCAGCAGCTTATCCAACGCAAAGCAACGCAACGCAACGCAACCCAACCAAACCAAACCAAGCCACGAACCGCAAGCATCCGTCATTTCATTTACGGGACATTTAGTTTGACCGCTGAGTTACAGTGCGGTTCATTAGATTAGAAGCACATCTGTTAGGAGATAAAATTGATATTTCTCCTATTATATGTCAGAAAAGAAAAAGAAAAACAAATGATGGTGAAAGTTGGTGTAGTTTGTGGTTAATACAAAATTAAGTTTTAAAAAATATTCAAAACAAGATTACGGTACATTAAAGACCTTTTTGTTAAATGAGTCAGAATGGCAGGCATTTAAATCGGTTCATAAGATTAGGAAAGGCCGCACCTAACAAATGAATGAAAATATTACTTTTGACGTGACAACGTCTCACTACAAGGGGTGCCCGGTGCGTGTAAAAAAAGGTAAAATATTAAGTGAGACACTGTTGTGCTCACACTGTTAAGTGAGACACTAAATATGATTTGTTATGCACACACTGTTAAGTGAGACACTGTTATGCTCGCATTGTTAAGTGAGACACTGTTATGCTCGCACTATTAAGTGAGACACTGTTATGATCACACTGTTAAGTGAGACACTGTTAAGTGAGACATTGTTATGCTCACATTGTTAAGTGAGACACTGTTATGATCACACTGTTAAGTGAGACACTTTTATGATCACACTGTTAAGTGAGAAACTGTTATGATCACACTGTTAAGTGACACACTGTTAAATGTCATTATTTTGACAACTAAGCCAATTCTCAAGCGATTCGTATGAAACTCGGAATGTAGGACTAAGATGCGACTATAAGACTTCCTATGGAAATTCTAGAATATGATCATGATGGTCTGGAATTTCTGGATCAAAGCACTCAAGGTTGTGTTTTGTCTCCGGCACTCTTTCTTACGAACTTCCTTCATTCATTCCTTCACACATTCCTTCGTTGACGACAATACTCTCAGTTTCTCTTATATTTTCGCCGTTTCACATCCATTCTCTTTGGATGTGGAATCAGAGCAACTGATATGTGGTATGTATAAGCTATGTCTCCTGTTTGTCACTGTCACTGGATACACTTCAGCATTAGGTGTAATGGTTGGGCTAATTGGTCTTGTGGGCGCTGTATTGTTGTGCTCGCGAGAGGATGTATTTGCCTTGTTGCGGCTAGGCCGTAATTGCCTGGCCTTGTTTTGTTTGTTCGCCTTATCGACACTGTGTCCAGAGTGGCTGGGTTTCTGTGGTCTTTCATCGGGCGTGGTTCTAGTATTGATGGTGGCTAGGTGATGTTCTAGTCTTTCGGTTAGACGGGTTTGTTTTGGTGGCCAATTGCTGGTCCAGCTTTCGCTGCTTCTTGTTTACTTCTGTTTTGTTATTTCTTAAGTCTGAAGTAAACAGACCCGAAGAGTCAGTTAAGTCTGGAGTTGGACCCTTTAGATTCTTTGCTATTTTTGGCGAGGCTAAAACAGCAGTTGGGGATAATAATTTTCTCTGTCCTTTCGTGAGAGAATCTTCCACTCTGCATTTCGTAGATCTTTACTTTGGACCACAAGGCATCTGCTTATTTTTTCGTTGGTTGGTTTCGTTTCTATTATGCGGAAGATAAATGTATGAGATTTTGGGGCGAAGGATTTCATCCTTCCGACGATTTTTAATTTGGCATTTGCCCATGATTTCAGACTTGGAATCGTCTTAGTGAACCATGCTGGCTGGCGTGTTTTCATCTGCACAGCTTAAGGAAAGCCTCCCATTTTTTGTTTTGCAGCCCAAGAAGTTTGCAACTGCGTCCATTATGTGGTACTGGATCGTTGACATCTGTGCCGACTCCAGTTTGTTATCACGAAAGCACTGGTCGGTAATAGCTTTTGTGATATCACTGCATCTTGGCACTCTCTTCGATCCAGTTACACATTTAAGTTCTTAGAGAAAACTTCATACGAAGTGGTAATATTGCTTTCAGATACTCAAGCGTTTACAACTTGCGTGTCAATGATATGTCATTTGTAAGTGTATCTTTCGCACATAGAACTCATTTCTTGCATTTTTACTTAGTTACTTGACCAACATATTTTAATAAATTAGTTTCCTTCCGTTAGCTTGTTCCCTGTTTTTGAATTCACAATCACCATTTTTCTGCCATATAACGGGGGGAGAAAGGTCATTTTTACTTCTCAAAATGGCCTGCTTCTAATCTGGTGAGCCGCAGTTTAAATGCGAGTCGATTTGTGTATTGTTTAAATGGCCAGACTGTGCCACTGACATATTCAACCGTTAATTCCGTCGTTCAGTCGGTCGCTCGTTAAGTTCTCTTGCCGCGGCGACCCTCTACGTATATGGTGTTGCGCTGTCGCAGAAGTTATGGCGATTTTTAATTTATTCACCACTCCACGATATGGATGATTTTTGTTGTTGCTATTGTACTCGCCGCACATTGTCACTCTGCTAACTACTAGCACCTCGCACGTACCGTAAAAAAAATCTCATCAACAGTCTTACCCTGTCATTTGCAGAATAACCAGCTGGCGAACATTTACGCAAATATCTAACAGCGCACACCGTCCGCCATTGGGCGTTTGATTTCCCAGACAACCAGTCGACGACTTGCAGTAGCGGCGCGGCAGACAACAAAATGACAGACTCGCTGAAGCTGGCGGAAATGCAACGGACCAGCATTGAGTTTGAACGACAGCGTCATCTGGCGAATTGGTTCATCAAGAGTAGTCCTCATATGGCAACGCCGTCGACACCGTTAAGTACAAATGGTGAGTATGAACGGTTGGTTTAAGTGACATTTCATTTCTCTTTCTTTGTAGTGGGTGTTAACTGCAACGGCGGTGGAGGAGGTAGCGGTAGTAACGGTGGCAACCCCACCATTAGCACAAGCACAGCAGCAACTCAATCAGGGAATGGCGGTACAAAAAATGGCGGCGGCACAATCACCACAACGAATCCGTTATTTTTTCTAATGTCAAGCAATGGCAATCATCCTGGAGGTGGTTCGAGTGGAGTAGTAGGCTCGTCCGCCATTAACGGTGGCAGTGGTACAGCTGGTGGTAGTGGAAAACATGGCGGTAATTCAGTTATGTCTAGATCTTCGCAACTTTTCACCTCACAAACAAACTTACCACTTCAAATTGTATCTGCATCGGCGTCATCAGCAGCAGCAGCTGGTGGCGTTGGTGCCAGCCATCATCATCCCGAGGGAAGAAAACCGAAACTGCGACGATTTAATTCGCACGACACCAGCGCCAATATGTTTTCGGTGGCGGATTTTGAAAATGCGCGACTCGCAAGACGGAACGAAATTGAAATGAAACAGCGCATGCAACAGCGAATTAAAATGAATTCGCTGAGTTCTTGTGGTGGCGCTGGAAGTTCTGGTGGTGGTGGTGGTGGAGGTGGATTCGGTTCCATAGGCGGTGGTGGAGATTGTTCGACGGGCGATAGCAAAGGATCCAAATACAGCAATGATGTAAGTAGCTTGTGTGTCAGTGTCAGATTGACAAAGTTCAATTCCATTTCACGATTTTGTTGTTTCAGTCTCAAACCGATCCACTTGCGGTGGATATCTTTCTCGATCGCTACTCGTTGCCGCGGGTTGTGCGAATTTCGTATAAAACGAAATTCTCGCACGAAACCTTGCAATCGTCATCGTCCAATGGTTCGTCAACATCGACGCAATCGTCATCAGGAACGGGAACAGGAACGGGAACGGGATCATCGTTATCATCATCAGCTGGTGGGGGCGGCGTTGTTGTAAATAATAACAACAATAACAACAACAATCTCAGTATGAACACCAGCAGCAGCAATAATCAGCATTCGATGCATAACAGTAGTGGCAGCAGCAGCGGTGTCAGCGGCGGTGGTGGCGGCAACAACAAAAACAACAGCACAAGCAACAGCAATGAGCAACAGAATGGCGGCGGTGAATTGTTTTTGTTGTATCGATTGATACGGCAGCGACACATCTATCATGGGCACAATGCAAAGACCGGTGTGGCCAATCGCAAGAAGGGCGTCATGATACCGCAGGAATTTCCAGGTAAGTCGCAAACTGACAGTACTGGCACTTATCAAAGAGTCGTCTACAAAATGCATTTGACAGTTGTAATTGGAATGAATGTTTCAAAAGGGTTACTCTGTTCCGAGAAACTGAAATTATTTTCAAAAAGTTTTTAAAATTTGAAATCCTAAAACCTGATGCAACTTTTCACCTCGCAAACAAACTTACCACTTCAACTGTCAAAGTGACATTTATGCTAACTATTGCATCATGTGAGTACGTTAGCACTTTGTCATGAAAGGATCCCTCCGTATACTCAGTAATATCATTAAATCACTGAGAACTCACTTTCATGAAGTGAAATAAAGCCGAATTTTCGAATTCGGCCTCTGCAAAGAGGCTACTAGGATCCGGGAGGTATGCTTTCGGTTATATAAACCGAACGAGTCAGAAGTGACTACAATGCCTACCGTAGACGAGTCAAATTCGACTCTGACCAGAATCTCAGACAAAATACATACTTCAATTACCCAAAGGATGTAAGAATTTTTGGTCATTCGTGAAACGAATTAAAAATATTGTCTCGTCTTCAATTCCAACGCTCATTCACAGTGACATTCCAACTGTCAGCTCTATAGACAAAGCCAATCTGCTTGCTTCACATTTCGCTTCTAGATAGCGCCTTATCGCCGCAAGAGTCGTACCTACTATGTTCTACAGGTGACCTGATGGCTTATCTCACTTAAAAGTGGACCCAGTCTATTTACAAATTTAGTGAAAGCAAAGTTGTGTTGCACTGGATACTTTAAAGGCATTTAACAGAGTCTGGTATCAAGCTCTTTTGTCGAAAATGAATGCCTATGGATTTGATAAGACCCTGCTTGATTGGACTAGTAACTACCTTTCTGACCGTTCAATCCAGGTCGTATTGGATGGTTTCAAATCCAATGTTTATCGCATAAATGCCGGTGTTCCCCAAGGCTCTGTTTTGTGTCCGACACTCTTTTTCATTTTCATTAATAATCTCCTGTTGGCTACTTCTAATTCAATTCATTCTTTCGCTGAAGACAGCACTGTTAGCTTTTCATATGGATATTTTTAAGAAAGTGAAAAATACCCAACGCAATACTCGGTATGTGCGTCAATAGCAAGCTTCGTTGTAATGACCACTTATTCGCCATCGCTAAGAATGCTACGAAATGTTTAGGTTTTCTAAAATGGTGCAAGATGTACTTCACTCCAACAGGTCTGGTCGTCATACACTTGAATGCAACTGTATTGTCTGGGCAGGTACCCCCAAGTCTAGCTTCTGGGCGCCGGCGCTCACGCGGTTGCTACGAAATCCCACCGGAGATTTTTCTGGTACCACGGGTGTCGGGGAGCACACGGATGAATGTCCGTCCCCGGCAGATGGAGCGGCCCTTCGGGGAGTTTTCGTGGTGGCTGTGGTTATGCCCAAGCGGGAAGACAATAGTCGGCGTGGAGTTGCGTTTGAACCAACCGGGTGCCGTGACCCATAGAATGGCAGAGATTTAGATAGGTCTCGCTCCCATCAGTGAGAACGCTGGGCCCTCACAACCAGTTATACTGATACATCTGCAATAGAATATATTGTGGATGGGCGTTGATTGGCGTTTCAAAACCGAATCCGTGTCCGAAGAGGACCGTGGGGTAATGCGTTTCTTGCAGGTAACCACGTTAAACTCTTAGACAGTTTCTGCTTACAAGTAGGATCATGTCCCCCCTTCTATTGAACTTAGTCGTTAATTAGCTGCTGTTATGCCTAAGAGATGCCTAAGAAAACACTCGAATACCTTTAAATAACGCCTGCAATATACTCTCAACTTGCTGGGCAGATAGCTGTGGTTTATCTGTATTTGGGACTTATTCTAGACAGAAAGCTAAGCTGGAAATCAAACATACAAGAAACTTATCTCTTCTCATGCAAAAAAGCTATTTGTAGCAGATGGGGTCTTCAACCCCATATAACTCATTGGCTATATACAGCGGTAGTAAGACCAAAGTCCAAGATCAGCTAGCTAGCAGTAGCACTTCGTACAACCCCCTCCTCCGCACTGGAAATTCTGTTCAACCTTACACGATTAGAAGACCATTCTCCATCTTCTCTGTACATGTCCAGCTCTCTCTCTCTCCCAAAAAACACAAACCCCATATGGGAGCTTTCTTCTACAACGACTCTAATGATCTAATCCATATTGACATTAGCAGTCTCTTACGCTTCATTCGAAGCTCTAATTAGTTCAATGAGTAGGTAAATCCTGTGGGCGCCACGGCTCAGCGGTTAAGTGCATGGATTTCTTAAAAGGGGGTTCATAGTTCGAACCCAGGAAACACCAACGGTATTTTTCACGGTACCACCTCTCGCGAATCTCTGACAAACGTCCGAGAGTAATAACTTGTCACGAAAAGCTTCTCAGTTAGCCGTTCGCAAACGGCATTAAATTATTTGTGTGCAAAAAATATACATTCACAATACAAATGGTCACAAGAAGCTAGGCGTTGGACCGCAACGATCAACGATCTTTCACGCCGAATATTATTGTAATCATGTAAACATTCCATAATCATCACATAACCATCCTATTATAATAGGATCATAAAGATCATTTAAGGATTCGTTAATCCTTAAAACATTGCTGCGCATTTCGCAGCCAGAATATTGAATGCCCTATGGGACAGATATTCATTCGTACTCGTGAAGTTTCTAGAGATTTAAACGATGTCAACACTCACAAATCCGCTGGGCCAGACGGTATTTCCCAAATAGTTCTGACGAGATGGATGGTACGACTCGAGCTGTAAAGAGGCTTCTAGGATTAGAGAGCAGGTATGCTTTAGGTTTTACAAATCAAACCCTACTGAGGAAAACCGAAGAAATTTTAAACGAGCTAGAAATGATTGCAATGCTCATTACCATTGCGTTAGCTTTTCCATCCATCCTATTCTTCGGGACTCTTCCCAAAAAGTTGGAAAGCAGCCCTTGTCCAGCCCCCTACAGAAAAAGGCGAGCCGTCATCTCCTTCTACGTACCTACCCCTAGCGCTTACATCCATTCTTTCCAAGGTCATGGAAAAGCTGATCAAATTTCATCTCAAGAAATACCTTGAAATGGTATATCTCACCGAGCAGTGGAACCGGTCTTTACATCAATTTGGAGAAAGCAAAGCTGTTGCATTCGATATTTCTAAGGCATTTGACAGAGTTTGGCATCAAGCTCTTTTCTCCAAAATGCTTGCTTATGGACTCAATTATAAACTGCTTCACTGGATTAGAAGCTATCTTTTGGACCGCTACATTCAAGTTGTATTGGACTGTTTTAAGTCTAAGTACATTACTTAAATGCTGGTGTTCCTCCGGGCTTTGTTTTATCCCCGATTCTCTTTCTCATTTTTATTAATGATCTCTTATATATGACTTTTAATCCAATTCACTTTTTCGCTGACGACAGCTGACTTAGCTTCTCATATAAGTAACGGGTGTTTTTTTAGGAGGTTTGTTTTTCCGATAGATGTCGTTTTATTTTATGACAGTTGTTTTGACAGCTCAAAGTGGCATTTCTACTCAGTATTGTTTGGCAAATCATTATGAAAAAAAAAATGACATTTGTGAAAAATAGTCGTGGTAGCCATATGCCAGAAATTGTGTTTAAATGTTAAATGCCAAAAAATTATCTACCAAATAAAAAAAAATTTTGGTCATTTCATAATTTTATATGTGTTTTATTCAAAAAAAAAATCGGCAACCTCTTAAAAAAACACCCGTTAGATATAACGCTCATCTCCTCTTTTCTCCTCCTTTACCTTAACTCCCATACAAGCCAAGCATATAGCCGAGCAATATAAAAGTGCGAACCCCATTAAGCGTGCGCGAATTATATAACAAAACATAACCATCCTATAATATATAATATAAATCATATAATCATCAAAAAACTTGTCCTATAAACATTTCGTAACCATCCTATAAAGATCATTTAATCATCCGTTAATCCTGTGCCGTGGCTCAGTGGAAGTGCACATGGCTACTGAGCAGGAGGTTCGTGGTTCGAATCCCAGTAACACCAAAAGTATTTTTCACGGTATCCCACCTCTCGCGAATTGGTGACAAACGTTCCGAGAGTAATAACTTGTCACGGAAAGTTCTTCTCGATTCTCCGTTCGGATCCGGCCTTAAATTGTAGGTGCCTTCCATTTGTCATCAGCTTACAATCATACTATATACATCTAATAATTAAAATATAATCATACTTTTTATAAACATCCTATACTCATCCCATAAACCTCCTATAATCATACTATATACATCTCATAACCATAATATAATCATACTTTTTATAAACATCCTATAATCATCCCATAAACCTCCTATAATCATACTATATACATCTCATAACCATAATATAATCATACTTTTTATAAACATCCTATAATCATCCCATAAACCTCCTATAATCATACTATATACATCTCATAACCATAATATAATCATACTTTTTATAAACATCCTATAATCATCCCATAAACCTCCTATAATCATACTATATACATCTCATAACCATAATATAATCATACTTTTTATAAACATCCTATAATCATCCCATAAACCTCCTATAATCATACTATATACATCTCATAACCATAATATAATCATACTTTTTATAAACATCCTATAATCATCCCATAAACCTCCTATAATCTTCCTTAAATCATCCTTTAAATACCATTTAATTATGCTATAATCATTCTTTGACAATTGTACAATCCAAAGATCCAAAAGTGGGGAAAAAATGCAATCCCTGAAAGTGTACTCTCAATCGTCCCCACTTAAGAGAAGAGGTTAAGAGGTAGCTCTTCTGTAGATCTTCTGTTTTTTTAAACTTTTGCAAACTCGCGACAAAACACTCGGCATTTAAAATTACCTCGAAGTATTCACACTGACATACCTGCATGGAATTTGCAGCAACAAAATTCTCACCGTAAATCAAAGCAAACGTTACGTTACTTACCGCACACCACGTCGACACAATCCGGGAAACGACGGACGCGACGGCTGGATAAGATCGATTTCCTCGTTTCTCATCAGTTGTTGTTGCTGTCAGCTTACTGTGCTGTCTGTCACTTGTCATGGTTAACACTTTACAGGCTTGTTCCACTGTGCGCATTCTTCACATCGCCCCGCTGTGCTGCTCGAAATGCTGTAAATCGCAGCGTCTTCCATTCCAGATTGTATTTTGTCGGGACTGTCACCGCTGCGTTACACTCATCATGATACATGTCACCTAAATGGCAATAAATCTGCAGAGCTGCAGAGTCCCCGAAACGGACAAAAATAATAACTCAAAAATAACTTACTCCTGGGAATCGAAGTCTGTCGTCTTCTTCTGTTGTCTGCCTGTGTCGCGCGGGTATAATTTACCTTTGAATTTCATAATTTCGCCCGAAACTCCCAGCTTTGATGCAATTGTGTAGTAGAAGTGCAAGATAGGTAGTGTTGTTGTGGTTTTTTTTATCTCCTTCGCCATTATACCCATTATGATCCTTATTGCTATGCTACTTATGTGTCATGGCTGTCCCGTTGGAGTATAAAAATCTTACATAATAATAATGGGAACATAAACATTGCGTGCGATTCTGCTACTCCTAAGTTTACTTAATGCCACAATGATTCAATGATAGTTGAAAATGGGAGGGGTGACTCCCTGGTGCCCATTGTTTCCAGCGCCGTCTGCGTTCGCACTGCTCTGCAAGGAAACATAATAAATAATCAACAAGGAGAAGCAAAAACTAAAGAGTAGTGTTGTCACACTACGAGTACATTGAGTCTCCCAAAATGCAGACGCGTTCCTTCTATTGTTGTTACCTGCAGAGCAATTGTTTTGCATTCAAATGATTTATTCGAAATGACGCTGTGTGAGTCTTAGTACTATACCATTATATTTAACATTAAACTGCCATCCTTTCCGTTATTACTGTCAGTAATTAATTTATTTTATTATTTGGCTTATAATTGCATTTTAAACTGCTTACTGTCAATTCCATTGTTTATGTCTGCAGAGCACTTTTTTGAGGGACATTTTTCCGTTTTATCGTGGTGGTGGTTATGGCGGAAAAGTTCAAATTTTTATATCATTGCAGTTTGCAGTTTAGTGGTTTTTTATGGTCGCCGGAAGCATTATTCTACTGGGAACTATGAAAGCATAATGGAGCCCCGCGGCTACCATTGTTGTGGTTTGTGCCATTCGTTCGTACAGGGAGCAAAAAGTTCGTCAGCAAAAAAGTTGGCTAAAATAAATAATTTCTCGTCTTTTATGTCTTATTGTTGATGGAGTTTTAGTAAATTTTCAAGTTACTATTTATAGAACTAAAATATAATGAACTGTAGGCTAAAAAAATTCAAAATGTGTTCACTTCACGTATGTCCTATATCCCCTTGTGGGTCCTAAGGCCTGTACTACGCCTATGCGCCATCGCGTACGGTTCCTGCCAATGAGTTTCTGCTCTCTCTAACTCTTTCCAAAATACCGTGACTCCTCTTTAACTGTTCTGCGCCATTTATTTTTCGGACGACCAGTTCTTCTACCATCTTGAGATAACGAATTCCATTGCATTGCATAGTTTGCTATGGAACTGTCGCCTTTTCGAAGTGTATGACTAATCCGCTGCCACTTCCGTCGTTGGATGGTTGTGGCTATTGGTTCCTGACCCGTTCTCTGGTAAAGATGCTCGTTAGAGATATGGTTAGGCCACAAAACCCTTGAGATGTTCAGTTAGGTCAGAAAATCCTAAAGATGTTCCGTAGGCACCTATTTACGGTTGTAATCTTTTTGTGATAGTAGCGGTCACCTTCCGATGGCTGCACCCATACAACAGCACAGATTCAACATTTGAACGGAACAGTCGCAGCTTGCTGTTTAAGCTGATCGCATTGCTTTGCCATATCATCGACATCACTCCATACACTGATTGTGCTTTGCCGATTCGGTTGACAATATCCACCTTCGGTCGAGACTATACTCCCAAAATATTGGAGTCTCTACCGTTTGTCCTGCAATGTTAACTTGAGTTACTGAGTAAGTGCCGAGGTTGATGATTTTGGTTTTGGCAGAATTAATCTTCAAACCCGCAACATTTATAAAAAGCTTCTTTTCCAAACAACCTTAATGTCATCTAGTAGTAAAAAAGTAAATTAAAGCAAACGCTTAGTCAAACACAGAAAAGGACTTTTTTATGAAAGCAGCACA
Source organism: Nephrocerus scutellatus (assembly GCA_947095585.1). NCBI lineage: Eukaryota > Metazoa > Arthropoda > Insecta > Diptera > Pipunculidae > Nephrocerus > Nephrocerus scutellatus. The sequence continues at coordinate 92,308,828 of OX352764.1, forward strand.
CACGAGACGAGCCTCCATCTCCACATTTGTTTTCATTTGGTGCAGCTCCATAATTCTGTGTGTGTGTCACCAAACGTCGTCAGCGTAGTCCAGATGTTTGAGTTGAGATGTAAGAGTTGAGATGTAAGAGTCCAACGAATTCCTCCGTTTCCAATAGATAAAGCTGCGCGAAGCACATCGCAAATCACAAACAAAAAAAGTATCGGCGATTGAATGCAACCTTGTCGTACCCCACTTAGGATCTCGAATTCCTCTGACAGCTTTCCTCTATGCATCACATGACATTTAGAGCCATCATAAGTTGCTTTAATAATAGCTATTAGCTTATCGGGTATAACTCTCCTGTGCAAGGCGAGCCAGATAACCTGTCTATTAACACTGTCAAACGCCTTCTCAAAATCGATGATGGTGACCGGAATTCAACGCACTATTCAATAATGATCCGCAGGGTGTTGATGTGGTCGACACAGGAGAATAAAGTGCGGAAACCTGCCTGTTCGGCATCGAGTTTATTTTCCAGATGTTCCTTAATTCGCTCAAGTACCTCTTTGGCTATTATCTTTGCAAGTGCATGAAGAACGCAAATGTCTCTCCAGTTTTCGCACTCCATAAGACTACCTTATTTAGGGAGCTTGACAATCGCAGTAGCTCTGCGGGTATACCATCTAGTCCTACCGACTTGTTGTTTTTTTAGTGCGTTGATCGCGGTAGCGATCTCATCTTTACTGGGAGTTGAGGTGCAAATTCGGTAAATTGTTACTTCCAGCAGCTCCGTTTGATTTGGGTGCATATCGTTGACAAATACACGGCTAAGGATCATAGAAAAATGCTCCTTCCATCTATTGAGCTGATCTTCATCTGAAACGAGTACGGCTCCATCTAGGCCTTTTGCTGGATGTTGTGTTCTGTAAATGGTTCTGCTATCGCACCTGCTCGCTGCTTCCTCTGCTTCTGAGGCCAGGTTCTAGCTGCTCCTCGGTTAGCCACGTGCTGTGCATTGCCTGGCTTCTACCAACAATACTTTCCGCTCCAGCTTTTCAATATTTTTGTATGGTTGTCGGCAGTGAGCTGCTGATTGCTTCCACTCCTTGCGATAAATGATCCCTTAATTGTTGGCGTACTGAGGGGATCTTTGGCCGGTCGATGTAACACCTAGGTATTCGGATGATTTTACGGAGTCTTTGAACTGATGCAGTACGTAACTGGACAATATAAGGTGATGATCCCGTACCAAACCGATGCCGGTTGCTCGTCTGTTTCGCCACATGGTCGATTTGGTTGGATGATGATTGCTATTGCTTGTCAGTTGACAGCCGACTTTGTGGCAGGTCTTATGCTCAAACATGGTGCCTATGAGAAGGGGGTTTTTGCAAGAAATATTTCAATCCCACTGATCTGGCTACAATCTACAGGACAGTCATTCGCCCCAAACTTGTGTACAATTGTCATATCTGGTCAGAAAATACAAAAGCTAACGTTAAAGCTTATCGGTGATGCAAACATTGCGAAGTCAATAGATTCACTTGAACACCGGACAGAACGCTTCCTGCTTTCACGTTTTTTATCGCTTCTTTCACCAGCAGTGCTTAAGCGAAATAACCAGTTGCATATGCTTCTCCTCCATGAATTCAAACGCAATACTCGTGGCGCTCTAAATGTTCATCAGTATATTTTCAAGCCAATCTTCGGCCGTTCAACACGTATGTGGAATGCTTTGTCAAGCTGTGTTTTTCCTCATCACAGGCATACAAAACACAAGCTTACAGACATCTCCTCCTTTCCTCTCCCAAAACCTTTACACCTACGCTGTGCTAAGCCTAGCATTATAAATGTGCGCACGCATATAGGGTAAAACGTAAAACTTGTCAAGCTCTCTGTAAAACTAACCTACGTGAAGTCAAAATATTCCGCAATTGAGAGGCTGAAATTTTCCATCAAAATATTTGACATTTGTGAAGCATCTTAGCAACAGCTTAACCAACAAACGCACAGTCAGACAGACAGACAGACAGACAGTAAAGTATCTGAAACTAAATTCCATCCTGTAGCTGCTGCATCATTAAATAATTATTCACAATTTGGATGGAAAGGTTTAATGATGCACGAGGCAGCATTGGCAACAGCATCCTTTTCTCGCATCTTCCTCCCATTATGACAGGTTGACTAACGCCCTGCCAACGTTTAGGAGGATCAACTACTACTGCTTTGCAACATTTTGTGCATCAATTAATTACTTGGATATAATTGTGTAACATGGACAGAGTCTACCATGTTGTTGTCCATCCATCCATGCGACAATCTTCTGTGACACAAGTCTGATAGAAATTATTAATGGAAGGAGAAAGAAGGGAAAGATGTGTCACTTCTGCTTCTGCATCTACTTTGTTGCTTCCTCTACTGCTGCCTCTGTACTGATGAGATGATGATGAGGACTATTGTCCTTCCATTTACGACTGCGAACGCACATGGATGGAGAAGATAGAGATCCAATGTAATCCAAATGGAAGACATTTCGTCTGTTCGTCGTTCAGCGTTGTTTGTCGGCGTCCCACCAAGGCGCAGCATATGATGGGTGCAAAGCAGTTAACATCCCGCACATCGGAATGCTTTACATGTAATTTCCATTTCTTCTCCGGCCAGAGGGACTTTGTTCCCCCTCCTCTCACCCAACAACCTACTATGTCCATTCATCCTCCGGCTTTTAAGCAGGACAACATTTGAATCTTTGACAGATTTATTTTTTAAACAAAATGTCAACTCTGCCCCGTCCGGGAGAACTGAAGGCGACAACCACCATGCCACTGTCCACACAGAGCCAGAGAGCACTTTTCTTGCACAAAATAAAAAATGCGCGACGCTTTGTGCACTGCAGTGGTCAGTCAGTCAGTCAGTCAGTCATTCCGACTGCTCTGCTGTCTCACTGGGTGGTTGGTTGGTTGGTCTGTCGGTAATTATCAGATGCAGTGAAAACCATAAATTCATGTCCCACAACAACATGGAAACGTCACTGCGGATGCAAACAGATGATATTCCATTAGTCTTACTTTATATGATTTGCGTCTCGCTGTGCTGGGCAAAATGCATTTAAATTCTCTCCCTCACAGAGATAACCAGAACAGTCCTCCTACCCACCTTGCATCTATCAATCCAGCCCGCACCCATCCACCCACAAGACAAAAACGAATGTCATAAATTCTCCGAAAGGAATTTAAATTGGATTTTTCAGTCAGCAATTCTGTCTGTACGTACGCATGAAAAACAGGACTTTTTTTCGTTGTTCTGGATTTGCAGTGGACGAATTAATCCAGTGCAGCGGATGAGGGCTTTAAGGTTGATTTACACTTTCACAATTTTTTCGAATATCGCAATTAATCAATCCGCTAGTAAGCAGCCAGAACAATTCCCAAGGGTGGACAAGGGGAGGTTTGCTGTGCAATTGCATAACATATAAGGCTGTCTTCCAGTATGTCTACGCAAGTATGTTGTATGCTGTGTAGTTACAGCTCGTAATATGCAGAAACAGGTCCACGTTTGTATTATTCAATTTAATGTCAATTTTATGGTTTGTGTCTCTGTTAAAGTTCACAGTTTTAGCACCACTTTGTGAGGGACATAGTCAACTGTGCGCTAGCGACAAAGTCAATTAGTAAATGGTTTGTGTCTATGTTAAAATTCACAGTTGTAGAACCAATTTGTGAGGGACATAGTCAACTGTGCGCTAGCGACAAAGTCAATTAGTAAATGGTTTGTGTTGTAACGAGGGACATTTACTAATTGACTAAGTAAATGGTTTCCGTCTGTTAAAGTGCACAGTTTTAGCACCACTTTGTGAGGGACACAGTCATCAGTTTGGCATCCCTAAACTCTGGCCGTCCTGGTCTACGCCATCCTTCCAGCGTAGGTTTGGCCTGGCTCGCCGTCGTGTTCCATAAATCCTACCGCAAAGGACTTTCCGAGCATGATCCTCTTCGCTCATGCGAGCTAGGTGTCCTGCCCAGCGGAGTCTACTGAGCTTAATTCTCTTCACAATGCCGACATCGCGGTAATGCTCGTAGATTTCGTAATTATAGTTTGCGTAAGCGCAAACCTGAGACAAGCGAGAATCCTGAGCGATGCGTGAGCGTGTGCTTGAGATGAGCGTAAACCCTCAGCGATGCGTGAGCGGGTGCTTGAGGTGCGCCCTTGGCGATGCGTAAGCGCAAGCCTGAGACAAGCGAGAATCCTGAGCGATGCGTGAGCGTGAACTAGAGATGAGCGTAAACCCTCAGCGATGCGTGGGCGTGAGCATGAGACGAGCATGCGCCCTAAGCGATGCGTAAGCGCAAGCCTGAGACAAGCGAGAATCCTGAGCGATGCGTGAGCGTGTGCTTGGGGTGCGCCCTTGGCGATGCGTAAGCGCAAACCTGAGACAAGCGAGAATTTTGAGCGATGAGTAAGCGTGAGCTTGAGATGAGCGCAAACCATCAGCGATGCGTGGGCGTGAGCCTGAGACGACGAGCGTCAATCCTGAGTGACACCTCGACGTGAGCGTTGAGAACCTGACGCGAACTTGGATGACGTGAGCTATGATCGACACCTTGGTCTTGGGAGCACCTGCCCAGACAATACACATGTGTTGAGGGCCTTGTAAGTAGTAACCAGTTCTGAGGGAGTGAAATACATCTTGTATCGATTTAGTAAACCTAAACATTTCACAGCATTCTTAGCGTTGGCGAATATGTGGTCATTCCAACGAAGCTTGTTGTTGATGTTGATGCCTGTTCTAGACGAGATTCTTCTCCCAGGCTGCTTTCTTTCGCCGGTAAACTGTTTTTTTTATACCTTCTGAGCTCTTTATATTCATCTTCGCGTGTCCGCGTACGCAACATTCTTACGTTCAGTCGCTAGCTTACATTCGTCATCGAACCAGTCCTTCGGATCTCTACGACTACTGTCTGAGATGTCATGAAGTCAGCAGTACTAATGACCGTATTCTTAAGGCGCGTCCATTTCTCTTCTACGCCCGGCATCTCAGCCCCAGGACTTACTCATATCGTCATATCGCTTGGCTTGGCCGTACTTGTTTCTGGTCTCTTCGTTGCGAAGGGCTGCCGTGTTGACTTGAATTTGATTCGCGGATGCAGTCTTTCGGAGCTCGGAGCACCATACCAACAAGATAGTGGTCCGAGTATCCGAGTTCTCCTCCCATTTTATTTGCAAAAAAATTTATAATTTGTTATCAAATCTTAAAAAATCTTAGTCGCTGTCATATAACGATTTCAGCTCTACATTTCTGATAAAGAAACAATCCAAACTTGAAGCCTTATGTTAGGCCATGGATTACAAGCGAAAACATTTAACGCTTGACAGAGATCTTTCGTCTCAAGTTCTTACTGTGGGGATATGACGGTAAGTTGCTGAAGGCTGTCGTTTGTTTTTTAAATTCTCTTTATTAACTTCACTTGCCCGTGGGTCGTCTGTCGTCTGTCGTGGAATCTTGCGATCAATTTTTAACCCACTTCCCAAAGCCCGATTTTATTGAAATTTTGCACACATGTGTATTTCCGGAGACAACACTTTCTATTAAAATTTGAGGACCCTCGGGACCCGGGGTCGGGGGGCTCCCATACAAATATTTTACAAAATTTTACTCGATTTTCTTCAAATTTTATACACATGTGTATCACAACACTTTCTGTAAAAATTTTGGAGCCCCCGGGCCCCGGGTTCGTGGGACCCCATAAAATTATTTTAAAAAAATAACCCGATTTTCTTCAAATTTTATATACGAATGTATCTCCGATAGGCAACACTTTTTGTAAAAAATTTGGAGACTGCGGGCCCCGGTGTCGGGGGGCCTCAAAACTAAAAAAAATGTAACCCGATTTTTTTTAAATTTTATATACGTATGTATTTCCGATGAAAAACACTTCTTGTAAAAATTTTGGAGACCCCGGGCCCAGGGTCATTGAGCCACAAATTTTTTTTTAAAAAAATTAACCCGATTTTTTTTAAATTTTACATACGTGTGAATCTCCGATGGACAACATTTATGCAAAAATTTTGGTGGCCGGGGTCGAGGGGCCCCATAAAAATTTTTCAAAGAAATTAACCCGATTTTCTTCAAATTTTATACACCTCTGTATCTCCGATGGACAAAATTTTTTTTAAAGTTTTTGGAGTGAACGTGCCCTGATGCCCAAGGGGTGCCCATATAAATTTTTTGTAAAAATTAGCTCGATTTTCTTCAAATTTTTAACACATGTGTATCACTAATGGACATAACTTTTTGTAAATTTGTTGGAGTGATAGGACCCTGAGACTCGTGTGGTGTCCATGTAAATTTTTTAAAAGTTATCCCGATTTTCTTTAAATTTTAACACATACCCATCTCCTATTAGAGAATTTACATGAAAAATTTAAATTTTTATGGGTTGTTTTTTTTTCATTTCGCGTAACAATCAAACGTAAAAAGTTTTGCCCATCATTTGGGAATTATTTTCTCTTTATGTCTCGCACTAAAAGCTATAAATCCGTTATTTGACTTATTCACCGCCCGCCACCCTCTGGCATCGTAGAACAATGCGTTGTCGTCGTCGTTCTTTCAGCGGGAATTTCCCTTTTGATTCGAATCACAGAAGAAAACAATTCCTTTAATGGTTTCCGCTACAAAAAGAGTGGCGGCGGCGGTGTAAGCGACAATAATGAATCCATCGTTTTAATGGATGGAAAACTTAACGACTTTAAGTGTGTGGAGGGGTGGGGCAGGTAGAGCTTTCGACTCAATAACAACTCAAAATAGTTGGGAAAGTACGTCAGTTGCTTTGCAATAATCCATTGAGGAGTAGCCACTCATAAAGAAGATTGGTAAAGGGTTGAGGAGAAAGGCAGGCACACACCTTGTGACTAATGGAACTCCATTAAAAAAAAGCAACAACAAAAACAACAACAAAACACACTTATGTCGTACGCTGCATGTTTATTAAGCTCGCCATATGGTGTCGCGGAAAAAGGTGAATCGCTTGCCCCCCTGTGCAGAGACCATCCGCTGTTACTATACCAGCATACCAGTTTGGTTTGTAAATTTCATCGATATAATATTTTATCATGGCAGCATATATATGTACTCGTATGTACGTACTTGTAGTTATGGAACTTAACATTAAAGACAGCCAATACACTCGTATCTCTAATGGCTTTGGATGGCAATAAATAAGCTCGTTCGTCGCCCTGGTCGCCGCCAAAATGTTCAACTGGTCGTCGTCTGTCCGTCCGTGAGTCTCTCGGCTGTCGATTATTGTGCAACTGCATACATCATATTATTTACATGAGACTTTTTCTTCTTCTTCTTCTTAACCCGTCCGTCCGTCATGTAGTTGCAATTTCCGTTTGGCATTAAGCCTAACGCAAAACGGAACGATCCCAACCAGCAGCTAAGCTGTTGTTGCTGTTGTTGTTGTTGTTGACTCTTGCTAACCCAAGTAATGAACCAGAAAAGCAAAGAAAATATCCCTATGTCGACTAAGGAGAACGACAAATTTTTGTGTGCATCCACAGAGACAAAATAGTATCTCTGATGCATCCAACATTGCATTATCCGTGGCTTTGTAGGCATCTGTGACATCCGTGTCTGGCGAGATTTATTTATTTTTTTGGTTTACTGGTCATAAAGTTAATCGGCCAATTACAAAAGAATATTGAATGAATTACTGTTTTTCTCTGGTATTGGCAGTGATTAAGGCTTTCGCTAAATGACCCAAATGGCAAGTGCAGCTCAACATGAAAATTACAACCGTCTTTCCAAGTACGAGGTGCTCGCACGTACATATTCCGGGAAAAACTAGTTCATTGAGGAAGATCAATGCATTTCAAAACACGCTATATACAAATATAGTATATAGTTGTTTTTGTAGCAGGTCCAGGTCTGAAACGAGATCAAGAGGAAACCCTCCAATAATTAGACCCTCATTCACAAGTGCAAACATAGCTATTTAATATCGCAGTGTACTTAAATGAACTTAAGGCTAGACAGGCAAAGCTAATATACGAATTAGGTCTGCCATCAGCAGAATAGGGGGAATAACAACACAGAATGCTCTAGAATTGCTGGTGACCGTAACTATCTCTGACTCTGTGGAAGTGCGATCAAACCTCCAAGTGGTGGCCGCTGGTAATTTTCCTCCAATACAGGAAAAGCGAAATGATCGGGATAGTCGCTTCAAAGTAAGGTTGGCGCGAGGCCAATAACTTCGCCCGTAAAAAACAACCCATAAAAATTAAAATGTTTCATGTAAATTCTCTAATAGCGGTGGGTATGTGCTAAAATTTGAAGAAAATCGGGCTAATTTTTAAAAAATTTACATGGACACCACACGGGTCTCAGGGCCCTATCACTACAACAAATTTACAAAAAGTTTTGTCCATCAGTGATGCACATGTGTTTAAAATTTGAAGAAAATCGGGTTAATTTTTTTGAAAAATTTATATGGCGCCCCAAGACCCCGGCCACCAAAATTTTTGCAAAAAGTGTTGTCCATCGGAGATACATACGTATATAAAATTTGAAGAAAATCGGGTTAATTTTTGTTAAAAAAAATTTTGGGGCCCAATGTCCAATGGGGCCCGGGTGCCCAAAATTTTACAAAAAGTGTTTTCCATCGGAGATACACGCGTTTATAAAATTTGAAGAAAATCGAGTAAAATTTTGTAAAATATTTGTATGGGAGCCCCCCGACCCCGTGGCCCGACGGGCCTCAAATTAATTAATTAATAGAAAGTGTTGTCTCCGGAAATACAGATGTGTGCAAAATTTCAATAAAATCGGGCCTTGGGAAGTAGGTTAAAAATTGATCGCAAGATTCCACGACAGACGACCGACCCACGGGCAAGTGAAGTTAAAAAAACTATTACGGAACCCAAAATCAGCCTCGGATACACTGATGAACGACGACGACCACGGCAATGAAAACAGCTAAACGATTTAATTTTCTCATAGATGGAACACTCACTGTATAGAGCTCGAGCTCGATACCCTGTCTAAATATAGGGCAGAGATAACAGCAATTCAGGAGATGCGATGGACGGGGAATTGTGTCTTACAAAAATCAGAATATGACATTTATTACAGCTGTCATGCAAGACATCATGTGCTCGGGGTCGGGTTTTTAGTCAGCAAAAGAATGAAACCCACCTTTATCGGCTTTAAAGCAATAAATGAACGGCTATGCACCCTTTGCGTGCGGGGCAGGTTTTAAAAACATAAGCCTCATCAACGTTCACGCAGCTACAGAGGATTCCCCAGATTATGAAGAAGAAGAATTCTTTGAATCAGTCGAACGGGAGATCCATGCCTGCCCTCAGTATGAAGTAAAAATCATTCTGGGGGATATGAATGCCAAAATTAATATTATTAGGGAGCCGGTAGTCAGGCAGTACATTGGCACCCATAGCTTACATGAGAACACTAATGACAATGGACAACAAGTCATAGATATGGCAGCAAGCAATAATTTGGTCGTTGCGAGTACAAGGCTTGCGCGTAAAAATATCCACAAAGACACCTGGGTATCTCCTGATGGAGCCACTCGCAACCAGATAGACCACGTGTTGATAGACCGCCGCCAGAACCCGAACCTGATGATGGTACGAACGTACCGAGGTGCCAACGTCAACTCGCAACACTATCTTGTTGGTATGGTGCTTCGAGTGCGGATTGCATCATCACGAAAGACTGCCTCTACGAATCAGATTCGAGTCAACATGGCTGCCCTTCGCAACGAAGAGACCAGAAACGACTACGGTCAAGCAATAGGACTCGCCCTAAATGCAGGGAGAGTAAGTCCTGGGGATGAGATGGCGGGCGTAGAAGAGCGCCTTAACTGATCAGATTTACATCCTTAGGCAGGTGATGGAAAAATGTCTAGAGTTTCAAAACTCCCTACACCATCTTGTTATAGACTTTAAAGCCGCCTATGATAGCATAGCCGGAGTAGAACTTTATGAGGCTATTAGAGAATTCGGCATCCCAAATAAACTGACACGACTATGTAGGTTGACCATGACCAATGTTATAAGCCAAGTAAAAATATCCGGATCACTATCATTCAACATTAATTATAACGGGCTCCGACAAGGAGATAGGCTGGCCTGCGTCCTCTGCAACCTGGCGTTGGAGAAAGTGATCCGAGACTCTGACGTAACGGCGAGAGAAACAATCCTCTATAAGTCCATTCAGATACTGGCTTACGCAGACGATATTGACATCGTTGGTAGAAACCCAAGAGCTGTACAGGAAGCTTTCATCCAGATCGAGCAGGCGGCACGAAATCTGGGGGCTGCACATACATGACAGCAAAACAAAGTACATGGTGGCCACGTCTGTGACTAGAAGATCCAACATTGGTCTCTCAATTCAGATAGTGGAGCGCGAATTTGAAGTGGTGCGATCCTTCAACTATCTCGGGTCAACGGTAGCAGCCGATAACAGCATGGAACCAGAAATACGAGCACGGTTGCTTAAAGCCAACAAAGTCTACTATACATAGTCTGTCAAGACTCTTCAAATCCAGGAACTTAACCATAACATCCAAACTGCTGGTATATAAAACAATGTCCATGCCAGTACTTACATATGAATCCGAGACTTGGGTGCTTAGCAAAAAGCATTCTGACCTCGTTCGTTAGCCGTGTTCGAGAGAAAAGTCTTATGGAAATTTGTTTGGCCCCGTATGTGAGGAAGGACGATTCCAGAGAATCTATAATGATGAGATCTACGAGCGTTACCGCGATGTCGATGATCGTGAAGAAAATTAAGCTCGGTAGGCTCCGGTGGGCAGGACACCTAGCTCGCATGAGCGAAGAGGATCCTGCTCGGAAAGTCCTTTGCGGTAGGAGATATGGAACACGACAGCGAAGCCGGCCAAGCCTACGCTGGAAGGATGGCGTAGACCAGTACGCCTAGAGTTTAGGGATGCCAAACTGGATGACATCGGCTCGAAATCGGGACCGGGGTGGAGAGACTTTCTGCGGGAGGCCAGGACCGGACCCCGGTTGTAGAGCCAAATATGATGATGATATTTTGTTCAGTCACAATTTGTGACGCGAGGGGCGTGTAGAGTTATGAAAAACTGTAAATTCTATAATGTTAACTGGCAAATAAACCTTTGACCCAACACCTACTGTAGGGTAAATAAGCCACATCTGTTACTCAGATAACTCTTAATTCTTGTTTTACGAACTTACAACAAATTTGCCAAAAAAAAAGTCTCACCAATTATCTATCTGTCGAAACATGTTATTCCTTCGCGTTGCCTTATTCGCAGTCCTTTCTTCGCTTTTCCCTGATGCCGCACAGCTCACTCAACTCAAGTGCTGGATCCTTTCTTTAAAAGTGTTTCCATGTGCCAAGTAATTCCCTTGCAACTGATGATGATGATGATAATTTCTTACTCTGATGACTGGAATTATGTATACTCGTTGTTCGTCATTTGTTTCTGCAAAAAGTTAAGATGTTCTTCCATCAGCAGCAATTTTGGAAAAGCTTACCCACGCACAAACCCATCCATCATTCCGCAGCCAGGAGCCAGAGCCATATGATGGAAATTGTGTTTCAGTTTCTTTTCCTTCTTAGCACAGCATATCTCCCTTGCTTTTTTGCCCTCCGAACTTTCATAATCTGCGAATTGTGTAAAACTTTTACGTAAAGTATCCGTGCATTCCCCTGAAAATCCATCTATTTTCCAAATTCCGCACAAAGTTCAAAACTTTTAATTGCTCCAACGAACCCATTCCATCCACTTAGACTGAACCCTTTTTTTTCCGGTTCCTTTATAGTTTCATTGGGATTCGGTTTCAAGTTTTAATCAAGGTTCATAATCCCTGCTGTAGTTATGTGAATTTATTCATCGAAGCAGTTAGTTCCATTAGGAGGAGTAACGTATGTGGCGGTGGATTGCAAAAGGTATTACCAACTTTTAACATAAAGTCAATTCACTTGATGTGTGTGCCAAAAACTTAAAAGTTTTCCGTTACTTAATTAAACAGAAAGTTGTAAAACGCTTAAATATATATTGAACCTCCATCATCGTCATATTTGACTCCACAATTGGAGTCCTGTCATGCCCAGCCGATATTAAAACTTATTTGTTATCATTTGTGTACATTCACCACACTCAACGTTAAATGATTGTTAGTGTATAATGAATATTTTCTTATTATATATGTATATGTAAGGAACCTTGTCTTTGCTTATGTTTTCGAAGTTTAAACTGTCATGTTTCAGGTAAAAGTTAACAAATAGTTTTGGTTATGAAACTGTTGTCGATATTTTAGGTTTTTTGACTTTAAAATTGAAAATTTAAAATATTTCCAAATTTGAAAAAGGTGTTCGAAAATTTTGTAACGGTTTTCAATTTCGAATTTCCAATTGCAACTTTATTTGGAGATTGTATTCTTATATTCAATTTTGTATATACAATTGCCACCTTTTTTGGAAATTGTATTATCTAGTTTTTTTTTGAATTACCAACTGTCACTTTTTCGAAGTTCGTTCTCGAATTTTTAACCATTTTTTTATTCCAAATTTTCGTCCACACTTTATTTGAATATTTTTGTTCCATAGACTTTTGACTGTAAATTTTTTCGAACATTGACTTGTTTCTGAATTTTCCGTTTTTCTAATGTCACTTTATCGGAAATTTTAATTATTTTTTGTTTTTAACAAATTAATTTTTAAGTTCTTCAGTTCATTGCTCTTGAAATTTTCGAATTTTCAGTTTCACTTTATTCAAAAATTCTATTGTTCTGTAAATTTGCGAATTTCCTGCAATAAATTTTTAAAACAATCTAGTTTTGTTTTGAACTATTCAATTACTTGTTGTCACTTTTTTCGAACTTCGAAAATAAACTTTAATTAGTCAGTCCAAGTTGTCGTAGTTTTTTGAATATGAACTCTAAAATTTTCACTTATTTTTAGTCGAATTCTAATTACTCGAATTTCAACAATGAAAATGTTTGAAAATTTTATTTGAATCTGCAATTTATTTAAAACTTTTTTTAGTGTATATTTACGGTTATATTTTTTTCGAACATTAACTTTTTTCCGAATATTAATTATATTTTCCAAATGTGAAAATTTTATTGTTTTTGTTTTTTAAGATTGCTGTTGTCAAGTTATTCGAAATGTTCATGGTTCTTGATTCGAATTTTAAGTGCCACTTTATTTTCCTGTAAATTTTCGAATTTCCGGTATAAAATTTTCTTGTCTTGTATAATCTTGTATTGCTTCGAACTATTCAATTTCTTTCTGTCACTTTATTCGAACTTCAAAAAAAAAACTTTAAATTTGCTTTTCGAAGTTTTAGCTGTCACGGTTTTTATATTAATTATTATTAATATAGTTGTCTTTGTGTTTTGAATATAAAATCTAAAATTTTCCGAAGATTTATTATCAATGTAATTCCCCCAATCATTTTATTCGAACTTCAAAAAAAAAACTTTAAATTTTATTTACCATGTTTTAGATGTCATAGTTTTTTTTATTTTTTATTATTAATTTTATAGTTGTTTTTGTTTTGAATTAGAACTCTTAAGTTTTCCGATGATATATTATAACTCCAATTACAACTGTAAAATTGTTCAAACATTTTGATTTTTCAAATTTCCAACTGTCAAGTTTATTAAATATTCGTTTATTGGTATGTCAAATGAATCGCTTTGATTAATTGAACTTCTGTCATATTTTCGAAAGTCTTCATTATTTTTCAATACCTATTAAATAGTGAAACTAATAAAAAAAAATTTGGTTTTGTTGTTCAAATTGGCAACTGTCAAAATCGTTCTCATAATTTATGTTTTAAATATTGAACTGTCAAATATTTCAAACATTTTTATTATTCGATTTTCACTGTAAAACTGTACTCATAATTTTATATTTTACATAATGAACTGTCAAATATTTCAAACATTTCCATAATTTGATATCCACTGTCAAAATTGTTCTCATAGTTTTTTGTTTTAAATATTTAACTGGCAAATACGTCAAATATTTTCAAATTTATTCGAATTTTGAACAATAGAGTTTTCGAAAACTTTTTTTTTCGATATTAACAGTTCAGTATTTTACTATTTTATTTTAAAATAAGCAACTTTCCCAGTTTTTCATAACTTCGTGTTTTGAATTTGAACTGTCAAATTTTTCGAACATATTAATAATTCGATATTCCACCTGTCAAATTTTTCGAGCAGATTCCTATATTGTTGTACTTATATTTTGTACTAACAATTGAAGCTTAAAACCTTTAACCTTTCGTTATTTTTCTCTTCCCTTCCGCTCTAGGATTCTTCTCGCTGCTAAACGACAAAGGGCTGCCCACCGCAACTCTCTACACTACACTGATCCAATTGGTGAGGGAACGTGTCTACAAGTTCGTCTCCGTTGATAATCTATCAGCATTTACCGAATCTCAGAATAGTTCCAATGGTAGCGCTACGAATGGCTCCGGTTCAGTAGACTCAACCACCACGCCGAATTATGGTGCGCCGCCAGCACGGCCACAATACATTAAAACTACCGCTAGAGGCGGTCAGGTGTTCCGTCTTCTTGCAGTTTTCGAAGATGGCAAACAGGACACTTCGTCCACATCGGCAGCAGGCGCAATGTCTGCAAAGATCTCCAGCTCTGGACGAGAAAAGGAAAAGGGACGCTACGCCCAGCTGCTCAATGAGAATCGTCAAGTCTTCTATGTGTCGCTGTCGACCAAAGGCAAATTCTACGAAATCGAGCCGGGTGTGCCACAAATTCTGCAAAAACTGGGCGGCGGCAGTGACGCCCATAAGAAAATCAATCCGGATTGCGTGCATAAGATTACGGCGCTTGTGACACCACAGAAGGAGCTTCCGATTACGTTGCGTTTTATTTCGGGACCAGCCGGCTGTGCAAATACCATTCCAGAGAATCTCACCATCACCCGGATAACCACAGAGAATGTGGTCATCGCGTGCCCCATCGAAGATGTTGAGGCACAGTCGCCGCTGCATCTGCGAAAACTCCATCTGACAGCAGAAATGACACTACTCAAGTGTTCGCTCGGCTTCGAGAATGAACAGCGAATGCTGGCGAATCAGAATGTCCAGAATATCCTGAAATTCTGTCAATTTAATTGTGATCAATTCCTGAAAATGGTCGAAGTGGAAATTCTTAATCGACCTGAGCGTTCGGGAAGTAAGAGTCGTGTTGATGGGTTGAAGATTCTAAAACCGTTGCATCTGCCCAAGTTGCTGCGGCGTGAGAAGACATCCATTGCGCACGAGAAGGAGGACTCCATAATATTCCTCAGCAAGAACGATCTGGCAAATTTAGAAGCCAAGGAGGAGCAGCAGCAGCAGCAGAATCGGATCTCGGACAAAATGAAAGTATTCCAGTCGACCAAGAAGAAATGGTTCCGTCGCAGCGGCGATAAGCACGTTACTCTGATGACCAGTCTTGACCTTGACGTCCAAGCAAAACGCATGAGCATGGAGCGATACAATGACATGTCGAAGTTACTGCAGGAGCGGTTTGGCAAGAATCGCGCTTCTGGCAATGCTGCAACCTCAAATGCAGCTGGAGATGAGTCGGTATCCGAACGTTCCACTTCGGAAATTGGATGCTCCGACACCGAAACGACAACGGTTGCAACAACAATTAGAGGAAAGAAGAAGGGCATGATGGCCTCCCCCAGTCAGCGAATGCTCCAGAAATCACTCTCTCTGCAAGATGTTGAGTTCATCGGGAAGCCAGATCTACTCTCGTCTGCACGTGGCAGAGGCGGAAGGCAGTCGTACTCATTTGATCGGGACACCGAAACCATTAGCGAAACGACAACTGATCCAGAGGATTTCGAGAACCGACCTCCACAGTCATTCATCACGGAAAAGCTCTACTCGGAGTTTCATGTGAAGACGCGGCAATACAGCAAGTCATCATCTAGTCTGCACCAGCTGCTGCACTTTGCCGTCCCGCAGAAGATGAATGTCATCGAGTCGAAGCGTTCTCTGGCCCAACTCAAGCAACAGCAGCAGTATCAACGGAATAGCAGCAGCAGCGAACCGAAGAGTCCCTCCGACAAGAGGCTTGAGTTCAACATTGGCGAGCCAGTCACCGGACGGAGAGCAGCTGGAGCGACACCTCTGCTGCCATTGGGCGCTATGACTTCTCTAAATGGTCTAAATGGTTGTGTCGGCGGCCTAATCGAGGATGACCTTCCCTATAGCAGTGTTCGTGACTCGCTCATTCTGTCAAGCGATGAGTCCTCGAGCGACAACCACCTCACCAATGTGGCGGCTCTCAACTTCATCGACTACACTAAGGAGAACATCTACGCTGAGATTTGTCATGATAGTGCCGCGCATCCCAACAGCCGGGATCCCATATCGACGTCAACTACATCCACTAGTATTTGTGGAGATTACTCTGCTATTGCTGGAAGTGGTGGCGCTGCAATTAGTCGAGTGCAAATCAATTGCTCCCAAAGCAGCCCCGTCAGCTACCATACGGTTTTCTTCGGCGCCAATGAACATCAATTGGCCGGTAGATCAGAACAGCCACCAAAATCATCAGCATCATCCACAACTGACAGGGATAACAACAATAAAAACAAGATGGCACCACCAGCAACAGCGGCCATCACAGCAAGTGGTGTAGCTTCGGGTGTTTCTTGTGTGACCGTCGAGTGCTTCAGCAATGGTGGTGGTCGTGTCAGCGACAATACAGGTGCTACCGACAACATTTACAATACGCTCAAATGATGACTCATGTGATTTGGATGGAAGATTTCGGCGATAGTGGTCGCTTTCGTCGGATGGCGGAGTTTATTTTGAGACACTTCTGTCTCTTTAGGTTAAGTTTAGATATTTCGTTTAGTTGAAGACATTATTGTGGGTTTTTATTGAGTGGATTTTGGAGGCGGGCGTCAACTGTCAATATGAAATGTCAGATTATCTGTTGTTTTTTTTAATTTTATGTCAATTGATGAATGCAAAATTATCTTATTTTGATTGCAAATTAAGAGTAAATTATCTGGTAGTCAAATCCTCTTATTTTTTTTAAGTTTATATATTGCTTGATGAAAAATTGACATTTAAATATCTGGCTGTCAAATTCTCTTATTTTTTTAAGTTTATGTCAAGCAATTAATGGAAAATTGACAGTTAATTATCTGGCTGTCAAATTCTCTTATTTTTTTGGTTCATATCAAGCAATTAATGGAAAATTGACAGTTAAATATCTGGCTGTCTAATTTTGAAGTTTATGTCAATTGATAAATGCAAAATTATCTGGTTGTCAAATTTTCTTCTTTTTTGGTTTATGTCAAGCAATGATTGCAAATTAAGAGTAAATTATCTGGCTGTCAAAATATTTTTTTTTTAGGTTTAAACTAAGCAATGAATGGAAAATTTACAGTTAAATATCTGGTTTTCTTTTAAGTTTATATCAAGCAATGAATGGAAAATTGACATTTAAATGTCTGGCTGACAAATTTTTAAGTTTATGTCAATTGATAAATGCAAAATTATCTGACTGTCAAATTCTCTAATTTTTCGGCTTATGTCAAGCAAAGATTGAAAAATTAACAGTTAATTATCTGGCTGTCGAATTCTTTTTTTTTTTCAATTTATTTCAAGCAATGAATGCAAAAGTAAGAGGTACATATCTGGCTGTCAAACTCTCTTATTGTTTTAAGTTTATGTCAAACAATTAATGCAAAAATTGACAGATAACTATCTGGCTTTTAAATTCTCTTATTTTTTTAGTTCATATCAAGCATGTTAACTTTTGAAACTTGTGAAACTTTTAAATTTTTTCTTACGCGTCAGAAAGTTTAATGTGTATATATTATTGGCTGTCAAAAATTAGTCTTAACTTTTCCAAAGGCAGGACTTTTACATTTCTTTCTGACAGGTTTTAAGTAATTCTTTATATAAATTTAAAATATTATGAATGTAAAATAACGTAGTTGAAAGGCAAAAACAAATTTGACAATTGACATTTAAATTTCAATAACAACGTCAGCTGTAATTTGTAATCTGACAATTGTCATTGATCAAAATAAATGTTTTAAGTTTCCTCTACTGTGTAGTTGGCAATGTCAATGAGTACATTTTTGGCTGTCAAGATAGGCAAACTTTTACTTTTCGAATTTTTATATTCCTTTTTTTTCTTGATTTATTTAAAGTTTTTCGTTTTTTATGTCAAAATGTTATGAATGCGAAATGACCTTTTAATTGGTCAATTTAACAACGTCAATTGACATTTATTCATAAAAAGAACTGTTAACTTTTCTATACTTTATGCATTTACTTAATTACTTTGCTAATGTTGATGAGTAAAATTTTTTTCGACTGTCAAAAGTCAAACGTTTTTGCCTGTAAATAAAAACTGACAGATTATTTCCTGGTTGTTCTAAACTTTTCTGAAAACATCAGTTGACATTTATTAATAAAAATAACTTTTAACTTTTCTATGCTGTATGAATTTACTATATTAGTTTGCTAATGTTTATGAGTAAAAAAATTTCGACTGTCAAAAGTCAAACATTTTTGCCTGACAGATTATTTTCTTGTAGTTCTTAATTTTTTTGGAAACGCTGCTGTTTACAGTCTGGCAGTCCGTCATGTAACAAGTCGATTTAAGTTTTGACTGCTGACATTTTAACGCCAATTTATTTGACTTTGTTTCATACTTTACAATCTGACAGTTAACGTTTAGTTATTTAAAAAAAACTTTTTAACTTTTCTCCGAGTCCATTTGGCTTTATTTTGGAAATGCTGATGAGTATTATACATTTGATAGTTTATAATTATAAAAAATCATTACTGTCAGATTATTTATTGACAGATTAACATTTTTATTTATCGATGCTCCATGCAACTCGACAGTCTGTTATGTAACATGTTAATTTGACTGTTGACATTTAAATGTTTTCATAAGGCACATTCGTAAATATAGATGTCGAGTAACTTCAGAGTAACTTTTAATTTTTGTTATGTTGGTATAAAGTTACCTAGCCTATACAAAAAATAAATGGATGGTAACTTTGATTGTTTGAAAGTTACCCTGTCAATCAGGATCTATTAACGAGCGTGCCTATTGTTTTATACCTTGCATTTTGACAGTTGACATTGAGCATAAAAATAAAGTTTAATGTTTTCCTTTTTGTTTAGCTTGGCACCACTTGCGATGAGTTGATGAGTAAATTCATTGGCTGTCAAAATAAATTTTACTTCGCCAAATCAGGACTGTCATATTTTTTTCTGACAGTTCTATGGGATACATTTTTTTACTATTTTGTATTTTTATTTTCCGTTAAATTTTAGAGATCTCTATATTTTTTGTTGCTCTCATTCAAAGAGTATATAGATATCTCTATACTCTTTGTCTAATTGCACTTTTTCGCTCTCTCTGTCATCTAACAAATGACTCCCGTTTGCATTTTCAAAATCCAACTTAAGCTGTCAACTGTCAAAAGTCAATCACTTGTATTCATATTCTGACATCAACTCCTCCTTCTCCACTATGAATAGATTTTGAAAATTATTACGAATTTATCACAAATTTTGTCACCTACATATAATTAATGTTGTTTTCATATACATAGATAGTTTCTTCATTTAATTATTTTTCCCTTTGAGTTAAAATTGTTATTTAATTAACGGTAAACAAAAATCAATGAAACCTTTTTCTTGTATAAATGCAGTCGAACGCCACCTTTTTGTGACTTCGTATTAGTTTTTAACTTTAGTAGTTTTAACATAATATAGAGATACAAAAATAAATAGATGTATACAAGTATATAAAATAACAAGATCAACAAATTGTAAATAATAAAATTAATCTCTCTGAAGTGAGAAGAAATTTTATTTAAAAGCAAGTAACCCACATAATTATTAGTAAAAAATTATGATGAGCGAAGTAAACGAATTTTTTTTTATCAATATTATTACAGCAACTATTACCATTTTTTAAATATTTTATTTAATTAAATTGTATTAAAGATATGTATTAATTTTATTATATTATTAAAACACCAACTACTCACTCACAAGAACTCACAAACTTGAGAGGCGGGAGACCATCTCTCATTCTATTTCGTTTTGTATTATTAATTTACCTTGCTCTGTTCTGCATTAAAAATAATTTTTTTACCCTACTTTTATTATTATTACTATTGCTATAGTATTGTTTTTTCAATTACATAATTAAAAACCAATACAAACCGTTCACTGTTTTATTTTGCATTTCAATTTGAAATTTTATTTTTTTTATTTCTTCGTTTTCGTTTAGTTTGGTGAGTGTCCTGTCACTCCTGGTCAGGATTGTTGTACAAAATTTTTCATCTTAAATAAATGTTGATAAAATACAATAACAAATACATACACAGACACACACAAATAGCATAAAAAGAAAACATAGCACCGTATGTATATATTACTCTGTTGAAACGGTTTCCTCGTATTCCACCTTTTTTTCGAAACGAAAAAATTAACAAAAATAGCGAAACAAAGAAATATTTGGACGACGACATAAACTTCACATCATTAAGCGGCGACAAAACATCAAAGAAGGTGAGTCGTGGTTTTGAAGAATACAATTAACTTTTTGTTAACTTTATTTTTTCTGCAGCTCTAATGTGAACTCTAAAAAAAGAACCCATAAAAATTAAAAGTTTTCTTGTAAATTCTCTAATAGGAGATAGGTATGTGTTAAAATTTGAAGAAAATCGGCCTAATTTTTAAAAAATCTACATGGACACCACACGGGTCTCAGGGCCCTATCACTCCAAAAAATTTACAAAAAGTTATGTCCATCAGTGATACACATGTGTTAAAAATTTGAAGAAAACCGAGCTAAATTTTAAGAAATTTATATGGGCGCCCCTTGGCCCTCAGGGCCCGTTCACTCCAAAAACTTTAAAAAAAATAAAAAAAATTCGGGTTAATTTTTTAAAAAAAAAAAATTTGGGCCCAATTACCCTGGGCTCCAAAAATTTTACAAAAAGTGTTTTTCATCGGAGATACATACGTATATAAAATTTGTAGAAAATCGGGTTAGTTTTTTTTTAAAATGTTGGGGCCCCACGACCCCGTGGCCCGGGGTCTCCAAAATTTTTACAAAAAGTGTTGCCTATCGGAGATACACGCGTATATACAATTTAAAGAAAATCGGGCTATTTTTTAAAAAAAAATTTATGGGGTCCCACGAACCCGGTGCCCGGGGTCTCCAAATTTTTTACAAGAAATGTTGCCTATCGGAGATACCCGCGTGTATAAAATTTAAAGAAAATCGGGTTATTTTTTTAAAAAAAATTTATGGGGTCCCACGAACCCGGGGCCCGGGGTCTTCAAAAATTTTTACAAAAAGTGTTGTCTATCAGAGATACACATGTGTATGAAATTTGAAGAAAATCGAGTAAAATTTTGTAAAATATTTGTATGGTAGTCCCCCGACCCCGGGGCCCGAGGGGCCTCAAATTTTAATAGAAAGTGTTGTCTCCGGAAAGACACATTTGTGCAAAATTTCAATAAAATCGGGCCATGGGAAGTGGGTTAAAAATTGATCGCAAGAATCCACGACAGACGACCGACCGACCGACGACCCACGGGCAAGTGAAGTTAATATAGAGAATTTAAAAATGTAGTAAATTCGTTTTCTTGTTTGTATCATATTTGGCCTTACAACCCGGTTCCGGTCCTGGTCTTCAGCAAAAAATCTCTCTCAAGTCCAGATGTCCTCCAGTTTGGCATCGCACAACTCAGGGCGTTGTGGTCTTCGCCATGATTCTTATGACTTTTTGTTCATACGAGCTAGCAGCTAGGTGTTCTGCCCTCCAAGGCCTACTGAGTTTGATTCTCTTGGCTGAAGCAACAACGCATACCATCAAATAGATCGTCTTATCATAAACATCATTAGCTAAAATTCAAGAAGACAGATTACACAAACATGTAGCAAAACATTGCCACTAAACGCACATAAATTTTATTGTTAGATTAGGTTAAGGTGGCTGTCAGTAAAACCGACACACTTAGACCAGTTATGGTACATTGTGATACCACACGGATCAGGAAGAATTTTTTCCACCTACTCGATGAACCAATTAGAGCTTCGTATGAAGCGTAGGAGACTATCAATAGATCATTAGTGTCGTTGTAGAAGAAAGCTCCCATATGGAGTTTACGTTTTTGAGAGAGGGCTGGACAAGTACAGAGAAGGTGGACGATGGTCTCCTCCTTATCCATGCAGCTTCTGCAAAAGTCATTCGAGAAGACTCCCAAGTCTTGCTGTATGCCTGCCTATGAGACAGTGTCCAGTGATGACACCTACAATAACACCGATGTGCGATCTTTTTTGAGAGATAAAACATTCGGAGCTTTTCGGATCCAGCTAGTGCCAGATCTGCTTTGTCGCTATGCAAGTTGTACTGTTTGACCACCACCAACAGTTAGTTTTTTTTTATTAGCATCCCGCTTTATCATGAGTTTGCATGTAGCGATTGGTATGCCCATGGAACCATATTCAGGTAAGAAGGGTAGTGTAGTTCCTTGCTTGATGAGTTAGTCAGCCATACAGTTACGGATATTGAACTGCTCCGCCATCTCCACGAGAGATGATCGGCAGTTAAGGGCTAGAGTTGAATTTATAGAGACTGATTCCAGGGATTTCACTATAGCTTGGCTATCCGAGAATATACGGATATAGCGGATATGACGTTTCTCTTCAGCCAAGACAAGGCTTCACAGATCGCCATAATTTCAGTCTGGAAAACACTGCAGTAATTAGGATGACGGAAAAAGAGGCTAAGATTTATCTTTTTTGAGAAACCACATCCACCAACTCCGTCATCAGGCTTAGACCCGTCTGTGTAAAAATGAATGTGTTCATCTTCCAGGTAGGCGTCTTCATCCCAGAATGAACTGGAGGGGAAGGTGATCTGGAAGTTTTTGTTTAAATGGAGTTGCGTAATGGTGTAGTCTATGCTGTCTGGGATCCTGACTTAATTCAGGATAGATGAGTGACCGATTTCATTTCAAGGGGGTTGAACACCCCATATAACTCATTGGCTTTTTTTGCATGGGAAGAGTGCCACTTTGGCTTTACGAACTCTTTCTTGTATTCTTGGTTTCCAGCTTAGCTTTCTGTCAAAAAAAAGACCCAAATACTTGACTCTACATATCAGAGAATGTTAAGTTTTTACCTTTTATAGAAGGAGGTTCAATAAGTGGGACTTTATATTTCCTGGTGAATAGGACAAGCTCAGTTTTGTGAGCAATCTGCCCAGCAAATTAGCAGGAGTTTTAATGTGTTCGGGTGTTTTCCTGAGACGACAATAGCAACGCCATCCGCATAAGTGATTAATCTGCAGTCATCATCTCTTAGGCACACCAGTAGCTCATTCACCAATAAGTTCCATAGAACTGGTGACAGGACTCCACCTTGCGGGCTTCCTCCGCAGACAGATATTCTGGCAGACGATATACGCCCAGCTTTGAATTAATCCTACTTGTGAGCAGATTCCTCCGACGAAAACCCTTAAGATGTTCCGTAGGTAGCTTTATACGAAAGTTTGTAATCTCTTTGTGATAGAAGCCTTCCACCTTCCAAGTGCTACACCCATACAACGGCACATATTTAACATTTGAACGGAACAGTCGTAGCTTGGTGTTTAAGCTGATCGCATTACTTCGTCATATCATGGACATCATTCCAAACACTGATGATGTCCAAAAACAAAACTCACAACATTTGCCTCCATTTTCGCACATTTTTTTGTCTTTTGGTGCATTGTTCAATAATGATCCGCAGGGTGTTGATGGGTTCGACATAGGAGGATCCAGTGCGGAAACCTGCTTGTTCGGCATCGACTGTATTTTCCAGATGTTCCTTAATTCGCTCAAGTACCTCTTTGGCTATTATATTTGCAAGTGCAGGAAGAACGCAAATGCTTCTCCAGTTTTCGCACTCCATAAGACTACCTTTTTTAGGGAGCTTAACAATCATTCCCTTCTTCCACTCGTCGGGGAAACTTTCTGCCTACCAAGCCTACCAAGAGGATATAAAAGCGCTGCTGATGTCGTTGGATCTAGTCCTACCGACATATTGTTTTTTAGTGCGTTGATCGCGGTAGCGATCTCATCTTTGCTGGGAGTTGAGGTGCGAAATTCGGGAAATTATTACTTCCAACAGCTCCGTTTGATTTCGGTGCATATCGGGACCATGGAAAATTTCTCCATCCTCCGCTTGAGCTGATTCTCATCTGAAATGAGTACGGCACCATCTAGGCCTTGCACCGGATGTTGGCTAGAGCGGTGACCACCTGTCAGCTCTTTGGTGATTCTGTAGACGGTACTGCTTTCGCACCTGCTCACTGCTTCCTCTGGTTCTGAGGCCAGCGTGTTAATATAATTACGTTTGTCACGTCTTAAACTACGCTGCACATCTCTCATTTTCCTTCGATACAGGGATACTCTACCTCGATCATCGCTGCTGCTGTGGTATCTACAATACGAGCTTTAAGTAGCTTACGTTCTTCAATCCGCCTCCAGGTATCCTCGGTAAGCCACATGCTGTGCCTTGTCTGGCTTCTACCAACAATACTTTCCGCTCAAGATGTGAAAACATTTTTCACAGCTTATTTGAATGGTTGTCGGCAGTGAGCTGCTGATTGCTTCCACTCCTTGCGATAAATGATCGCTTAATTGCTAGCGACCTGAGGGGTTGTTATACCTAGGCATTCGGGTGATATTGCAGAGTCTTTGAACTGATGCAGTATGTAACTGGACAGAAGCTACCATAAGGTGATGATCCCGTAACATACCCATGTCGGTTCCTCGTGTGTATCAGACGCCTAAAAGACAATAGGAATATCCTTAAGAAAGGAAAGGAAAGGATTTAAAGGAAAAATCTGATATGATGACATAGCCCCCGGCTTTGTTTGGAATGCATTTTTTCAGTAATTGTCCAAAAATTTCTACAAAAACACGGCATCAAAAAAATATTGATGTACCACAAGTTTCCCACTTTGGTCCTGCTTTGTTTAAAGCATTCTGTATTTTCCGATTGATTGTTCATTTATTATTTAAAACTTGTCACAATCTGATACTATGTATATATAATGATTTAATAGTAACCCTGCATCTTTTTAGGGATCCTTTAAGATGGGAAGAAGAAGAAACAAACGTAATTTGTGCCCAAATTAACTTAATCTCGTGTATCGCAAAAAAGGACATTTACTTAGAGAAGTCTACATTTTCCTTACACTGGCAGCACCATCAATCCATTGAGATAGTTTGATAGTTTAAAAAAAAAAAAGAAGTCTATAAGGATGAACAAAAAAATATTAAAACAACAAGAACGTTGTCAAGAGAAAAAAAAAACTTTAAGGACGAATAACAAGAAAATCACAACAACAAACAGCATTCTTTACTTAGAATTGCAAAATTTCAACTGAAAAAAAAAAAACAAAAACAAAAACAACCACCAAATGGCAGCTATCACAGTATATAGTAATTGAAAAAATAAATAAAGCAAAATTTTGCAAAATCATCTAAATTAGTTGTAAGAAATTTATGTAAAAAAATAATTAATTCACTTGAAGGATAATATTTTTTGAAAGGTGAAAAACAAACCAACACTCTTACCAATGATAATCTTCACATTAGATATTTGTATGTATGTATTTATATGAACAAAGATACTCCTACATACCATATACCACATATAAAATGTGAGGAACCAAGAGGATTTAAAAGAATTGAAGTCCCACTTTGCCCAGCAATGAGAACCGATTAACGAAATAAAAAGAAAAATAAAATTTAGATAAAGTGAATTAAAGATTTGTATGTACAGTAAAAGTTAGATATCTAATAAACAATAATTATGGAGTATAAATGAATTGAATGAATCGCATTTGAGAAATAGGAATGAGTGACGATGCTTTTAAGATGTGCGTTTTCCATATTTAGAGACGAACTTCAATTAAGTGACCAGCCTAATGGACGGTGGATGTCTAAATTCCATTCAGTATTCATTTTTATCGAGTTTTTTCAATTAACAAAAATTAAATTTAATTAAATTTATAAACTCTTCGGCACATCATAACAACTTCTTGCACCCAACCACACTACTTCACATAACATCCGTGGTTGAATCCGTGATGCTTCTGACTGTTTTGTGGTAAATGTATGGAAATATTTGAAAAACACTTTTTTTTCTTAAATGAAATAAAGGGTCCGCCAAATAACTTTTTTTTTTTTTTGAAAATGCTATAAAAAAAAACTACTGAATATTTTCTCAAATTTCTTTTTTTATTTGAAAGTACAATCCTTCCGGTTAACAATGGAAAATAATTTCATTCAAATGGCTGCCTCGGCTGGCCATGCAGTAGCCTACACGATCGGTCCAATTTTTAAGCACATTATCGATTGTGTGCAGCTGTATTTCACCAATGGCTTCACGAATATTGTCCTTTAAAGCGTCAATTGTATCTGGCTTGTCGGCGTAACACTTATCTTTTAGGGCACCCCACAAATAAAAGTCCAACGGTGTCAAATCGCAGCTCCGAGGTGGCCAAACGACATCAGCTCTGCGGCTGATAATGCGATCTTCAAAAACAGGGCGCAAAACATCGAGTGTAGCTTCGGCTGTGTGGCACGTAGCGCCGTCCTGTTGAAACCAAATGTTGCCAATATCCTCCTCTTAAATTTTTGTGAACAAAAATTCGTTCAACATGGCCCGATAACGATCGCCATTGACTGTAACGGCCACTCCTTGCTCATTTTCGAAGAAAGAAATGGAAGAAGAAAATGGCCCAATTATGCCTCTGGACCAAAATCCGCACCAAACAGTCACTCGTTTTGGGTGTACCGGCTTTTCAATGTATGCGTGCGGGTTTTCTGTGCCCCAAATGCGACAATTTTGCTTGTTTACATACCCGCCAAGATCAAAATGAGCTTCATCCGAAAAGATGATTTTTTTTGGCAAAATCGGCATCTTCTGTAAGTCGATCGCAGGCCCACTCAGCGAAGCGAAAACGCATTGGATGGTCAGTTGGCTTCAACTCCTGAACCAATTGGACTTTGTATGGCGTCATACCAAGGTCTTTATGCAAAATTCGTCTCAATGATGTCTCCGAAATGTTCAATTGTTGAGAACGACGGTGAATTGATGTTGATGGCGCTTCACGCACACTTTCTGCCACAGCATCAATATTCTCGGGTGTACGCACTGTTTTTGGCTTTTCACGCTTTGGTTTATCGATGAGGATGCCAGTTTCTTTCACTTTTTTCACAAGATAACGAACATACGGAGCTGACGGTGCTTCTCTTCTTCCAAAATCCGTACGCAATTTTCGCACACATTCTGCAACATTACCATGATTTTCAAAGTAATGTCGCAATATTTCCCAGCGTTGTTCAAGCGTATACACAAGCATATTCGTTCAGCGGAAGGATACAACTAATTATCTGTCAAATCAGACATGAGCTAAGTGTTACCATTCACGAAATAAGCACTAGTTGAAAAAAAAAAACTTTAGATGGCGGACCCATTAGTTTCTTATTAACTTGTAACTGTATGTTTGTACTTCACCTAGTCACTGGAAAAGGGTTTACCATTAAGACCGCCCTTACTGAAATTTTAAAAAATTGCAGTTTTTATTTGAAAAGTTCTGATGTTTTTATTGTAATAAAGAGTGTAGACATGGATGTCATGTATGAAACACAATATCCGATAAATGGCCTCCTCGTGACTGATGGTACTCGTTAGTCCTTTTGACGAAATTTTCGATGACATTTTGGCATAGTGCCCCGGCTGAGCTTCATCAACAGCTTATGGAATCTCGCTTTTCAGTTCAGGAATTGTTCTTTAGTTATTAGCATACAACTTTTATTTAAAATAAAAAAAAAAAAAAAAAAAGAGCAGGGTAGGCTGTGTCGAAGACACGACCGTGGGTTTTGAGCGTGACAACGTCTGTCCGGGACGAAAGAAAAGAAAACAAAGATCTTGTTGTCTGTGGGACATAAACACGGACGGATATATTAAAAATACAAGTCCTACTACTTGCACCGTAGCTCATCACATACATCATCATCACATCACATTATATATAAATTATTTATAAGCGAATTCTAATGTTCATAACCACTAACTGTGAAGTTGCTGCATATTGCATATCACTGCCCAAACAGAGTAATGCAGCTTTTGGTTTCAACTCATAAAAAATTTGAGTAGTTTTAAATTCAATTAGAAGAGAAAAGTAGTGAGTGAGTGAGTGAGTGCTGCCCATGCTTCGAAATGGTATGGTAAGAATGTCGCTTTCAAACATGCAGGCCAATTATTTCTCATTAAATTTCTTTTGCATTGTTCTCTTATTTCTGTAACTTATAGTAGTATTGTTTTCTGTTACACGACCAAATAAGAGAGCACTCACTCACAATGTTGATATAAAGAGCAGAGCAGAACACTGATAGGAAAATGAACAGAGACTATGCTATCACTGCGGCTGCGGTAAAGAATTAAGTAGCTTCGCAGCTTGTGCTGCACAAACAAATGGCAGGCAGTCGGTATGCACGAAATTGCGGCTATATTTGGAAACGACTTACAGTCTGCTTGTAGGGCGACAATTAGACATTTACATTTTGCTATTTGCATCCCATTTTAAGTAGCTGCGTAAACTGCGCAGTCGATTTTTCTTTACTGCATTGGCTGGAAAAGTGAATTTTTGACTAACATGCAGCATAAACTGTGCAGCGGCTGAATTCTTGACCGCAGCCTACTACTGCATATGTTTGTTTCGTTCTGCTCTGCTTGATTGTATGTTATTGTTACCACATACATGATCATCAATCACATCACATACAACAGATTAAATAATTTATAAGCTGATTTAAATGTTCATAACAATTTATTGTAAGGTGGGTACATATTAAATATATCATATCACTGCACAAACATAGTAATGCAGTTGCGTCGATAGTAGTAGGAGAAGTAAGAGCTGTTAAAAAAATATTTGCGTGTAATCTTTACGCGCGGTTGGAGTGAAATTCTTTGGAGTGAAATTCTACGATTAAATTAAAAGGCACGAATCCCTTGAGAAATGGCTTGGTTCCAAAAATCTCAGACCCTATTGGCCAGATCCCAGAGCAAGTCTTATAGTCACATATTAGTCCTACATTCCGAGTTTCATACGAATCCCTTGAGAAATGGCTTGGTTCCAAAAATCCCAGAACCTATTGGCCAGATCCCAGAGCAAGTCTTATAGTCACATCTCAGTCCTACATTCCGAGTTTCATGCGAATCGCTTGAGAAATTGCTTTTTTCCCAAAGTACTGATATTTAACAGTGGCTCACTTAAAAGTGTGACATTTAACAGTGATCACAACAGTGGGACATTTAACAGTGTCTCACTTCTGTTGATCACAACAGTGTATCACTTAACATTTAACTTTTTGAAAATGTACCCCATTAAACCTTGTAGTGAGACGTTGTCACGTCAAAACCCTAAAGGAATAAATCCAACGGCGTCAAATTGCATAATATGTTAGGTTAGGTTGAAGTGGCCGTCAGTCAAAACCGACGCACTTAGACCAAGAAGGTCCATTGTGATACCACAAGGATCTAGAAAATCCCACGTCTACTCTTTGAACCACTTGGAGCTTCGTATGAAGCGCAAAAGACTATTAATGTCAATTTGGGTTAGATGGTTGAGATCGTTGAAAAAGAACGCTCCCAGATGGAGCTTCCGCCTATTCGAGAGGGCTGGGCACGTACAAAGTAGATGGAGAGTGGTTACCTGCTCCTCCTCATCCATGCATGCAGAAATCGTTGGAAAGGACTCCTAGTCTTTCTGCATGCTTGCCTATGAGACAGTGTCCAGTTCTGACACCTTTAATGGCACTAGTGTGCTGTCTGTTTTGAGAAATCAAAGACTTGTAGCGTTTTGTATCTAGCTTGGGCTAGATTTGTTTCGTTGCTATGTAAGTTGTACCGTTTGACCATCTTTAATTAGTTTTTACTATAGCCTCCCGTTTAAACACGTAGCGATCGGCATGCCTAGTGAACCATATTCAGGCAATAGGGGTAGTGTGTGATTCCATGTTTGGCGAGTTCATCGGCCATACAGTTACCTGTAATGCCTCTATGCCCCAGCACCCAGCACAGGTGAATGTTTAACTGCTCCGCCATCTCCTCAAAAGACGATCGGCAATTCCGGGCTAGAATGGAATTCGTGGAAACTGATTCCATGGGCTTAAGCGCAGCCTGGCTATCCGAGAAAATATGGATATCCTTAACATATATGACATTACTCTTCAGCTAAGACAAGACTTCCTGAATAGCCATGATTTCAGCTTGGAAAACACTACAGTGATCAGGAAGACGGAAAGAGAGACTTAGATTTAGTCTTTTTGAAAAGACACCGCCAACCCCCAACCCCTTCATCAGTTTTCCACCCGTCTGTGTAGAAGTGAATTCCTTCATTTTCCAAGTAGATACCTTCCTCCCAAGAAGACCTGGAGGGGATTGTAACCTGGAAGGTTTTGTTGAAGTGGAGCTGCGGAATTGTAAAGTCTATGTTGACTGTTGACAAGTGGAGTCCTGACTTTATTCAGGATAGAAGAGTGTCCGAAATCATTCACGGTCCACTGAGAGATTGCTCTGAGGAGAGTAGGCGCGCTTGCAGCCAGTTGTCTGCCGAAGATGTCGAGTGGAACAACAAGGTTGAGCAGAATGTCCAGTGCAGCAGAGGGAGTTGTACGAAGCGCTCCGCTCACACAAAGACAAGCTGATCTTTGGCCTCTGTTTAGTTTGTCGCGATTGATCGCTTTATCTAATGTAGTCCACCAAACAGCCACTCCGTATAGCAGAATAGGTCTGACTACTGCTGTGTACAGCCAATGAGTGATATGCGGTTGATGACCCCATTTTGCATGATATTCGTGGCCAGATCACATCGCCGCGTCACGAGTTAACACTCCCTTCAAAATTTATCTTCAACAATTCCATTGTTTCATTTGCAGTGCCGTCCTGCAGAAATCACAGGTCTTCGAGATCTGTTTCCCGTGGCGGTTCCAATTGCGTCTTAACCTATTCATAGTTGAGGTGCTGGGATATTAAAAAAGGGCCGCGGGTACTTAGAGTATGCTCTTTATGGGCAATGTCTTCGTAATTTGCGACCCGAAGTGGGCTACTGGTACTTAGAATAACCTTATGGGTGACTCTTCGTATTTAGTGGTTCATTTCGTACACTACAGGACTGTGAGGGAATAGTTTATATTCTTACTTAACTTCTCATTAATTTGCTTTTGAGTTTCTAAGAACTACCACAGGGTTCACTCTGCAGACCATTGGTAGTTAACTTCTTCAGAGGGAAGCTCCAAGTAATAAACTTTCATTATTAAGGATTTGAAAAGTTAGCTACTAAATATGGAAATAAGCGCGAAACAGCAACACAAATAGTTATTAATATAAATCCTTGGTTTCTCATAAAATTCAACAAATATACCAATTAAAAAAAAAACTCAAAATATTAATGTTATAATATATAATATAATAATATTAAAAAATAAAACTAACTTGTAATTGAAAAACAACAAACAAACGAATGAACTCGGGCTGGTAACACATAGCACAAACAATTTTTAATACAACAACCACAACAACAACAAACTCATCAAAACTAAATAGAAATAAATAAGAAATATAATATTCTCTTATATATACAACAACAACAACAACAACAACAAAAAAATACTAACAATCTACTGATAATTATGTTAAAGTATAAAATGGAATATAATGACAAAACAATTATTATTATATTAATCATTAAAACAACAAAACATCTTACATACATTCATATAGTTATTATAAAATTATATAAAAATAGAAATATTTCTGTGGTAGTAGTTATGTGAAATTTTTAACAAAAATATCCTCCGCTCCGTTAGTAATTGTGATCTGTAGATTTGAAATGCAAATAAGAATACAAAAAAAAATATCGAAACTACAAACAAAACAAAAACAAAACGAAAAACAATCAAAGAGGTTTTGAAATCTCAAATAATAAAAAAATACTTTTAAGACCCCGTCCCTCAAAAAAACATTGACATCGTTTGAGTCTTACTATGCGAAGGTGAACCCTAACCATTGTGCAATTTGAACTTTTTCCAACAACGCTAACCCAACCAATCCAACCAAACCAACCCAAACTTATGATCCCATTTTAGGTTTTAAGTTATGCTCTTTCGATTGGCGTGTGTAGGTTTTTAAATAGTTATAGTTTTCGAGATGTTTGGGTCGATTTTGTCGTATGCCATATGCCTTTGCAATCAATTTTGAGAAGATTGTTTGTCGTATGTGTCGAAAAAATGCACATTCGACCATTTTCGATGGATAATAAAGGGGTTTTCAATAAGGACATAACAATTTTGTATTTAAATAAAACACAGAATAATTGAGATATCGGGCTGGAATTTATTCCAGGTGTGGTACACATGTTTAGGTTTAAGTATGAAATTCGTTCTCGTTCAGGAGAGCACGTTTGCAGCCAATTTTCCACCACTCTGCCACATATATCGGCGTTCGATATTGTTCCTGAGCTCCTTTAACGTTGTTGGCTTATTGGCATAAACTACTGACATTATGTCATCTTCATATTTGGATCTATAACCGGGGACTGGTCCTGGTCTACCACAAAAAGTCTCCACCGGTCCTGATATTTAGCCGATGTCATCCAGTTTTGCATCTCTAAACTCTGGGCGTCCTGGCCTACGCCATACTTCCAGCGTAGGCTTGGCCTGCTTCGCTGTCTTGTTCCATAAATCATACCGCAAAGAACTTTCCCAGCAGGATCCTCTTCTCTCATGCGAGCTAGGTGTCCAGCCAACCGGAGCCTAACGAGCTCAATTCTTTTCACGATGTCGACATCGCGGCGACGCTCGTACATCTCATCATTATAGAGTCTCCGAAATCGTCCTTACTCACATACGGTGCGGACAATTCTCTCGAATGCGGCTAAGAGGTAAAACGTTTTTTTCTAAGCACCTAAGTCTCGGATCCATATGTAAGTACTAGTATGACCATTGTCTTATATACCAGCAGCTTGGATGTTACGGTTAAGTTCCTGGATTTGAAGAGTCTTGACAGACTATGTATAGTAGGCTTTGTTGGCTTTAAACAACCGTGCGCGTATTTCTGTTTCCATGCTGTTATCGGCTGCTACAGTCGACCCGAGATAGTTAAAGGATTGCATTACTTCAACTTCGCGCTCCAATATTTTGATTACGTGACGAATATTAGATCTTCTGCTCGTAGACGTGGCCACCATGTACTTAGATTTGCTCTCATTTATGTGCAGCCTCAGATTTCGTGCCGCCCGCTCGATCTGAATGGAATCTTCCTGTACAGCTCTTGGGTTTCTTATAACGATGTCAATATCGTATCTGAATCGACTTATAGAGGATTGTTACTCTCGCCGTTACGTCAGAGTCTCGGATCAATTTCTCCAACGCTAGGTTTAAGAGAACGCAGGCCATCCCCTTGTCGGATCCCGTTATAGATGTTGAATGGGCTTGATAGTCTTCCGGATATTATTACTTGGCTTATAACATTGGTCATGGTCAACCTAGATAGTCGCGTCGGTTCATTTGGGATGCCGAATTCTCTCATGGCTTTATGAAGTTCTACTCTGGCTATGCTATCATAGGCGGCTTTAAAGTCTATAAAAAGATGGTGTAGTGTGTTTTGAAACTCTAGACATTTTTCCATCAGCTGCCTTAGGGTGTACATCTGATCAGTTGTTGATTTGCCTGGGATGAAGCCGTACTTTAGCGTATGGGGCTATCCTGTCTGGAAGGATAGAGGAGAAAATCTTATACGCGATACTCAACAACGTTATACCACGATTATTGCTGCAGGATGTGATATCTCCTTTCATATGTATGAGGCACAAGATGTCTCTTCGCAAATCTGCTGGTATCTCTTCTTCCTCTCATACTTGCACTATTAGTTCATGAATTGCTTGGTGTATTGCGGGGCCTCCTGTTTTAATCAGCTCCGCTGGGATACCATCAGATACCGGGGACTTATTATTTTTGAGCCGATTTATCGGTCTGCTAACTTGGTGGCGGCAGCATAGTGTGGACTTCGGTCATTGGTGGAGCCTCCAATTCCTCAGTTAGCTGGCCGTTTTGCAACTCATCTCATCTCATCATTTTGCTCTTCGCTCTAAGATGCCTTTGAGATCCGCGATCAGATTATTTGTCTTTGCAGTATGTGCAACGCGGTGTATATTGCGTCATACTGCGGACTCATTTGTAGAACTTCCGCGCCTGGTGCGGTCCTTGCTTCTTTTTCTCCCCGGTTGCTTCCTTTCGACGGTTTTTTCATATCTTCTGAGCTCTTTATATTCATCTTCGCGTGCTCGCTTTCTATGAGATTCTTGCATTGCTTGGTACGCAACAAGTTACGTTACTAGCTTTCATTCGTCATTGAAACAGTCGTTCCCATCTCTACGACTACTGCCTAAGATGAAGTCAGCAGTACTTATGACAGTATTCTTAAGGCGTGCTCATTTCTCTTCTACGCCCGTCATCTCCTCCCCAGGACTTACTCTCCCTGCATTTAGGGCGAGTCCTATCGCTTGACCGTAGTTGTTTCTGGTCTCTTCGTTGCGAAGGGCTGCCGTGTTGAATTGAATTTGATTCGCGGATGTAGTTTTCGTGATGATGTAATCCTTGCTCGGAGCACCATAACAACAAGACAGTGGTCCGAGTCGACGTTGGCACCTCGTTACGTTCGTACCATCATCTGGTTCGGGTTGTGGCGGCGTTTATTGGCCTCGCGCCAACCTTACTTTGAAGGGAATAGCCCGATAATTCAGTTTTTCCTGTATTGTAGAAAATTACCGGCGGCGACCCCGCTGAGGTTTGATCGCACTTCCACCAGTCAGATATAGTTACGGCCACCTGCAATGTGTTATTCCCCCTATTCTGCTGATGGCTGACCGCCTTAATGTAATCCCATAAAAAATAATCCAACAGCCCTTAATCGCATGATTGAGCTGGCCATTCGACCGGACCATTTCTCGAGATTAAGCGATTATCGAACTTCCCCATCAATAGGTTAATTATTTGACCAGCTGTGTGGCATGTTGCACCATCTTCTTGGAACCACATGTCACTGATGTCAAGTCTATCCAATTCTGGCCAAAAATAGCCTCCCAATGTGGTACTATAGCGAACTCCATTGACCGTAACATGGAGATCATTTTCATCGACAAAAAAAAATACACTTTCGGCGTAGATACAAACCCCCCTGCTCACTTTTTGTGGTTGCAGTGGAGTCTCTTGAAGTACATGTGGGTTTGTTGCTCTCCAACAACGCATATTTTGCTTATAGACAAAGCCATTAAGCCAAAAATAAACTTCATCGCTGAAGATGATTTTTCGATGAAATTCAGGGTTTTCTTTAAACTTTTGCAGAGCCTAATCGGAGAAGTCTGGGCGCTTTAAGTGATCAAGAGTCTTTAGTTCTTGAGTTGATTTAATCTTTTAAGGCTGTAGGTCAAGATCTTTTCACAGAATTCGCCACAATTTGCACTGAGAGATTCCCGATTTCTGTGAATTGCGTGAAGTCGACTGATTTGGATCATTTTGAACTGAAGCACTTACGGCTGCGATATTTGCGGTATTTCGAACGGTGTGTTGTCTTACTGGTACAGGAACATTCAATAGTGAATATGTTGACTCGAACTTATTCACTATAGTACGCATAGCCTGTCTGGTGGGACAATAGTTAGGATCAAAATTTGAAGTAAGCGCAAATAAAAATACGACTCAGAATTTTGGTAGTAATTTTTAATCATTTCTAAAGGTTGTTTGTTCGTGAACTTCACGATGATAAAAATGTAAGCCTTGACTGACATTTTCGTATTGAGAGGTCCTAAAAAAAGTTCAAGTGTGCGTTGGTATTAAAATAAGAAATTGTTATGTCCCTATTGAAAAACCCTTTAGATAGAAGAAAGGAAAAGATGAATAGGGAATACAGTGAGATATTCCTTAAACGGATAGCGACGATAACAACATTTTTGTCTTTCATAGTGGGAAATTATTCTCAGTTATTTAACTGTAGTTTAAAATTTTGCCGGAGAAACAACGATATATTCGATATATTCCTATCCCTTATTTCCTGTTTTGTTCATGCGCCTACATACGACTCTTCCTATTCACTTTTTAGGAGATCGCTGAGGGAACAGCGTTCTTCTAATAACTAATTCTTATTTCAAAGATGGAAAAGTTCATTTGCCAATGCAGTTTTTACAGGGTGCCCCACATAATCAGCTACAAATGAAGTGACTGGAAATGTTTCCACTGATGATTAGAGTAGGAAAATAAGAGAAAAAGAAAAAAAATCATGCAATTGGAGAGACAAATTATTATCTTATAGCAACAGCAGCAAACACGCAAATAGAAAATAGAAAAAAGAAAAATGAAAAATCGCGCTTTAAGTGTTTATAAAATACATAAAACAATCGTACATAAAAACAAAACAACAATAAATATATATTTAAACTTTGAATCAAACAACACGTACGAAATTTCTCAATGGCAGTAGAAGTAGTTATTCTTTAATAATTAAATAATTAAAATTATCAATTCGCAAAGTGAAACTGTGAAAAATTGTAAAAAATGTAATCGGGTACACCGACCCGATAAGGGTGTGTGTGTAGCCCAACGTAACCTCTTCTATAATAATTGTGATAGTAGTGAGTCATTTTGCATAGACAGATGGACGGACGGACAGACAGACAACGAACAAACCAACACGAGACACAAACCGAGACAAATACACAAAAAAAAAAGGTTTTATGCAAAATTGACTTAATTTAAATAACTAATTAATTAATTACTATATAGGGTATTCAAATATATGTACTTATATATAAATACTGAATAAGATAAGAAAGATAAATATGTAATATGATTGCAATATTTTAACAGGAATTTTAGAGTCAGCTTCATGAGGAAAGTGTCGCCGTAGTCGTAGTAAACTTTAGTACTCCATTATCTGTCATCTGTCAGCTGTCATCTCTCATCTCTTATCTCTCATCTCTCATCTCTCATCTCTCATCTCTCATCTCTCATCTCTCATCTCTCATCTCTCATCTCTCATCTCTCATCTCTCATCTCTCATCTCTCATCTCTCATCTCTCATCTCTCATCTCTCATCTCTCATCTCTCATCTCTCATCTCTCATCTCTCATCTCTCATCTCTCATCTCTCATCTCTCATCTCTCATCTCTCATCTCTCATCTCTCATCTCTCATCTCTCATCTCTCATCTCTCATCTCTCATCTCTCATCTCTCATCTCTCATCTCTCATCTCTCATCTCTCATCTCTCATCTCTCATCTCTCATCTCTCATCTCTCATCTCTCATCTCTCATCTCTCATCTCTCATCTCTCATCTCTCATCTCTCATCTCTCATCTCTCATCTCTCATCTCTCATCTCTCATCTCTCATCTCTCATCTCTCATCTCTCATCTCTCATCTCTCATCTCTCATCTCTCATCTCTCATCTCTCATCTCTCATCTCTCATCTCTCATCTCTCATCTCTCATCTCTCATCTCTCATCTCTCATCTGTCATCTGTCATCTGTCATCTACCATCTACCATTTGTCATCTGTCATCTGCCATTTCCCCTCACTCACTCCATCTCTCTATCTATATATCTATTCTTCTCTCCATTGGCTATCCTATCTGTCTCTCTATTACACTATAGCCTCCCTATATTAAGACAGTTTGAATTGAATTAAAACAAAAACAAAAAACACAAATGTCATGACGAAGATAGCAAAAATGACAACAACAACACAAACAAACAGTAATTCTAAAAACATATAATTTATAGAGTACGAGTTAAATAATAAATATTAATAATAAATATATGTATAAGTATTAAATATGTATGTGTATAAGTATTGGAAGTGAAGAACAACAATTTTTGCATTGTGATATTATCAAAGATAACGATGATGATGATGATGATAATGACGAATAATTTGTTAAGAAAACAATAATAGTTAGTCTTGTAATACGAAAGATGGATGGTGTGATAACTAAAAAGTAGGGGGTCTTTTTTTAAGGCTTTGATACAAGTTACTGTTAAGCATTTTCATTTAAATTGACATTTATTTTATTTGACACTCTCTTAAAAATTACTATTAGGCCGTAAAAAGATCTGATGACAGTTTTCTTCAGCATTTCTGGATCATACTTCATACACTACAAAACTTATTACCATGCCTTTCTGTGAATGCGCGGCCTTTAAATCCGATAAAGACCACAAGACCAGCTACTAAGGGAAGTCTCGCTTGATCTTTCCTTACAACTATGACATTAAAGCATTTCATAGTCATTTTGAAATCTATACCTCTTATAATTTGGTGTTTAAGAATCCATGTTTTTTCGGAGATCTTTGGGAGATAACTAATTGGTAAAGCTCTTAGAATGGCCGTTTACTGTTTAGTCAATCAAAGAAAATTGTAACAATCGTAACATTACAATTATTATAGGGTTGAATATTTCAATAAATATTTCAATAAACAATCATTGCCATTCAATGCATACTTTTAGTCTTAACTGCTTTAGTTATTATTGCAACAATCATTAACATTAATTGCATACTTTTGGGTTTAACAGATTTAAATATTGTTGAAACAATCATTTGAATTTTTTACATACTTTTAGAGTTTAATCCTAAATATATACTGCAACAATCATTACATTTAATTGTCTACTTTTAGGGTTTTATCCATTAATATGCATTATAATAATCGTTACATTTCATTGCGTACTTTTAAGATTAAGACATTTAATAAATGTTGCAACAATCATTACTTTTCATTGTATACTATAAGGATTTAATCCTTTAATATTTTTCAACAATCATTGCATTTCAGTGCATACTTTTTTTATTGAATCCTCCAATGAATACTGCAACAATCATTAGATTTCATTGTAAGGATATAATCCTTGCAAATATCATTAAATATTATTGCATACTTTCATGGCTTAATCTTTTTATATTTTGTAGCAATCATTAGATTTTATTGCATAGTTTTAGGGTTTACTCATTTAATAAATATAGCAACAGTCATCTCATTTTATTGCATAATTTAAGGGTTAACTCATTTGACAAATATTGCAATAATCATTAGATTTCATTGCATAATTTAAGGGTTAACTCATTTGACAAATACCGCAACAATCATTACATTTCATTGCATACTTTTAGGGTTAAATTGAATGAAATATCACTTTTGGTAGAAATTTTATGGAATTGGAAGTATAGTATACTGCCTTGAGATATGGCTCTTTAAAAATTAAGTTTATTAGAATGTGGAAAATGCCGTCTTTCTTTGTCAACTTTCCGATTCCTTTCTTTCATGTAAATCTTCGTCGTTTGAAAAGAGAACTTGATTGTCAGATTTCATTGAGTAAACTTAACTCCACGAAAGAGAAGTTGGTATACTCAGAAAAAATAGCTTTGATATTTCTGCCTCTATATTGAAAAAAAAATCTCCGAACAGGTATAGCGCCTCTGATATTTTGGTTCCAAGAACTAAGGTCCTATCTCCTATACATTGGTATAGCAGACCAGACTTTCAACATAGTCTGTCTAGATTCAAAATTTCTAATTCATCACAGAAATTTTGTGAAAGGCTCTGACCGTGCAAAATGTAAAAATTTTGACGAACTTTGCTTGGCCTTAAGTCCTATAAGCTCAAGCTTATGAATGCAAGTTACATCATTTGCGTTTTCTTTTGCTGATTAGGCTTTAGAGCGTTTCTTCTCTTTCTTGAGGTCTTCATTGTTACAGTACAGACTTGGTAATTCGAACAAATGATAAATCGATCGTAATATTATCTTGTAACATGATAGCTCATCTCAAAGCTGGAACACTGTTTTTCTGTCTCTTCCTTGTTTTGTGAGTAGTTACAGTTTAAAGTATTTTTCAAAAGCCTTTGAGAGTTCTTATGCAGAAACTTCTCCCTTTTTTTAATAAGATTGTTATGTTTATTAACTGTTTATTAGAAATAATTATAAGACGCTGTTTTTATAGGAAAAATAATGACCACAAAATAGAACTCAGTAATTCGAATTCCTCCGTAATTTAACTTAGGTAGCTAGCTAAGCGTTCAAGTTACCAAGTCTGTACTGTAATCAAATAGTTCGCATATGACGTGAGCCAAATCTAGCAGAGATGTCAAAAACTCCATTGTAAAAATAAATTGGCGCAATAGAGACTCCATAGGTATACATCAAAAAAATTCTGGTACACAAGTGGCGCTTGGAAGGGACATTGATTCTTCCAAAAATAACATCTCGTCCCTGAATCAGTAGGCGCTTTCGAGATGCGGAGGGCTCCGTATATTCCATGTCCTTAGTAACTCGAACACGATTGCTTGCTAAGTAATCGGAGAACTATCTCAATTTTTCTGAGACAAAATTATTTTGTTTTCGCTCTCTCACTTCACATTTTCAGTTTTTGTTACTGAGCTGACAGATAGTTGAAAATGTTGTTCGACTGAATGCAATCCTCTTCACTGAAGAGAAAGAGAAAATGATCTATAAATATTTCTTGATTAAGAAATGGACCTGTCAGTTTACATTTGACACCTTTTGATTATGCTGCTGACGCCATAGAAGACACCACCACAAACATTATTTGTGTTAGGCGTGAGTTAAAAGGTAAACGTCAAAAATGCTCTCCGTCGACACTAGTCGAGATGTGATCAAACTGTCGTTATATCAATCTTTCGAATAAAATAAAACTCTTAATTAAAAATTTATTTTTTGTATAATTTCTTTTTTATAAC
This sequence comes from Nephrocerus scutellatus, assembly GCA_947095585.1. NCBI lineage: Eukaryota > Metazoa > Arthropoda > Insecta > Diptera > Pipunculidae > Nephrocerus > Nephrocerus scutellatus. The sequence continues at coordinate 92,349,718 of OX352764.1, forward strand.
GCACACACCCTTTATTATGCGAGTGCTGTAAAAACTATCAAAGTATTATTCAATTATTATTAAGCAAAAAAAAATAAATTAATTTAAGTAAAGTGATGACAACAAAAAAACAAAAAGACAACTTTTAGAAAGAAAAAAAAAATACTTTACTGCAATAACTTTTTTAAACAATAAACACAATAAACAGAAATACAAGTCAGTCATCAATATAGTTGCCCACGGGCCCCGTAAATAATAATAACTTTTCGTATTCTTTTAGCACAGACAAAGAAAAAATAGTAAAAAAATACACTAAAAAAAATTATGGTATAAATGTCTTAATATTACATAGAAAAAAGCAACTTAAAGAAAAACCAAAACATTACCAAACTACAGAAGTTATTAAAAATTGGTGTCTATGTGAAATATAACGGTTATACAGGGCCTTTCAAATTGAGTGGATGTTGTTTTGATTTCTTTATAAACAAACATCGATTCGGGAACAACAATTGATTGATAATAAAAGTAAAAGTTGTATCATTTCAAGAGGGAGAGTAATCGGTGGGAGGAGATGTAACTCCTAACTGGAAGGCTTCCTTGCAGTGTTGACATTTTTATACGTCCAGCGGCTCCATTTTCTTGAAGTACTTAGTACTTGAAGAACAACCTCATTGTCATTCATTGCGATCGTTTGTTTATATATGTCTATGTACTATTCTTAAGATATTCTGACATAGCCGCATATCGAAACAATAACTCTTTTCGAGAACGGTTCAGAAAGCTGTACGCAATAGTCTGACGAAGAAAAAGGCAATGTATTCGGCACTTATAATATTTCTTTACAAAATATGCCCACTTACTCACACTGGCAGAAGTGTGGGTTGCAGCAACAACAAACTAGGCGCTAAACCGTAGAAGAGGAATCAATAGCGATATGAGTGTAGTACAGGGAGTTACAGCACATTTCCGGACGCGAGAACGCGAGAACGCGCAAGCGTGGTCCCAACGTCCCAATGTCCCAAAAGTTTTGAACTTCTTTCGTAACTTTGTGCGTCAACTGCCAATGGCGATTATTTGATAATGAAATGGATGGCAATTTTTTTTACCTTCGATTTCATTTGTTAAAATTATTCATCACCTTTATTTCGAAAAAAAATTCGAACATATTTCGTAATTTTCTATGTCAACTGTCAACTGTCAACGGGCGATTATTTGATCATGAAATGGATGGCGATTTTTTTACTTTCTATTACATTTTTTAAAATTATTCATTACCTTTGTTTCGAAAAAAAATTCGAACATATTTCGTAATTTCCTAAGTCAACTGTCAACAGGCGATTATTTGATCATAACATGGGTTTACAATTTTTCTACTTTCCATTTCTATTTTCAAAAAATAAATTATCACTTTTTCTTTACTCAAGAGACATTATTTCGACAAGGTTTCGAACTTCTTTCGTAACTTCGTACGTCAACTGTGAATTAGTGATTATTTGATCAATTGTTCCTACTTTCTATTTCCATTTTTAAAAATTAAACATCACCTTATTTTTTTCAAGAGACTTTATTTCGAAAAAATATCGAACTGCTTTCGTAACTTCGATCATAAAATGGATTTACAATTTTTCTACTTTCCATTTCTATTTTCAAAAAATAAATTATCATCTTTTCTTTACTCAAGAGACTTTATTTCGAAAAAGTTTCGAACTTCTTTTGTAACCTCATGCGTCAATTGTTAATTGTTGATTATTTGATGATGAAATGTATGTCAATTTTTTATACTTTCTATTTCCATTTATAAAAATTAATCATAGCCTTTTTTTTATTCAAGAGACGAAAAAATATCGAACTGCTTTCGTAACTTCGTAAGTTCATTGTCAATAGGCGATTTTTTGATTTTAATATTGATGTCAATTTTTTCAACTTTCCATTTATATTTTCAAAAAACTAATTATCACCTTTTCTTTACTCAAAAGATTTTATTTCGAAAAAATCGAACTTCTTGCGTAATTTTCTTACGTCAACTGTCAATGAACGATCATTTTATCATTAAATGGCTGTCAATTTTTCTTACTTTCAGATTCTATTTTCCAAAAATAAATTATCACCTGTTCTTTACACAAAAGACTTTATTTTGAAAAACAAAATTCGAACTTCTTTCGTAATTTCCTAAGTCAACTGTCAATGGACGATAATTCGATCATAAAATCGATGTCAATTTTTTCTAGTTTTCATTTCTGTTTTAAAAAAATAAATTATCACCTTTTCCTTACTCCTTTTTTTCGAAGATAATTCGAACTACTTTCGTAATTTTTTTACGTCAACGGCCAATGGGCGAATATTTTATCACAAAATGGATGTACATTTTTTCTATTTTCCATTTCTGTTTTAAAAAAATAAATTATCACCTTTTCTTTACTCCTTTTTTTTCGAAGAAAATTCGAACTTCTTTCGTAATTTTTTTACGTCAACTTTCTATGGGCAATTATTTTACCACAAAATGGATGTACATTTTTTCTACTTTTTATTTCTATTTTTAAAAATTAATCAAAACCTTCCCTTATTCAAGAGACTTTATTATGAATAAAAATTCGAACTTCTTTCGTAATTTTCTAAGTCAACTGTCAATGGGCGAATTTTTTTTATCATAAAATAGATTTTCATTTTTTCTTCTTTCTATTTCCTAACTCAAGATTTTTTTTTGGTGCAAGACTTTATTTCGAAAAATTTCGTCCTTTTTTCGTAATTACTTACGTCAACTACTGTCAAATTGAATGTAAATTTATGTCAGCAAGAACAACGAAAGCAAAGCAAAGCAAAGCAAAGAAAAATCCTCTTAATTTGAAGGACCCTTTATATAAACAATTTAATATATATATTATATATACATACAAAAATTACTTAAAGGAACAAAATTACAAAAATCAAAGACAAAGACCAAGATGATAAGAACACAAAAAAAAAAAAACATTTAACCACAATAGCAACAACAAATACTTATTCACAATAACAACTAATGGAGTTTCATTTCTTTATTTCACTTTAGGCCAACATTTTTCTTCTTTTGAACAAAATTACACTTTAGGTAAGGAAAGCTTAGGTGCACCTCTGGGAAAGACTGACTGCAAAAGCAACAAAAAGCTAAATTCACGACTCATTCATTTGTTACGAATTTGTTAAAAAATTTTAAAGAAAAAAAGAACTCGTTTTCATTGTTCGGAAAAGATGATTGTTATTGAAAATTATTATGAAATTCTACTAAGAAATTAAGAAACACTCACACACTCACACACACACCACAAACAAAAACTAAGAGAAATCCTTACAAAAAGGTTTCGCCTTTTTTGCATATCAACTCAAATGGAAATAAAAAACAAAACAAATACCGAATTATTATTATAAATTTAATCAAAATTAATATGTATATGGATATGTGTAGATAACCACGTTGAGTATCAGTTAAAGATAACGAAGGCGGAGAATTGTAAATTATTACGTTTTATCGGACTAAATTCCTCGAGTTTCTTGTAAATGAAAATTCAAAGTTTTTCTATTAAGTTGAGTGATATCTCCAATTAATTAATTTGAGTAAAAAAAAACAACATTTTGTATCCATTTTATAAACTGTACACTACATATACACAACAACACACATTCATGCATGAACCCATGTGAAAACATCATACATACTGAACAACAAAACAACAAGAAATACTCAAAAATGTGAATTAAATAAAAAAAATATTAGCAATTAATAATTAACGAAACATAACAAGAAATATGAAATATTTAACTATTTGACTATATTATGAAATAAAGCAAGAATTTAAAAATAAAAATCTAACCAAAAAGTTGTTTGCTTTTGATCCATTTGAGGACGTTTTTTGCCAATTGAAGACAGAGGTTTCGTTGGACAACCCAATGGCGGTCAGCCATTAGCAGAATAGGACGAATAACAAAGAATGCTCTGGAATTGCATGTGGCCGCAACCATCTCTGACAGGTGGAAGTGCTATCAAACCTCCACGTGGTGGCGTCGGCAAATACAGGCAAAGCTAAATGATCCAGCTAGTAAGGTTGGCGCGAGGCCAATAACACCGCCCGTAAAAAACGTTATTATGGAATCCAAAATCAGACTCCGATACACTGATGAATGACGACGACCACGGCAATGAAAACTGCTAAACGATGTACGTTCACTGTATAGAGCTCGAGCTGCACAGCAGCTAGGTAGCCGATACCATGTCCAAATATAATGCAGACATAATAGCAATCCAGGAGATGCGATGGACGGGGAATGGTGTCTTACAAAAATCAGAATATGACATTTATTACAGCTGTGGGGCAAGACATCATATGCTCGGGGTCGGGTTTCTAGTCAGCAAAAGAATGAAACCCACCGTTATCGGCTTTAAAGCAATAAATGAACGGCTATGCACCCTTCGCGTGCGGGGCAGATTTAAAAACATGATGATGAAAAAGAAGAATTCGTTGATTAATTCGAACAGGAACTGCATGCCTGTCCTCAGTATGACGTAGAAATCATTCTGAGGGATATAAAGGTCAAAATAGGTAGGGAGCCAGTGTTCAGGCAGTACATTGGCACCCATAGCTTACACGAGAACACTAACGACAGTGGACAACTAGTCATAGGAGATGGCAGCAAGCAATTCGTTGCGAGCTCAAGAACTGTGCGTTAAAATATCCACGAAGCCATTATCCCAGTATCTCCCGATGGAGCCACCACGCAACCAGATAGGCCAAGTGTTGAACTTGATGACGGTAAGAACGTACCGAGGTGCCAACGTCGACTCGGACCACTATCTTGTTTTGGTATGATGCTCCGAGCGCGGATTGCATCATCACGAAAGAGAGCATCCGCGAATCAGATTCGAGTCAACACGGCTGCCCTTCGCAACGAAGAGACCAGAAACAACTATGGTCAAGCGATAGAACTCGCCCTAAATCCAAGGAGAGTAAGTTCTGTGGCTGTGATGAGAAGAAGAGAAATGGACACGCCTTAATAATACTGCTGACTTAATCTTAGGCAGTAGTCGTAGAGATCGGAACAACTGGTTCGATGGCGAGTGAAAGCTAGCGACTGAACTGTAAGAAAGTTGCGTACCGAGCAATCCAACAATCTCATAGAACGCGGGCACGCGAAGATGAATATAAAGAGCTCAGAAGTTATGGAAAAAAACAGTTCACCGGCGAAAGAAAGCAGCCTGAGAGAAGAATCTCGTCCGTGAACTAGAACAGTACAGAGAGCAAGGACCGCACCAGGCGCGGAAGTTCTACCAGAGTCCAGTGAGCAATATACACCGCGTTGTACATACTGCAGAGACAAAGAGTGTAATCTGATCGCCGCTCTTAAAGGTTTCTTAGAGCGCTTGCGGTCCATGGCCTAGCTTCTCGCGACCATTTTTGTTGCGCATTTTATATTTTTGGACACAAATGGAAGGGACCTACAATTTAAGGCCCACATAGACGTAGTTAGCAGAGCGATAAATCGGCTCAAAAATAATAACGCCCAGGGATCTGATGGTATCCCAGCGGAGCTAATTAAATCAGGAGGCCATGCAATACACCAAGCAATTCATGAACATCTTTTTATAGACTTTGGAGCCGCCTATGATAGCAAAGCCAGAGTAGAACTTTCTAAAGCCACAAGAGGATTCGGCATCCCAAATAAACTGACACGACTATGTATGTTGATCATGACCAATATTATAAGCCAAGTAAAAATATCCGGAAGACTATCAAGCCCATACAACATCTATAACGGGCTCCGACAAAGGGATGGACTGGGTTGCGTCCTCTTCAACCTGGCATTGAAGAAAGTGATACGAGACTCTGACGGAACGGCGAGAGGAACAATCCTACATAAGTCCATTCAGATACTGGCTTACGCAGACGACATTGACATCGTTGGAAGAAATCGAAGAGCTGTACAGAAAGCTTTCATCCAGATCGAGCAGGCGGCACGAAATCTGGAGCTGCACATAAATGAGAGCAAAACAAAGCATATGGTGGCACAACGTCTGCAAGTAGAAGATCCAACATTGGTTCCTCAATTCAAATAGTGGAGCGCGAATTTGAAGTGGTGGGGATCCTTCAACTATCTCGGGTCAACTGTAGCAGCCGATAACAGCATGGAACCAGAAATACGCGCACGGTTGCTTAAAGCTAACAAAGCCTACTATAGTCTGTCAAGACTCTTCAAATCCAGGAACTTAACCATAACATCCAATCTGCTGGTATATAAGACGATGGTCAGTACTTACATATGGATACGAGACTTCGTTGCTTAGCAAAAAGCATTCTGACCTCTTAGCCGCGTTTGAGAAAAAAGTCTTACGGAGAATTGTTGTCCCCGTATGTGAGGAAGGACGATTTCGGAGACTCTATAATGATGAGATCTACGAGCGTTACCGCGATGTCGACATCGTGAAGAGAATTAACATCGGTAGGCTCCGGTGGGCGGGACACATAGTTCGCAGCGAAGAGCGAAGAGGATCCTTTGTGGTAGGATTTATGGTGGCAGGCCAAGCCTACGCTGGAAGGATGGCGTACACCAGGACGCCCAGAGTTTAGGGATGCCAAACTGGGTGACATCGGCTCAAAATCGGAACCGGTGGAGAGATTTTTTTGCGGGAGGCCAGGACCGGACACCGGTTATAGGGCCAAATATGATGATGATGATGAATTGGCCAATTACCGGTTGGAAGAAGATGAGAATTTAAAAAAAAAAATCATCTTTTCCGACGAAGCTCGTTTTCGTAAATTTCTATTCATCTTTTGCATTTCTCGGTACGCAACATTCTTACGTTCAGTCGTTAGCTTACAATCGTCATCGAACCAGTGGTTCCGATCTCTACGACTACTGTCTAAGGTGGAGTCAGCAGTACTAACGACAATATTCTTAAGGCGGGTCCATTACTCTTCTACGCCTGACATCTCAGTCCCAGGAATTACTCTCCCAGCAGCTGTGCTGAATCGAATCTAATTCGCGGATTCAGTCTTTCTTGATGATGCAATCAGCACTCGGAACACCATACCAACAAGATAGTGACCTCGGTACGTTCGTATTGAATGAAGTGATGAATGATTGTTGCATATTTATTTCATATACATTTTTAAAACGAACTAAAAGTTGCCGCACCTCTTAATACCACTTTCAAACAAGTACTAAGTGTAATGAGTAAAGCAAACCCTGCAATAGTGTTGCCATTTTGATAAAACGTTTGTGTTTTTATTAATTAAGAGAGGAGGTTCTAGTCATTGCTAAAGCACATTTGGCTTTGATATAAAATTGGTTGGAATATCCACTAACCGATTCCCTTATTTAAGCAAAATTCTGGTAATTTGAAGCTAATAAAGAAACTATTTCCATTATAATTAAAGTAACACATACAAAAGGGATTTATATTTAGATTTCGATGAAAAATACGCTTGTACATGTAAACTGGAAGAATTGTGATTGATCATAATATTCATAATGAAATACAGGAATTACATTTTAATGTTAACGAAAGATTTATATGGATTAAGAAAATCCGCTTTTCAAAGCTCTGTTCTAGTAAAACAGGTTCAGTCCGAATTTTTCTCACTTTCGGTTCAACGATTTAAAATTTAGGTAAAATACTGGTTTTTGTCACTCTACTCCCAAGGGTTGAACTGTTCACAGTTAACTTCGAATCGTTTATAGCATATTTTCGGATTATTTTTCGACGGTTTAGTGAGAATGCAAACCGAAAAGAAGCCAATCTACGAACCTCCAACCGTTCCTTTCCGAATGGAAAATTCAAATATTAATAGCTCTTTCGATTTGCAGGATAGAGTTAAAATTTCTCTCTCGTGTTTTCGGTTGGGCGTTCTATTCGCAAACTATACCCGGGGTACGGTTTGATTTTGCGTTTTATTTGCATGGTTTTGTAACCAACACTGTAACTTTGCTACCCGTCGGCAATCGACGGGTATGGTTTCGTTTACTCAGCAAGAAGGCGAAGAGAGAGCAAGCAGACTAATTTCTCAGTTCATTCACCACGAAAACCATGTCATTTCATTAGCATACCCGTGGATATGGTTTTGGTTATGGTTTAACGTAATCTAAAAGAGGCATAAAATAAAAAAACAACCATTTGTGTGCAACGTTTGGCTCATTTGAAAAAGATGAATATGACAGCCCCTTTACTTTAATATTTTTACAAAAACTGTTGTCACCGGAGATACACATACACAAGTTGTATGGGAGCCCCCGACATTGAGCCCGATAACTTCAAAATTTCAATAGGATAGTGTGTTGACATCGGATATACACATGTGTTGAAAATTTTGCAGAAAAGCTGGCTAATTTTTAAAAAAATGTAATGGACCTCACGGCCCTCAGGGCCCGGTCTTTCCAAAAATTTTACAAAAAGTTTTGTCCAATGGAGATGCATATGTCTTCAAAATTTTAAGAAATCGGGCTGATATTTTTTATTAAATTTGTATGGGCCCACTTGGGCCTCAGGCTCGTTCACTCGCTCGATTTGTCAGCAGAGACACACCCCAAGAGGAGGTGTCTTTGGAACCTGACGGTGTATATGAGCTGCTGGTTTGCCTGAGGGGGAAGGGCTGCGGAATGATCGCCAATGCGGACGACGTTGCCATAGCCGTCGCAGGAAAACACCCATACACCTTGAAAGAACTTCTGCAGAATGCTCTTAATAAGCTAATAAGCTGGTCAGGTCTAGGGGTAAACCCCCAAAAAACCGAAAGTGTCCTCTTTACGAGGAAGTACAAAATCCCACTCGTCAACCCTCCGTCCATCAAGGGCACAACCTTGACTTTCTCCAATAAGGCCAAATATCTTGGACATTTTCTGGATAGGAAGCTGAGCTGGAAACCCAACATACAAGAAAGAGTCCGTTAAGCCAAAGTGGCACTCTTCTCAAGCAAAAAAGCCATAGGAAGTAAATGGGGTCTTCAACCCCCTCACTCATTGGCTGTACACAGCAGTAGTCAAACCTATTTTACTATACGGTGTGGCTGTTTGGTGGACTGCATTAAATAAAGCGATCAATCACGACAAACTAAGCAGAGTCCAAAGATCAGCTTGTCTTTGTATGAGCGGAGCGCTTCCTACAACTCCCTCTGCTGTACTGCACATTCTGCTCAACCTTGCTCCACTCGATATCTTCGGAAGACAACTAGCTGATGCAAGTGCGGCTACTCGCCTCGCCTCAGAGCAATCTCTCAGTGGACCGTGTATGATTTCGGCAACTCTTTTATCCTGAATTCAGTCAGGACTTCACTTGTCAACTTAGACTACACCCATCCGCAGCTCCACTTCAACAAAAACTTCCAGGTCACCATCCCATCCAGGTCTTCTGGAAGGAAGGAAGGAATCTACTTGGAAAATTAAGGGATTCACTTCTAAACAGACGGGTGGAAAACTGATGAAGGGGTTGGGGGTTGGCGGAGGTGTCTTTTCAAAAAGACTAAATCTAAGTCTCTCTTTCCGTCTTCCTGATCACTGTAGTGTTTTGCAAGCTGAAATCATAGTTATTAAGGAAGCCTTGTCTTGGCTGAAGAGTTATGTTATATCTGTTAAGGATATCCATATTTTCTCGGATAGCCAGGCTGCGCTTAAGCCCATGGAATCAGTTTCCACGAATTCCTTTCTAGCCCGGAATTGCCTATCGTCTTTTGAGGAGATGGCGGAGCAGTTAAACATTCACCTGTGCTGGGTGCTGGGGCATAGAGGCATTACAGGTAACTGTATGGCCGATGAACTCGCCAAACATGGAACCACACACTACCCCTATTGCCTGAATATGGTTCACTAGGCATGCCGATCGCTACGTGTTTAAACGGGAGGCTATAGTAAAAACTAATTAAAGATGGTCAAACGGTACAACTTACATAGCAACGAAACAAATCTGGCCCAAGCTAGATCCGAAACGCTCCAAGTGTTTGATCTCTCAAAACAGACTGTACATTAGTGGTATTATAGGTGTCATAACTGGACAGTGTCTCATCGGCAAACATGCAGAAGGACTAGGAGTCTTTTCCAACGATTTTTGCAGAATCAGCATGGATGAGGAGGAGGAGGAAACCACTCTCCATCTACCTTGTACGTGCACAGCCCTCTCGAATAGGCGGAAGCTCGATCTGGGAGCGTTCTTTTGCAACGACCTCAACCATCTAACCCATATTGACATTAATAGTCTCTTGCGCTTCATACGAAGGTCGAAGTGGTTCAACGAGTAGGCGTGGAAATATTCCTAGATCCTTGTGGTATCACAACGGACCTTCACTGGTCTAAGTGCGTCGGTTTTGACTGACGGCCACTTCAACCTAAACTAACCTTTGTCCATCGAAAATACACATGTACTTAAAATTTGAAGATGTCGGGCTAATTTAACAAGCAAAATGTATGGGTACCCCTCGGGCCTCGGGGCCCTTCACTCCAAAAATTTTATAAAAAGTTTTGTCCATCGGATACACAGATGTGTTTAAAATTTTAAGAAAATCGGGTTAATTTTTAAAAAAAAAAATTGTATGGGGCCTCACAAAACCGGTGCCCGGGGTCTCCAAAATTTTGTACAAAAAGTGTTGTCCATCGGATATACGAATATGTACAAAATTTGAAGAAAATCGCATTAATTTTTGCTAAAAAATTTGTATAGGGCCTCACGACCCTGGGGCCCGGGGTCTTCAGAATTTTTATAAAAAGTGTTTTCCATCGGTGAATTTGAGAGCCCCGGGTCGTTTGGCACCCATACAAATTTTAAAAGAAAGTGTCGTCATCGGAGATATGCATGTGTGCAAAGTTTCAATGAAATCGGACTTTGGGAAGTGGGTTAAAAATTGATTGCAAGATGCCACGACAAACTTTCATGAGATGAATACAACATTCTTGACCTAAGCGTAGCCTCTTCAGTTAGCAGGATTGTGATATAATTGACCTTTGTTGCATCCAATGTTTGTACATCTACTGAGTTGTTCCTCTACATTGCATTCGAAGCAATGCAAGCGTTGGTGGCCATTCTCTACACAATATATCCTGACCATCGCAAAGGTCCAGTACGCCGTTTCTGGACAGGTCGTTTTGGCTCTTCATTGAACCTTCTTCTTCAATGTATACCACATTTACATATTCCCAAGGGGTTTCTTTTCAAAATGGCGGCATTCCCCTTCGAAAGACAGTAGAGTAGAGTAGGACTGCGATAATGAAAGTATCCTTAGTAACCTGAGAGATTCTTATCAATTGCAGCTGCTTTGAATCATCTGCGCAGTCATTCACTGTAAAATAAGAATACTAATTAGTCAGCGGTCGGTCCTTTTCAACACGTTCCAATATCCGATGTAATCGAATGTTCAACCTTTTGGCAACCACCAAGTGATGACCTTCATAAAAAATCTAAGACTCAACTATGAATGGAAGTCCGTCCTTGTAGATGTATATGAACAACCCTGAAATTGACACATAATACCATACGGCAGGCAGACCGCATTATCAAAGGATAATAATGATAATCCTGTCAACACAATTATTAGGGCGAGACATTAGAGCTGACATTTTACCTGATGGTGGCACACGTGTTTAATGGCATTTGCATTACAGAGGAAGGTAGTTCTCTGCATAAGAGGGTAGTTTTCCGAATGATAGGCCACCCTTTTATGGTAATGTCCAAAATCACCAAAAACCATGCTTATGTCCGCTTCATCTTTCACTGTCTCGCAAGCCACATAATTGCCTCTGCAGGATGCATAGGGTGACACTTTGTAAGTCTGCTGTAACCGTCGTCTATTGCTTAACAGAAATATTAAAAAAAAGACAGACCATCGTCCTCAGGGATTCTCCTCATCCGATAGCTTCTACTGCTACTCTGTATTGGGTAATTGGTAAAAGGAGCAAGCCAGCTAAATCCGAGCCAACAATTTAAGGGTGCAATGTACTCATTTGGAAAATTTAGGAAAAATAACCATAATGAGTAGATTGGATATCATTTTCGGTGGGGGACGAGTCCAGTGCACTTGGCACAGCGCGGCACCTTACCGAGATTGCCACTTGAGAATTACTCAAAACTCAAAGGTAGGGCGGTAATTTGCATATTGTAGTCACTTTCTTAACAAAATTAATGAATTCTCTTCTCAGTGTATTTGCCGAATATGATATCAGCAGCAAAATGTCGGAAAAATGTGTGGATACCCCTTTAGGTTGTGTTTTTCTAAGATCTCTGTCAGATGTGCAATACAAGGACTGTAATCAATGCAATTGCATTAACGCGGGATGGAGATCAAAGGATAACATTCATTTTTTTTTATCTGGTGGCTAATTTAGTGGAACATGAAAGGGGGGTAGGCATTTGTTATCCTCAGCAGAAAAGGCAATCCAAAAAAACAACAAAAATTAAATGTACTGGATAGGGGGATGAAAAGTAAAGCGAGACACAACCCATCTATAGTGCTGAAGACATAACCAAGGGCAAATTACCCATTATTGAAGCAACTTGGGCTGATAAATTGGACAGTGAAATTAATACGTTCGAGAAATCAATGAACGTGGCTCTGAAAGCCTCTTGCCCAATCAGTCGAAGTAAAAAAGTTCACCCTCCGTGGTGGAGCCAAGAGCTTAGTAAACTTAGGAGTATGACTAGGTCGATCTTCAATATCTGATATACCAACTAATACTGGCAGCCTTATAAAGATTGCTTAAAAAGGTACAAGAAGGCCATCAAAGAAGCCAAGCGACGCTCTTGGATGGACTTCTGTCAATCAATTGAAACTACCAAGGAGTCTGCTAAAATTTGCAAGATTCTGGCCAAAGAGAGCACCTGTCCAACTTTCATCAAGAAAGCTGACGGTGGCTGGACGGCATCTGCGGCAGAATCCCTGGATCTTCTCATAAATATACAATTCCCCAGCAGCAGCTTTGAATGCGCAGATAACTTGTAAAGGTTGCATGCTGAGCATATGGTCTCTCGTGATGTAGTGGATAACATCATAAGCCGGGAAAAGGTTTCCTGGGCTTAAAGAAGTTTTTCGGCTTATAAGTCTCCAGGGCTGGATGGCATACAGCCGATTATGCTACACATGTCGCTGGAGCTGTCAACTTCCCGGCTGTATCCTACTCAATTATGTCCCCTGGAGAGCTGGAGAGGAGTTCGGGTGGTTTTCATACCCAAAGCAGACAGAAAAATCTGGCATGAATCAGCAAAAGATTTTGGGCCGCTAAGTCTCTCATCGTTCTTGCTAAAGGCTCAGGAAAGATTTCTAGATCATCATAGCAGGCAACGATTTGAAGTCATACAAGCATCGAGATCATGAACACGCATATCTCAAGGGCAGGTCCACGGAGACTGTCCTCCATGAGGTGGTGCGAACGACTGAGCACACGATCAACTACAAGCAGTTCAGGTTAGCCATCTTTTTATATATAGAAGGGGCTTTCAACAATGCTCACATTGAGGCCATTAAGGAAGCTCTGACCCAGTCAGGAGTGGAATCCTTCTTTACGCAATGGATCGTATCCATGCTCGGCAGTAGGATTATAGGTACATGCTAATCTTGGCAGCTGTAATATTACCAAACGAGTCGACAGAGGCACCCCCCAAGGAGGGCTAATCTTTCCCTTACTATGGCTGATGGTTATTAATGATATGCTACTAAAACTTCAGATCAGAGGATAGGACAAAGGCAGTTGCGTATGCAGATGACGTGGTGATACTCGTATTATGCCAGTACCTTTCCGTGATCAGTGAAGTCACGGAAAGGGCCCTTGGTAAAGTCAGCTCCCGGGCAACAAGATGTGGCCTTGAAGTCAACCCTGGTAAGACCGAAATGGTTTTGTTCACCACTAAATCGAAGATACCGGCCTTTATCCTTCCAAATCTCAATGGGAAAAGTCTAAGACTTACCACCACCACCAAATATATCGGAGTGATCTTAGATAGGAAGCTTAACTGGAAGGCTAATATAGATAACAGCGCTAAGAAAGCATGCGTGTCCCTCTATCACAGCAAAACCATCGGAAGGAAATGGGGTCTTCAACCAAAAATGGCTCTCTGGCTGTACACAGCTGTTGTACGACCAATTCTCACCTATGGATCGCTGGTTTGGTGGCCAGCGATGAAGAAGAAGTATAATGCGACCAAACTTAGCAGGTTACAGCGATCAGCAGCAGCAGACATTACAGGAGCTCTACGGTCTTGCCCGAACGAAGCCCTTAACACCATCTTGAACCTACAACCTCCTGACATATTTATCAAGTATGTTGGGACGTGCAGTGCAGTACGGCTCAGAGAATCTGGGTGGTTTGCTAATAGACTACAATATACTGCAGACAGTACCTGAAGGCAAGATACCATCATCTACTGATTACTGCATCCCTAAATTTAGCTTCAACTCCTCGTTCAGCGTTGAAACTGGAAGGATGGGACAATAGTGAGGCAATATGATGCAACAATATTCACTGACGGTGCAGGTATCTTCTCAGATGCTTTAAATCTGTGAAGGTCTTTCAAGCTATCCGATTTGGCTAGCATCCTTCAGGCAGAGATTCTAGCAATTAGGGAGGCCTGCAGAGCATTAAGGCTCAGAAAAGCACAAATCGTAAGAGTTGGTATTTGTGTTGATAGCCAATCTGCCATAAGGGCGATTTATGCGACTACAATAAACTCGAAATTAGTACATGAGTGCCAAGAAGAATTTGCCTCGATCAGTTAATTACTGGACATCACCATAGTATGGGTGCCGGGGCACAGTAATGTAGAGGGTAATAAGAGCGTGGACGAATTGGCTAAGATGGGCGTCGCTTTGGATACTGGCTCTATGGAGAAGGTTAGCTGTTCAATGAGCTCAGTTAAGGAACAAATTCTCTCCTTCTTTAATACTAAGCCACAGCTCAGGTGGAGCAGTCTGTCGAACTTCGTCATATCGAGATCAATGTGGCCATCCTACAGCAAAAAGAAAACCACCGAGTTGTTATCAAGAACCCGGAAGGATATTGCCAGAGTTGTGGCTATCAGCACTGGCCACTGGTCACTGCTAAGTTGGGTATACCGCACAACAACTTTTGCAGAAGTTGCAAACATGAAAATGAGAAAGAAACTCTCATACACTTCCTTTGCAGTTGTCCGGCATATGTACGTCTATGCGTTTTTATCTGCACTGCTGTTGTTGTTGGCAATAGCATCGTTGAGATCAGTTAAGCTATGTTTGAGCTATGATTGAGATTTGATGAGATGGGTTGGTGTCGAGTTAATTTTCTACATCTACATGAATCAAATAGTCGTGTTTCAGGCAAACGTCTCCAATCTTGTTTGAATACGAAATGGAAAATATCAACTTAGAAGGTGTCGATATAAAGAAAGATCTTCTATGTTTTGGTTTCTATTAACATATGGACAATATGGCCACTCAAATGATCGTTTGCTTTATCAAGAGAAACGCAACCAAATTAACAGATTATATTCCGATCCGTACTCGATCCTTAAAAAACCCTAATTTTATATTTGACAAGTTATTCTCGGGTGCTTTGCTTCCCGCACACGTGAACCCACGCCTTCCTCTTAGCATCGCATGCGGGGTGTTGTACTATAGCGTATCGCCGTATATAAATAAGCACTAAGCACATAGCCTTAGTCTTTCCTTTGGACAGCTATAGTACATCCGCAAATGGAGTATTCCCTTCTTTTCTGATCTGAAGGAGCTTTTAGAGTACGGGATCACCACTCTGAATCGTACCTCAATGCTACAGGTTGGATATAGCTACAAACAACAATTTCTTTTTATGCTATTAGGTCTCTTTAGGACTGTGGCATCAAAACGGCGCACTTGGGACCTCGCTAAGTCGGGGAGGACTGCCACTCTACCTAACTACCTACCTAAGTACAAAACAGTGCACAGGAAGCAGCGTAGCACAGTCGTTATGATGCCACTATATGGCGTGATGTTCGTACAAAATGCAAGACATGAAATGTGTCATGGATTAACGTGAACACCACCAACAGAGGGTATAATTCCACGGTCCTCTTCGGACTTGGATACGTTATACGACAATCAACGTCCATCATAGACTGTATTAACTCATTGGTTAGAGCAGGACCCATCTTAAATCCTTGCCGATCTTTGGTTTTCGACAATCGGTTGAGATATGCAACTCCACAGAGAACGCATCATCGCACCAGGTAACATCAGGACGGTCTTCTGATGTACCAAAGATTTTTGGTAACATCAGGACCTGTACCATGCTAGCGCTCTACCCGCATTTGGGTAGTAAACCACCAGCTACTACGTAGGCCAAGCCAGAATAATACTGGTCCTCAGCCAAAGGTTGGCCCAGACTCAGTTAACCTCCAAGGAGATTAACCTTATCTATGGGCAGCCAACCCCCGTAGTACCAATGCGACCTTGGTGAGATCTGACATCAAGGAACTCAGCTCTTTCAGAATGAGTGCCTGGGCGATTGCAAAGCAGACCCTGACGGCACGTTCGTCCGGAACCTCGTATCCAATCATTTTTCACTAGGATACCACCTCTAATATTCTAGGCCGCCCGGGATAGAAACTATCACAGGGACGAACGCTATTGTACGGTAGGAGCGCTTCATGCTTAAAAACAGCGCCCATTCTGACATTTTTTTAAGAAGCCCCCTAGCCACTATAATCTACCGAGTTAAACCAAGTATCAGACTTATAATAACCAGACGATTAAGTAAGTAATACAGCGGCCCCTCGCGGGAAAATGCAGGACAGAAAGCAGTACAGCGAACAGTGTAGCACTCAGTCAACGCATTCGCTCGATCGTTTTTTCGTCGACTTTAGTTATCTAAATTGGTCGCCACGAAAGGCCCTTTCATTTAAACGAGATAATATTTAGCATATGCTCACTGTTGATAGTCCATTCTAAATATTGGTGAAATAATTTTTGAAATCGGTCCAGTAGTTTCGAAGATTACCTCCTACATACAAACCAACATTATTTCTTTATAATATAGGTATAGATTGGGGATCATATTTATATCCTTCGCTGACCAGACACAACAACTCATTTTTATTTCAATTAGAAAAGCATCATTATGATATTCCTCTTACTCTCTATCAATATTTGATATTTTCGGTTAATGGTTCATTGGCATCCACAAAAGTCTGACTCTCTACATCGTCAATCAATTGACTTTTGATAGAAAGGTTAGGTACCAATATTTGCAGGTAAATATCATGCATAACAAACAGAGAGCAAATTCGTAATAATTTTTGGACGTTTTTCGTGCATTAAGCACAGAACAACATTATCCCAAGTACATTTTATCTATTCGTACAATCAGGTAGCCGAGACCAGACACCGGTTTTAGAGCCAAATATGATGACGATGATGATGGAGATTCGGACAATGAGAGGAGACACATCATCTATCCATCCACCGTCAGCAGCAGTATCAATAAATGAGCAGATGAAATAAATGAGTGGAAACTTTCGATGCACTTATGTGAAGTTTGCATCTACCGGCCCAGCTCCTCCGCAAGCACTCACGAACTTTCATGCTACATAATTGTGTTTCACTATCATGTCACATGTTGTGTGCTGATGCTCACTACCTCCTAAATATATGATGTTAGTCATTTTATGGCTATTATCCTTGCTGCGATTTTTGAATGGATTCCGCTGAATGGTAAGTTCGCTTCATTTTGGCAAATATTCCATAGCTGTCATCCTTATTGTGACAAATGTATGTTTTGGGGTTTATGATTGGTCAACTAATTAAGGAACATCAATAAAGCAAATGTCCTGATAACTATTATTGCTTACCAGAACCTCCATAATATGAAGGCAACGTTGAAAAGGGAAACCCATGAAACAAGAAAAGCGAAAGTTACGGTACAGTAATTACAGTTGCCATATTACAAACTTTCGAACTAACTAACTAACACTTTCTCCTCTCGTCAGCGCCAAAACAAAAACCATTTAACCTGCAAAGATTCAATCATCGTTAATAGCTGCGGCAGCACCCCATAATGTCCTCTCGAGCGTAATCGACTGTTCACTGCATTAATACTCGAATCGGATTAACCGCAACATGCCAAAGAGAATTTATAAAATGGCAGAGAAAAAAAAAACATAAATCTGGCGGCATATGGTGCGACGTGGACGGACGGGCAGACGCAATTTGTGGTATGGCAATAAAAAGGAGTAAAAAATTCCACAATATGTCATGCTTGCATGCAGGCATACACTTACGTTGCATGCGGTCCTTGATGATCCGCAGAAGCGTTAAGAATTCGTTTAGTCGGCAGGTCGGTTGCGGCAACCAAATCCAAAATCCACTTGAAAGTTCGCTCAAGTGCATTAGCACCTTGCAGTGGAACAATTGAATTGGATGGATAACACATGCTGCAATGGATCCCTATGTAAGCCACACGACGACAGACTGACTCCTAAGGGAAAGCATTTCATTCCAATGAAAGGGAAACCATTGTTGTTCTGCTTCTGCAGGCCTGGTTTGTTTGTTTGTTTGAAGTTCGTCCATGAAAGCACCACAACCCATACCATTCACTATATTCCCAATTTGTCAGAGCCTCAGAGACTTAACAAACTAAAAGTGTAGTGATGGAATTCCAGGCAATGTTTCAGTGGGTTTCCATGCGGGTACCAAATGTGAACTACTCACGAATTCTCCCTTCACTCTTCACCGGCAATAATCACCAGCTGTTTCCTTATGCATGCTTTGCTGTGTACTCTGGTTGCTTTGTTATTCCATGATGATGTCCTTTGATTGTTTTCGTTCGGTGGTTCGTCTGTTGTCTTCTGGTTTTTGTCGTCGGCGCAGTTTTCTTTTCTATGTAAACTACCCTTAATGAAGAATTGTGTTACATCAGTGCCGCCTTTAGTCCTTTGGTATGCGGTATTCAGTTTTGTTTTTTTTTCTAAAAGCAGGCAGGATACGTACAGGATAGCAATTTGTGCGATTTTCTTTTGTTTCACTGACTGAACATCGACAGCCACAGACAGTACGATTCCCCGGAGTATACCATGTTGTATTGTAATCTACGAGTGCGTTTTGAGAGATTCTGCTTCCGGTACCTCAGATAGTGGTGAATTTTTATTGTTAACCAGCTCCGTGGGATGGCAATTTCTCACAAGTACAAGAAGTGTTAAGATTCTGCTAAAGAGAATAATTGACACAATGAAGTGAATCAGTTGGAATTCTTTAATACAGCCAGTGCATGATTTTATGAGTGTTGCCAATGTGATGGAAAAAGAAAATATTTTCGAAAAAGATCTGGTCCGAATTCGAACTAAAGTGACTGCACTGACTTGGTACAAATTTATTCCTTATGGTAATATATCGCCTATTTGACGTTGAAACGTCAAAACGTCAAACTTTAGTTAATTTGGTGTACTTTGAAAGTAGACTTTTCAAAAACTCTACCGATCATAGCGGAATAAGTCGTTTATTCTTAAAGCTGGAATTCTGTTTTTCAAAACTAAAACCAAATGAAAATTGAAATCAAAAACAAAACCATATAAAGGGTGTTTCTTTTCGCTTAGAAAGAACTTACTGAAGGATTAACTGTCAAAAGAGCTTTTATACTGCGCTCACTTCTTACTTTCTTTCTTTCCTTTACTCCACGGGGGAGCATATGGCTTCTATAAGCGCCCGCCAACGAACTCGATATATCGCTTGAGGTTTCAAGAGACGCGACTCTGTCCCCTTGGATATTGCTTCCTTTTCTATTGTCTTTTCCCATGTGTTGCTAAGACGGCCAATTCGACGGCTTCCTTGTGGATTCCAGTCGAGAGCTAGTTTCGTAATATCGTCCGCTGGCTTTCTCAAAGTGTGGCCAATCGAGCTCCATTTTCGTCATCTGATGGTGATCGCGATTGCTTCTTGCTGCGTTACTCTCCACAAGTCTTGATTGGTGATAATGTCCGGCCATCTTTTTCTCAGTATCCTCCTTAAGAACTTCTTGACGAAGACTTGGAGGCGCGTCGCAATTGACTCTGTGACTTTCCACCTTTCGCAGCCATACAAGAGTACTGAGAGAACGTTAGATCTGATGATCGTTAGCTTCAGATTCCGGGAGATTTGCGAGGAGTTCCAGATATTAATTAGCAGTGTCGCGCCTTGTTAACACGAGAGCACACATCCGAGTCAGCACCACCATTTTTTTGACATCCAGCTGCCCAAATATAACAAAACTTATCGACTTCCCCTATCTGATGTCCGTCAATCGAGAGATCACATGTTCCACTAGCGTTAACGCGAAGTAGTTTTGTTTATGAGACGTTAATTTTTAAACCCACTTTGTTAGCGTGGGATTCTAGAGGGAGTTTAATTTTCGCTCCATGTCACCTAGCGATTGTTATAGGAGACAGATATCATCAGCATAGTGCAGGTCTTCTAGGCGGTGAAAAACATTCCATGGCAAACCCGATGGTGTACAGGTTACTATTTTCATCACTCAGTCGATAACAATTGTGAAAAGCAATGGTGAGAGTATACAACCTTGCTTGGCTCCCGAATAGATATTGTAAGGTGAGCCACGATGACCGTTATGAATAACACGGCATGTTGAGTCACGGTACAGCTCCTTAATGATGTTAATGAGTTTTCCGGAACACCATAGCTAGACAAAATCTGCCACAAAACCATCTTCTGTATATGGAGCGATACTCAACTGACTGTTCAATGGTTATACGCACGGTGTTAATTTGATCAGTACAAGAACGGTTTGGGCGAAATCCCGCTTGTTCAATTCTCAAAATTGGCTCTAACGCATTCCGTAAATGCGCCTAGCTATTAAATAGAGGAGATCACTTTGTTTATGTTGTTTAGCAGGGTAATCTCCAGTTTTCGCAATTGCTCAAATCACCTTTCTTGGGGAGTTTCACTATTAAGCCAAGGAATGGTTTCAGATTCCCAGATACCTTCATATATCGCATGCAATGTTCGCGTAGTTAACTCGACGTCGGCTTGAAGGAGTTATGCGTAGATGTTGTCATTGCCTGCTGCTTGACCTGATTGCAGTGAACGAATTGTTGTCCTTATCTCATCCAACGAAGGAGTAGCGACGCTGATGTTAAGTAGCCTATACGGGTGCATATATGTGGGTTGATGGACGTGCCTGGCGAAGTACAATTCAAAACATTCTTAAAATGTGCTGTCCAGCGGGTTAATTGTTGTTCCTCCATAAGGGTTAAAGACCCATCTATTGCCTTTACACGGTAGTTGATGTGGTGTTTCTTGTTGTCGAGCTTACGAGCGAGTTGGTAGACTGTGCTCTATTGTCTACTATCAGCGGCTTACTGTGCTTGTGTTGCGATTTCGCTTAGCCGTGCTCGTTTGTCGTTCCTAGCTGAACTTGCCGGTCCAGATATCCCTATACTTCCGCGCTAATGCGACACCAGAGGCCGCTTTTAACTCTACTTTGATGAATTGGCGTTCACGAATGGTATTCCATGTGCTATCTGATATCCATTCTTTTTTAGTTTTGTCGGGATAACCTAAAATGGTTGAGGCTGCTTCCGTATACGCATTTACTGTTTTCTCCCGTTTAGACTCTATAGGGTTTGGGGCTGTATCTCAGAGAGAGACTGTTGTATGCGGCATTCATATTGCAGTTACACATCTGGGTCTTTCAGTACTGCTACAGCTGGCTTTTCCTTGTTTGGCTTTGTGTGGTTGAGTGGACCGCGAGTTTCAATCGCAAGTTACCAACTTCTTCGGGTTATAACGTCCAGCAACAATGATCGCCACTTGCGGCTTATAGCGATATGATCAATCTGGTTGTTATACATGTGATCAGGAGAGGTCCAGGTGGCTTTGTGGATGTTTTGTGGGGAAAAAGTATGCCTCTAATAATTACGGTTGCGATCAGAACTTAGGTAGATCAGCAAACCTTTCACCATTGTCATTCATAGAGCCAAGGCCGTTATTTCCCATGACATGTTCCCAATCACTGTTGTCGCTGCCTACCTTTGCGTTAAGGTCACCCATCAAAATAACGATGTCACTCCTCCGTAGTTGATCTAATGAATTATTTAGACGCAAGTGAAACGTGTCTTTTTCTTCAAAGGTGACTTGTTCCGTTGGTGCGTAAACTTGAACAAACACGACCTGTCGAACAGCAGATTTAAATCTTGCAATAATAATTCTATCGGATATACTGCGCTCACTAGTTAATGGTTATTATCACTATAATCTGGCAAGTTATAATAAATGAACGCCTGCTTGCAAAATGCTACCAAATTTTTCAAATTTACTCTGAAATTCAGTCGTTGATTCGCGCTTATAGACGACTTCTTGAATATTATCGTCCATCTGAGCAAGCCATCCGTCGAGTTGTGAATAAATTTCCTACTACATCTAAATCTAACTGAAGCAATGACTCCAACACGCCGAAGGAATCTTTGAATGAAAGAATGCGCACTAAAGAGAATATTGTCGCTGTAATTGAAAGGGTGGTGGAAGATCCAAATTTATCGATTCATCGTCGGTCGCAGGAATTGGAGCTTTGTCTATTCACTACGTGGATTTGACACCTCTCAATAATTTCCTACGGAGCCACGTAAGGTCATTGGTATATACTCATAAACCAGCAACATTTGACGAGTTGCCAACATACCTAGGTGTATCTGTGACATACGGCCAGTAGTTCTCGAAAAAGTGGTCTAAAATACGGGCGTCAAGAATGCACTTTGTCAAGAACAGTCACGGTGCCTATGCCTATATGGCCGAAAACATTTTCAGATATTAATGCCATATATAGGTTTTTCGAAAACATTAAACAATTTGCTTAAAATGCGGCTACATTTTAAACCGACTTACAGTCTGCTTGTAGGGCGACAAATTGACATTTACATTTTGCTATTTGCATCCAATTTAAAGTGGCTGCGTAAACTGCGCAGTCGATTTTTCTTTACTGCATTGGCTGGAAAAGTGAATTTTTGACTAACATGCAGCATAAACTGTGCAGCGGCTGAATTCTTAACCGCAGCCTACTACTGCATATGTTTGTTTCGTTCTGCTCAAGCTATGAGCATATCAAATACAACAGAATTAATAAGCTGGTCTATAAAGAAGTCTTATAGTAGCATCTTACCCGTACATACCGAATTTCATGCGAATCGCTTGAGAAATTGCTTTGTTCCCAAAATACTGACATTTAACAGTGTCTCACAACAGTGTGAGTGAGCACTGTATAACTTAACATTTTACTTTTTGAACATACACCCCCTTATACCTTGTAGTGAGAGGTTGTCACGTCAAAAATCCCTTGAGCGTATGTACCTTTAAAAAAAAACAGCCCACAAAAATTAAAATTGTTCGTGTAAATTCTCTAATAGTAGATATATATGTGTGCAAGGTATTAACCGGGTTAATAATTGGAAAAAATTAATATAAGCCCCTTCACTTCAAAATTTTTATAAAAAACTGTTGTCCATCGGAGAAACACATGTTTATAAAATTTAAAGAAAATCGTGTTAATCGGTCAAGTGGCCGCGCGCCGCCATAGTTGCGTTTTGCAACTAGGAGATCAGAGAGAGAGACACCAATCATCAAATACACAAACCAACCGAACACTACACACACACACACACACACCTACAATAACAGCACCGCTACGAGTTTGAAATTTGACAGTTCACTCATCACTGCTGCTCTCAGTCTCAGTGTAATTTAATTTTTTCGCGTGTCGTGTTGCAGAAATTTGTTCGCCAATTTCTGTTGGTATTTTAAGCTGTGTTTTTCTAATTAGTTGTTAATTATTTGTTGTTATTTCGTTATTTTCGTGTTTGTGTTTGTTAATTAAAATTAGTTAGTTGTGCTGTGCAGTTAATTTATTTCCATTGCTTTTCGTTTTCGTGTCGTCGTCATATGAATTCGTCCGACGCGTCCGTCTCGTCCGGCGGTTGCAATCCTGTTCGTCCGTCAAACGAACAATTACACAACATTACAAATAATTAGAATTGCAAAAAAAGTATTGCAAATAAATTATACAAATATCATAAATCATAGAAATCCAAAAAAAAAGGTATGTCCCATATTTGTGCCACACTCTTTTCTGTAATTAACTTTTTGTATTGGCGTAGCCATTTTGACCAATATTTGACATATGAACATGACTTTCGCGCTGTCCAAGTAACAGAGTATTTCGTGGTGAATGCTTTGCAAATAGAACGCCAAACCAAAACCAACCAAAATGTCAAAAGTAAATAAAATCTTCACCATCAATTCAAAATAAAATTCATTTCTTTATTCAGACTTTTTTCTAAATTATATACATTTAGTTTGACGTTTAACAGTAGCCGACTAGTAAGTATGTCAGGCTACTACAAAGTTCTTAAGTAACTAGACATTTTCTTAAATGTTGATACTGCTGTTTTCAGCTACAAATAGTATTTGTACTCATAATTATATGTATAGTGTATTTGCTTGCACATAGATCTTACATCCTTTTCTGCCTCATAGGCACTTATAGCTAGTTAACAGAGCAAAAGAAAAAAATAAATTTAAATGTATGTTGCAATCTATAAAAAGGTAACCTAAACCTAAAAAACTGAACTAAATATAAGTTAGCATAAAAATAATTTTTTTTAAATCCGTTAAGGTGGCAAATACTTAAAGGGATGATTCCTTGGTTAATTTCGTGAAAGAAATCGAATGGGAGGTTTACGTACCGTTTTAATGCGAAGAGATGTACTTTTGATCCTACATCACTTATCACCCTGTAACTCTTGAACACTTCACGCTACAAGGTCACTGTTGGTCTTTTTTTGGAAAACAATTAAATTTCTAAGATCATACAAGGTACTTTTTTTTAAATTCTTAAAACCATTGCCGATATAAACGTCGTCAAAGTCAGAATTTTTTTTTTTTTTTAATTTTATTTTGAAACGCGATCATTTCAAAAAATGCTCTCGGATAATTTCTTTTGACAAATGCAGTATTAAAGCCCATTCAATTTTCTACAAATCTACCTCACAATGTTTTTAGAATTTTTAACAGGAGCAGGGTTAAAATTGAAAGTTGGTAAAATGAACGCAAACGTACTTTTGACCTTCCATATAACTATAACTCTTGACCGCTTCTAGCTACAAGGCCACTGTTGGTCTTTGTTGAAAGAAAATTAAATTTATAAGATCAAACAATCTACATTTTTTTAAATCCATGAAACCATTACTGATATAAACGTCGTCAAAGTCAAAACAATTTTTATTTTTTTTTAAATTGTAAGTATTTTCAAACGCGATCATCTCGAATAATGCTCTCAGATGATTTTCATAGAGCCTATTGATGGAAAAATGTCTAGGGTTTCAAAACTCACTACACCATCTTTAAAGCCGCCTATGATAGCATAGCCAGAGTAGAACTTTATAAAGCCATGAGAGAATTCGGCATCCCAAATAAACTGACACGACTATTTAGGTTGACCATGACCAATGTTAGAAGCCAAGTAAAAATATCCAGATCACTATCAAGCCCATTCAACATATATAACAGCCTCCGACAATAGAATGGACTGGCCTGCGTCCTCTTCACGAAAACTCCTCGTACCTGGGGCTACTTTCAAATTTTTACAAAAAGCGTCGTCCACCTGAGATACACTTGCGTATAAAATTTGAAGAAAATCGGGTAAATTTTATTAAAAAATTTTGTATGGGAGCTCCCTGACCCCGAGGCTCGAAGGGCCCCAAACTTTAATAGAAAGTATTGTCATGGGAAATATACATGTGTGCAAAGTTTGAATAAAATCGAGCTTTAGGAAGTGTGTTATAAATTGATCACAAGATTCTGCCTACCAGCCAGCCAGCCACGGGAACGCGAAGTTAATAGAAAAATTTAAAAAGAAAAATTACAAGCAATGTTGGTAATCTTCCAATTACGACATCCATTTATTAGCACTGAATTGGAAAGACTGAGCTATTCGATCTTCAGTCCCACGCTCTTTGATTCTAGGTTGTGCATCATTCTAAGCAAGTCCATTATTCTGTAAGAACGCAAACAGATGTCGTTATAGCGTAGCCCAGGTGTTTAAAGTAAGATGACTTTGGACTTCGAAATCATCTGGCACCTTACCATTGTGAACGACTTGACACTTAGCACCCTCATTGACGACGGTCTTAATTATAGCTATGAATTTCTCCGAAAAGTTTTTCCTTTGCACCAAATGAAATTGCGGCTCACACTTCTTAAAGACTTCTTGAAGTCGCTAAACAACCGGTGAAGCGGAGACCTTCACTCTACGCATTCATCTATAATAACGGCTCTTTACTTCTCGCACCATCTTTAGTCTCCCTTCGTTGAGAATTTGATTATTATTTTTTAAAAAAACTCAGCAAAATGCTGCCTTCACCACCTAAACTGGTTGTTACATCCTCCGGCGATGTAATTTTAACACTAAGCACCTATTAGCTCCTTTGTGATCTTACAAACGGACTTGCTTTTGAATCTTGTTGCTGCTTCTTCTGCTTATAATGATACGGCGTTAATACGGTTTCGCTTGTCACGTCTTACGATATGCTAGACTTGCTCTCTTTCTTAATGCGGTACTGGGCTTATAGCTTATCTTACTCTTTAAGCGTTCAAGATCGCATGTCAAGACTGCGTTGATCCTTGTTTATATGAGGGTTAGTTTGCTAGTATGACTCTATGAGTTTATTGGTAGTGGAGGGAGATCCTTTATTTGGCCGGCGTTCCCCAAGGTGATCTCGTGGGTCCGTTGTTTTTCTTTTAGTTATTAATGATGATTTTTTTGTGTCTCTGATGACGGGTCAAGATTCTCTATTATTAGAGACAATGACAAGCAACTAGTTCAGTTCGTTCGGAGCTTAATAGTTGGTGCAGTGCATTTCTGTTCTCTGCGGTCTTTTTAGGGAGTATTAATAATTTTATTCAGTAGATTATCATTTTTTCTGGTCATATTTCATACGAATAGTAACTTTCCAGTTCCAGTTTAGTTCACGTAATGCTAAAGATTTTTTTGATCCTTATACATTCCAATTTTTCTTAATTTCCTTCGTTTTTGACTTTTGGTTCTTTCATTTGTAAGCCTTGTTTTTCAGTATTCACGAATTCCAGGACCGAACGCGGCTTGTCTGGCCGAATCCGATAATATGATGCCATACATGATATTACAATATGTTACATGTTGCATGTAGCATGTTTCATGATTCATTTTGCATGTTGCATGTTGCAAATTGTATGTTGTATGTTGTATGTAGCATATTTCATGTTGTATGTTGCATGTTGCATGTTATCCGATTATAATGCAATACACCTTTTATTAATTAATTAATTTCTGAAGGGGTAAACCTAGAGTTTTTTCTACTCTCGTGATCTTGCAATTGAAGAATTTAAGTCGTTCGGGACTGAGATGGCTGATTCCACCATAAGAAGGCATGTATCTAACGCCGCAGGGAGGTGGTCTATTCCCTTTACTCTAGAACGTAGTAATCAACGGATTGCTTGGGGAGAGAAAGAGAGGGCATAATCGTAGTTGCCTATGCTGATGATGTAGCTATAGCTGTCTCAAATAGGTTCCTAGTAACGACCACAGATACTATCCAAAATGTCTTCTCGATCGTCACAAAATGGGCCAAAGTCAGTGGACTATAAGTAAACCTGTCCGAGTTACCCGTGAGAGTTAACAAAGCTACCAAAGCTTTATGGAGCGATGGCTCGCCACAAGAAACAGTAGCAATACAAATTTTCACGATGGGCTCCAAGCTCGACGGTAAAGTCGGTGCCGGAGTCTACTGTGACAAGCCTAACGTGAGCATTTCCGTTCTGCTTCCGGACCATTGCACCGTGGCAGCGATTGTGGAAGCAATGTCCTGACTGAAACATAACATATACATAGACAATAAGGCGGCAAACAAACCACTGGATTCAGTCTCAATGACATCAGGTGTAGCTATAAGTTGCCACACATCTCTCAAGGAGACGAGGGAGTATTTTGAAATCCGCTTAGTCTGGGTCGCCGGTCACTCTGATATCATTGGTTACTGCAAGGTAGAAGAACTATCTAGAAATGGCACAAAGCTACAAATGCTACCGGAAAGGGCAGGTATAGGAAAGCGGTTAAGTTATTGCTTCGTGAAGAGGGGGAAGCATTAAAAACGCATACCGCCACAAATAAGTTTGGCCTAAGCTGGACTTAAATCGTTCAAGCGCACTGATATCACTGCAAAGAAGGGATATGAGAATGACTATTTAAACAGGGCACTGCCTCATTGGAGTACATGCGAGAAAGATGAAAGATGTCCTTGAGTTCAATGACTTCTGTAGCAGCTTCTATGACGCCGAAGAAGAAGAAACAGTATCCCACTTCCTGTGTGCATGTCCAGCGCTTGTAAGCAGAAGACTAAAATATATGGGATTAAACAGCTTATCGGACGTCGAAAACTGTAAAGTAAAAAAACGCCCTAAATGGGCTTTGTGATAAAAGGGGAAAGTCTTTAATCCTGATGTGGTATCAAAATGTATCGTAACCGGTCTAAGTGTGCAATAGCATCCACCGAAGCTAACCTAACCTGAATCCTAAAGGAAAATGTCGACAACAACACTGGCACTGGCATTTTTATATTTCCTTTCTCTCATCTCCCTTCTTAACTGTCAGTGACGTTACTTTTCTTTTCACCTTTCACCTTTTTTCTATCGTTTTCCCCCACACTTTCTCTCTATTTCTCTCATTATATCCAACGCTTGTATAGGGGTAGCTGTGGCTCTCTGTCTCTACTAAGCTTTTCACTCCGTTCTTCTGTGCGTGGCGGGGCATTTCAGTTTACGTTCGGTTTTCATGGAGGACGATTGTTCTTTTCTTCCTTTTTTTTGCTCTTCTTGTTTTAAATGCGTATCCGAAACACAAAATTTACCTCCCCCACCGCGGCTAATCGGCAAACTCACATCAGGTGAGCGCTGTAGGCTGATGAGCTAATTACCGCGTTATCTTTCGAGAAAAATTCAAAAAAAAAATATCCTTCAGCTCTCATTAAGTAAAGTGTTGTTAACAAAGTGCTTTCCCACGGTGATTACAAGTGGCGTTCCGTCGCGTTTCCCCGGCTAATCGTCTGCAGCAGCTGATTGCGTGTGCGTATTGTGTGATTTTTGAAAGGCCATTAAGTCCGACAGGATATGGTCGCGGTCAAAGGTGATACCAGTAAGTGTTCGGTGGTGATTGGAATTTCACGATAGTGCTTTTTGTCGTGCACCAGGATAATTGAAAAGGACCTCCATGTCTGGTTGTGTTGCGTGTGTGTTCTTGTCGTGATATTCGTCAGGAGAATAGGAAGTAGCGCGAAGTGTTCTCTTCGGTTAATTGAGTCAACGGTCAACAATAGGCATTGAAAGGATTATTTCAGTTGATGGCAGTAACATCTGGATACGCGACAATATGCCGAAGCTTTATCGCTTAATTTATGCTGTTTCCCTAATGGAGTTTGATCACAAAGGTTCGTATTATTCTGGCAGGATATCGCAGCACTACACAAAGTCATAAAGTAAAGCATATGTTTCCGCTCGCGGTGCAAGATGCGGGGGCAAAATGTATAATAAAATGAAAATTGGCGAAGAACAACAACAAAGAGAACTGGTTGAGAAAAATGTTAATCTTTTTCTCCTCCCCCAAATGCTCTGGATTTTTTTTGTTATCCCTATGAATCATTCAGGACTTGCAACGTGGCAATTCGATACGCGTCCTCGGACGCACTTGGAATTATTTTCGCGTTGCCAATTTTTTTCGTGTATTCATTCAGCCACCCGCTGTCTCATCATCCTCCAAATGGCATCCTCTCACGTAAATCACCACATGAAGGGTGGCTTTTGTCTGCTACCAGCCTGCTCGATTACATAGTTACCCATCCCCCCCTATTGTGATGGATGTGTGTGTGTGGGGGTGCGAGTGCGAGTGCCATCATCATCATCATGTTTCTATTTATTCGCACTCATCTCACTTCTGTCGCTCTACTTAATCTTTGTCGCTGGTTTCTGGCTGGCTTTTAAGGACAAAACGAATGAACAAAGTTCTTGTTCTACCTAACTAAACATGGCGAATGGCTCAAAAGGACATTTATTGTTTTCGTCTGCTGCTAGTGCTGCTAGTGTTGGTGGTGATGTAAGGAGATGAAATCATTAGACATCATCATTGTCATCTTCGCCGAGGTTGTCGAAGTGTGACGGTGGTTTGTTGTTACCCTTAAAGTACACCTCCGCCGATAGCTGAGTGAGCCTTTCAAGTGTCTATAGATAAAGTGGAAAGACAGGATATTATCATACAGAGACATCGTATCATCATTTTGAGTGGATGGACGATGTCAAACTTAATGACTTGTTGTCGGGGCGCGTGGTCGTATTATGTGGTCTAATGAGTACCTTTTATGACACGCATGTCCTTATTTTAATATCCAGGGTTACGGTGTAAGTGCTTGAAGAACTTTCAGCTGCTAAGTATGTGTAGTGACAAAGTGAATCATCTGAGATGGAAGTGGTGAAGTGGATGATTAGTCGATTTGTTTAGGTATTCATTTTGGCTCTTTTGTACTTCCCCCAGACTCAACCATGACTATATGTTATGTTTATAGACAGTAATATTCTTTCACGACTGTCAGTTTTAGTATCTGACTCATGACTGATGCAACTGCTTTTGTAGGTATCGTAGGAATGGGCTTTATTCACCTAGTTTGGCATCTCTCTTGACGTCAACAACCAGTGTGTTTAGCAATTATTTTCATAAGAGAATATACATTTTGGGGAAAAAACATCCATAATTCTTTTTTTTTACTAAAAGAGTCATATATAAAAGCTGTATACTAAAGCGAATTCCCACAATTTTTTTACAAAAACTATCCTCCATTCATAATATTGTAACGTGCTTGCTCGCGTAACGCTCGGCGGTCACGCAGGCTTCATCTTGGAGGTGTGTTTTACTAGAAAATTAAGAAAAATAAGCTTTCTGTACTTTCTAGAAGTTTCCTTTTATTTTAATTTCTTTCCTTTCCTTTGATAGAATGCGACTATACAATACCAAAATGAAATACCTCGAAATAAGCAAACGGCAAAGGTCGGTCGCTGAGTCGGTGCTACTGCCGGGGCTAGTATCTGGTCGGAGAAATGAACGGTTGGCCAATTATACCCTACAAAAGGCTGCTAATGACTTTTGGGCACTTGTGTCGGTATAGCCAAGTGAACGACGGTGTAAGTGACACGAAGCTCACTTGCCTAGGAAAGTAAATATTGGTGGTATCCTATTAAAAAAGCGACTTTAAAATCAGCTATCAGCAGAATAGGGCGCATAGCACAAAATGCATCAGAATTGCTAGTGGCCGTAAATATCTCTGACTTGTGGAAGTGCGATCAAACCTCCACCGTGGTGGCCGCTGGTAATTTTTCTCCAATACAGGAAAAGCTGAATGATCGGGCTTGTCCCTTCAAAGTAAGGTAAGCTTGGCGCGAGGCCAATAGCCTCGCCCGTAAAAAAAACACTATTACGGAACCCAAAATCAGCCTCGGATACACTAATGAACGACGACGATCACGGCAACGAAAACGGCTAAACGATTTAAGAATTTTCTCATGTATAGAGCTCTAGCTGCACAGCAGCTAGCCGATACTCTGTCCAAATGGTGTCTTAAAAAATCAGAATATATCATATATTACAGCTGTCATGCAAGACATCCTGCCCTCGGGGTGCTTTAAAGCAGTAACTGAATGGCTATGCACCCTTCACGTGAGGCGCAGATTTAAAAACATAAGCCTCATAAACGTTCACGCAGCTACAGAGGATTCCCCAGATTATGAAGAAGAAGAATTCTTTGAATCAGTCGAACGGGAACTCCATGCCTGCCCTAATTATGAAGTAAAAATCATTCTGGAGGATATGAATGCCAAAATTCATATTATTAGGGAACCGGTAGTCAGGCAGTACATTGGCACTTATGACAATGGACAACAAGTCATAAAGATAGAAGCAAGCAATAATTTGGTCGTTGCGAGTACAAGGCTTGCTCGTAAAAATATCCACGAAGCCACCTGGGTATCTCCTGATGGAGCCACTCGCAACCAGATAGACCACGTGTTGATAGACTGCCGCCACAACCTGAACTTGATGACGGTAAGAACGTACCGAGGTGCCAACGTCGACGCGGACCACTATCTTGTTGGTATGGTGCTTCGAGTGCGGATTGCATCATCACGAAAGACTGCCTCTACGAATCAGATTCGAGTCAACATGGCTGCCCTTCGCAACGAAGAAACCAGAAACGACTACGGTCAAGCAATATGACTCGCCCTAAATGCAGGGAGAGTAAGTCCTGGGGATGAGATGGCGGGCGTAGAAGAGCGCCTTAAGAATACTGTCATTAGCACTGCTGGACTCCATCTTATGCAGTAGTCGTAGAGATCGGAACGACTGGTTTGACGGCGAATGTAAGCTGGCGACTGAAATGTAAGAAAGTTGCGTACCGAGCAATCCAACAATCTCATAGAACCCGGGCACGGGTAGATGAATATAAAGAGCTCAGATGATATGAAAAAACAGTTTACCGGCAACGATAGCAGCCTAGGAGAAGAATCTTGCCCATGAACTAGAACAGTAAAGAGAGGGATGACCGCACCAGGCGCGGAAGTTCTACCAAAGAATCCGCGGAATGACGCAATATACACCGCGTTGCACATACTGCAAAGACAAAGAGTGTAATCTGATCGCCGATCTTAAAGGCATCTTAGAGCGATGGGAAGAGCACTTTCATGAGTTGCTAAATGGCCAGCTAACTGAAGATTTGGAGGCTCCATCAATGATCGAAGACCCCACTATGCTGCCTCCACCAAGCATAGATGAAGTTAGCAGAGCGATAAAGCCCAGTGGAGCTAATTAAATCAGGAGGGCCCCGCAATACACCAAGCAATTCATGAACTAATAGTGGAGTTATGGGAGGACGAACCAATGCCAGAAGACTGGCGAGGAGGCATACCAAGGGGACAAAAGGATGAACTGGTCTGCGTTCTTTTTAACCTGGCGTTGGAGAAAGTGATCCGAGACTCTGACTTAACGACGAGAGGAACAATCCTCTATAAGTCCATTCAGATGCTGGTTTACAGAGACGATATTGACATCGTTGGTAGAAACCCAAGAGCTGTACAGGAAGCTTTCATCCAAATCCAGATCCAGCTTAAAGCCCTGAAAGCTATTTTAGTCTGTAAAGACTCTTTAAATCCAGAAACTTAACCATAACATCCAAGATGCTGGTATATAAGACAATGTTCATACCAGTACTTACATATGGATTCGAGACTTGGGTGCTTAGCAAAAAGCAATCAGGCCTCTTAGCCGCGTTAGAGAGAAAAGTCTTACGGAGAATTGATGACCCCAATGTTAGGAAGGCCTATTTCGGAGACACTATAGTGATGAGATCTACGAACGCCTCCGATGGGCAGGACACCTTGCTCGCATGAGCGAAGAGGATCCTGCTCGGAAAGTTCTTTGCTGTAGGATTTATGGAACAAGACAGCGAGGTCGGCAAAGCCTACGCTAGAAGGATGGCCAAAGTTTAGGGATGCAATTATGATGATGATGATAATGATATTAACTTCGCGTCGGCATGGTTCTATCGTTATGTCGGTCGTTCGTTCTGTCGGTGTTGGAATCTTGAGATCAATTTTTAACCTACTTTTCAAAGTTCGATCTCATTGAAAATTTGCACACATGTGTATTTTCAGTGACAACACTATTTATTAAAATTTGGAATTGGAGCCCCGGGTTCGGAGGGCTCACACGAATTTGTTTTTCTTAAAAAAACCATTTGTGTTGTGCATATATGTTTTTTGGACACAAATGGAAGGGACATACATTTTAAGGCCGGATCCGAACGGCGAATTGAGAAGCTTTCCGTGACAAGTTATTACTCTCGGAACGTTTGTCACCCATTCGCGAGAGGTGGGACACCGTGAAAAATACTTTTGGTGTTAATGGGATTCGAACCACGAACCCCTGCTCAGTAGCCATGCGCTTTTCCACCGAGCAAATTTGGTTACAATATTTACCCTAAGATAGCTGCAGTATTTATTAAAATATTGAACCCTAAATGTATACTATGAAACGTAATGATTGCTGAAATATTTATTAAAAGATTGAACCCCAAAAGTACACTATAAAAACGTAATGATTGTTGCAATATTTATTAAAACATTTAAGCCAAAATGTTCACTATGGAACTAGTGACTGTTACAATATTTATTTAAAGATTGAATCCCAAAAGTATTCTATAAAACGTATTCTTATAAAACAGATAATTTATTTATACGAGTATATGTTTGTGTGTGTTTGTGCCTACTTACTTTAGAATGCCTACACTCATTTCGACTAAACTGGGTCTACATATAGCGCACAATCTGAAATCAATCACAGGCTTAAAAGATATCCGATTTGTCCTATAACTATGAACTCGATTTACTATTCAAGACGCCTATAAAGTTTATGATGTGGTGTTTTGAATCTCCAGATTTTCTGTAACTGAGTTTCCCAGCTATGGTTAACCAAAGCCTGATCAATGTAATATATTTATAAAATGTATTCCCTGAAGACTCTTCAGGCTTCAATTTGAACTTTATTTTGGTATTTTGTATTCAATATGTACAGTACCGCGATTATCTTAAATCTATAAGCGTAGGTCGGAGAAAGCTTAATTCGAGAAGAATAGATATTGAAGTGATATTTAAGTGACGCAATATGTGACAGCACGATGCGTGGGTCTAGATATTAGGTCATAGCACGATGCGTTGATTTAGATTTAGAGTCTAAACTTTACACGATGCCAGGCAACATGAGCATATATAGATATATCGAGTAAGACGGACGTCGAAAGATGTTTATGTGATGCGATACGTGACAGCATAATGCGTAGGTTGAGATGTTACGTGACAGCGTTGGTTGAGTCGAAGCGAGACAACAGGTGCGTAGATCGAGTAGGACGGACATCGAGAGATGTTTAGGTGATGCGATATGTGACAGCACAAGGCTGTGGTGTTACGTGACAACACGAAACGTTGGCTTAGTCGATGCAAGGCAACAGGAGCGTATATCGAGTAGGACGGACGTCGAGAGATGTTTAGGTGATGCGATATGTGACAGCACAAGGCTGAGGTATTACGTGACAACACGAAACGTTGGCTTAGTCGATGCAAGGCAACAGGAGCGTAGATCGAGTAGGACGGACATCGAGAGATGTTTAGGTGATGCGATATGTGACAGCACAAGGCTGTGGTGTTACGTGACAACACGAAACGTTGGCTTAGTCGATGCAAGGCAACAGGAGCGTATATCGAATAGGACGGACGTCGAGAGATGTTTAGGTGATGCGATATGTGACAGCACAGGGCTGAGGTGTTACGTGACAACACGAAACGTTGGCTTAGTCGATGCATGGCAACAGGAGCGTATATCGAATAGGACGGACGTCGAGAGATGTTTAGGTGATGCGATATGTGACAGCACAGGGCTGAGGTGTTACGTGACAACACGAAACGTTGGCTTAGTCGATGCATGGCAACAGGAGCGTAGATCGAGTAGGAGATGTTTAGGTGATGCGATACGTGACAGCATGATGCGGCTATTTGAACGATGCTTGCATCGTAGGATTGCAGGTCGATATACTACGATACGTTAGTAGTGCAATAAAATAGGCAGCAAATGTCTTCCTTTCCTAATTGCTCCACAAGGACGCCATCTGCTTACCGCTGGAACTTGTAGGACGATGCAATTGTCACAATGAAATACACAAAAAAAGTAATTATTATGCGCCAAAAGGGTTAAGTTTCATCTCATATCACCAGTAAGACGATTATTCTCCTTGTCATTATGTCAGAACGTTGACTGTATATTTCTGTTGATGGGCCAAAGGGGCTTTGTGTTCGGCTGGTGTTTTCCCGCTTTAATTAAATTATTAATTCGGTCGACGTATTCGAGTAGTTTCCTACGAATCATGCTGATATTTGTGTTCCTTTGTCGATTGTTTTCAACTCACAATTAAGGGTCGTAGGAATCCTGACCCTATCACAACTCCTTGAGCTTCTTGTACTCGCACTTGTGCCTATGTTTACTCTGTTTCGGTGTCGTGCACTTAATGAACTCTCAGTGTGTGTGAGTTAGTAATTTAGTGAGTCAGTGTGTGTGTGTGTATGTCAAAGCAAATACAGAAGAAAACCAATCAACCATTCATCCAGAAACAATAATAACACAACAACAACAACAACATTGTGTTGTTCGACTGATTGCCGGGTGTGATGATGATGGGTGGCGGTGGCGCACACTGCATCAGGATTGAATTAACTCATTAATCGTTGTCCTTTGGTTGCTTGGTTGTTTGTTCAGTTGATCGACGGTCATACGCACCTTTTCTTTACTTCAAATCGATTTTTTACTCCATTTTGTTTGTGCATTGACGGTATTGAGTGGCACTAGAGGGGGTGTGAGGCTAAGACCGCCGGCGGCGGGTGATTTTATATATAGCAGCGTAGGAGTTGAATGACGAACGAAAGGCAATAATTTGTAAAAAGGATATAATATCGTACTGTTCGTGTCGAATCTCGAATCAAATGGTAGACGGGGACGACGGCATATGTAGTAGATACATGTCTGCCCGGCCGGCCGTCCAGCGATGCGGAGTGAATTCTCTGGGGACGAACATTCAAGGGTACATAATATATTAGGAACGTGAAATAATGTTCGACGAACATTGTATGATGGATTTTTTTCCTTCATTCTTTTCAATGCCGCATTTTCCACTCTGGTAATATCTAGCTTTGTACAATGACTCCATTCGACTGTAATCACAAAGCCACATGTCATTCCCGCACTCTGATATGACCTATCACTGTTCCAGTAGTGTCGGTTCCTCATCATTTGCTAAGCCCTTGTCAAAGCACTCTGCTCGTCCAACACGTGTTGTCTGGTGTGGTTTCTGATAAATCGTTTTGCTTTTCAGGTCGGAAGTCAGTCAGGGCAGTGCTAGTGGTTGCCCCCCCCCAAAAAAAAGAAAAAAAAAACAGCCGACTTGCTAGTGAACTGCTGCTAAAAAGTCGACAAACTTCAATAAATCCTCCAATAATATAATGCTATTTATAATAATGAGAATAACAAAATGGTTGAATTGATGAATGATTAGGGTGATGGGGATAATTCGATGTGGTATGTACACCTGCAATAGAGGGGGTTGTAAGTGAACCACTTAACTAAATTAAGTATTGAATGTGATTGCAGGTACATTTGGATTGAGAAAAAAAAATGTATTAATTATCTACTTGAGGGCGAAAGCAAATTTGGTCGAGTAAACTACAGGACTGGTCGAAAGTTCTGGTTAAGTTGGTGGAGTGGAACAAACACCAACAAATAGTACTACAAAAATCATAAAGTGCACTCATGGTATGCAGAAGGGTGACAGGTAAATCCTGTGGAGTTAGTCCCAGAGTAATACACCATGATATTTATTCCAATGATTACCCACGGAGCAGTGGCATGGGCCAATAGGACCAAATAGTTAAACAGTACAAAAATGGACTGTGTTTTAATTACAGGGACCTTGAGGACCTGCCAAAGAGTGGGCATGGATGCGATCCTTGGGGTACTCCCACTACACTTATAGGTAGAGAGCAAATCCAGGCAAACCAAGTTACGTTCACGAACCTCTGGGCAACAGGATAGCGGAATCTCTGGCTCGGTGAAAAAGCTGGAATTTAAAAAGAAATTTGAAGTAATAATGAGCAACAAGAAATAATTAAGATCTAAAACTGAATACTAGATACGTCCGCGTGCCATAAAGTGGTATTCGGATGGATTAAAGAAATCAGATGGTATGGTTGCTGGAGTCTAGTCTGGAGGGGACGAAAGAAGTACTCGATAGCAATGTGGCAGTACCCGAGTATATTCCACGCAGAAGTACATGCAATCGAAAGAGGCGCTTACTTTAATCTGGAAAGGAACTACATGAGGCGGGAATTATCATGATAGAAAGCGAAGCTGCGCTAAGAGCCCTGGATGCATTGCACATCTCATCTAAACTTGCGGTGGAATGCAGGGCGAAGCTAAAAAGACTTGGCGAAGTCAACAAAGTATTGTACTGGGTGCCGTGACACACTGGCATAGAAGACAACGAATCAGCGGATATGCTAGGTAATAAAGGAGCAGAAACTCCGCTTTTAGGGCAAGAATCGTTCAGTGGCATAGAGTACCTTAGCATAGGTAAGGCAGTCATTTCCATAAGGTGGGAGAATATCCCGGATCTACGGCAAGCAAAGGAAATACTGGGGAAGTATAACCCAAAGATGTATCGCCTGATATTGGAACTAAGTAGAAGTAATGTAAAAATCATTACGGATTTCCTAAAAAGACATTACATTGCATGCCATTACAGCTGCAGACTCTGCGGGAAAGCGGAGGAGATCACGTGTCATCTTCTCAACGTATGCGGAGCAATGATCCGACAGAGAAGAGATCACATGGGAACTCACGTCTGCGCGACGTTCACTGAACCCGCTCCATATTATTAAGTTCTTAAGACCCATTGGTATAAAGGGAGAGCTATAGGGATAGGCATACACTGTCTCCGTTGCAAAAGTCAGGGGAAAGTGCAATAGATCAACATAGGCTGCAACCCTCCACCCCATTTATCATTCATTCGTTAATTCATTCATTAACTTGGTGGTGTTGAGGTCGAACTCTCTGTTTAAGTTGGTCAAGTTGGCCATTTGACGGGTCGAACTCTCTGGTTAAGTTGGTCAAGTTGGTGGAATAAGCTACTGGACTGGTCGAACACTCTGGTTAAGTTGGTGGAGTAGACGACTGGACTAGTTGAGCTCTTTCGTTAATTTTGTGGGGTAGACTATGGGACTGGTCAAAATTTCTGGTTAAGTTGGTAGAGTAGCCTATTGCGCTGGTCGAACTCTCTAGTTAAGTTGGTTTAGTAGGCTACTGGACTGGTTCAACTATCTGATTAAATTGGTCGCGTAGACTACTGGACTGTTTGAACTCTCTGGCTAAGTCTGTCAAGTAGACCACTGGTCTGGTCGAACTCTCTGGTTAAGTTGTTTGAGCAGACTACCTGACTGATCGAACTCTATGGTTAAGTTGGTCGAGTAGACTACCTGACTGGTCGAACTCTCTCGTTAAGTTGGTTGGGTAGGCTACTGGACTGGTTCAACTATCTGATTAAATTGGTCGCGTAGACTACTGGACTGTTCGAACTCTCTGGCTAAGTCTGTCAAGTAGACCACTGGTCTGGTCGAACTCTCTGGTTAAGTTGTTTGAGCAGACTACCTGACTGATCGAACTCTATGGTTAAGTTGATCGAGTAGACTACCTGACTGGTCGAACTCTCTCGTTAAGTTGGTCGCGTAGACTACTGGACTGTTCGAACTCTCTGGCTAAGTCTGTCAAGTAGACCACTGGTCTGGTCGAACTCTCTGGTTAAGTTGTTTGAGCAGACTACCTGACTGATCGAACTCTATGGTTAAGTTGGTCGAGTAGACTACCTGACTGGTCGAACTCTCTCGTTAAGTTGATCGAGTAGACTTTTGGACTGGTCGAACTCTATAGTTAAGTTATATAAAATGACTGTGTTAAATACGGTAAGCGGATATTTTTTTTGTGGCGCAACTAAGCTGTTTATGCTTTGCATTTATTTGTTGAACCTTAGCTGGCCACATTCTGGGCAATGATTCGTTTCACCACAACCTTCGCACATCCAATTAGTCGTTTCTCGTCTGGCTTTTCAGATCACATTAAGTAAACAGTAGAAGCATTCCAAAGATTAAGAATAAAATTTCAACTTTTCTGAGTACTTCTTAAGAGTCCAAGATATGAGCAAGGCTGGACCCCGAGGTCCGAGGGGCCTCAAATTTTAATAGAAAGTATTGTCACCGGAAATATACATTTCAATAAAATCGGGCTTTGGGAAGTGGGTTAAAAATTGATCAGAAAATCTGACCAGCCAGCCAGCTAGCCAGCCAGCCAGCCAGCCCGTGCACGTGCACGCGAAGTTAATATAGAGAATTTAAAAATGGATTCAAACTTAAAGATGTTTTTGTTAGTTGAGAATAGTTTTCTTGAAAAACGTCAGTAATTTCTTCAAAAATCGTACAATGAACTCTCCGGTGAGGTTACCAAGCCAAACAACCAACAACGCTTATTGTGTGTACAATTGTGCCATAATGTTATGCTGTTGTTATTGTTGTCATTGTCCCTCCTTTCCATTAGAGAAACAAAAACTTTTTAAGCTCCAAAAAGATTTTATGATTCTTTGAAAAACAATAAGATACAAACAAGCTATCCCGCCAAATGTAGATGCAGCCTCTACTTTAGGTATTCATGTTGTAGTTGCGCGTGGGTGAGCGAAAATGAGAGAGAGAGGGTGGAAAAAACCAACCCAACCCTGCATTAGGGGTGAGATACATTAACGGGTAGACAGTAAAGATATTTTTGCTTTTCCTTCACTCTCCATTTTATCCATGAAGATACTTTCACTTTGGAGCTTGTGCTGCTCCATTCTTCACATCTTTCACTATTTGCCATTCACTGTCTGCTTCGGTTGTTCTCCGGTGTGCTTCTTTCTTATACTCCTACCGTCTTACGGCAATAAAATTTTGGCGAAATTTCACTCCTCCGCGAAGTGAAAAAAAAAACCGGTTGTTGTTGTTTTCTTTTCAACTTCTTGTGGTGCATGCAAGTTGATGATTTGGAAGGGATGTCTGGACTGAAACTGTATGCGAACATCCAGTTCGGTTTAATTCAGATACAGTAACATTTTGTTGTGAATATTTCCAAGCCAATTCGATCAAGATGTGAGGGAGAAACGCGGATAAGAAACAAAATAGGAAAAACAAAATTTTGTTAAACGAAAGCTACGTGCCTGGACTGAATTTATTACTTTTATCCGCTCAAAGGTTCATTGTCACAAAAACAGAGATTACCAGATCACGGATGAAAGAAAAAAGTTTCTGATTTCTTCACATAACAGCGTATGAACTAAGAAGCAGGAGCAAAGAAATGCATCCGTTTTCCTAGTTACTAATTAATAATTAGCGCACAATCGTTTAGTACCTAACCCATGTCTGCTAATCAATATTCCGTTCCCATTGGAAATTGCAAATTCAAGGGGGCACACACTACACCAACATTCATCTTTCAGTCATCAGCCCCAATGAACGTGACGACCCGTTTTTGTACTTTCGCTCGTGGACAGCACACAAATACCATGTTGGATCTCCTAATTGTTTGGAAACACGTTCTAGGATATCTCCTGGAATAAATAAAGCCACTTTAGTCGAACATGATGTCAGATAACAAACCTGAATTGTGATAAATGTCATCTGATAATGACATTAATGACTTTAATGAGCCAACAGTTCAGTTAGGAGTTGGAAGCATTCACGCACTGTTCCCTCATTTGAATTAGGTGAACTGGAAAATGAAGTAATTCTAGCATAAAAGGCAAAAAAGCAGCCCGGTGTCGTTGTTTTTGTTGTTCTGGTTCCTTTTGTTGGGCAATCATGAAAAGACGAACGGACGGACGGACGGACGAACAACTAAAAGGGATTTCAGCACAAAACGTCAATCGAGAATTGTGTCACACTCAGTGAGTGGAGTGAAAGTGGGGATGAAAATTATAACACCTTGTAGATGGACTTAAGATAAGGTAAGCAAAAGGGGATTAAGAGTTGAATAGCCTCTGTTAGTTGGATGGTTGATTAGCATCAGTGAATGGTGGATGGAATAATTCTTGTTGGAATGTTATCTCAGGTTGTCATCGTATCTTACCAGAGCGCTACGCATTTAAACGACCAATTCTTTCATTTTTGTGGAGCATCGAATTGAAATGTCGTTGAGCGTGTGTGCACATGTACAGAAGCGAACATTCTGACTATGTGCAGAACAAAAAACTTCTAGAGGCTTCCGGGATATCAAGAATTGGCAATGTCATTCTTTAACTTCGTGTGTCTATAGGTTTTTAGGTCATCGCCCATTAACTGAAAGGTGTGATACTTCGATGACGCAATCAACATCATTTATAGATAAGACCAAGCTGTCTACCTTGAGGCACTCTAGAAGTTAATATAATGTAATCAGATACCAAGTATCTAAAGAAGAATGTTTATTGTCTTTTATCCAAGGTGGAATGAATCCATTTAATAAACTCAATTTGATAACCAGAAGCCTTGAATTTGAGAAGAATTATTTTGTTAGAAATTTTCTCAAAGGACAATTACATCGATATCAGCGCCTTCTCTTGTGTATGAGACATAAATTCTCTTAAGTTAGTGGTGATATGTTGATCTGCCCTTAAGAAAGCCGTGCCGAAATTCGCCTCAACTTGAAATTCGTTTGCCTTTCTAAGATTTATATAAGTGTGCGTCTATGGTGTAAAAACTACACTATTAGTATATTGCATAAATGTTTGGGACGTGTACTAACTTCTTTATATAGGATCTTATATGCAACATTAAGGGGGCATATGTCTCGATAGTTTTTGCATGACATAGGAATGCCTTTTTTGTAGTCGTCGGGCATGATTTCTTCCACCGATACTTGGTTGATGACTTGGATCATACACTTACCAAAGCATCACTTCCGTATTTGAAACGATTCACTGGTAAATTCATTAGGACCGGCGGCCCTGTCCATATTATATGGTGTATCTAGGTGGATCTTCTGATTTTATTATGGGATCGGACTAATTTTTATAGACCAACGGTCACTGCACTTTGCACTTGTTTTGGGGATCAACGTGTCGCATATAAGATATGTCGGTTTACTCAACACTACGCTAGCTTAGTATTAAGGTTGAAGTCGCTGCACTTGCAAGACACTTAATAAGTGCTTGAGTGCGCCATTTTGATATCACAAACCTCGAGGGATGCTTGAACTTGAAGCGATCAATTGCGCTTATCCCCTACAGAGACATGAATATGTTGACTGGGCAATGTCTATTTTTGGAAACACGCAAGAAGAATGGATTTCTGATATCCGGCATTAGTGTACAGATGGCACCAACCCTTAAGTAAACGATTGATGAATAACCTCTCAGATCTCGAAAACGGTAAAGTGCGTGACATACATCGATTCATTAAGACCTCGGAATGGGTCATTTAAAGAGAGAAAGGTGTAAGATCCTGTGGTAGACCAGTAGGAGTACTTTGTGTCCGCTTCTGTTCTAAATGAGCATTTTCTGCCACCACAACCTTACCTTACCTACTTTACTAAGATAACTAATTCAATTAAGAAACTTCTTTGCCAATACGTCCGCTCTCTTGTTGTTCTCTATATTTACTGTGCCCCATACAATGGTTATGTCCAGGATTTGGATAACTCAAGGCAATTCTGCTTGGCACACTGTTTAACTTTTGGGTTTCTGATGGTCGCATTAATTACAAATGAGCTGTCTACACAGATACCAATCCTTTCAATTTGTGCGACATTATAGCTTAGTGCCCTCGAAGCCTTCCCTATCTCTAGAATTTCTCCGGATGAAAGATGGTAGTCGAGTCAGGAATCCTGTTCGACTTTGAATTTTGATTAAGTTTATTCAGGTTGACACCTGCACCGACTACATCCTTCATCATAGATACGGCAGTGTTGATTGTCACGTCAAATTGTTACTTTCGTTACTTCCCGGTCCTTCCAATTTCCCCTAGTCGGAAAGTCGACGACATAGTTGGAGTATGGATGCATATCTGTTCGTTTATTGATCTATGGGAATGGAGGTACAATGGTACAATGGAATGAATGGGGCTTATCCTGTCTTGTATAAGAGCGGATATCATTCAAACAACAACTCGACAAAGCAATGCCTCGATGGTAGCATTCCTGGATATTAAAGGCGCTTTTAACAACCTCAACACCACTGCGATCGCAGCTGCACTATCGACCGTGAAGGCAGACGACTCACTTGGCGAATTGATTAATCTCCTGCTTACAATTCGAATCATCAACTCAAAGCTGGATGTGTCATCTGTCAAAAGATCTGTCCGCAGAGGAACGCTGCAAGGTGTAGTTCTATTCCTCTTCTATGGAACTTAGTGGTGAATGAGCTGCTGATATACATGAAAAGGGAGAGCTGCATAGTGATTGCTTATGCAGATGTCGTTGCTATTGCCGTTTCAGGAAAACACCTTAATACCCTGAAAGAACTCCTACTAGAACTCCATCTAACTAGATGGGCAGATGTT
This sequence comes from Nephrocerus scutellatus, assembly GCA_947095585.1. NCBI lineage: Eukaryota > Metazoa > Arthropoda > Insecta > Diptera > Pipunculidae > Nephrocerus > Nephrocerus scutellatus. The sequence continues at coordinate 92,393,898 of OX352764.1, forward strand.
TGTGGCTTGGGAGTAAACCCCCACAAAACAGAACTTGTCCTCTTCACTGGAATATAAAAAATTCCACATGATGAGCCACATAAGCTTTTCCTTCTCTGATAAAGCAAAATATCTTGGTCTCATTATGGACAGAAAACTAAGCTGGAAACTGGAAACAAGAAAGAGTTCGCAAAGCCACAGTGGCAATCGTCTCATGTAAAAAAGCCATCGGTAACAAATGGGGTTTTCAACCCCATATCACTGATTGGCTATAAATATCTGTAATACAACCTTCACTTCTGTACGGTGTGGTTGCCTGGTGGACTGCGTTAGACAAAGCAGTACATCGCAACAAGTCAAGCAAAGTCCAACGATCGGCTTGTCAATGGTGAGCGAAGCACTTCGCACCATCCCCTCTGTAGCAATAGACATTCTTTTCAACCTAACACCACTCGACATCTTCAGCCGAGAAGTTAGGGCTAAGGCAGCTATTCGCCTAAGTGCAACCTCCCAATGGACAAGAAATGAATTCGAAACACTCCTCTGAGTTTATTCAAGGTTCTTCCAGCGGGTATAGATCACACCATTCCGTAACTACAGTTCAATAATAACTACCAGGTAACCATTCCCTCCAGTTCGCTCTGAGAAGAAGGTGCTATCTTGGAAGATGAATTGATCAGAAACTGATACTGCGGTAGGCGGAGGTCTTTTCTCCAAAAGGCTTGTAATATTAGTGTCTCTTTCCGTCTTTCCAATCACTGCAGTGTCTTTCAAGCAGATAAAAGTAGTCCTGACTTAGCCGAAGAGAAATGTTATATCCACTAAGGATATCCGGATCTTCTCAGATAGTCTAGCTGCATTGAGATCCCTAGAATCAGTCTCTACGAGCTTTATTGTAGCCCTAGACTGCCGATCATCTCTCAGCGAGATGACTGAGCAGTTAACCTGTTCACCTGTACTGGGGGGCACAGAGACATTCTGGTGAACTGCGGGGCTGATGAACAAAAATGGTACAACGCTGCTGAAAATGGTTCCATAGGCATACCGATTACTACATGCAAACACATGTTAAAGCAGGAAGCTAATGAGAAAACCAACCTAAGATGGTCAAATGGTATAACTTGTGTAGCGACAAAACAGATCTGACAAAAGCTGGATCCGAAACGCTCCAAGTGTTTCATCTCTCTAAACAGATTGCACATTGGTGCCACAATAGGTGTCATTACTGGGCACTGTCTTATAGACAGGCATGCAGCAAGGCTTGGTGTATTTTCCAATGATTTCTGATCAAGTTGCATGGAGAAAGAGACAATTCTTCACCTTCTCTAAGGCGTAAGCTCCATTTGGGAGCCTCCTTTTACAACGATTTGTCAAGCTTTGCCATCATAAGTCTTCTACGCTTCGTTCGAAGCTACAACTGGTTAAACGAGTAGGATGAGAAGTCTTCTCGATCCATGTGGCAAAATAATTGACCATCATTGGTCTGAGTGGGATTTCCTGCCGGCAGCCACCCCAACCTAACCCAACTTAATGCCTCGATAGCTTCTGCTCCTTGTGATATGATAATTGGAATACCCATCCAATTCTCCGGTCTTTTAGGATTTTGTTTTTCCTCCAACACAACTATGTACTGTTTATGACTTACTTGCGGTGCAGTGTGTGTCAGTACATGGGGAGCGGTCCCCAGCATTCGGCGTGTGCTCGCGACCGTCCTATATCCTATATTCCCCAGATTCCCGAGCTTTGTGATATTCAAATTTACTTCTGCCTGTATTTTTTCTTTCTACGACAAGAGAACTATGTTTACTCTTTTTAATATCCAGTATGTAGATTAACCGTCCTCCACTTCAGTACAAATTCCAACAAATTACGCCAATCTGCATCACAGAAGAGTGACTTAATGTCACCTATAAATCGTACAGAGAATCCTCCACAAAAACATACCCTTGCTTAACCCACACACATCCTTCCGCATTCTGTTCAACATTCATTGGAAATTCCCAACATGAGGACGAACGATGACACATTCTTCCGTTGACAGCTTTCTTAAGGGAATTACCAGTAGGATATATCCTTTTTGTGTGACTCCTCTATTGATCGTGCAAGTGCAATCCCAATGGGTGACAAGCTATCGGTTGTCGTCCTCTTTTTCAAAAACAAAAAATAAAAGAAATGCTGGCTAATAAAAATGTCATTCTTTTCTGTCTTTTCAGTGTCTTCGTGCATCCAGGGATGAACTTGGTGTGGCGGTGAAAAATGAACCAATTTGCAATAACTCAAAATAATATGTCACGTGGGCACACAAAACCCACTGACAAATCTGTGTTGTTCGGCGTTCATGATTGAACAGTGTTTCTTATCAACATTCCAACAGTCAACAGTCAGTGCTGCTGTTGATTGATGGAAGAGTCAGTAAGGAAGAGAGAGACGCTATTGACGGACGATTCAATTTACTCCTAGTGCGTGTGAGCTTTACATTTAAAACGGCAGGATCTTGTACAAAACGGAGCTGCTGTTAACTGCAAGGCATCGAAATGCCGAACCACGTCGATTACAATCGCAAGTATTCCGCCCAGGAAACCATTCAGGTAAGTGATGTTTTCTGCATTTTATAAATTACGGTCATTAAGGTGTAAGGAGACAGAAATGTTTGGGGGATAACGATCAAAAAGGGTCCTTTGCTGATGCCAACAATTTATTAATTAATACAAATTACCGTATCACTCACAGAACGCGGCACGTTATTTGCCATCAGTTGTGTACGTTTTGCATTTAAAATGAGTGGAAACGTGCAGTGGGAAGGTCAGGAAGAGTATAGTGGGGAGTGTGGAGCACAAGGACTCTGAGTTGGGGCTGTATTGCGCACGCCAGCCAAACAGAATTCAGATTCATTTCCGTGATAAAAATGCCCTGATTAAGTAGTTTCCTTGTACGTACCTACATACCGGGTATGTGTGCTTGTATCTGTGTTTTTGTCTATAGCGCACACGGTGCACAGCACTTGTTCCTTAAAGGAGTGTTGTTTTGCCGTCATCGTGGATCCCATTTGAGTGGCAGAATAATGACTCTGCACAGAGGAGACAAAAGCTGAATGCTACCGTTGTTTAGAGTGTATAGTATATAGCTTTGGTGTTGTTTTTTTACTTTTGGATGGCGAAAAGAATCGTCTCAACAAGGATCAGCCCAGGACTAAGTGAAATAATTTGTGTATATGTATCTCTGTTGTATCCCTTTCGAGCCAGTAGTCAAAGTCAATTTTTGTTGCTTGTGTTTTTTTTTTTGTTTTTGAAAAAGCAAAGGAGTCAGCAGCAAGCAACACTTTGACTGGTAACAATTGATAGTATGCTTCCATGCCATGGATAGAGTGTTGCCGAGTTGAATTTCAATGTCAACAATTGATAATAAAGGGTGTTTTTTTGGGAGGTTTGTTTTTCCGATAGATGTCGTTTTATTTTATGACAGTTGTTTTGACAGCTCAAAGTGGCATTTCTACTCAGTATTGTTTGGCAAATCATTATGAAAAATAAAAAAAAAACAAAAAAAAAAAAAAAAAAAATGACATTTGTGAAAAATAGTCGTGGTAGCCATATGCCAGAAATTGTGTTTAAATGTTAAATGCCAAAAAATTATCTACCAAATAAAAAAAAATTTTGGTCATTTCATAATTTTATATGTGTTTTATTCAAAAAAAAAATCGGCAACCTCTTAAAAAAACACGTTATATCTAACGGGTTTTTTATTTGGTAGATAATTTTTTGGCATTTAACATTTAAACACAATTTCTGGCATATGGCTACCACGACTATTTTTCACAAATGTCATTTTTTTTTTTTTTTTTTTTTTTTTTTTTTTCATAATGATTTGCCAAACAATACTGAGTAGAAATGCCACTTTGAGCTGTCAAAACAACTGTCATAAAATAAAACGACATCTATCGGAAAAACAAACCTCCTAAAAAAACACCCGTTACAATACGTCATCGGTTAACGCAACTAATAGAAATACGGGCTGTTGCGTTAATTGAGTTTGTCACAAATTTCCGAGTTAAAGATGGAAATAGAACAACGAACGAAAGTAAATGATAATAACTCCTTTAATTTATTCTATGGCATTTTCCTTTTTTCTTTTTTAATTCTCTATATTAACTTCACTTGCCCGTGTGTTTGTGGATTTGTGTGTCATGGAATCTTGCGATCAATTTTTGACCCACTTCCAAAAGTCCTATTTTATTGAAATTTTGCACACATGCATATCTCTGATGACAACACTTTCTATTAAAATTTGAGGACCCTCGGGCCACGGAGTCGGTGGGCTCCCCTACAAATATTTTACAAAATATTACTCGATTGTCTTTAAATTTTATACACATGTGTATCTCTGATATACAACACTTTTTGTAAAAATGTTGGAGACCCCGGGCCCGGGTTTCGTGGGGCCCCATAACTTTTTTTAAAAAAATTATCCCGATTTTCTTCACATTTAATACACATGTGTATCTCCGATAGACAACACTTTTTGTAAAAAATTTGGAGACCCCGGGCCCGGGTTCGTGGAGCCCCATAACTTTTTTCAAAAAAAATTAACCCGATTTTCGTCAAATTTAATACACATGTGTATCTCCGATAGACAAAACTTTTTGTAAAAAATTTGGAGACCCTGGGTGCCGGGGTCGTGGGGCTCCAAAATTTAAAAAAAAAAGTAACCCGATTTTCTTTAAATTTTATATACGTATGTATCTCCGATGAAAAACAATTTTTGTAAAAAATTTGGAGACCCCGGGCCCCAGGGTCATTGGGCCCCTGGAAAAATTTTACATACGTGTGTATCTCCGATGGGCAACACTTTTTGCAAAACAGACAGGCCCCAACAAATTTTTTAAAAAACTTCACCCGATTTTTTTTAAAATTTTATATACGTATAGACAACACTTTTTGCAAAAATTGCAAAAATTTTGGTGGCCCATAAAAATTTTTCAAAAAAAATTAACCCGATTTTCTTCAAATTTTATATATCTACATGTGTATCTCCGATGGACAAAATTTTTTGTTAAGTTTTTGGAGTGAGGCCCTGGGTGCCCATATAAATTTTTTAAAAATTAGCTCGATTTTCTTCAAATTTTAAACACATGTGTATCACTGATGGACAAAACTTTTTGTAAGTTTGTTGAAGTGATCGGGCCCTGACCCCGTGTGGTGTCCAGTTAAATTTTTTAAAAATTAGCGCGGTTTTCTTCAAATTTTAATACATACCCATCTCCTATTAGAGAATTTACATGAAAAATTGTATTTTTATGGGTGGTTTTTTTTTCTTTTTTGTTTTTCCAACTTTTCTTTTGCTGGTTGTTCCAAACTCTCTGTTTCCGCCGCATACAGTTCATTGCCAAAGAGTTCAAGATCATCTATGTTTTCAAAAATCCAATTGTTGACATCTTCGTTGGCTGAACAGTTAGTGGGAGTATATTGTTGGATTAAATTTTAAATGCTTTCAATATTTTCGCAGTGCTCTCTCTCTCTCTCTGGCTTTCACATCCCATGAAGGGATTTTGCCGCCCGCACTAAGGTCCTCAATCCGTCTCGGTCCATCGCTCTTGTCCTCCAGTTTCGACATCCTAATGCATGTAGATCTTGTTCGACGTCGGTCGTCACGCCAGCGCAGTCGGGGTCTTCCTCGACGACGCACACCGGCTGGTTGTTGATGGAGCACTTTATTGGTCATTCGTTTTTGTGGAGACCGTGTAACGTGGCCGAGCCATCTAACTCGATTGGATTTGATGAATCCGATAATATCGCAGCCTCCAAGAAGCTGCCTTATCTCATGGTTCATACGAATCCGATATACGTTGTCCACTCCCCGTGGGGGTTAATCTGCAGCATAAAATCTTATCTGGTATGTTGCAGGACCTTACCACGGAATATTAACAAAGGGTCGTCGGTGCTTAGAGTATACTCAGGATGGGTAATGTCTAGTACTTGCGACCCGAAGTGGAGCACTGGTACTTAGAATCTCTTTATGAGCAAGTCTTCGTATTTAGTGGTTCATTTCATACAACACACAGGTCTGTGATGGGGACAGACGGGGATCTTTGATTCCAAAGGCCTAGGACTTGGCAAATCCTAGTGGCAAATGATGGGGTTCGCGGTTCCGGACGAATGTGCTGCCAGGGTCTGCTTTTGCAATCGCCCAGGCACTCATTCTGAAAGAGCTGAGTCCCTTGATGCCTGACCTCACCAAGGTTGCGTTTGGTACCGCGGGAATTGTCCGTGCTCACAGACAACAAGGCCGGCCGCAAGGCTCGACCAGTCTGAGGACAATTGTGGTTGAGGACCCAGCTCGTTCTGGGGATGCAACGCGGGGGCTGTGGTTTACTACCCAAATGCGGGTAGAACACTAGCATTGTAACATCAGCGTGGGGACTGATGTTACCAAAAATCTTTGGGACATCAGTATCCTTCCTGATGTTACCGGTGCGATGATGCGTTCTCTGTGAAGTTGCATAGATCAACCGGTTGTCGAAAAACCAAAGATCGGCAGGGACTTAAGATAGGTCCTACTCTAACCATTGAGTTAATACTGGCACATCAGTCTATGATGGACGTTGATTGTCGTATAAACGAATCCAAGTCCGAAGAGGACAGTGGGGTAAACCATTCAATGGAGGCAACCACGTAAATCCAAAGACACTTTATACGTTGTCCACGACTTTAATTGGACCAAAGATTGAGCGAATAATTTTCCTTTCGAAGGTAGATAACAATCTACAATCGCTAGAGGTCATGGTCCAGCTTCCGAAAGCCAGTACAGGTCTTATGAGTGCTTTATAAATTTTGATTGGGCATAGAAAACTCGTTGTCCGGCAGCGATTCGGGCTTTTATTTCTGTCTGCATATCATTCGACGATGTTATAACTGACCCGAGGTGTTTAAAGTTCTCGACGCTACCAAAGTTATGGTCGCCAGTTCCGAGATTTACCATGGAGATGTTCCTGGGTGTTGATAGTAATTTTGTTTTGTTGCTGTTCACCTCCAAACCAAGTCTTCTTGCGCAGCGATCGAGCTGTATGAAACTGTCCTTGATATCGCTAGGTCTTCGGCCAAGAAGCACGATATCATCTGCATATCCAAGAATTTGGACTGATTTATTAAATATACAGCCCGAAGTTTCAATGTTGCTTTTTCTGACTACGTACTCAAGCGCCAAATTGAACAGCACAGGCGCGAGTGCATCTCCCTGACGAACACCAGATGTTATTTCAAAGGAGTCTGGCACAGCTCCCTCAATTACGATTCTACCCAGAGGTTGTTAATTTACACAGAGAGACGAGTTTCGCTGGAATTCCTAGACATATGAGTGCGGCCCATAGGTTTTCGCGGTTTATACTGTCATATGCCTGTCTGAAGTCTATGAACAGTTGATGTATGGTTATATTGTACTCCAAACATTTTTCCAAGATCATCCTCATGGTAAAATATTGGTCAGTGGTCGATCGGCTGGGACGAAAACCACATTGATAGTCGCCAATGATGTTTTCGGCGAAAGGGATGAGTCTGGCAAGTACAACATTAGCCAACACTTTGTAAGCAGCGCGATACCACGATTAAGACGGTATCCTTTTTTGTGCAGCGGACATATGAGTGCGGTCTTCCAATTCTCCGGCAGCATTTTTCGGTCCCAAATAGAGACGCAAAGATCGTATATATTTGTAGCAAGGGTAGCGCCTCCGAGCTTGATCAATTCTGCGGGGATTCCGTCGAGACCGGGTGCCTTTCCATTTTTTAATCTATTGATAGCTGCATCTACTTCCTCTACTGTGGGATATTCGACAAAGATCTCTTCACCTGGAGGAGCTATTGCTCTAATGGGGGTCACTTCGTCATTCCGATTTAGCAGATTTTGAAAGTAGGTTTGCCATACTGAGAGAACATCAGCCATGTTTTTGTTCTCAGCTCTCCATTCCCGTCTTTGATGGCTGTACTTCTTGGGTGGAAGTCTTTGACAGTTTGTACTTATACTTAAATATGACAAGCACATGATCGCTGCCCATGTCTGCACCTCTATGGGACCTGACGTCGGATATGCTGGTTGAGTGTCTCTCATGTCTCATGACGTGATCAATTTGGTTTTCCATTTCTTCCATCATTCGATGTCCACGTTACTTTGTGGATTCTCTTATGTGGGAAAAACGTACTTGATACAGCTAAGTTGTACATTATTGCCAGGTCAGTGACGCGTTGGCCGTTGTTGTTGCTAGTTAGGTGCAGGCTGTTAGGACACGACCCACGATGATTTTAATGTCGTGGTGCGGTATGCTATTGATGACTTGCTCCCAGCTCGAAATAGAAGAGATCTTTGATGTCATCAGATTTATCTTCGGTGGGTGCACGTAACGATCGTGATGTTAAATTTTTTAGTGCGGAGCCTGACCGTGCATATCCGCATGTTGATAGGGCGGAAGTCGATGATATGATGCTTCACGCGCTGGTGGATATGGAAGCCAACTCCAAATTCTCTTCGATTCTGATGGCCGCTGTAGTGAAGAGTGTAACCATTGATGGCGTCGTGGGTCCCACTCCCAGACCATCTAAGCTCTTGTAGTGCAAGCACGTCTAATGCGTAACTCTTTGCTTGATTCGAGAGGTTCTGGAGATCTCCAGGTCTTACGAGGCTTAGCACGTTCCATGTTCCCATTTATAAGCGTTGTCCGTGTAAAATTTCCAAGGCCGATTTTGTGGTGAATCCGATATGGTAATCCGAGGCCTTTGATTAGGGTTCATAACTTTTATTGTTTATATGAGAGAAGGTTGTTGGCCTGCTGTTCAACCCGCTTGTTACGTGTGTGGGCCACGTACTGGTGAGAATCTTAAGGCATCCAGTCCTACCTTGAACACATTTATATAGCGAGCCGCTTGATACAAGACAGACGCCCGCTTCAGCCGCACCTAACCTGGAGAACAGACGCTGATTTGGTATAGGCGCCAATGACTCGCGTCCATTACTATATAAACAGGATTTCCCCTGCTCGTCTCCACTACACCGCCTGATTCATTTAGCGTGACCCAGGGAGCACCGCGAGGTGGTATGAATCTCGGACTTCGCATCGAATTCACTCCACACGATTTGTTTATCGTATATATCATTTGTTACACAGCGGTCGATACTCAACATTCAAGAGTCAACATTTTTGCACACAAAAGATACAATGAAAATGACAACAGCAACATGGAGTTGTGTATACGCAATAAAATTACAAGCGATTAAAGTAAAACAGCAACAACAACACGCAATGCAGTTACAACTAACTATTGATGAAAACAACAGCAACAATGGGAGATCCAATAGGAAGAGGCCCGGCGCATAGCAACAACGACGATTTACCGGATACTGGAAAGACACGGAAAGGGAACAAGCTGGTTCGAAGCTATAAACTGTTTCACGTTCTATAAAAGGGGACAGAAATCAAGCAAATGCGTCTCTTCTTCCGACAGACTCCTGACAGTGAATCAAACGTAGAACCTGTTTCACTGTTCAGACCACTGGGACACACGGACTATGCTGACAGTGAATCATTCGTAGAACCCTTTTCACTGTGCAGAACACTGGGACACACGGACTCTGCTACAGTGAATTAAGCGTAGAGCCATTTTCATTCTCCAGCACACTGGAACACACGGACTCTGATGACAGTCAATCAATCGTAGAACCCTTTTTACTGTTCAGACCATTGGGACACAAGGACTATGCTGACAGTGAATCAATCGTAGAACCCTTTTCACTGTGCAGACGAACTACTACAATCACGTAGAGTCAAGGCAACAAACCACAGGATACTCTACATTAACTTAATATCTTATACCCGTATTATATCCGTTTTCTTTTTTTAATAAAATAAAGATTTGAATTCAGAGTTTCCTAAAAATTAAATCTTTTATTGTAACGACCCAATATAAAAGAATCCTGGTCACACTGATGATACTCCGGCTAGGAAAACCCCTGTTACAGTTCTTTGGCTCGATCTTTGATGCTACTCAATGGAAGTTCATCTTCTTCTTCCCATTCACTGTTCGGTGACATAATCACGCTCCACAACTTTGCAATGGCGTTAGGGTGCAGCTTATTCCATCAACAGCATCGCGCAAATTAAACTGGAGCTTACGCTTTAGAGAAGAAAGTGCTGTGCATGTGCAGAGAAGGTGACGAATGGTCTCTTCCTATATCTTTATCTTCGTTTATACGATACCTACCTTCTACCCTTATAGTTAATAGTGTTAATCCTTAATTTTATTAGGGCTGGGCAATCTACTAGGATGCGCTCTGTTATCTCCTCTTCTTCGTATATAAAGGTCTCATAATTACTGATTCCTATTTGGTGTAGATGATACTTACAAGTACTCGTTAGTGCTCTAAAAAAGATTCTTAGTTCTTGCTTTTTGAGTTTTATGACCTCTTTCATCTTTTTTTGGTTAAAGTTTCGGAAATTCTTTGGACTAGACGAAGTTTAATTTCCCACTTATTATTCATCACTGTGATGCCAGCCCAGGTTCACACCACAGTAAGGTTCCGGCCCTAAGAACGCAGATTCCAATCCAGCCCTGGTTAGTTCATATGCATATTCGTTGCATGCAAGATGCAATTCCTGGGTGACCAGCGGCCCAACCGAGCTTCACCCAGTTATGCGTTGCAAGGGCAGCATTTAACTGATTATGTTGGACGATAACGCTTTCAGGGCTGCCTGACTATCTGAAAAGATATAAATCGTAGCGCCGTTAATACCCTGGCATGGTGTTCCGCCTGGAAAACCGTGGGACTCATATTGGTATCGAGACTTTTTTTAAACAAAAATTGTATGGGGACGGGCTCCCCGCCCCGCATACCCCGCGGCTCGATCACTTCCAAATTTTTACAAAAAGTTTTGTAAGTCGGAGATACACATACATGTAAACTTTTAAGAAAATCGGTTAGATTAGGTTGGGTTGAAGTGGCCGTCAGTCAAAACCGACGCACTTAGACCACGAAGGTCCGTTGTGATACCACAAGGATCTACAAAATGCCATGCCTACTCGTTGAACCACTTGAAGCTTCATATGAAGCGCAATAGACTATTAATAGAAAATAGGTTAATTTTAGTAAAATATTTGTGTGGGAGCCCCGCAACACCGAGGCCCGAGGTGTTCCAAATTTTAATAGAAAGTGTTGTCTTCGGAGATACATATTTGTGCAAAGTTTAAATAAAATCAGGCTTTACCAGCCAGTCAGTCAGCCAGCAACGGGAACGCGAAGTTAATACAGAGAATTTAGAGACAGGGACAAATACTTATGCAGTCAAAATAAGTCATTATAACCATTTGTTGTAATTTTGTAAACATATGACATTTGACAATTGCTTCTGCACGAGAATGTCTATTACAATTGACTCACTGAGTAGTAAAGAGCGGGAGTCAATAACCTAATGATAGTGAAGAGCTGTGTCCGATATTAGAATCTTTTTAAATGTGTTACGATCTTTCAGAGAAGAATCAGAACATTTCTTCGATTTTCTTAAACTAAAATTTTTCGAGTTCACATCGTGGCTCTAGTGGTTAATGCGTTGGACTTTTGAGTAGGAGGTTCGAATCGCAGAAATACAAACACTCTATCAACTTTGGCCAATGTCTGACAAACATCCGAGATAATAAATGTCACGGAAAGCTTCTCAACTCGCCTTTCGCATATGACATTTAATTGTATGTCCCTTCCATTTGTGTGCAAAAATATAACGCGCACAATACAAATGGTTGCGAGAAGCATCGGTCTGCCGTGCCAAATATTGTTATAAAATATTCAAATTCGTTATCTCTTCTGTATCAGCTGTCTTTGACAGTTAGCCTACCAATTGACTTTGACAGTTCTTATTGGTGAGAATGATGTCACACTGAATGCAAATGCCTCAATTCCCAATTATACGGCGCTCTAAGTTATATGTGACGAGGCTAATATTTAGATCGAATTGTAGTGCCTCTTAAATAAGTATGTAAGGATGTATGGAAGCAAAGATCCGGCTTTCTACCTTTTCAACTAATTCATAAATGATAAAAAGAATTCTGTGCATTGGCAATACTTTTTTCTCCACTTAGGAGTAAATTTATCACTCGAGCAGTATCCAATTACGAATCCAGTGCAATCTTTCTGAGTAACAGGATACCTTGACACAGGAAGTATGAACGTATGAAGTAGCCGGTCTGTCGTCTGTGAGGAATAGGCAACACAAATGTCAGTTCAAAAGGAAGACAACAAAAATATGGATTTCCCATTAAAAAGAACTTGCGTCGGCGCCTTGTCTGATACTCTTTTGATACTACGGCACGAATACGGACATGGAGCACGTGGTCGCTCTGATGGAATTTTGTTTTGTGGTGAATTTGATTTGGGTAGAATATATAGGTAAACAGAGGGATGGAGAACGAGAGAGAGAGAGAGAGAGAGAGTTATATGTCAAAAGATACATTTGCATGTTGTTTTGTTTTGTTTTGTTGCTTTTCAAGGGAATATTTATTAAGAAGACTCACTCGCAAGTGCGTACGCTGGTGTTGAACATGTGTGTTCATCGTCCATGCCTTAGAGCTTTTTATAGGCATCCCTTTAAAATGAGATTGCCAAGTAAAATAAGCCAATTGTCCGTGTCCTATGCTCACGGTACTTTTTGTTTCGTTGTTTTGCGAAAGGACTGTCCAGGAAGGAGATACAGGATACGACAACACGAAGTAAGAAAAAAAACGTTACAAGTTTGTTTACTAAAAGTGGCCATTTAGCATCGTTCACTCTTCCATGGCTGGTGCGCAGTGTGTTGCTATATGCGTATTGCCCTTAAGCCAAATTGGGTTTTTGCTGGCGAAGGAGCATGCCATGGCGTCGGACAGACTTTGTTTCACTGAGTGTACCTTTTTTTATTATTTGATTGTCCTGAACTTGATTTCCACATAATGTACTGTTGGTTTACCTACACTTTTCCGTCCCCACAGTCAGTCTGAAAGTCGAGCGTTAAAAGTTGCGTACAAAAAGGGAGACTGCTTGTAGGCAATTTAATTCGCTCACACGCACACAGTACAAGCACACAGTCACAGAAAGGATATCTATAAGTTTGCCCTTATTGAAGGAATTTAAATGTCGCTTCCTGATTATTCGTGGACAACAAAAGACGATACAAAAACGACACAAAACGTTTTCCAAGGTGTACTCGTCGTTCTCCTTATGATTTGTTTATTGAGTTTTGTTTCGTCCTTATCTTCTTCTTGTTATTCCCCTCCGCTGTACACACGAGGATATGTTAAGAAGTGCCAGCAGACATCCGCAGAGAGACGATTCTGGACAAAAACATTGATTGTTAGGTTAGAAAGGTTATGAACTCGAAATTGCCTCAAGCGTTCTTCGGGGGTTTTTCATTCACATCCACAAAGTTGGTCTTTTCAAGTTTTGCGGAGCCCATTCTTCTGGCACTCACGGCTGTTTGTCGAGAGACATTTAGACTTCCTGAAGTGTTTTCTGTTTTATTTTTTATTTTTTACTTTCTAACAACTGTGTGAAGGACTTGAGTGTATCTTGCGTATTTGGAGCTGACTTTTTAATGCCTGAGTGTGGGCATAAGTGGAATTCTATGGTTTTCTTGCTTAAGAAATGTGCTGTTAGGTTCTGTTTTGTGGTGCCTTCAATAATTAATTAAATGTTTAAGGCACTTTTTATTAGTACTGTATGTGTTTTGATTCTTTGAGCATTTAAGGTGCCATCAAACAGGCAGCGTTTTACTATTTGCTGTTGCCGGCTTTCAGTTTTCACGGTGCATATGAAGAGTTGGTATAATTTTCATTAAAATCCTAAAAATATGGTACAATTATGCTTGTTTTACATTACTCACTAGGGGATGATAAAAAGCAAAAGCAAAAAGATAAAAACCAATTAAACAAAGCGGTGTAGCTGTGTAGTAGATATCTATTTTGTGTTATACGATACCGGAGCTTATAACAGCGTATAGTATAACCAGAGTTTAACCACGTCAAGCAGGAAGGGTTACCTCCACCAAAACCCAAATAATTTTAATAATGGAGCCCTTACTAACGGATGGTCACAAGTTTAAAATATTAATTTTTTTTAGAAATGAGTGTTTTTAAGTTTTGCTGAACAGGAAAACACTGAGATGGTAGTTGTTTCTTGCACTTAACTATCTCAAATAAAGGGTGATCAGATTAGATGGTACTTTTTCTAATGGGATTTTTTTGACATGTCACGCGTGACTACTGTCAAACTAAATACGTAATTTTATTCAGTATTCATTGACATTTCATCGTGAAAAGACTTACGCCCCAACAACGTTTATAAATCGTACAATTGTATTACGAAAATCGACGCTCTGTGAAAAGTGTTCATCGCGCGCTCAGGCCAACTTATGGTGTACATAATTGTCCTACGGAACGCACTATTCGGCATACCATCGGCAAACTTGAGAAATGAAGAGAATATGACGGCTGTCAGTGAGAGTTTTGCCGAAAACCCGGAAGAATCGATTCGGCGCCGTTCTCAAAAACTTGGCCTATCTTACGGCACTACTTGGGCGATTTTACGCATAGATCTTGGCTTGAGAGCGAACAAAAGACATCTAGTCCAAGAATCCAAGCCGGCCGACCTACCAAAGCGTTGTTGGGCTCTTGAAAAACTCGCCGAAGATCCGTATTTTGGGACCCGAATTTTATTCAGCGATGAGGCTTAATGGCTTCGTCAATAAGCAAAATTGCCGTATTTGGGCTGAAGAACAACCCAACGCCATTCACGAACTGCCATTACTTCCATTGAAAAGTACCGTTTGGTGCGGCTTATGGGCTGGAGGAATCATCGGCCAATATTTCATCAAAGACGATGCTGGCGCCAATGTAACAGTGAATGGCGAACGCTATCGTGCCATGATAAATAACTTTTTGATACCGGAAATTGAAGCCCTTAATCTCCACGACATTTGGTTCCAACAAGACGGCGCTACATCCCATTCAGACTGTGACACAATGGATTTACTGCGTCCTCGTTTCGGTGAGCAATTGATCTCCAAGATCGTGTGATATCATACCTTTGGAATTTTTTTTTTTTGTGGGGGTATGTAAAGTCTAAATGTTTTGCGGATAAACCAGCTACGATTGAGGCATTGGAAGCCAACATTTCTCAAGTTATTCGAGAGATACCGACCGAAGTCCTCGAGCGAGTCATTCAAAATAGGTGTTTACGGATGGCCGAATTACGGCGCAGTTGCGGCCAACATTTGAAAAAGATTATCTTCAAAATATAAATGCTATGAATGGTTCTAAACAAAAATAATAAAGATTTGCCCAATTAATTTGAATTTTTGTTGTCTTATTTCAATTTAAAATCCGATACCTCTAAATTGATCACCTTTGTATTACATATTCAACACTGGGAATACACTTCTTTCATTTCTTTACACAATATGTGAAGTAGATTTTCCTCAAAAAGTGTAGTAAATTCCCAAAAAAGCGAGAAGCTCGACTGAAATCTTTCCTATCACAAAAGGTCCAAAACTTGTATTTAGTGTTGCAATTACCTGGGTCGGTCTGAAAAAGTACTTTAATGTTACTCGCCACATTACATCGAGCAATCAAATTCCGTTGCGTTTTTTTTGTAAATGATAATCATAAGACACATATGCATAGACATCTCATATATTCCTCTCCCTAATTTCCTATCGGTCACATTGTGGTAAGCATTACAAAAGGTGCAAGTCCCTTAAGCGTGTGTACATTATAAATATGCAACACCTTGAATCACAGAAAATCCTTAGCGACCAGCAATACGGTTTTCTTAGTCAAAGTTCTACAGGTGATCTGATGGCTTATCACACTGAAAAGTGAACCCAGTATGTTCAAAAATTTAGTGATAATTCCAAGGCACTTGCCAAAGTCTGGCATCGAGCTATTTTGTCGAAATTGATTGCCTATGCAATTGAAAAAGGCCCTGCTTGATTGGACTAGTAACTAGCTTTCTGTCCAATGTTTACCGCAAAAACTTCGGTATTCCCCAAGGCTCTGTTTTATCTCCGATACTCTTTCTCATTTTCGTTAATGCTCTTCTATTCGCTACTTCTTGGCCAATTCATTCTTCCATCCATCAATTTACAATACTCGTGCCTCAACACGAACCCACGGTTCTACCATTAAGCCTATCTTCAAACGTACTTACTAATTAAATGAACTTTAAGAAGTCTCTACATAGTTTTGAAGACAAATTATGCTAGACTTATAGTTCTATAGGATTTAGGCAGCTCACTATGCCTATTGCCTGGCTTGGGGATAAACATTGCATTTACCTGACCAGTATGGTCCAGTTGTAGCTGGCTCTAAATCAAGCAATCATACTCGGCAGGATGAGATCGATTGCCTTCTGTAGAAGCGCTTGAAAGATAGAGGATTTGAATGGTTTGAAGGAGCCTACGGCCCATCGAACAACATTCGGACTGAAGATTTTGCCGGATAAACTTTTTAAATTCTCTATATTAACTTCACTTGCCCGTGTGTTTGTGGGTTTGGGGTTTGTGGATTTGTGGATTTGTGGATTTGTGTGTCATGGAATCTTGCGATTAATTTTTGACCCACTTCCCAAAGTCCTATTTTATTGAAATTTTGCACACATGCATATCTCCGATGACAACACTTTCTATTAAAATTTGAGGACCCTCGGGCCACGGGGTCGGTGGGCTCCCCGACAAATATTTTACAAAATTTTACTCGATTTTCTTCAAATTTTATACACATGTGTATCTCTGATGAACAACACTTTTTGTAAAAATTTTGGAGACCCCGGGCCCGGGTTCGTGGGGCCCCATAACTTTTTTTAAAAAAATTTTTTTTTAAAAAACTTAACCCGATTTTTTTAAAATTTTATATACGTGTGTATCTCCGATGGACAAAATTTTTTTGTAAAGTTTTTGGAGTGAGGCCCTGAGGTCCGTGGGGTGCCCATATAAATTTTTTAAAAATTGACTCGATTTTCTTCAAATTTTAACACATACCCATATCCTATTAGAGAATTTACAAATTTTATTTTTATGGGTTGTTTTTTACTCTACTAGCAATGCAGACCCAATGCGTTCGGGTACGTGTGTGGTACACTAGTAGACGAACCTGGGAAATGAACCCTAAGAGTGGTCTGACGTGTAGGTGCCATCGATCTTTTTTAGTAAACCTACACAATTTGTCTGATCTTTAGCGAGTGCCTTATGGATGCATGCCACTACTGGCATTTCAACAATGTCTTCTAAGCATTTCATCAATATGGCCCGTTTAGATTGTCTCAATTGTTAGTTGCACTCTGTGAGAGCGAGCACAACTATACGTGCCTTTGGCAGTGTTGAAGAGTTTGCTGACTTTCTTCCAGCCAGCTGGTCGATCCACAAGGGAATCTTTCGTTTATACAGGCTGGTTTTAGGAACACAGCTGTCACGATAGGAAGTGAGCAACACATCATTTATTTGGTATACTGCTTCATTTAGGTCTCTGTGAACTCGATAGATGCAACAAGCATATCCAATTTAGAGAGGACAAGTCCCCGATACAGATTACAGTCCGTGGACTTTGGATCGTATCTATTCAATCAAAAATATATTCGAAATACCACCCGGACCAGATGACTAACTTTGAATCAAACTTTTAATTGTATCACAAATATCTGCCGACGAAATATGTATATATCCGATAGATAGATGGAACATGACAATCATATTTCATTAAATCAGGAAACCAATTCGTTTTTTTTTTTTTTTAATTAATTAAGCTTCAAGGCATTTTGGATCACTTTTGTTGGATTCAACATTCACGTGACTACTGATATAAAAACTGTCTACTTTACAATCTGATTTAAAGCAAATACAGTCCTTAAGGTCATTAAGCTGAACAATAATTTGTTTTGTTCCAAAAAGTTTGTTTATAGCAGGATGAGGGAGTCATCCATCCACCATAACTCGATACATAATAAATTCATCTTCAGCTTAAATTACTTCTAAACTATCTGAAGCTATTCATTTTGTTAGCAACTGATACCATAATTTGATTTGAATATTCATCCTTTACAAACCAAAGACAATAAAGCGACTGACTGTCTTCCCCATTTGTTACAGTCAAAGACAAATAAAACTACCACCACAACCCTCTTAATCGTATACAGTTCAGACAATTAACATCTCTAGAAGCAAACACCCAACCTAAAAACCATTTCACTGTGCCTTTGCACTGAAATAATAATTAACCCCAAGTCAGTAATTTATTCTTCCCCTATTTTTAGTATCCTTCCTTGCCCTTACTCTACAGGTCGTCGCGTAACTTGTGTTGTTTAAATTGTAACGCAAGCAAATAAGGAAGCAGTGTAAAGGTTGGTGAAACTATCTATTTGCAATTTCCTAACACACATCACTACAAGTTTCCTTAAAAGGACAATTCAAGGTTTCAGAGATGATGCCATTAAAAACTTTTCGCCAACCACATCATATCAGCTGGAATTACTTACTTTCACTTTCACTCATGCTGCGCAGTGCGTCATTCCCTAACACGTCCGTTCGCTTTACAGGATGTTTTTAAGGAACGATAATCCCTAAAAGCTGAGTGTAATTTACGGTCATATTGAAATAAGCTCATCATCCGCCTCTCGGCAATCGTTGACATACCAAATTCAATCTCGTTCGTTCGTTCGTTCCGTAGTTCGTTTTTTGTGCAGCTTTTCCATGCTTGACAGCAATAAGGATATTTTTCTTTTACAAAATATGAAAAACATAAAACTCAAATAAATATCCAAAACTCATAATTCATCAGTATTCTGGGGAACATAAAAATAAATGAGCGACGCCCACATCTGAGGCATGCATCTGAGGATGTTTGCCATGTGTTTGGCTTGTCGTCCTAATCTGCTTCCCTTAGACGCCCTTTCGACTAACAGAGTAGAATTATCTTCATCATCAGCATCATCATCGTCATCATCATCATCATCATCATCACCATCCTCAGCAGCAGTATCATTATTATTCTAAATTTGAATTTGAGATTCAACTCATGGCTACGTGTTTGCCATGTGAGGCGGCTGAGAATGGTGCTGACTAAGACCACCCATAAAAGTTTGGAGTTTTTTATGAATTTAATTTCCATTGATCGGTTTGTGTCCTGTGTATTTCGAACTACCCTTAACATTTTATTTACAGTCGGTGTGTAGAGTTTTGCGTTGGAAAAAACCAACTGCCATTCTGCATAGAAATTTCTGCCCTTTCTGATCTTCACCTGAAGTTTAAATTCAAGCTGAGTATTACTGAAAATTCATATTCAAGACATTTAGATGTTATTGGACCGATTTGGTATCAAAAAAACAATCAGTCGATTGTAGGATGCACAGCACGTAACGTTGCATTGCTTATTATCAGGAAGGGATAAGTCCCCTTTTGATGAAATTGTCGGCTATAACTGAAAGGATAAAAGAACTCCATTCTACCAAATTTCTCTCAAGTCTTCCAAACGAGGCTAGAGGACATAGCACCCTTTGAAAGACTTGATAGAAGTTCAAGTTCAAGGACTGTTTGTGAAAATATTTTTTCCTTTTTTTTTTTGTTTTTGGAATCCCAACGATCTACTGAAAGGATAAGGTAACTTCTTCCTTGCATGTCATGGACAAATAAATAAAACTCACTCCAGAAGATAAGGAAAAGGATAACCTCCCAAAATATTTGATTTGAATCTTTGTTGGAAATTCCGTTTCATGCTACAAATGAACTTCGTTTTGGAGAGGAATAGAAAGGAGCTCCAAGCAAATTGTTTTATATCCTTTCGATTGTTTTGCTTTTTGCATTAAAACTTCACTAAAATTACTGGAAAGCGGAAAACTAGAACGGTACTCAGGTTGTATAGCAATATACTCGTATTATGATGATGAGTACTGTAAGGATTTTTCTAAGGCGAATCAGGACGCAGCGCATTTTGGATTTTGTGTGAGTTTGAAATTAGAAGACTAACTTTTAAGCAATTGGTGATTGCGTCTTTGTGACGATTTCGCCGGAACAAAGAACTAAAGATAGCTTACAAAACATATATACTATATACGTATATACTCAAAAATGCTAACAATGAGTATTGTTTGCTCGTATTGATGAGATGCGAAATTTGACAAAAGAGTAGTTTATCTTTTACCTTCTTGGTGAAACTAGAAATGCTATCGCAAAATACCTGGTGCCCGGAATTACCGCATCAGTTATCAAGTGCAATGCCCATCTTTGGCGAGTCAAATTCATCATCATATTTGGCTGTACAACCAGTGTCCGGTCCTGGCCTCCCGCAAAAAAATCTCTCCACCGGTCCCAATTTCGAGCCGAAGTCTTCCAGTTTGACATCCCTAAATTCTGGGCGTCCTGGTATATGCCATCCTTCAGGCTTAGGCTTGGCCGGCCTAGCTATCGTGTTCTATAAATCCTACCGCAAAGGACTTTCCGAGCAGGATCATCTTCGCTCATGCGAGCTAAGTGTTCTGCCCATTGAAGCCTACCGAGCTTATTTCTCTTCACGATGTCGACATCGCGGTAACGCTCGTAGATCTCATCATTATAGAGTCTTCGGAATCTCCGTAAGACTTTTCTCTTGAACGCGGCTAAGAGGCCAGAATGCTTTTTGCTAAGCACCCAAGTCTCGGATCCATATGTAATTACTGGAATGACTATTGTTTTATTTATCAACACCTTTGATGTTATGTTTAAGTTTTTGGATTTGAAGAGTCTTGACAGACTATATAGTAGGCTTTGTTGGCTTTAAGCAACCGTGCGCGTATTTCTGGTTCCATGCTGTTATCGGCTTCTACAGTTGACTACAGCTTACTTCAAATTCGCGCTCCACTATTTGAATTGAGGGATTAATGTTGGGTCTTCTACTAGCAGACGTGGCCATCATGTACTTTGTTTTGCTCTCATTTATGTCCAGCCCCAGATTTCGTGCCGCCTGCTCGATCTGGATGAAAACTTCCTGTTCAGCTCTACGGTCAATAAGGCAATATCGTCTGCGTAAGCCAGTATCTGAATGGACTTATAGAGGATTGTTCGTCTCGCCGTTACGTCAGAGTCTCAGATCAATTTCTGTCTTCAAGGATAGGGGAAAAAATCTTATACGCGGTACTCAACAACGTTATACCACGATAATTGCTGCAGGTTGTGACATCTCCTTTCTTATGTATGGAGCACAGGATGCCTCTTCGCCAGTCTTCTGGTATCGCTGCTTCCTCCCATACTTGCGCTATTAGTTCATGAATTGCTTGGTGTATTGCGTGGCCTCCCGTTTTAATCGGCTCCGCTGGGATACCATCACATATCGGCCGATTTATCGCTCTGCTAACTTCGTCTATGCTTGGTGGCCGCAGCATAGTGTGGTCTTCGGTTATTGGTGGAGCCTCCAATTCCTCAGTTAGCTGGCCATTTAGCAACTCATGAAAGTGCTCTTCCCATCGCTCTAAGATGGCTTTGAGATCGTTGATCAGATTACTCTCGTTGCCTTTGCAGTATGTGCAACGCGGTGTATATTGCGTCATACCGCGGACTCTTTGGTAGAATTTCAGCATCTGTAGCGGTCCTCACTATCTGTACTGTTCTAGTTCACGGAAGAGATTCTTCTCCCAGGCTGCTTTCTTTCGCCGGTGAACTGTTTTTTTTTTCATATCTTCTGAGCTCTATATATTCATCGCGTTCTATGAGATTTTTGCATTGCTCGATACGCAACATTCTTACGTTCAGTCGCTAGCTTACATTCGTCGTCGAACCAGTCGTTCCGATCTCTACGACTACTGCTTAAGATGGAGTCAGTCAGTACTAATGACAGTATTCCGTCAATTTCTCTTCTACGTCCGGCATCTCAGCCTCTTCACTTACTCTTCCAGCATTTAGGGCGAGTCCTATCGCTTGCCCCTAGTTGTTTCTGGTCTCTTCGTTGCGAAGGGCAGCTGTGTTGACTCGAATCTATTCGCGGATGTTTTCTTTCTTTTTAATGCAATCCGCGCTCGGAGCACCATAACAACAAGATAGTGGTCCGAGTCGACGTTGGCACCGAACCGTCATCAGGTTCAGGTTTTGACGGCGGTCTATAAACATGCGGTCTATCTGGTTGCGAGTGATTCCATCAGGAGATTTTCAGGCGGATTTGTGGATATTTTTACGCGCAAGCCTTGTACTCGCAACGACCAAATTATTGCTTGCTGCCATCTCTATGACTCATTGTCCATTGTCGTTAGTGTTCTCGTGTAAGCTATGGGTGCCAATGTACTGCCTGAATACTGGCTCCCTACCTATTTTGGCATTCATATCTCCCAGTGGGCGCCGTGGCTCAGTGGTAATGCACATGGCTGCTGCGCAGATGGTTCAGGTTCGGATCCCAGCAGCAACACCAAAAGTATTTTTCACGGTGTCCCACCTCTCGCGAATGGGTGACAAACGTTCCGAGAGTATTTAATACCTTGTCACGGAAAGCGCTTCTCAATTCGCCGTTCGGATCCGGCCTTAAATTGTAGGTCCCTTCCATTTGTGTCCAAAAATTAACATGTGCAGCACAAATGGTCGCGAGAAGTGTTAGGCCTTGGACCGCAATGGTCTGTCGCGCCAAATATTATTATTATCCCCCAGAATTATTTTTACTTCATACTGAGCGCAGGCATGGAGTTTCCGTTCGACTGATTCAAAGAATTCTTCTTTTTCATCATCTGGGGAATCCTCTGTAGGTGCGTGAACATTTATGAGACTTATGTTTTTAAATTTTCCCCGCACGCGAAGGGTGCATAGCCGTTCATTTATTGCCGATAACGGTTGGTTTTAATTCTTTTGCTGACTAGAAACCCCACCCCGAGCACATGATGTCTTGTATGACAGCTGTAATATGTGTGATATTTTGATTTTTGTAAGACACCATTCCCCGTCCATCGCATCTCCTGAATTGCTGTTATGTCAGCCTTATATTTAGACAGGGTATCGTCCAGCTGCTGAGTAGCTCGAGCTCTATACAGTGAGCGTACGTTCCATGAGAAAATTCCTAAATCGTTTAGCCGTTTTCGATGCCGTGTTCATCGTCGTTCATCAGTGTATCCGAGACTGATTTTGGGTTCCGTAATAATAATTTTTTACAGGCGATTGGAGGAAAAGTAACGGCGGCCACCACGTGGAGGTTTGATCGCTTAAGGAGGATATTGAGAATAATATGGCCGGACATTATCACCAATCAAGACTTGCGGATAGTAACGCAGCAGGAAGCAATCGCGATCATCATCAGACGACGAAAATGGAGCTGGATCGGCCACACTTTGAGAAAGCTAGCGGACGATATTACGAAACTAGCGCTCGACTGTAATCGCCAAGTTGGCCGTCCTAGCAAGACATGGAAAAGGACACTGTAAGAGGAAGCAAGATCCCAGGGGACCGAGTGGCGTCTCTTGAAACCACAGGCGATAAATCGATGTAGAAGCCCTATGCTCCCCCGCGGAGTAAAGAAAATAAAGAAGAAGAAGAAAGAACTTGCAAATGTTGTTGAAGGGTGTGATACAATTAAATGGGAACTGTAGGGTGCGACGGCGGCGGCAGAGCTTGAATAAAAAGACACCACTGTAATGTTTATATTAAAGGAATGTTTATTGTATTGAATATAATTAAATAGTTGGAGTTTAGTAAGAAGTGTTAAAATGGCGGCTTGTGTTTTATCGCGTGTTTCGGTTTGGTATTACGGGTTGTGTCGCGGCTTGTTGGCAGAAGTATTTCTGCGATGTGTTCTGAACTGCACGACGTCTACTTTTCAACTCAATTCAACTTTCGTATTGCTGCGCTATACTGCTTGTCAGCATCAAGTACGATGTCGGTCACTATCAGTCGTCTCTCTCTAACACTCCTCCCCCCGTGAATCACCCAGGGATTCACCATCAACGGCAATGACGGCAAGTTTCGTGGCTGGGCGGCGGATATGTCTGGTTGCGGTTTTGACCTCTGCAAACCGCACTTGTCCATCTTTGGCAGGAAATACTCGAACTATTCGGCCTTTACGCATTTGACTACGAGACTGACCTGATTCGCAAATTATGACCAGATCGTTGACTTTCAGTGGGCGTACTTCATCGTGCCATTTTGGTCGTTTTAGCAGCTGTGGTAGGTATTCGACGGTCCATCTCTTCCATAGGCGATCTTTAAGATTTTGACATATTCTCCATTGTTTCCTGAGGCAGATTTTATCATCAACTGGATGAGGCGTCTGTGTAGAGTTTACGCAGCCTATCAAGAAATGGTTCGGCGTCAATGGTTCGTCGTCTTCCATGTTAAGTGGGATATCTGTGAGTGGACGAGAATTTATGATGTTTTCGGCCTCGATAAATACACTTCGTAGGGTTTCTACCCTGGGTGTCTGGTCTGACAGTGTTCGTAGGAGTAGTCTTTTAATTATCCGAATTAGTCGCTCCCAGCAACCTCCTGAGCTAGGATTGGCGGGACAATTGAATACCCATTCGATATTACGGTTAGTGGCTTCCCTTTGTATATGGTCAACATCAAATAATTGACTGTCTTTCAATTCTCGTTGGGCTCCAATAAAGTTGGTACCATTGTCGCTTCTAATTCTGACCGGTGTACCTCTTCGATTGATGAAGTTGCGGAGACATACGATGAAGGCATCCGTGGATAGATTCTCTGCTAACTCCAAATGGGCGGCTCTCACTGTCAGGCAAGTAAATATTACTCCCCATCGCTTTTCTCGTCGTCTTCCAATAGCCACGTTAAAGGGGCCAAATAAGTCAACTCCCGTGTAGGTAAACGGACGCACGTATGGAGTGACGCGGTCAATTGGCAGCTGACCCATGAAGGGTGGCACTGGTTTGGATTTCTCGATCTTGCACTTCATACATCTTTTTTGTACGGCTTTAAGAAGAGACTTGGCACGTGGAATCCAAAACTTTTGGCGAGCTTCGTTGAGAACTACGGCTGAATTTTGATGGTAGAGTTTCTCGTGAAAGTGGCACATAATAAGCTCGGAAACTATGTGCTTCTGCGGCAACAAAATTGGACGTCTTGTTTGCAGTGGCAAATAAAGGGCTTCGTCGATGCGACCTCGAACCCGTAAAAGATCGTCGGGGTCCAGGTACGGCATCAATGAATGTATTGGGCTATTTTTTAAAATAGGTTTTGATGACTTCAGGGCGGCAATTTCCTTTTGATATTCATCTCCTTGAACCATACGGCATAAATGATTTTCTGCACTGATTATCTCGTCGACTGTCAGCAAACCATTCGTTATACGCAGCGTTGAAAGCTTTCCCAGGCAAAGGAATTTTCTGACCGCACGCCTTACGTATGCTATCGTTCGTATGAGCTTTAAATAAGAAGAGAAACGATTAAAAACGATAACTAAATTGTTACCTGTTTCACATTGGACGATTAGACAAGGCTTGACTTCTTCTTCTTCTGGTCCGTTTGACGGCAGTGGGATTATTGTGGCAGGCCAGTTATATTCAGGTAGTTGTAGAAATTCTGGGCCAGAAAGCCAGATGCTACTCGAATTAAGTTTCGGAGAACTTTTCGCGCGAGTGGCTACATCTGCGCTATTCTTATTTGTTGGCGTCCAACGCCATTGGGATGGTTCTGTTGACGTAAGAATTTCTCCAATGCGGTGACCCACAAATGCTTTATATTTTCGTTCAGCTGAATTGATCCAATATAAGAGGGTTCTTGAATCAGTCCAGAAAATGACCTGGGATATTTTGATATCGTGATTGCGAACTATTACTTTGCTGAGACGGGTCCCTAGGACTGCAGCTTGCAATTCCAATCTGGGAATAGACATAATACGTTGAGGTGCTCCACGAGTTTTACCAAAAACGAAAACAACGTCGACTCCTTTTGCGTGGCTGATTCGAAAGTAACCGGCAGCAGCAAAGGCAACTTGGCTGGCATCTACAAATATGTGCAATTGAATTTCCTCGGATTTGTTCATGTGCGGCGAATAACAACGCTGGATTTTGAATGTGTTGATATTTTGGAGGAATTCTTTCCACCATAACTTCCATTTGTTACTTATATCTGCAGGCAGTGGATCATCCCAAGCTATGTTGTTTTTCCAAGTGTCCCGGACCATTATTTTTAGGGACAGGAGGAATTCAGCGAGCAATCCGTATGGATCAAAGATTGCCATCACGATCCCTAGGAGCTCTCGTTTTGTAGGCGGACGAATTCCTTCTAAGACATCTGGAGGTATGTGGTGGAACTTAGTTTTGAATTCGAAACTATCGACGACAGTGTCCCAATGCATACCCAGCACCTTTTCTGAAGTAGCTTGGCGTTCCATATTCACGGTGGTGGCACCTCCTGTAGGGCTTTGGTTCATGTATGACTTTAGACGAGTTGAATTTGAAATGAACTGTCTTAAAACAAATCCGGCTTTCCTGTTGATCTTTACCACTTCGGTACAAATTCGTATGGCTTCTTCTACTTGACTAAAACTAGCCACATAATCGTCGACATAATGTTGATTAATTATGGCTGCTGCTGCTTCGGGGTATTGTTGTTGATGCTCCTGGGCATTGACATTCTTGATATATTCAGCACTGCATGGCGAACAAACGGCTCCAAAGATCATGGAAACCATGGCATAGTGATCAATTGGCTTATTTTTGTCTCCGTTCCTCCACAAGAACCGTTGGGCATGTTGGTCTTCTGGTTTAATGCGGATTTGCGAAAACATTTCTTCTATGTCGGCGGCAATGCCAATTGCACCTTCTCGGAATTTGAAAAGAATGTTTATTAAGGACTTGGCTTGTTCGGGTCCTTTAAGTAGTACAGAGTTAAGGCTTTTTCCATCTACTGAGGCTGCAGCGTCGAAAACTATCCTCAATTTATTTGGTTTGTGCGGGCTTTGCACGGCAAAATGTGGCAAGTACCATATCGGTTGGTTGTTGTTCATCAGTTCTTCTTGGGAGAGTTTTCTGGCGTATCCTTTTTCGATGTATTTAGACATATTATTTTTATAATTGGCGGCAAAATCGTTGTCTTGGCTCATCTTCTTCTCGATTCCGAACAGGCGTTTTTCGGACATCTTGAAGCTGTCAGGCAGGATGAGTCGAGGGCTCTTCCATAGAAGACCAGTTTCGTATCTTTTACCAATACGATGTGTTGTATCTTTTAGAATTTGGCGGGCTCGTTTATCTTCTTCGGACTCAATTAGTGTGGGCGTGGTATTGATACCAAAATTGTCGGCGGCGAAGTACTCAATCATCATGTTGTGCAATTCTGCATAGGGCTGTTGTTCTCGTATAAACAACACTAACGGCGTTGATGTTGAAGGGCTTTTGTTCGGTCCATATGCTATCCATCCCAGTTTGGTTTTGACGGCGATGGGACCTTTGTCACCAGACTGAACAGTAGTTGAAGACGCTCCAAGATGAGCGTTGTCTAGTCCGAGAAGGATAACTGGTTTGACCATTTTGAAGTTTTTCAGTGGCAGAAACTCCAAATGTTGAAACTGTGACTTGTCAAACGATTGAGACGGTAAATTAAGATTTCGGACTGTGCGACAATTTTTAATTGTAAAACTAGTTGTCTCACTTGCACCTCTTATTTCAAGGTTAACTGCTGATGATTGTTCTTTGGTTACCCTTTGTCCATACCACTGAAGAGTTAACGGCTTAGGCTGACCTCTAAGTCCCAGTTTAAAGGCTATGTCTTCCTCTATAATGGATATGGCGGAACCTTCGTCAAACATGGCGAAAACTTCGATTTTCCCATTTGGTCCAAATAGTGTAACCGGTACGATTTTAAAAAGTATACCACCTAGCGACGATGTCGTACGGCAACTTAATAACGGTTGGACGTTGCTCATAGACCATGTTGTTGAAGCAACTGGTATTCTGGTGGCTGATGATTCATCATGTAGGCTGCTATGATGATAGCGTCGGCATCCATTAACGCTACACAGTTTCTTGGAACGGCAATTTCCTGTGCTATGACCTTTGCGTAGACATGAAAAACATAAACGCATACTTTTGACTTTATGCCAGCGATCTGGCGACTCATTAAATTCGTTGCAATTTGAAATAAAATGATTTCCACCACACTCGTAGCACTTAATAGTTTGTTGAACTTCTGACTGGGCTCGCGTATTTTCATTTATGTGCATTATGCGTCGTGGCTGTAGTGGCTGTTTTGATGTGCCACTACCTTTAAACGAAGTTGACGGCATAAGGCATACGATTCTTGCTAATTCGCATAACCACTTTGAAAAGTCGGCAATGTTGGCATACGGCTTAACGGTTGCCGAATGTTTTGCCCACTCGTACTGTTTGTCCAGAGGGAGTTTCGTAACCAGCTCATCCAAAATTGAAGAATTTGTGAGATTATGTTCACTGTTGGCCGATCTTAGGAACGCAACAACATTGCGTACTTGCGTTGAGAACGAAACGAGTTGATCCACTCGATTCTCTGCTATAGCTGGAAATTTTTGAATTTTACTGAGCTGGTGTCGGACAAGTAAATCCGCTCTTCCAAAACGGAAATTTAATTCGTCGATTGCGTCAGAAACATCTTGCGTATGAATTAACATTGAAGCGACAGCTTCCCTTGCCGGTCCTACTAAACATTTCTGCAATCGCATTAAGTTTTGACGATTTGTATATTTGAAATCATTGGTGGTGTCATTATAATTGGCAAGAAATAAGGGCCATTCTTCCACATTTCCCGAAAATACTGGTAGATCGTGCAACTTTATTGTTGTTGTTGCATCATTGGCGGCGGTGACTCCAGTTTGACTGTTAGACAGCAATGGTGAAACGTTTTGAGGAAACTGGACAACTGCTTCATTGGCGGCAGTGGCAACGGTGGTGTGCATTTGCAGTTTTTCGTTTAATTTTTCAATATCCTTTTGGCTGTCCGCCGTACTGTTTCGAAGTTCTTGTACGGATGTGCGAAGCTCGTTCAGGCTGTTCAAAATTGTTGTGATGGTTCCTTGGTCCATTGCTTCTTCCTCTATTGGTGATTCACTTTCTTCTGAAGAATCTTCTTGAGCCACCGCGCTTCTTAGCATGTACCTTCCTTCTTGCATTAAATGGTCTCGCGTATGCTTTATAACTTAAACGTTTCGATTAGCATACAAGTCTAATACAAGTAGCTTCAGCGTAGCAACTGATATCGAACAAGCGTTTTTCAAAAACAAGACAAATTTATAGATCGAACGTTTCGATTGGCTCACGAGTTTAAAAGACGTATTTTGATTGGCTCGTAGCTTCAGCGTGGCGGCTGATATCGAACAAGCGTTCTTCAAAAACAAGACAAATTTATAGATCGAACGTTTCGATTGGCTCACGAGTTTAAAAGACGTATTTTGATTGGCTCGTAGCTTCAGCGTGGCGGCTGATATCGAACAAGCGTTCTTCAAAAACAAGACAAATTTATAGATCGAACGTTTCGATTGGCTCACGAGTTTAAAAGACGTATTTTGATTGGCTCGTAGCTTCAGCGTGGCGGCTGATATCGAACAAGCGTTCTTCAAAAACAAGACAAATTTATAGATCGAACGTTTCGATTGGCTCACGAGTTTAAAAGACGTATTTTGATTGGCTCGTAGCTTCAGCGTGGCGGCTGATATCGAACAAGCGTTCTTTAAATCACATTAAATTTATTATGTAATAAATTTCCATAACCTTGAATTTATATTTGCTTGGCAATATTATTTATGGCAAGCATTTCGAACATATATAGCAATTAACACCGATTTCCCAAAGTCACTGGCTGCGACAGTAAATGAATACTTGCTAGCTGAGAAAATGGCGGCTGGGTGCTCCGCTAGACGAGACTTCCAAGTGTTATTCACTGGCTGTGAAAACGTCGGAACTTGATATGTAAAGCACGATTTTATATTTTAAATGCAATTGTTCGAATTTCGTACAGATTTAACCAGCAAAATAATAACCAAGAACCGATTGAAAATGGCGACAAAACTAATCGTATTAACACTTTGAAATTACTAAAACGCACGTGGAGACGAATAAATCAGAACACATCGGCAATTCTGGCAAACTAATGTAGGGTGCGACCGCGGCGGCAGAGCTTGAATAAAAAGACACCACTGTAATGTTTATATTAAAGGAATGTTTATTGTATTGAATATAATTAAATAGTTGGAGTTTAGTAAGAAGTGTTAAAATGGCGGCTTGTGTTTTATCGCGTGTTTCGGTTTGGTATTACGGGTTGTGTCGCGGCTTGTTGGCAGAAGTATTTCTGCGATGTGTTCTGAACTGCACGACGTCTACTTTTCAACTCAATTCAACTTTCGTATTGCTGCGCTATACTGCTTGTCAGCATCAAGTACGATGTCGGTCACTATCAGTCGTCTCTCTCTAACAGGAACAATTACCTGTACGCATAGCCAAGAAACCCAATGGAGAATGTAGGGCGTTCTAATTGAAAAAGTCAAAAATATAAAATTTTAGTGTCACAACGTCACAAACCCAAATATATATTGAACCCTGAGTCACGCTGAGATTTATACCGTCCGTTACGAAAAAAGCATTATTCGCAATTGTATCAAATTTACTCGGTTTTCATAAGTTCCAAGTATCAAAATGTTTACAAGGATCTTTTCACTATATCTCCTTGTTTTACTGTTTTATAACCGAGTTGTTAGGCAACTTTATTGCATAGTACACAAAAAAGCATATTTCCTTTGGTAAATTGTTTATAAATTTATGTGAGATTTTACTCTAAGAGAAGAAGAATAAAAATCTCAGCAACAACATGTAATAAAGTGGAAGAAGGTATAAAAAGTAAAAATTAAACTCCTTTGTTATCCTTATCATGTTCCGCAGACATCCGTCACAGATACTTTAGGATTATCTTATTGGCGAATGCCTATGAGTGGAGCTATGCCCCGGTAATCAGGATATCCTTTTGCAATTTGCCCAACACAAATACAAACAACACACACGACACAACAAAAACAAAAATCAAATTTAACACGGGTCGTAAAGTTTTATCCTCTGAACGAACAGTCTTCCCATTGCCACCTCCCGGGACCGGTAACCTTCAGTGGAAAAACCAACCGACGACTGCAAATGGGTTTCTAGTTCCACAATTTTGTAATTTGTTTCTCGTTGTTTTTAGTGCCTTCGGTGTGCCCGTATATGAGCTATTTGGCACTCTCGATTATCCTTATGCCAACGGACAGACTACTGTCTGACATCTTGACCTTTTTCCCGAGGCGCTCGTTTTTACTTTTTCTGTTGTTTTTGTTGTTTTGTAGTCGTGGTTGTGTAATTTATTTGCTATCCACGTCTCGCACGGGGCTGTAAGGCCATCTATTGATTGTATCCTTTTTATTATTTCCTGTCACTTTGTTAATTTGTTGCTCACTGACAAACTAAATAACATTCCATTTAAAATGTTCATGGACAATTCCCGTCAAGTACCTACCCCTAAGATAAAAACTATAAAAGGTCAGGGCAATGAGTGCATTGCAAAGAGCAAGAGACAAATCACTTGAACTCTAAAAGTTTTGTGTCCCGCCGTAGGTGGATTTTCGTTTGCTAGGAATTGGAATTAATGGAAATAACTTTAAAGTAGCGCCAATGTGCTGTTACCACCGCCCATTGACATTTCGATTTCAAATTCGCTTCCTTCTTCCGTCATTTCATTTGGTTGATGGAATTCTCAACTTCAGGCGGTTGTTGTGGTTATTTCGCTATCACGTTTTCTTTAGATCATTTGGGAAGTGTTTCTTGGTTGGAAAAGACAAATTAGGAGCAATGAAGAGTGAAAAAGTTATCGAAAAGTTCTTGTTATGTGCAACACCAAGACCAAAAACTAAGCGAAAGAAAGTGGGGAGGCCTTCAAGAAATTGGCCGCCCGCAATGGAAACATCTTGGTGACTGAGCAACAACAGCTTTTCCGCTGGAGCGAATATTTCGAGGACGGCTGGCGATGTGGACGAAAACATCCTGCCAGCACAAAGACAGAGAGTGGCTCCTAACCGCATTATATCTTCACTTGGGAAAGACGAAATTGAAGCTGCAAGTTATAAAACAACAAAACTCCGGGCTCAGACAACTTACAAGCGGAGCTCTTTAAATGCAGCTTTGACATCATTGCGCGTGCACTAGTCCCGATACTACGCGATTCGTGGAATACAAATAGCATCCGGGATTGTTGGAAGAATAGTTTTATCGTGACGATCCCAAAAAGGGTGACCTGAGCCTTTGCAAAAACTGGCGATGGATAACATTGCCAAACACAATACAAAGAGTCTTTGCTCATCCTGGATCGTACGTTGTCAACAATCGAATCTAAATTGCGAACGGAGCAGGCGGGATTTAAACCCAATCGATCATGTGTTGACCATAGAAATACCGTCAGAATCATTTTTGAGAGGTCTGTTGAGTGGAGATCACAAGTGTTACTACTATTCAACGAATTCAAAAGAGCTTTCAAGACCATCGCAAGACCAGCCATTTGGAAGACGCTACAAAATTGTGGAGTACCACAAAATATATTTACAGCTCTGATTCAAGAGCTTTATAGAGACGACAAATGCAGTGTCAGGTATGAAGTGAAAGACTGCACCAAATTTTACGATCAACAGAGGAGTGCGACAAGGGTGCGTCTTATCACCAATGCTCTTTCTGATTGTCTTAGATGGTGTTATGAAACAAACTAATTGCGATTGCGACCGAATGGAATTCAATGACGTTCTTTCCTGAAGTTAAACGATCTCGATTACACTGACGACATCTGTATGATTCATTGACATTAAATTTAAGCTGGAGTCACTGATCGGTAATGCAGAGTAAGTCGGACTAAAGGTGAATATGAGTTAAACAAAATTATTCCGAATAGGAACCACAGCCAAGGATCCCGAAGACGTGTTCGCCCTAGAATGACATAGATGAGATCCGTAGAAGCAGAGTCATCAGTAAGAGGATCGTGTTTGTAAGTCAAGCGGATTTCGCAGGACCGTCTACAATGGAGAGAGCTTTTTTCTACTTAATGCTTTGAATAAATTTCTAAAATATTTGTATTGGAGCACCCCGACCCTGGGGTCTGATCACTTGTGATTTGTCAAATTTTAATAAAAGCGGCATATCAAAATGGGCCCCTGACATTGAGCCGCCCACAAAATTTCAGCCCTATAGGTCGCGCGAAAGGTGGTTAAAAAGACCTTAAAAAAAAAAAACGAGAAAATGGCGCAGTTTTAAACCATCACACGTTTCACACGGAAAACGTGACACGCGTCATACGTGGAATATAAAAAATGTTGGACTTAGACACTCAAAAAATTTAAAATCTCTAGGTCTTGTGGAAGGTGGCTAAAAAGGACCTCAAAAAAGTCGAAAAAAAAATTCAACCCATCACACGCGCCAAACGCGACACGCGTCATACTCGGAACATAAAAATGCTATCCTGGACTTAGAAAACTTACAAAATTTCAGCTCTCTAAGTCATGTGGAAGCTGGTAAAAAATGACCTCAAAGAAGTCGAAAAAACAAAAATTTCAACCCATCCTACACGCGACACGTGACACGTGTCATACTCGGATTTCAGCTTTCAAATTTTAATAGAAAGTATTATCATGGGAAATACACATGTGTGCAAAGTTTGAATAAAATCGGACTTTAGGAAGTGTGTTAAAAATCACAAGATTATTCTGCCCACCAGCCAGCCAGCCAGCCAGCCAGCCACGGGCACGCGAAGTTAATATAGAGAATTTCATAAAAATGGTTTCGTTTGTTGAGAGCTGTAAACATGAAGATTTTGCCAATTTACATTCAACTGCACTTGTTCTTTGTTATATGTTAATATATTTTTCTTTGAAATCTAAATTTGGCGTTTCGTTTTTATTTTTTAACTTACCTACTTTCTTGTACTACAAATTACTTCCCTCTACATAAAGTGGTAGAGGTAGCAAATCAGAATAAAAGAAGTTGAGCAAGGTAGGCTGTTTAACGGACGTTAGAGCAAGGGCATTACTTAACAAAGAGGTTCCGTTAGCCACCATGCCATGTGACAAAATATTGTAACGAATAATGAAAGGACCACAATTAATTAAATTGTCATAAATTTTTCTTGTTTGTTGTCTTCTTTTGGTCGCTGGAAATCTCTCTTCTTCGAAATCAATTGACCAAACGTGCAAATTTGAAGAAGAAGAATTAAAAATATCCAATGTCACAACCGTAATGTTTCGAATTGTTCGCGAAACATTTTATGGATAAAATTCCCAAAACAATTCACAATAGAGAACCAGTAGCAACGCATTGAGTAAAGCATTGTCATTTAAACTTCGAAATGGTTGTTGCAGAAAGTGTTTGTGCTTTGGGTATTATGTAAAGAAAATTTACTTCGTTTTTTGTTAAAATTTCCTTTGCTAATTTTTCGAATATTTGAGAATATTTTAAGAACATGGTGGTTGCGAAAGGGTAGAAAAATTCTATTCACGTTGTTGTTCGAAAGTGAACATAATGTTAAAATATCCTAACATATCATTCTGGTGTAATTTATCGAAAGAAGCCTGGTTGAACTGTTATGTACAGTTTGTGTGCGATGATTTGTACCTGTGAATAAAATAACATAACATAAGAACCATCAAAAATATATATGAAAATATGTCATCTATTAGAGAAATATTGAATGTAACTCTCGGAAAATTGTAAAAGAATGAGCCAACGGGAATCCTTACACTCGTGTGGATGACGGCAAGTATAGGAGATGCACCCAGTCTTGAATTGTTGCTGTATGTAAGAGATAGTAAAGACGAATAAGTAAGCCAAAGTTAGACTTTGCCTTCCTCGTTGTTGTGTCCCATAAGCTCATGCGAGCTGAGTCTCCTGCCCGCCGGAGCCTACAAAGTTATATTCTCTGCACGATAGAAGTGCTGAGCTCCTGTATACTTTTACTACGAGTATATTAGTTGTAATAATAATATTACTGAGATTGTTAAGAAAAAATTTAATAGTCAATACCTGGTACATAAATGATAAAGTGTTAAACTTTGACTGAATTCCACTATAAATGCTGAAATATAAAAAGACATACGACGCACTGCAACCGAACAACAAAACAACCCCAATCGTAAAGCAAGCAGCGCTTCCTACATCTTACAGCGCACAACATACACAGAACACAGTCATTACAGTATGAAATGATCTAATGCCGAAAAAAAATTTGCCGACCCGATCCCTCTCAAATTAATAGAAAGTATTGTCACCAGAAATTTCAATAAAATCGGGTTTTGGGAAGTGGACTAAAAATTGATCAAAAGATCTGACCAGCCAGCCAGCCAGTCAGCCACGGACACGTGAAGTTTATATAGAGAATTTGAAAATGCTATGAAATGAGTATACATTAATATTTTTTGGATTTTTTTAAAAATTGTGGAGGTTGAGTCTCCGATTTAGGAATGAGAAACCATCGTGTTCAAGTGACTCCTGCTGTAAGCCATCCTGGGAATTAAGTTTTTCGATAATTTCGGCGCCTATCTCGCGAATAACAGTCGCAATGCTATGTTTTAAAGCTGGAATTGTCTCTGGATTATCCGCAATAATATCTATCCTTAACGGAAAAAAGTCCATCGGCGTCAAATCGCAGCTCCATGCAGGCCAAATGACATCTCCAAAATGGTTGCGGTTGCGAAATTTGGCAAGCGAATAGATCGATCGATCAATCGATCGTACCCCACTTAGGATCTCGAATTCCTCTGACAGCTTTCCTCTATGCAGCACATGACATTTAGAGCCATCATTGGTTGCTCAAAAAAAAAAAGCTATTAGCTTATTGGGTACACCTCTACTGCGCAAGGCGAGCCAGATAAACTGTCTGTTGACACTGTCAAACGGCCTCTCAAAATCGATGAACAGCAGGTGAAGTGGTGACTGGACTTCACGCACTGTTCAATAATGATCCGCAGGGTGTTGATGTGGTCGACACAGTGCGGAAACCTGCATGTTCGGCATCGAGTGTATTTTCCAGATGTTCCTTAATTCGCTCAAGTACCTCTTTGGCTATTATCTTTGCAAGTGCAGGAAGAACCCAAATGCCTCTCCAGTTTTCGCACTTCATAAGCACTCCATGCGGGTATACCATCTAGTCCTACCGACTTGTTTTTCCTTAGTGTGTTGAACGCGTTAGTGATCTCATCTTTAGTGCGAATTCAGGTGCGAATTCGGTTAAGGACCATAGAAAAGGCTCCTTCCATTGCTTGAGCTTATCCTCATCTGAAATGAGTACGGCACCATTTAGGCCTTTCACCGGATGTTGGCTATACTGGTGATCACCTGTCAGCTCTTTAGTGATTCTGTAAACGGTTCTGCTATCGCACCTGCTCGCTGCTTCCTCTGCTTCTCTCATTTTGCTTCGATACAGGGAGTCTAGCTCGATCCCGATCACTGCTGCTGGGATATCTACAATACGAGCTTTAAGTAGCTTACGTTCTTCAATCCGCCTCCAGGTATCCTCGGTAAGCCACGTGTTGTACCATGCCTGGCTTCTACCAACAATACTTTCCGCTCCAGATTTGAAAACATTTTTCACAGCTTGGATGGTTGTCGGCAGTGAGCTGCTGATTGCTTTCACTCCTTGCGATAAACAATCCCTCAATTGTTGGCGTACTGAGGGGATCTTTAGCCGGTCGATGTTATACTTAGGCGTTCGGATGATATTCCGGATTCTTTGAAATCTGGCCGATAAAATCCTATCACCATGTCGGTGTCAGGAAATTAGGCCTCTGCGTGCTATTGGCGTTAGCAGCAGACCTATTCCAGATTCACGGGGACTGCCGGAGGGTTTGCCAGAGTAGAGTAGCACAGTGTTACACGTTGGGGATTGGTACTCTCCCGCTTCGAACCATCTTACTTCACTTACTCACAGTATGTCCAATTTATATCGAAGAAACTCACGTTCCAGTTGAAGAAAGGATTTTGGCTTCTGGCATTTTGAGGTCTTTCAATCCCTGACATATCAGAAACCAATCTTAGTCCGAGTATAATAACCAAAAGTCGTCATTATTCGATCATTTCGTATCCGAGGCGGTGTTTCGGTTTTAGTAGCGGGAATTTTTCGGTACCGCAGGGTGCTAACCAACGTAACCTAGACTAGCAACGCTAGACCGTTCGCACTTGCAATTTTAGCCTTCATATACATATAAGGATTTATACACATAGTTGCCCGGCGCCCACCACTAGGAGGTGAAGCAAGCACTACATCACGAACTTGATTGTTGCGCTACTGACTCAAACCAAGTTTTGAGCAGTCATTAGTTTCCCGATCAATCGCAAAGCAGATCCCCAACATGTCACATAGCTGGTCAAAAAGTTGATATATTGAAAAAAGTGCGTGTCCTTAGTGAAAAACCCTTTACTTTTCACGGATATCCAACAAATCTTAAAAAAGACCATTATCCTCAGAAAACCTCTCCGATTCAATTCTACTTGTACCGGAGTGGTACTTTAGCGCAGTGGAGCCGAGAATGCAGCCATCTGACCTTATGAGACAATCAATGCCTAGTCTTAACCTTTTATGAACTTTACTTTATTGTTGTCCTCATTACCATCGAGAAATCAAAACATACAATCTGTCAGCAATTTCTGTAACATCTGTCTAACTTTCCTTTTTTGTATACGAATCCTAGCCAAGGCAATAAAAGGTGAAACTTGAGTCTAAGCGAAAGCAATATGCATACGATTATTTTCAATTAAACTAGGATTGGACTGCTTTAGATACTCTAAATTTAAAAAACCCATCCAACAACCGAATTCTATGTAAATGCTTGGCATATTTTGCTTTGTTGTACAGCGATATTTGTTTGAGTTTTTTGCCCACCATAGCAAAAGAACAGAAATTAAAAAAAAAAAAAGTACTTGGCATATTGTGCAGTGTGCACTACGCCGCTCATCCATGGAGCGGCGGCTTACGCCCATCACTTCCCACTCTAATCTCTATTCAACCCAAAAACCCGTATAACTTTTAAATGTTCAATAGGAAATTTTTGATGGGAATTCTCTCTGATCGACCAAAAAGGCTAATACAAGAAAAACTCCATCCAACTAAACAACAGCAACAGCAACAACAACAACAAAATGTTATCAAAACACCAACATTATTGGTGGCTGTATAGTTTAGAGAAGCGATGGCCACAAACACTGCCGGGATGCTGTACTTTGTTCTACCTCCCTTATGGTCTCCCTGCAGACAAACAAAGGATTTAACCGAAAATTATCACAATGAAAAATCAGTTTGGTCCCATGGGCGATTCGAGGACATAAATTTCATTTACTTTCATACAAGGATCGCTGTATTCGTACACTACTCGTAGTTATGCGGCGAGAGATAACGAAGTGAAATCCCTGAACTGAATGCTGCGCCCAACTAAGTAACGGCACGTTCCTTCGTGCCACAATAAAAAAATTCCATACATGGATGCAATTGTTAGTTGGTGCTTTCTTTTTTTAGTTGCGCCTATAGTCTCAGCCGGGATAACCGGTGTCCTGATGAATAACATTAGAATTGAGGGTGCAACAATTTTGGAGGTTTTTTGTTGTTGTTGTTGTTGTTTTTGCCATTAATTAAAAAGAGATGAAGGGGATTTTAAACAAAAGATTGTAAAATTGACAGGAAAGCATGCACTCTGTATACACTGAAGTGGAGTCCTTTGTTCAAAGTGTTATAATTTATTATGATGTCCACTGGCTTTGGGTCTCACTCATAGCTTTGCAATGTTTTGCAAAAGACAAAAAGAAATTAAACCAAAATATTGAGGTTGATGTTGTTTGCGGTTTCTTAGTGCATCATATAACTCTTAGCATTGGCGTTGGTGTCCAAATTGACAACTGTTTCCATGAAAAAAACATCTTTAAGGAAGTTTATTTATTGCGATAGAATTTATTGAAGGGTTACTCTCAAACAAGGTGTAACAGTGTCACACAAAGAGGGTAATCTGATCACCGATCTCAAAGGCATCTTAGAAAGATGGGAAGAGCACTTTTATGAGTTGCCAAATGGCCAGTTAATTGAGGATTTGGAGGCTCCACCATTGACCGAAGATGAAACTATGCTGCCGCCACCAAGCATAGACGAAGTTAGCAGAGCGATAAATCGGCTTAAATACAGGGTTTTTCAATAAGAGCACTTCAACTTTTTTTTTGAATAAAACACAAACTGTTCGACTTTTGAACTAACTTTTTTTTTTATTAACGAATTTGAACATATACATATGATACATTTAAGTATGAAACTCGATTTCTTTTGCATGACCAGCGCGTGCACGTTTTACGAAGTCCAATCTTTGAACCCAATTTTCGACCACTCTTTCGCATAAATCGGCCGAAATTCCAGCAATTTCACGTTCAA
The DNA here is from genome assembly GCA_947095585.1 of Nephrocerus scutellatus. NCBI lineage: Eukaryota > Metazoa > Arthropoda > Insecta > Diptera > Pipunculidae > Nephrocerus > Nephrocerus scutellatus. The sequence goes on from OX352764.1 coordinate 92,433,250, forward strand.
TATTGGCTCTGAGCTCTTGCAACGTCGCCGGCTTATTGGCATAGACCAATGACTTCACATAACCCCAAAGAAAATAATCTAGAGGTGTCAAATCACACGAGCGCGGCGGCCTCTGGACGGGCCCATTTCGCGAAATAACACGCTCATCGAACTTAGTCTTCAATAACGCGATTGTATCGTGTGCTGTGTGGCATGTGGCCCCGTCCTGCTGAAACCACATGTCGTCCAAGTCCATTCCATTCAATTGCTGCCAAAAAAAATCGTTTATCATATCGCGGTACCGATTTCCATTAACAGTAACGTCGCGATCGTTATCGTCGATGAAAAAATATGGCCCAATGACGCCGCCGGCATGTAATCCGCACCAAACAGTGACTTTTTCGGGATGCAACGGTGCCTCATGAATCACGTGTGGGTTGCTTTCTGCCCAGTAACGCATATTTTGCTTGTTGACAAATCCTTCTAGCCAAAAGTGAGCCTCATCGCTGAAGATGATTTTTCGGTGAAATCTGCTCTTAAAGTAGCGGCAACAGAACGATTATTTTGATAAAAAATTTGCACATTTGTTCACATGTGAAGCGTTCCATGATGAAATGTATACTAATGAAGTTTCCAAATGACAAAAGAACAATAAACAATATGGCGTCGTTCGCCGTCCCTATCGGAGAAAAGTTGAAGCGCACCTGTTGAAATACCGATATAATAAGGCCCCGGGATCTGATGGTATCCCAGCGGAGCTGATTAAAAGAGAAGACCCTGCAGTACACCAAGCAATTCATTAACTAATAGTGCAAGTATGTGAGGAAGAAGCGATGCTAGAAGACTGGCGAAGAGGCATCCTGTGCCCCATATATACCCGAAGGGACCGCGTAGTGGTTTACGGTTTACTCTCGAAGAGAGGTTGGAGAAAACGATCCGAGACTCTGACGTAGCGCCGAGAGGAACAATCCTCTATAAGACCATTCAGATACTGGCTTACGCAGACGACATCGTTGGTAGAAACCGAAGAGCTGTACAGGAAGCTTCATGCAGATCAAGCAGGTGGCACAAAATATGGGCCTACACATAAATAAGAGCAAATAATAGTGCATGGTGGCCACGTCTGTGAGTAGAAGATCCAACATTGGTCCCACAAATTAAATAGTAGAGCGCGAATTTGAAGTAATGCAATTCTTTAACTATTTCGGGTCAACTGTAGCAGCCGATAACGGCATGGAACCAGAAATACGCACATGGTTGCTTAAAGCCAACAAAGCCTACTATAGTCTGTCAAGACTCTTCAAATCCACGAAGGTAACCATAACATCCAAGCTGCTGGTATATAAGATAATGGTCATATCAGTACTTACATATGGAACCAAGACTTGGGTGCTTAGAAAAAAGCATTCTGACCTCTTAGCCGCTTTCGAGAGAAAACTCTTACGGAGATTTGTTGGCCCCATATGTAAGGACGATTCAGGAGACTCTATATAATGATGCGATTTACGAGCGTTACCGCGATGTCGACATCGTGAAGAAAATTAAGCTCGGTAGGCTTCGGTGGGTAGGACACTTAGTTCGCATGAGCGAAGAGGATCCTGCTCGGAAGGTAGGATTTATGGAACAAAACAGCGAGTCCGGCCAAGCCTACGCTGGAAGGATGGCGTAGACCAGGACGCCCATAGTTTAGGCATGCCAAACTGGATGACATCGGCTCGAAATCGGGACCGGTGGATAGACTTTTTGCGGGAGGCCAGGACCGGACTACGGTTGTAGAGCCAAATATGATGATGATGATTATTAGTATATACTCTGGCAAATATTTATAAATAGACTTTTGCTTGAACAACGCTACCAAATTATCCAAATATACTTTGAAACGCAGTCGTAGATTCGCGCTACTTTTAGACGACTTCGTGATTTTTATAGCACACATAATCGTCCATCTGAACAAGCTATCTCCCAAGCTGTAGTTACATTGAAAGTTTTGGACAAAGATCTTGGACTACATCTGTCGTGTATTTTGACACCTCTTGAATATATTCTGTGGTGAACTCACCGGTTTATGCTGACAAGCATACAAGCAACAATTGACGCCTTCGGTAAATTTTTTAAAATTACATGGGAACCCTCGGCCCTGGCGCCACAAATTTTTACAGAAAGTGTTGTGCCTCGGAGATACACAGGTGTATAAAACTTTAAGAAAATCAGGTAAATTTTGTAAAAAAATTTGTATGGGGGCCTCCCGACCCCGAAACCCGAGGTGCCCTAAATTTTAATAGAAAGTATTGTCACCGGAAATATTAATGTGTGCAAAATTTCAATAAAATCGGGCTTTGGGAAGTGGGCTAAAAATCGATCAGAAAATCTGACCAGCCAGCCAGCGAGCCAGCGAGCCAGCCAGCTACGGGCACGCGAAGTTAATATAGAGAGTTTAAAAATCAATTTTTTTCTGTGTAAATTCTCTAATTAGGTAACTCCTTGGCTCTGGGGTCCGATCACTTTCATATTGTTGTTGTTGAAGCAGCTCCAGGTCTGTTAAACCAATTGCTGAGATGGCGATTCTTGGTCCAGTTTGTGAAACACATAGAACCGAACGTCGGCGAAAGGAAAATATTGTGGTAGAAAGTGTTGCCATCGGAGATACACATGTAGGCAAAGTTTTAATAAAATCGGGCTTTATGAAGTCGATTGACTATTTAATAAAAGATTTAGCCACAAACAAACAAACAAAAAAATTCGCAGTTAATTAATCATCATCATCGTATTTGGCTCAACAACCAAATTTCAAATTTCATATACGTGTGTATCTCCGCTGGACAACATTTTTTGTAAAGTGTTTGGAGTGAACGGGCCCTGAGGCCCCAGGGGCGCCTATGTTAATTTTTTAAAAATTAACTCGATTTTCTTCAAATTTTAAACACATGTGTATCACTGATTTTCTCTATATCGGAGGTACACAGGTATTTAACTTTTGAAGAAAATCGGGTAAGTTTTGTAAATTTTTTGTATGGGCGCCCCCTGACCGCGAGGCCCGAGTGGCTCCAAATTTTAATAGAAAGTGTTGTCATATCAAGTGCATTTGTGTGCAAAGTTTGAATAAAATCGGGCTTTAGGAAGTGGGTTAAAAATTGATACAAGTTTTTGTGTGCCAGTCCCGCCATCCAGCCATAGAGAATTTAAAAAGGGCAAAATTTCAAGTAAGTACTGCAAGTTTGGTATTTGGTACAAATACATTACCTAATAAGCGGGGATTCGTCATTACCATACCATTTCCAAGAGATTGCCGTTGACATAGAAAGAGACACCGAAGGCATCGAAATATTTGCTCTCCCCTGCAATCTGCAAGATTCCATCAAAAGTTTCCTTAATCTGTAAAAATTCCCCACAGAACTAATTTACTCCTTCTCTTATATTCCAGTGAGAACATCCTTTCATATCCTACCTATAAATTTCCTTTCAAATCCTGCATAAAAGTAATATCCCCTCATTATCTGCATTCCCCGAACAAAAATAAATGTCCATAACATCCCCTAATATTCTGTAAAAAGTAACCTTCCATATCTACACAAAAACATACTTTCATATCCTGCCTATATCCCCTTAATCCCTTACATCCTGCATAAAAATATCCTTTCACATACTGAACAAAAATAACATTCCATATCCTGCATATTATTATGCGTCCCTCCCCTCATATTCCGCACAATAACTTCCTATCATATCTTGCTCCAAAACATCCTTTCATAATAATATTTCCTCATATTCTGTATAGAAATAACCTTCCATATTCTGCATAAAATCATCCTTTCATATCCCGCACAAGAACATCTTTCATATCCTGCCAATTTAGAAATCTGTTCGCATTCTGCACAGAAATATCCTTCCACTTCTTCCATAAAAATACCCTTCAACCTCGGTTAAAAATCTGCAAACGCAGAAAGTTTCTGGCAATTCTGCACTTAGTATCCCTGGAAATGCCAACTTCCAACAAAGTCCTTTGACTTTCCAACAACAACAACAACAAAAAACAATGACGTCACAAAAGTGAAAAGCATGCCACAGTAGTAACAAATGCACCCTGGAAGCATTGTTGACATCTGTTTTAGCCAGCGATAAGGTCAGCCGAGAAACTTCCACTACTACGCCGGCCGGCATGGCAAACAGCAAAACCAGCCGACTTTAGTCAGTGTAGTGAAGTTGTGTGGGGGTGGGTTTTTGTTGTTGTTGTTGCCAGCAGAAAACCACCCTCAAACAGGAATTTCCTTCCTTACAGCACAGTTTGCATGAAAACGAATTCAGTTCACTGTAGACACCGTTTGCGCTCGGTCATAACGGCACCAACAACCAACAGCGGTCGGTTTGGTTAGATAGATACGAGAGATAACTTCCGGTACGTAACGTACGAGGCAAGGATATTCGTATTTATTCCTCCGAACGTAAATTTTTTCGCTGTGCACTCAAGCGTTGCACTGCAGGACAAACGAAAAAATCCGCGGGCGAAATTAAATGTCCAATTGTCCGAGAAGGGTTGTGATGAGTCCGTTGCGTTGTCCACCACACAATGGCACCATCACCGACCAACCAACCAACCGAGTAGCTCAAGGATTAATCAGTCAAGGATTACCAGTGCATTTAATCGACAACGAGCGTGTGTGTGGTGCGATAGGAAAGCAAAACAAACAAAAAACTCCTTGTTTTGTTAAATTTTACTCTCAAATTGTTGTGTATCTCGAAGTGTATGTGTATGTGTGTGTGTGTGAGTGCATTTTTTGAATTTAATTCGAACACCAGTGACGGATCTTGCAGTCAAGTGGTTTACAGTCCGGATCGGAACGAGAGTTTCCCTTAACACCGGCACACCGGTAATGGACATTTTTTTTTCGAATTGTTTTGTGGTAATTTGTTGTAATGAAAATTTGATTTAATAACGGTATCACAGTGCAGCAGAATAGTACACATACGCATTGAATTAATTTCATGCATTTCCGATTTATTTAGCTGCAACGGAAATCACATGGACACCTGAGCGAGTGGGAATCGAATTGGATGGAGGTTTTTCGGTTCTTCGGAAATTACATTTTTTTTTGTTAATTCATTAATTTATTTAATTTTGTTAATTTTAAACAATTAAATGTTTATCATTCCTTTTAATTTTGTTTGCTTTATTTACTTATTCCCTTAATTTGAAGGAGTAACTCATAGAAGCTGCTATTATTCAATGGATTCTATGACTTCGAAGGTTTTAAAGTTAATTTTCATTATCTATTCTGTTCTCTGCGACTATGTGGTGAAAGTATTAGAAAATTATGAAGGCAAGTGTCACCTAAAATATCGCTTACCCTTATCTAATGAGAACAACCAAAACAATTGCTGTTTCTGATCTTCAAAGAAGACGCTTTCCAATCCAATCGGAATTTTCGGTGTCTGTTCCTGCTTTTACATTAAAAGTAAAAAAAAAGAAGAAAGAGCATTAAATTAAAGAAAGGTCATTTTTACACTTTAAATTTTACTATTACCAATGATATCATTACCACATCCAATAGAGGGTGGACTATTACATGGGTATTCTTACAACAACCGTCAACAAAGAGCAGACTTAAGAATTCTATTTTCCAACTTTTGGTATTGCTAGAGAGACAGCAAATGGTTTTCACAAAAGTCACACATTTTTTTATTTTTTTTTTATATCCACATCTTTCCGGGGACATTAAGTAACTTTTTTAACAATTGCTGATTAGTGTGCGATTAGTGTGTCTATAGTGAAGCAAGTAAGCAGTAAGGCCATGAACATGATCTCCCATTCTCTTTCAAGACCAAGGCAAGACTGAGGGTCTAAAACCAATACTGATAACAAGTGCGATAACCAAAATACAACAGAACCCTATCTAAACTGCGGCATATCGAAATAAGTCAATCTGAGTGAATCTACAAACACTACTTCCCGAACACTTCGGGTCGGTTGGAGCTCCTTGATAGCCGCTACTTTGTCTGGATCAGTGTGTATACCTTTGCTGCTGACTACACGTCCCAGGTATCGTATCTCCGTTTTGCAGAACTCTCACTTGTCGGGATTGATCTTTAAGTTGGCCATGTGCAGCCGCCGGAATACCATGCGCAGGTTGTCCATGTGCTCTTCGAATGTTCTCCCGATAACGACTATGTCGTCGAGGTATGCAAATGCGTGCGGCTCCATTTCCGGTCCGATGACTCGGTCGAGCGCTCGTTGGAATGTCGCAGGGGCCGAGTGCAGTCCGAACGGCATCACGCGCCACTGGAATAGGCCACGACCGGGCACTGTGAAGGCAGGAGCAAACAGTAGCTCCTCTTCTCCATGGAGTATCCATTTCGTAGATCTAGGCTACTGATGAATTTGGCACCGCGAAGCTTTTCCAAAATGTGTTGTATCCGTGGCAGAGGGTATGCATCTGGCACCGACCTTGCATTGAGCTCCCGATAGTCAATACAGAGCCTCCACTTGCGCGCTGTGGGTGCTATGTGAGTGTTCGATGCACCCCTTTTCCAATAACTCGTCAATTTCTTTGTTGATTATTTCCTGCATCGCTGGGTTTCGGGGGAAGTAACGTTGCTTTATTGGGCGTACGTCCTGCATGATAATATGGTGTTCGGTGATGTTGGAAACTGCCGGTAGCTGGTCGAATCTATTTAAACTCCGTAGTCTAGTGTTGTGTCTTGATAAATGTTGTAAAACCTTGTAATGGTAGGCCAAAAGAAGAAGACGCTTGTTCGAAGTGTCACCAAGAATTCCATTTATTTCCTTATGTGTATATAACGTCATGTCATGATGTCTGTAAACTCTCTAATAAACAGAATATGCGCCTGAAAGTAATCCACTATAAATGCTGAAAAACAAAAACACATGCAAAGCACTGCGTGATTTTGTGGTTCAAATCATAAAGTAGCCCCGCACATAGGCACACAGTCATTATGGTATAGCGAAATCTGATGCCGCTATATTGCATGATTGTTAAATTTTTTCTATGGAAGCCCCTCGACTACGGAGCTTGATCAACACCAAATTTTACAAGAAAGTGTTGTCACCGAAAATACATATGTGTGACGAGTTTCAATAAAATCAGGCTTTGGGAAGTGGGTTAAAAATTGATGGCAAGATTCCACCACCAAACGAACGAAGCAACACGAAGTCAATATAGAGAATTTAAAAATAACTAATTTAATAAAATCATTATTATCGTGTCCTGTAACCCCGGTTGGGGCATAGGGCGTCAACAAAACGTCTCCATCCTTCACGGTCTGCAGCAAGGTATTTTAGCTGTGGCCCATTACTTCTCTGGCATTCTGCTTCTGCTAATACAGTTGATTTCCATGTTTTTCTTGGTCTTCCAACCCGCCGTGCACCCTGTAGTGTATTCCATTCAATTTCGTCGTTTGGTTTCCTCAGTGTGTAACCAATCCATTGCCATTGACGCTTTCTATATCAACGACGTCCACCTGCTCTTGACTTGTCCTGCCCCACAATACCTCGTTTGATACAATTTGTGGCCAGCGAATCTTAAGGATGTGTCGTAGACAGCGATTCACAAAAGCTAGCAATTTCCTCGAAATAGTAGACGTGACTTTCCAAGTTTCGCAGGCATATAACAGCACGGATTTGACATTGGATTCGAAGAATCTCAACTTAGTGCATAAGGAGATTTGACTGGATTTCCAAATTGGGGTCAGAGTACCAAAGGCAGCACGAGCTTTGTTAATTCTACTTTTAACGTCCAGATCCGTACCGCCATTTGCAGAAACAATACTGCCAAGGTAGTTAAACTGTTCGACTTCTTCCCCCGGCGTCTCCTGTATAATAATACGCTGCTGTGTGGAGCGGCCCGTGAGCATTATTTTTGTCTTTTTGCTGTTTATTCTAAGACCACTCGACTCTACCTTCACTTTCAGTGTTTGGCACATCCCGTTCAGCCCACTGATTTTTATTAGCCAGGAGGCATATGTCATCGGCATAGTCTAAATACAAACGGTCACCATTGAATGCCCTGTCGTTCCGCTGTACCAACACTGGCCGTCAGTATGTCGTCCATCGCCAGCAGGAAGAGGATTGGCGATCGAACATCCCCCTGTTGCACTACGAAGGAGTCGGATAGCTGCCCATTGTGTAAAACAAAACACCTTGCGTTGTTGTAGGACTCTCTAATAATGGCAACAATTTTTGGGGGAATTCCTCTACAAAGCAACGATCTCCATATACATTCTCGGCTAACTCGATCAAAGGCCTTCTCAAAAACCACGAACGTGAGGTAAAGCGGTGATTGAAATTCCATCGACTGCTCAAGGATACGATACGCAAAGTGTTGATATGGTCGACACATGATCGACCACTGCGGAAGCCAGCTTGATGCCTCTTGAGTGTAGACTCGATTCTATCCTTTATCCGCACGAGAATGATGGTTGCGATTAGTTTTGGGAAAACAGACCAAAGGGTGATACCACGCCAATTGTTGCATATCCTAATAAGGTCACCTTTCCTTGGTGGCTTAACAATGACACCATTCTTCCAGTCCTTGGGATAGCTTTCGTTTTCCCAAATACTTTGTATCAATGGATGTAGAATACAAGCCGTTGTTACGGGATCAGCTTTCAGGAATTCAGCTGGTATTACATCAAGTCCAGCTGCTTTTTTGGTTTTGAAGAGATTTATTGAATTTTGGATTTCCGATTCTGAAGGGGGTTCGCTGTCGATACCCCTATAGGACCTGCGCATCTCGTGAAGTTAGGGCACTTTAGCACTCTGCTCAACAGAATCCTCATTTAGCAGGGCACAAAAATTATCCTTCCATCTACGTAGCTGGTCCTCAATTGATACCAAAAGTGTGCCATCCACATCCATTACAGGATGATTGTTGTTGCTTTTTTTTCCCAATAACATCTTTGGATATTTGGTACAGTTCACGGATATCTCCCCCACATCTCATCAATTGTTGAATGCTGAATTTCGTTTAATGACGAAGCTCTGTCGTTAAGGGTGGTGACATAGTTACGACGAATGTTGGGATCGTTGAAAGCATTCGTATTAAATTTTGAACTCCTTGCTGCATCCAGCGCTTGTCTTTGTACGGCAGCGGTGCGTAGTTTGAGACTCATCCGAACCAAATGGTGGTCACTTTCCACATCGGCATTTCTAATACTTCGGACATCACACATTGACTTCCTCTATCGCTGCTGAGTAATGAGATGATCAATTTGGTTTTCAGTTTGACCATCCGGGTGCACCCAGGTGATTTTGTTGAACGTCTTATGCTTAAATACAGTCCCACCTAGCACAAGACGATTCGAATTACAAAAGTCGACAAGCAAATCGCCATTTTCGTTCCGTGACCCCAAGCCATTTTTTCCCATCACGCGTTCCAGACCGTAATTGTCAGATCCGACTTGGACATTGAGGTCTCCCATGACGATTATGATATCAGCTCTCGGAACACTCCTGTAAATCGAGTTAAAATGAGTGTAGAACGTGGTTTTGTCTTCCTCGGTCGCTTCATTTGTGTGGGCGTAGCACTGAATAATTGTTATGTTACGGATTTTTGAACGAAACCTTGCTGTCATTAATCTCGCATAAATGGGCGCCCAGGACATAAGACTACGCCTTCGATTCTTCGTTCAACTTAATTCCGAGTCTTTGGCCATCCTCTCTTTCATCCTCCCCGGAATACAGCATTCTCGTTTGTCCAGTGTCTGATCTGTATTCAGCTCTTCCTCAACACTTAGTTTCGCAAATGCCCAGGATACTGATCTTTAGGCGAAGCATTTCACGCTCAACCTGATCGTATCTACATTCGCTGTACAAGGATCGAACGTTCAATGCTCCGATTCATTGTAGCATTTATACTTTACATATATGTAAAGTTATCTGCAATGGATACTAAATTAATTCAACAAAACAAGTTAACTGAAATGTTCACGTAAACTTATTTTTATTCAGCAAACAATTACGACCAACTCGACTAGATAGTCCGAAATTCACAAGAGACGGCATGCTCTACGTTTTACATTTACAATCCATTATCAAGTGTCAAGTGTCCAATTAATAGCGCGTTCGATTGGAATGAAGTGTAAACACTATGGCGCGTTAATATTTCCAACTGCGATTGAGAATCATAGCCACATATAAAAGACTGTCTTCCCTCATGCATTTTACGAATATTGATATGGCACAAATGTATTACGAACCCTCTTATACCTTGGCAGATGACCATCTCTCTGAAATCCTGAAATTCTTTGGATGTAATATTAGTGGCGTTATCCGACACAATCGTAATTGGAATACCAAATCGGCAAATACTTCCCCTAATGCTCGTATAGTATGAAAACTTGTGACATAATTAATTGGAAAAGCCTCTAACCAATTTGTTGTCATCATTAGAAAATAACGCTCCAAAGCTAGACCAGCGAAGTCGACGTGTAATCGCTGCCAAGGTTGTGCTTGTAATTCCCATGGATGAGTCGGAAATTTCATTGGCTATGTTAATACTTTCGCAAAATCACGCCAGCCATTGCTAATTCTTCAATTTCGGGACAATAACAGTAGCTCCTTGCTAGCGCTTTCATCTTTATAATTCTTATGTGGGCTGAATGTATTTCTTAAAGGACTTTTGCGAAAGTATCGAAAAAGGAATTATATTCCGTATTTATCGATTTTTTTAGGAAATAGGCGAGCTTTGTCCGGCCTGCTCTACTTAGCTACTTTGTTTTACTACACCTTTTCCAATTGTAATTCAGATCAGTAATGTTCCGTGTGTATAAAACACATTCAGGATTATTATAGAAGGGGTCATCTATTATTCTTTGAAGGTCTTCGGACGTACACGCACGTTCTTCCTCCAGTTGTTCTGGCTCCTTAATGAGAGAACCGACGTCCCCTGTTGTTTTATTACAAACTCTTTGGGCTGCTTCGGCATTTAATTTAATATTTTTTGAAATTCTCCATTTACTACCAACGAGTGTACTGCGAGAAATTCGGTCTGATACGAAAAAGCTTTTGGATTAGCGCGGTAAGAAATTTATTTAAATGGAACCTCGCCTATTTACCCCAAGTCCTTGGGCACCTGCTGTTCCACCTTCGATTGGAGGATTCAGTTTCATTTCTTTAGTGACATTCAAACTTACAATTCACACATACTATCATTTCTCTTTCCTATTCCATGCATTTTTCATTTCCTCTCCGCCCGACTATGTAGACTAGTCACAGAAACTGTCTTGAGAATAACGTGGTTACCACGAATGATCGTATTACCCCACGGTCCTCTTCGGGCACGACATGGTTAGATGTACCAGTGATAACTCATACCCATGCCGATTTTTTTGGAAAGACGGCAACCGATTGTATGATGCGCAACTCCTCGCCGAGCAACATTCGGACTGGCAACATCAGAAGGTCGACTGATTTACCATGAATGGTAACACCAGGGACACCGCCGATGTTACCAGCACTGCGCTCTACCCGCATATGGGTAGTAAACCACAGCCACTACGTAGGTCAAGCCCAGAACGAACTGAGTCCTCAACCAAAAGTTGGCCCAGACTCAGCTAACCTCCAAGGAGATCAACCTCCAACCAACTCCCGTAGTACCAACGTGTGCCTGGGCAAAACCGTAGCAAACCCTGGCAGCACATCGTCCAGAACCTCGAACCCCATCATTTGTCACTAGAATACCGTGCTCTCCTAGGCCGCCCAGGATAGAAACTATACCAGGACCAACACAGACCTGTGTACGAATAGGCCACTGAATACGAAGACAGTGCCCATGCCACACTTTTTAAGTACCAGTAGCCCATTCAGGGTCGCAAAGCACGAAAACATTTCTCGTATGAGCATACTCTAAGTACCCGCGGCCCATCCCTATTTTCTGTGGTAGAATCTCGCATCCCAACCATGTATAGGTTAAGATGCAGTTAGGCACTCAACGGTGGTTGACTAGTCACAGAGTAGCAGAGATATGACCTCAGCTACCTTGAGGTGGTCGTAGTCTACACAGTTATAGCCGTATCCCCGATGTTGTTAGTGGTTGTGGTATCCCACTTAAAGGCTTGCAATCGTACTGATCCTGGCTTAGTATTACCAAGGATAGAAAATAGTTCGTAGCGACCGGCGACAGTTATACAATCAGGAGAACCATGCAATACCAATAACAAGACCTATATTCTATGGTATTTCTTTTGCGTTTGCTCGTAACTAGCATCTACTAATAAATGTTAAGAAATGTTAGAAAAAATGCCATCGTAACAATGCATTTGACAACCAACAACTAAAAAAGGCAAATAAAAGGCAAGGATTTTTCCGGATAATTGGAAACAACATATCAGTTACTTTTTTTCCCCTTTCTTTTCTTTTGAAAATTGCACAAACAATTTATTTTTTTATTTTATTTTAATCAACATATTTGGCTCTTCAGTTAAGGTTCGCTCCTGGCCTATTAAATTACTTTTTATTTTATTTAAAATCAACAGTTCTATAACAAGTGTAAGTATTCGTACAAAATGACGGTTAAAAAAGTGATGCGGTATAGTATGGATGTAATGATGCGGCAATAAATCCAAATAATAGTAATAATATTCAAATTCAACCAAAAGTGATAAAATCAAAACGGAATTTCCGAAAAAAAAAAAAAACAAATACAAAAGGATTCGTGTGTGTTTATCAGAGAAGTGTCAGTGTGTTTGTCTGTGCCTCATAAAAATGCTGATCTTTGCAAAAAGACGAACAACAAAAAAATTAATTTTCCGGTGCAAAACCAAAGACGACACCTACCATCACCATAAGGCGGAAGTAGGCGTCAAATCGTTTGTCTTTATGTCCTTTTTAACAGCATCAACAACAATCGCGTGTTAACCACCACCACAACATCATTATCCTTTTTACTCCTTACCTTTGCACTTATCGTTGGCGCCTTCCTTTCCCTATACCCCTCTGTGTTGTAACGAAGAAGAAAAAAAATATCAACGAAAGTATCACCAACAAATACATACATACAGGAATGTTGTCTGAGACTCCTTTCGGAGGGTTGTGGTAGGATCACTATGAGTGAACATTATAATGAATCCCATGAATTCGAGTACACAGATTATTACTCTTCTGGGGAAAGGTCTTTCTGTGTGTCACAAATGTATTCATTGCCTTGATCCTTCCACTGTTCCTGGCAAATGGGAGTATTAAAGGTAATGGCATTAGCAGTAATTCAGATAGGAGTGTTGGGTAGAAAAAAAGTGGCAGGAGTGGATGGAGTAGAAATTTGGTTTCGTGTTGATTTGAGCGAACCTACAATGAAAGTGAAAAAAATTCAAATTTGACAAAATGTCAGACAAACTGATGATAATTTGGCGAAAATGGCGAGGGAATGGTGCTTTTTTTTTGTTCACTGGACTGAATATGAAATCAGAAATCCTTTTTGCAGCGCCTGACTGTGTCGCGCCTAAGGCGCCACTTGTGTAATGTGTTGCTTGACTTTCAAGTTGTTTCGTTTGCTGTTGTTGTTTGTTCATTTGGTCCTTTTCGCTGGCAACTCTGAGGATGTGTGCCTTTTAAGTCGTTGGTTTTTTTCCCGAACATAATTTAACACATGGTTGCCTGCTTAAAGGATTTCCACCCACCCTCTAGATTAAAACGTGATATGTCCTTTACAAAACTGCTGCGATATCGGGAACTATACATCTCACGTTTTTACATGGTAGTTTTAATTGCTCTTCCAAATACTCACACACATGATTCCAGCGAGGTAGTGGAAATTGTGCCACCACTGAGGAAAACCATTAAATTCCTTTCCTTCCCACCATAAAATGAGAAAAATTAGGAAAATGAGGCAACAGGGATATTCTGTGTAGTTTTTATTTTTCTATCCGTTTATTCGTATAAAACGAAGGATGTGTGTTGCCAACGTTGACTTCATTTTTTGTTGCACCCAAACAGACAGGAAGAAAAATAAGAGAAGAAAAGTAAAATATCCAGCCCGCCACACAATGTAATTAAACTTGAATGACAGGACGAAGGCATTGAACGACATAATACGGAAACGGATGTAGGACAAGCCTCTCGGGCTATTTTCTATTGGATACGGCTTCTCATATGACTACGATGGGCAAGCAGATGTAGGTTCTTGGTTTCATTATAGAATTAGTTCGATTCGTTGAAGAGAAACCATCAAATTAATTTTCTTTTAAAGACATTGACATTTGGAATTTTCTATATGAAGGAGAGAGTTAAGGATTTTTCATGTTATCCGACATAACAAGATAAATCTTTATTGCTCTCTTTGAAGCGCAAAACAATCTACTAATAGATTGGCATTTGGAGATATTGAGACTTAAGCAGTCTCTGAGGCACCAGGTCGAAAAATTATTTAGGTCTTGTTGAAGGATACAGGAGTCTTGTGGAGATGTAATGAATTTGAAAGAGTTTGTATCGTTAGCGTAGAAAGATAGGTAGAGATAGAGAGAGATAAAGAGAGCGAGAGAGAGAGAGAGACACAGAGAGAGAGAGAGAGAGAGAGAGAGAGAGAGAGAGAGAGTGAAAGGGAGAGCGCGCGGAGTGTTTGATGACCCTAACAAGGTCATTTATAGATAGAATGAAGAGAAGGCGGCCTAAATGGCTGCCTTGCGGGACACCAGAGATTACCAAATATATATTCAAAGATGACAGACAATTTAAAGAAAATTAATTGATAAGATATTAATAATAATAATATTGAGCGCGACAGACCGTTGCGTTCCAAGACCTAGCTTCTCGCGATCATTTGTGTTGTGCATCTATTTTTTTTTGGACACAAATGGAAGGGACCAACAATTTAATGCCTTATCCGAACAGCGAATTGAGAAGCTTTCCGTGACAAATTATTACTGTCGGACGTTTGTTTGCGACAGGTGGGACCGTGAAAAATACTTTTTTGGTGTTTCCTGGGATTCGAACTACTCTCTGCACAGAAATCTAGTCACTTAACCACTGAGCCACGGCGCCCACTATCTTATCGAAGCCTTACTGATATCAGTTGCAAAAATGTCGACTTCCTTGCCATTCTCTAAGGCTGATAGTGGGAAGGAAATGAATTTAACGAGGTTAGTGGTGGTTGGTGTTGGCTGGGGGAAATAAGAGAATTGCGATGAAAGGTTAAGATTTCGTACAAAATACTTTCAGATAGTTTGGGTACCTATATGTGAATGTTTAGCAATGTGGCGATAGTTACATAATTCTTTGATCCTCTTTTGTGTATCGGGCTTATGAAAGAAGTCTTCCAAATCTGAAGAAATTCTTTTGGTGAAAGGGATAGGCGAAAGTGGTAATAAAGAGGAGGCACAGACTTGAAGATTTTTTTTTTTTAGGAAATATGGCGGAAAGACCATCTGGGCCAGGTGAGAATTCATCATTTTCGTAACTTAATTTTCGATAACAGTAGGGTCAACAGTTTGAGAGAGAAAGGGGCCGTTGGAGACGTTAAGTAAGCGATTGGAATAAGAGGGATCTGATACGTAGGAGTTGTTGGCGAAAGATTGTTTGAAAAAGCTAACAAAAACGGTTGGCAATGTTATGTTGATTGGTTGACGATGTGTTTTTGTAAGGGAGTTTGGGTTAGCATGTATCAATAATTTAATAATATTTGGCGCAACAGACCATTGCAGTTCAAAGCTATGTGCGTAATATATTTTTCCACACAAATGGAAGGGACCTGCAATTTCATGCCGTTTCAGAAAGGCGACTTGAGAAGCTTTCCTTGACATGATATTACTCAGACATTCGCGAGAAGTGCTACAGTGAAAAATGCTTCTCGTGTTTCTAGAAATCGAGAACCTCGAACCTCCTGCTCAGAAGTCTAACGCACGAACCACTAGAGCCACAGCGCCACGAGTTGGCATATAGCCTCTTCATAAACTCATCCGCATTTGACGTGGCTCTATACAAGCTCTAATCACATCACTCTCAAGCCAATCTTTGGCTGTACTTTTAAGTTTTCTTTCATTAGCCGTGCAACACGTATGTGGAATGTTATCGAAGCTCTGCACTTCCGCATTGTTAAGAGCCGAAGGTATATAAAACACATCTTCTCTTGACTACTCCTTAGCCTTAATGACCACGCTTAGGCACGCTTTTTAAAGAGGTTGAAGATCAGTCCATATACTTATCGGAGCCTATTATAGATATTGACTAGTGATCTGGATACCATTTCTTGGCTGTTAATAGTCGACCTAAATAGTGTGTAAGTTTATTTGGGATGCCGAATTATCTACTGTTGGGCTTAGCCCAACTTATTGCCGTGACGCAAGTCATTCAGGGAGTCCTCCCTTGGCAATAAGTCTCTATATAAAAAAACGCTCTAACTATGATGCCATACATGACCTTAATGTCTAGTGTGAGTTTTGGAACTCTCGACATTTTTCCATCGCTTGCCTAAGGTTTAAAACACAATAAGTTGTTGAGTTGCTTGTGATAAAGTCACACTTATATGGGCCAATAATGGCATCAGTGCATATGGGGCTATCCGTTCTTGTAACATAGAGGAGAAAATCTTATACGCAATATTTACCTCGTTATACCAAAATAATTGCTGCACGTTGTGACTGATATATCGCTGTTCATATGTATGAGACACAGAATGCCTCTTTTCCAGTATTCTGGTATCGTTTCTCCCTCCAATACTTGAACTTTCGGTTCATGCATTTTTTTTGGTGTAGTTCAGTCCCTCCAGCGATGGCATCCAGGGCAGACGTTTTATTCATAGGCCTTGATGTTTTCGAGGCGACTTATCGCTCTACTAAATAACTGAATTCATCTACGTCTGCTGGCGGCAGCTTAGTGTGGTCATCTATTTTTAGCGAAGCCTCAAATTCGTCAGTTAGCTGACCATTTAGTAACTCATTACAATATGCTTTTGAGGTGATCTAACCATTAACTCCTTTAAAACACTTTACATGTTTGTTCTTTCTATGAGCTCGCAGACACTGAACTATGACTCTAAGATGTAAAAAATCAAAAAGTACATCAGCAATGATAATTCTCAAAATCATATGGAAGAGCCTGCAATTTTCTTTTAAAAAACCTTTAAAAAAAACTTGTAAGGAATGACAAGTTTGGTTTAACGCATCAAGACTTTAATTGCAAAAACACTACACCCCCTTCGACGTGATGGAATTATTTCAAATACCTAAATAAAAGAATCCTAATATCCCTCTAAAGCGACAAAAAGGTACTTAATGAGTTTCTATCAAAGGATAGAAGTACAGAAGAAATCTTAACAGAGATAGAGAGGAGCGGGAAATCCAAAAAGTATACAACTCCAAGGGAATCGACAGCAAGCAAACACTTAAAAGTTCATTTGTATTTATGGGTTTTTTTTCCTGTGCACACCCTTGAGCTTAAGCGCCCCTATAGATAAATACGCTCTTACTGGGTCCTCTCCCTTAATGTTCATTTTGCTTGTGTTCCCATTGCACTGTGAGTGCGCCCGGAGTGGCTCTTTAGCCAGCCAGCAGCAATACAAAAAGGCATCTTGCCTTTTCATATCGTGCCAAAAAAAGCGTTCGAGGTGATAATAATAATAAGAAATTAAATATCCGTCTGAGGGTCATACAAAAAAGGTGCCATTGCGAGTCACTGCGAAAGTATCCTCCAGCTGTAAACTGAACTTGTTGTCTGTCTCATTTCACTTTGCTTTGCCATAATGGAACAACAAGCGCTCACAGAGTGCATCAATCCTTCTTCCTCTGGATTGTTTTATAATTCTCGACGTTTTTTTTTTTGTGGGTTTATGAAATAAAAACACATTTAACCTAATAGGTTAGGCAAAAAAAGTGAAAAATTCATTTTAAAGAAAAGCGAAACTTTAATTAAAAAAATGAAAAATACTTTTAACGCAGCAGGAATTTTCAAAGCTTAGCTGTGCTGAGTTCATAACTTATGTCACGGAAATAAACATTAAATTAAAGTTTAAAAATTCGCCTTTTTTTACAAAAATGTTTAAAATCTGAATTTGGGTTGTAACTATATATTTTGAACTAATAATCAATTTAAAGCAACTTGTTGCATTCAAAGAGTAAAAGCAACCCTTAGAAATTTTCATGTAAATTCTCGAATAACCAAAAGTGTTCTGAATTTCCTATAAATTCCCTAGAAATGCTGAGAAATAAAAGCACAACCCAATAACAAAACAACTCCAATCGTAAAGCAGCGCTGTACACAGCGCACCAGCCGACACATAACACAGTCATTGTAGTATGAAGTGATTTGATGCCGCTATATGGCGTAGATATTAAAAAAAAAAAAGGAATGGGCGCCCTACGACCTCGCGGCCCGATCATTGCCAAATTTTAATGGAATATGTTGTCACCGAAAATACAAATGTGTGCAAATATTCAGTAAAATCCGGCTTTGGGAAGTGGGTTAAAAATGTATCGCAAAATTCCACGATAGACAAATAGAGAAACAAACGGGTACGCGAAGTTAATATAAAGCATTTATAAAAGGAAGTCATTAGATCATTGGGAGGAAGGTTTTCTAATCCTTAAATCTTAAATCACTAAACACAACCTTCACACCTGGCAAAACTGACATTGATATTAACAAACTTCTGCGATCCAATTTTGTACTCTTTTATAAATTCGTCTTCGCTGCACTTTCCAGGAAATACTCGTACTTTTGTGTCAATCGCAGAGACATACAAGACATAAAAAAAACATTTTCTATACGTAAATTGTCAATTTTTTAACAAAGTCATCATCATCATCCTATTTGACTCTTTAAACGCGGTCCGGGACGGGCCTCCCACACAAAATCACTCTACCGGTTCCGATTTCGAGCCGGTGTCATTTAGTTTGGCATCCCTTTACTCTGGGCGCCCACCGGACTCTACCGAGCGTAATTATTCTGTTCACGATGTCATGATCACAGTAGGGCTTGTAGAGTCTACGTGATCGTCCCTGCTCACATACGGGGACAAAAATTCCCTTGAATGCGCGTAAGAGGTTTGAATGCCTTTTGCACCATATTCCGGTATGACCATAGTTTTTGGTGTTGTGTTTAAATTCTTGGACACAAAGAGTCTTGACACATTTTTTAAAAATATTTCCGTTATCCAGCAATTCAAGTTACAAGCTCTTCAACAATTAATTCATGGTAGGATAGGAGGTAACCCTACCTAGAGCCCTTACCATGACCTCACTAATTACGAATGGGTACTGTCCTGACACAAGTATAACCACGTAATCTGCATACGCAACAGCTTTCATCCTTTCTATCTCAAGTGTCCCAAGGATCTTGTATATTACCAACAGACATATTAGGACAGAAGCTAACCCTGCCTAGAGCCCTTTCCATGACCTCACTAATTACGGATGGGTACTGTCCGGACACAAGTATAACCACGTAATTTGCATACGCAACAGATTTCGTCCTGTCAATCTCAAGTGTCCCATGGACCTTGTTTATTACCAACAACATGCACATTAAAGGCGATATCACCCCATATTTTGGAGTGCCTCTGTCGACTGATTTGGTGATACCGTATTGCCATGGATCACCCTGCTTCCTAACATCGAGATGATCCACTGTATTAGGAGTTGCTCCACCCTTAAAGGCTCCTCCATTGTTAAAGGCGCCTTCTATATCGAGGAAAGTGACAAGGAAGTGTATTGTTTGAAATGTACGGAGTTTCCAATTGTGAGTATTACCTCGTGGAGGGCTGTCTCTGGGGAGCTGCCTTTAAGGTAGGCATGCTGGTATTTTGGTGCTTCTTCTCAACTTAATCTTATGAGATAGTCTAAGATCCGTTCCAGCGTTTTCAGTAGGTACGACGATAGACTAAGTGGTCTATAATCTTTCGCCGATTCATGGCCTCTTCTGCCTGCTTTGTGGATGAACACCACTGTACTATTCTCCAACTACAGGGAACATAGCTAAGTCTTAGGCAACTTCTGAAGATAAATATTAGCCAAGGGATCAACACACCTATTGTCTTCTGGAGCATGATAGTTTGAATGTCTTCAAGTCTAGGTATTTATACGCAGAGAAAGTTCGAATGGCCCAGGAAACCTTTTCGTGGGCTATGATATTGTCCACTTCGCATGGTGTCTCTTTTGGATTTTCAGAAGTACTCAGCCAGTGAGCTAAGCACGGGTCTTTGCATGGGGGAAAGTGGGTATTTACTTCAATTTACTGATCCAAAGATTCTGCCGTTGATCATCCGATCTTTTTATAAGGGTCGGACAAGAGTTTTCTTTGATTAGAATCTTACATATTCTGGCTGATTCCTTGGTGGACATAATGGTTTGACAGAACTCCATCCAGAAACGTCGTTTTGCTTTCCTGATGGCTTTCTTATAGGTTTTTAGGTAGTCCTTGTAGGGTTGCCTAAAATTTTTGGTGTAGCAGATATTGAACATAGATCTGGACATCTTCTGAGCGTTTCCAATTCATTGTTCCACCGAGGTGGGTGCTTGGTGGCCAATTCACAGGTCCATTTTCCTATATCAACTTATCGCCAAATTTTGGTTCCAACAAGACGATTGTTGCTGTTGCCGTATGGTATGTAGCGACATCCTGTTCCGGATCAATGCCATCCATATTTTTAAACAAAATTCATTAATAATGCTGCGATAACGATCTCCATTGATTGTAACACGAACTCCGGCCACATTTTTTAAGAAACATTGTCTGAAGATGCAACCAGCGTGTAAATGGCATTTCTCTGAATTTAATGGAATGTGTAGGGTCTCTTGAAAACTGTGGTCTCACTCTATTTGCAGCAATTTTGCTTAACAAACCTGTTTACCAAAAAATGAGCCTCATCGACAAACATAATTTTGCTATTAAACAATAGGTCAGTTTCCAACTGCTCTAGAGCCCAATCGGCAAAAGAACGACTCATATGATGGTCTCTTGGTTTTAATTCCTGTATCGGCTCGATCTTATACGGTTGTAGGCCAAGATCTTTGCCTAAAATTTTCCACATAGTGGACGGGCAGAGCCCCAGTTACAGCAAAAGACGACGAATCGATTGGATGTTCGACCACACGGTTATTTAGAGCAGCAATATTTTTTTAGTACGCACATTTCTTAATTTCGTGTTGGAGTTATTCAATCATTTAGAGAGTATGTGGTATGGAATCTATTCACAGCTGGAGAGATGGCTTTAAAGTAATTTAGACATCTCATATTTTCCTCTCCCTAACTTCATAACACCCACGCTGTGATAAACATTATAAAGCTGCGAGACGCTTGAGCATGTGTGCATTACAAAAAAAAGACCCTTTAGTAAATTCTATCTAAGCAAAAAAATTCCCTTTATCAATAAAAAAAAAAAGATTGGTGCTAGAACTGAGCCTTGTGGTATTCCATTATTGAGTTGTCTGGATTTGTCTCTTTGTCATTGATAAATATTTCGATTTGTTCTCTTTGTCGTTGATAAATACTTTAAAAGAGCGGTTACCGATGAGACGTTCAACTCATATCTTAATCATCATATAGCTCTACAACTGAGCTCCGATTGTGACCTCTCAATTAAGCTCAATTCTTAAAATTCCTGCAACGTTAAGAGTACGAAGGAACGCCTTTTTCTGACTTTAAGAGTTGGTACATTTTTGAACTTTCAATCGAGGTGCATTTGCATCTGCTCGCAATCCAGCACTTGTGATGACGATGATGATAATAAAGTTCCGCTCTCCTTTACAATTTTCTAACTCAAAACTTCCGACAGATGCATGATCCAGTCCAGTGTTTGCTTGGACTACAAAATTGATCCACATTTAGGTCCTTTAGAATACATTTGCATATTATACAAAGTTTGTGTACACTTTTTTGTTGTTGCCACTTATTTTAAGCTTCAGTCTCCTTTTCCTTTCAAAAAAATGAAAAAAAAATCTACTCTCCCTCAATCTTTAGCAGAAATAAAAACTTTTATCTTTTGTTCTACCCCCTATTCTCCCTCGAATTATCAACTTTTCTGTCCTGCAAACTTTTCCCGATTGTAAGTCACAAGGGACTCTAAAGAGAAAAAAATCAACTCGAACGTCACGTCAACCCAAATCATTTATGTGCCAAACATATTGACATTTATTTACAAACAATTCAGTTTTCTCTACCCCCTCGGATTGCTGTGGCTTTTCCAACAGAAGTAACCACAACTTTCAAAGACTCCTTGTGAAGTGAAGTATTTCTGTAGCAGAGTATGCGATAAGAGTTTATCTCAAGAACTGCATCGTCAAAAGCATTTAGTCGCTACGCTACGTACGTTCTCCACATTGCTCCACATTTCTTCCTTCCATTAGATGGGTCCTCGTTTGTAATGTTAAGGATTTGAAATAAACAGCAAAAGATTTTCATCTGTGAATAATGCTCAGCAACTATTTTAAGTGAAAAAAATGCAGTGCACGCAGTAGCTAGCAGCGAGGAATTGTCGTGGTTCGTCCATATCTCCAATTGACTTGTGCGGTATATTTGCGGTTTATTTAGTCCTTTTGCAGGAGAAATACCATCGAGGTCGACAGTGTAGTTAAAGGCACAAAACAAAATGAAATTCTTTAACTTTGAACCTTTCGTTTGCGAAACACCACGTCTGTATGTGAAATCAGTCATCGAGACTCAACGAAGACGACGAGGAAGACTTTGTCTCTGATTCACGAGGAAGAGTTCTTGTGTCATTCATTTATTCGTCCATCTAATGGAATTTATCTTTTGGAGAACTGTCTGTCTCAAGTACAGATAAGGATGGACAGACGCTTCCTTTTCTATCTCTTCTTCTATACCATCCGCCTGCTACTTCTGCACTTCGGTGTAATTAGTTGGTCAAAGGATCGTCATTCGAATGAATTGGTCTTCAGATGACAAAATGGGAAATGCAAGTGCGGTAACTAACACTTTAAGCCAGTTCAGAGGGTGATTAGGATTCTTTTTTATTTTAGTAACTTTGCATTTGGGAGATGATAACGAAGATGCAACGGCTTTCTCTTCTTCTTACTTAAGTACAAAGTTTGGCATCTTCACGTCTATAATGCCAATCATATAACTAACCTTTGGCATTGTGCAAGTATCAAGGATCATATAAGGGTGAACATTTGATCAGCTGTAGATTTGCCAGAGATAAAGCCATACTGGTATGAAACAATGATGACTTTAGCATAGGGGATATCCTGTCTTTAGGATAGAGAAGAAAATCTCTTCATAAGATACTTTTTTGATGCATTTTAAGCTTAAATATGATTATATTATAAAGAACTTATTTGGAAGCTTTGTCTGTTTTTCTGTTTTCCTGATGCTTTGCACTTTTCACGTCTGCGGAAATCCCCATTCGCATCCCGTTGCGTAAGCTTCAGGAAATTACCCTGGAAATTATATTAATTTTTCGGTTGTGTTGTCTCGGATGAGTTTCTTCTGATAGAGAGCACACATTTTTCAAGCAACAACAAGAACAACCCCTAATAAGTCCTTATACATAAACATGGTATATTGGATGTCCTTCCCCCCTATTGCTGGCAGTGAAATGAGTACAAAATGTGAAAACATAAAAATTCTTCCATAACCTCTGGGGGTATTATTATTTTTTTATCAAAATTAAAAACTGCAAAAACGGAACATAATCCTCCAACCGACATCTACACGTAGTGGAACAGTAGTTGTTATTACGACCTGAGGCACTGCACTAAGGACAGAGCCAGTGAGAATCCTTATACGAAGATGTATTAAAAAAATAAGGAAAGATGAAGTTCGGATGGGAAATTCTTTTCTAACAAAAGAAGAAGTCAGCCAGTGTTGCCAGTTTATTTTTCCAATTTTTGAATTCTAAAATTGTGCGTAACTTTTTTTGCAGTTAGTAAAGTTATCTGTTATATTAGAGAAATCGTTGGACATTGATACTTTTTGATAGAAAAATATGTGGTCATTACAATGAAGCTTGTCTTTAACGCACATACCGAGAATTTGGAGCTTTTCAGTTTTCAGAAGATACACTCGATGCTGAATAAGCAGGTTTCCACATTGGATCCTCCTATGTAGACAACATCAACACCCTGCGGACCATTATTGAAGTGTGCGTTGAATTCCGGTCACCACTGCACCTGCTGTTCATCGATTTTGAGAAGGCGTTTGACAGTGTCAACAGACAGTTTATCTGGCTCACCTTGCACAGAAGAGGTATATCCGATAAACTAATAGCTATTATTAAAGCAACCTATGATGGCTCTAAATGGCATGTGCTGCATAGTGGGAAGCTGTCAGAGGAATTCGAGATCCTAAGTGGGGTACGACAAGGTTGCATTCTATTGCCGATACTTTTTTTGTTGGTGATTAGCGATGTACTTCGCGCAGCTTTATCTACTGGAAACGGAGGAATTCGTTGGACTTTTACGTCTCAACTCAAACATCTGGACTACGCTAACGACGTTTGTTTACTCTCACACAGGATTATGGAGCTGTGGAAGGGGAGGTTTGAAGATTAATACTGCCATAACCAAAAACATCAACCTCGGCACTGACTCAGTAACTCAAGTTAACATTGCTGGACAACCGGTAGAGAGAGTAGAGAGTTTCCAATATCTTGGGAGTATTGTCTTGACCGAAGGTGTAACCGAACAGGACATTGTCAACCGAATCGGCAAAGCCAAATCAGTGTTTGGAAGGAAGCTGCGACTGTTCCGTTCAAATGTTGAATCTGTGCTGTTGTATGGGTGTAGCACTTGGAAGGTGACCGCTGCTATCACAAAAAGATTACAAACGTTAGTAACATCTTAAGGATGTTCTGGCCTAACCGTATCTCTAACGAACATCTTTACCAGAGAACGGGTCAGGAACCAATAGGCACAACTATCCAACGACGGAAGTGGCAGTGGATTAGTCATACACTCCGAAAAGGCGACAGTTCCATAGCAAACTATGCAATGCAATGGAATCTGTTATCTCAGGATGGTAGAAGAACGGGACGTCCCAGAAATACATGGCGCAGAACAGTTGAGGAGAAGTCACTGCAATTGGTGAAGAGTTGGAGTGAGCTGCAGCTCATTGCCAGAAACCGCACGTTATTAGGACTCTCAATGGGGTATAGGACATAAAGAAAGAAGATAAAGAAGTGCTATCATGGATAGTGGAAATGGGCTTAAGATTCGCTTAGACAACAGGAAACAGCATTGGGTTTTGGAAGCATTAAATTTGACTCTATTGTGTTCTCCCTACTTTGCTATGCTGTCAAGGACAGAATTTAACGAGCTTAACATACGCTGTTGTTTTAATTCCACATTCGAAGATATGGGAAGTGAACCAGCGAACATATAAGAGAAGCCTAAGAGTACTGTCGTCATCGAAGGAATGTATTGGATTAGATTAGTTACAGACAGATGATCGTTAATGAAAATGAGAAAGAGCGTAGGAGATAAAGCACAGCCCTGAGGGACTTCCGTATTTATGCGGTGAATATCAGACTTAAAACCGTCCAACACATTTTGTATTGAATGGATTGAAAGATAGCTTCTAATCCATTGAAGCAGGGTAAGGTAGATTTCATAAGCACGCATTTCGGACAGAAGACCTTGATGCGAAACTCTGTCAAATGCCTTTGATATATTTAGTGCTATAATTTTGCTTTCACCAAACTTGTCAAAAGACTGGGTCTACTTTAAGCCGTTAGATCAATTGTAGAACGTTGTCCACGGAAACCGTATTGACGGTCATTGAGTAGTTTTCGTGATAAAATGAATTGAACCCGGCTATCATACGTGAGCAATGTGATATATTGTAAGAAGGAGACGACGGCTTGCCTTTTTTGGGTATGGACGGGACAAAAGCTGTTTTCCAACTTCTAGAGAAGAGCCTAGAAGAATAGGATAAGTGGAAAAGCTTACGCAATAGCAATCACAATGACGAAGAACACCTCTTCAGAAGTAATGGGGGAATACCATCTGTGTATGCTGAGATCACTCAAAACTCTAGCAACTTCACGTATACGAATGTAAATCTGTCCCATAGAGTGTCCGATACCGATACCGAAAGTATAGGTGGAAGCAACGCACAATCTGAAAGCGTAGAGCTAGCTGCAAAATGTGCAGCAAGTAGATTCGCATTGTCCTTAAAGCTGACAGCTGGAATGTCGTTATGAATTATCGTTCGATTTGACGACGAGGCAGTATTTTTAATTATTTTTCACACGCTCATATACGAAAGTGGCTGTTTCATACACTATAACCTAGCTGTGAAAGTTGCCGTTATGCACACTAGTGAGTTAATATATAAAATACGTTTGTTATTTACTGCACAGCGAACACACATTACTAGAGTAATTTAGCAGAAAAACCAGTTTTGGTCGTGTGAAAAATAGCGTACAATACTCGCAGAAAAGTACTCATCGTGCTCGTTAGATTGCATCTAAGTCGCACGATGAACTCCACTTTCCTTGCTCGTTATGTAATATACTATTTACGGGTGACTATAATTGTTTACTACTTCTAGGACAATGTAGTATTTTTTGCCTCAATCTTTGATCATAGGCGAATTTGGCTCGCCGAATTTTTACATTCCAATCATTTCTGGCACGCTTGAATTTTTTGGGGCACAGGATGCCTCTTCGCCAGTCTTCTGGCATCGCTTCTTATTCCCATACTTGCACTATTAGTTCACGAAATGCTTGGTGTGTTGCGTGACCTCCTGTTTTAATCAGATCCGCTGGGATACCATCTGATTCCGGGGCCTTATGATTTTTGAGCCGATTTATCGCTCTGCTGACTTTGTCTATGCTTGGTGGCGGCAGCATAGTATGGTCTTCGGTAATTGGTGGAGCCTTCAATTCTCAGTTAGCTGGCTATTTAGCAACTCATGAAAGTGTTCTTCCCATCACTCTAAGATAGCTTTGAGACCGGCGACCAGATGACCCTCTTTGTTTTTGCAGTATGTGCAACGCAGTGTATATTGCGTCATACCGCAAACTCTTTTGTAAAACTTCAGCGCCTGGTGCGGACCTTGCTCTCTGTACTGTTCTAATTCATGGACGAGATTCTTCTCCCAGACTGCTTTCTTTTCGCCGGTGAACTCTTTTTTTATATCTTCTGAGCTCTTTAAAATAATCTCGCGTGCCCGCGTTCTATGAGATTGTTGCATTGCTAGGTATGCAACATTCTTACGTTCAGTCGCTAGCTTACATTTGTCATCGAACCAGTCGTTCCGATTTTTTACGACTACTGCCTAAGATGGGGTCAGCAGTACTAATTACAGTATTCTTAAGGCGTGTCCATTTTTCTTCTACGCCCGACATCTCAGCCCAAGGACTTACTCTCCCTGCATTTAGGGTGCCTTCTATCGCTTGACCGTAGTTGTTTCTGGTCTCTTCGTTGCGAATGGCAGTCGTGTTGACTCGAATCTTACTCGCGGATGATGCAATCCGCGCTATGAACAACATACCAACAAGATAGTGGTCCGAGACGACGTTAGCACCTCGTAAGTTCGTGCCGTCATCAGGTTCGGATTGTGGCGGCGGTCTTTCAACACGTGGTCTATCTGGTTGCGAGTGACATCATCAGGAGATACCCAGGTGACTTTGTGGATATTTGTACTCGCAACGACCACTTTATTGCTTCCTGACATCTCTATGACACGCTGTCCATTGTAATTAGTGTTCTTGTGTAAGCTATGGTCTTTCTTTCCAGTTAATTTTCCTAATGAATGTAAAAAGCCCGTCCCCATTGGCTTTCTCACAATGCCATTGAATTCGTTTTGGAGTTTTTTTCCTTTACTGAATGGTTTAGAAACGAAAGATTAGCTGATATAACACAATGGTAGGATGTGACTAGAAATGGTTATAATTTAACGGTTTATTTATCAGAATAAGAGGTATTTGTCTCAGCAAATAGCTCAGCACACCTTCCTTCGGGTGTTGTCTGTCCAGAGTGGGGAAGCCAACCAGTCTTGTGTACATTGTACATTGAAATCGCACGCAATAACCATTTCAGCATAGGGGTCTTCAGTTAAAATTCTTAAAATGAAGTCAGACAGTGCATATAATTCTTTAAGACTTTAATTACTGTCAAGTTGGGGCTTCGATAAGTAAAAAACTAATATGTGTCTTTCTTTTATAATTTAACCAAATGAAGGGGTCTACCCTGAGGAGGTCTTGGTTTATAGCTTATGAGGCGAGCTTTCCAATGATGGTAATATGTGATCATAACATTGAATTCCTAGTCATCCATGATACATTCGCGTTCTTGCACCATTTTGGCAACTCTCTACTTCGACGGAAGCTCAAGAAACCCCCCATTTTAAATCCCACAAAAAGTGTAACAATTATTTTGTGAACCGCTCCTCAGAAAATTCTGTGTACCCGGTGGAAAATGATTCTACGATGTTCCGCTCTATGCTGAGGACATGATGAAATGGAATAAAAAAGATGATATTTTAGAATTGTCGCATTTTGAATTTATACGAAAATGTTACCCCCAAAAAGACGACCAAATTCTGGAATGACACACAAGGTACTTTTATGGAAGATAAAATTTATCGTGGTCCCCCACTTGTTCTGTAAATACTGAGATATTGCAATTAAACATAAAAGAGGAGCAAGAAGGACGAAATGTCCTTGAGGCATTTTCTGGCGATTCATTTTCTGCTGATGATGCGGTCTTTTATTGGTTTTCTGAGCTTATTTAGAGCGTTTTTTGGGGGGTTCCGGTGAAGAGCAATATAAATGAGAAAAATTTCAGAGTGAATTTGTGTTTTTTTTTAGTATGGTTAGTTGGGAAAGTGGGGGCCAGGACGACACAGTTTATTAGGATTCTACGAATCAGGATATGAAAGCTTATTTTTTGCACATGATGTTGACATTTGGAAATAGAAACACAGATTGAAATCTGGCATTTATTTGCAAAGATGAGCTTCAAATTTAATTTCGGAGCTGTTGGAGTTGGAGCTGATATTTAACGAAAGCAATGATAATTCCTTTAGATCTTTGAGGAAGATAACTAGAACTTCCACTCATATTTGGTTTAAATTACTTTCTCTATATTAACTTCGCTTTACTTTCTATAAAAAGTTGGCAGCGATCAGGCCTGAAAGCCGATAAGCCTCAAATAAGGTTTTTTTTTTAAAAAAAATTAACCCGATTTTATTCAAACATAGCACACATATTTGTCTCCGATGAGAACACTCTCCATGGTTGAGAGGCTCCCATATATTTTTTAAAAATTGAAATTGAAATTCTCCCTCCCTTCCTACCCCGAATTCGATCTGTTTTTGGTTTAAACAAGATTGGAAGAGTAAGATTTGAAGTTTTCTCCATATATATATGTATATGAGATTGGGTTTTAATAGCTGCTTCACCTCATTTATACCGGTGACGGTCCATTTTGGTACCACATACGATCTTATTCCTTTCCGACTTCTAAGGGACCAATTGACAGCTTTTTATGTAGCGTGGAATATCTCGAAATTTACTATTTTTGAAATCTCTGATGTTGTCCCTTATATATTTACCCAAATGTTTGTGCATTCTGTTAGCTCACAGACGGCCGGACATGAACAGAAAAAATGAACTACTCTCCTAACTGAGCTCAAGGCTACTAGATGTCATTTTATTTTAATACCATCCTTCTCGAATGTTTCCCAAGAAGGCAATACCCTATGAGTATCCATACTACAATTCTTAACTCTCATTTTTGCAGGGAGATTAACGCACTAGAGTTACCCAAGTCCAGCTTTGGCAATACTTGTCTTGCTATGCTTCATCTTAAGGTGTTCATCAATTTTTCATTTGCTAAGGCTTTCGCTTTTACGAAGCGTTATACTGAGACTTCCTGCACGTTGCCTATCCGATAGCAGCTGGATAATTGCACCGTACTTAGCTGGTCCGTCCGCCATGCAGCGACTTCCTAGTGACTCCCTAGTGATCTATGGATGTTGGAATATCAACTCATATCATTAAAAAACATTAGTACCACCCTTGACGTAAGATAAACTGATTCTAGTGATTTTTTTGCCGCCTGACTGTCCAATAAAATTACAATATAAGTGGAAGTTATAACATAATGCTTCAACTAAGTGAAGAACTCCTCAATCGTTATCACTACAGCTTTGCACAAGCTGCAGTAAAGAGGAAGACGAACGGAAGTACTCAAATTTAGTGAGTTAGATAAAAATACAGAAACCAGCTTGGGAGCCATGGCTCAGTGGTAAGACTTATGAGCATGGAGGTTCGAGGTTCGAATCCCAGAAAACATCAAAAGTATTTTTCACGGTCCCACCTTTCGCGAAGTAGTAACTTGTCACGTGGCTCAGTGGCAAGTGCATTGACTTCTGAGCATGGATGTTCGAGGTTCGATTCGCAGGAAACACCAAAAGTATTTTTCACGGTCCCACCTTTCGCGAAGTAGTAATTTGTCACGGAAAGCTTCTCAATTCGCCGTTCGGATCCGGCATCCCTTCCATTTTTGTGCAAAAAAATACAAATGGTCGAGAGAAGTTAGGCTTTGGACTGCAATGATCTGTCGCGCTTAAAATAAATGGAGCCTTCAATTAATTTTTTTTGGTATAGAACCCTTTCTCTAGGATTCTCTAGAGAGATATTTGGTCCGAAAACCAGAGTATTGTATACAAGATTCACCAGCTCCTGCTTTGTGATTTATTTATCGAGAAGTATCCTAAATGGAATGATCTTCTGCCGACAGCCGCGTAATATTCTACTTAGCGAAGATATCGACCGGAAAAAAGTGGAATATAACCTCAAGGGGGCGCATGAAGGCAACGAGAGACCACTATTTGCACCTTCTCTATGACTTTTTCAAGAGCTGGCCACCATAAACTTACACAATAAGTAAAGCTCTTACTAGGGTGGTATAAAGGCAGTATACCGGCCGCGCTTTCAAACCCAATAGCATTGGCTCTAAGTCATATTAGCCTCGTTTATTTTTTTCAAAATGTTCAGTTTCCAACTAAGCTAACTGTCGATGATAGTATCCAAATGTCTAGAAAACTCGCTTTTTCATTAAAAGTTAGTCTAGTTCCGTTTGACAACTGTTGGATTTTAGAATTCCTAGTAAATAGGAGGAGCTCTGTATTGGACAGGTTGATACCTAATCGACATTTGCTGGCCAATTTAGTAACGGACGAGAGGGCATTCTGCACTACTTCCTATATCGTTCAAAAGTATTTTCCTGAGACAGCTTTGCTATACGTGATCTAAATATGCGATGTCTATATGTCTTCTATTCCCTCTCTCGCTTTTCCCTTTCTCTATCCTTCCCCCTTTTCTCTCTCTCTCTATCTCTCGAGTTTTCAGATAAAGAGGGAATAGGAACATTTCTTGCGATGTTCTTTTGACTACCCCGCCTTCTAATGGTTGATTCCTTCAACTCAGAGTTGACAATTCAGCTTACAAGGGTTAGAATGATTAACCTGTGCACTGGGTGGTCTAACACAAAGAGGACAATCGTTCCTTGGTTGGATCCGTTCTCTCATTACTAAAGGTGCTCTTAGTATAGAAGAATTCTTTTAAGAAGTAGTCTCAAGAATGTAATGACCTATCAACTGTGGGTACTAGAGTGTGCAAAGCTCTATCTACAGACTTCCCCATACAAGACGCATGTTGAGATTGTGCCGCTATATGGCATAATTTTTAAAAAATTTATATGGGGTCCCGGGGTGGGGGGCCCGATCACTCCAAATTTTAGTAGAAAGATACACATCTTTGCAAAATTTGAAGAAAATCGGACTTTGGGCAGTGGGTTATAAATTGATCGCAAAATTCCACCAGCCACCGAATCACAACAGACAGACACATGTCGACGCGAAGTTATTATAGAGAATTAAAAAATATTAAAGCCTCATCCAAGGTTTCAAAATTGAGTCGAGTTCTAATTTTTGTTTCTCTGAGGATCGCAATAGCAATATTCAAATAATTCGGTATTTGAATATTTAAATTGGAAACCCTATGTAGACATAGGCTTATTATAAGGCTCAAAGCTATTTAGCGCCCACTGGATCTGTTTTCTTATTAACGATTACCTCGTGCATAACCAATGGCGTTTCCTATGTGTTTCGAGCTTAATCAGGTCCACAAACCGTGTCAAGCATGGAAAGTAAGTCTCGATGAGAAACTTAAAGCTGCCCATGAAATGTTTGGATTAATTGTTTCTTGGAATTAAACCAATAAATTCCAAGAAACAATCTTCTTAAGGCAAGAAGTCTCTGATACTGGTTGGACGTGCTATCCCGAAATTAAATTCCCAAATAAGAAATCCCAATTAGCAAGATCCTATCTTACAAAATCCCACCAACAAATGTACCTATAATTTCTTTAAGCACTTTACGTGAAGCAGGAGTTTCGTGTTTCGAATCCCGGTAATACCAAAAGTATTTTTCACGGTGTCTCTCGCGAATGGGTGACAAACGTTCCGAGAGTAATAACTTGTCACGGAAAGCTCTTCTCAATTCGCCGTTCGGATCCGGCCTTAAATTGTAGGTCCCTTCCATTTGTGTCCAAAAATATACATGCGCGCAACACAAATGGTCGCGAGAAGCTAGGCCTTGGACCGCATGGTCTGTCGCGCGTAATCGGGACTTTGATTTTAGAATTTCGATTTTAGAATGGGATTCTAATTTCAATATTTTGATTTTGGGATTTTGATTTGGGATTTCGATTTTGGTACTTTGGGACTCTGGTTTCAGAATTTAAATTTTGGAATTTTGATTTATGATTTTGTTTTTGGAATGCTGATTTGTGATCTTGGTTTTGGAATTTTGATTTTGGGATTTTGATTTTGGGATTTTGATTTGGGAGTTCGATTTTGGTATTCTGATTGGGATTTTGATTTTGGAACTTTGGGACTCTGGTTTCAGAATTTTAATTTTAGAATTTTGATTTAGGAATTTGTTTTTGGAATGCTGGTGTGTGATCTTGGTTTTGGAATTTTGATTTTGGGATTATGATTTTGGGATTTTGATTTTGGAACTTTGGGACTCTGGTTTCAGAATTTTAATTTAAGAATTTTGATTTAAGAATTTGTTTTTGGAATGCTGATTTGTGATCTTGGTTTTGGAATTTTGATTTTGGGATTTTGATTTTGGTATTCTGATTGGGATTTTGATTTTTGAACTTTGGGACTCTGGTTTCAGAATTTCAATTTTGGAATATTGATTTTTGGATTTTGACTTTGGGATTTTGAGTTCGGAGTTTCTGATTTTTGGAGTTTGATTGGGATTTTGATTTTGGACCTTCGATTTGGGATTTATTATTGTTTTGGGTCTTTGCAATAGTAGGATTTTTTGCGATTTAGTTACTATTACTTCTGATACCATCACAATTGAAGACTGTTTAAGACTTCCCTTGTGTCTCCCAGTTCTTTTTGTCCAGTCTGTTGTTATTCTCATAGTAGTCGCAGTTTTGAACCTCGCTAAACGATACGTCCCGATATCAAAAGACCACCAGATTAGTTTTTGCTTAATCCTAAGCATTACCACAGCGCTCGCAGCACCCAGGGATATATTACAGGCACTAGTGAGTGTATCTACCACGCTATCCACTTCTTCGCTGTCGCTGGAGTTAAGAGTTTCTCTATCATTTTTATATGCCGCCGAAGAAATTTAAGTTCCTGACACAAGCTCAAGAGAAAAATCATTTCTTTCTGCACTGTGATCGATGACGACACTTTGTGCCATTAGACTTGAATATTAGACGTTCCAAAATAATCTCAAAGTGGAATTCCATCATTCCATCATGCCTTAAGGATATTTCCATTAGTTATCATTAGTATCATTAGTATCCATTTTGAAAACAGAGAAAATTTGTCACGCATTTGGACAATTTATTTAGTCCTTCAAACATCCTTTACAAAACAAGCGAAACAACGATCAGTAACGTATCTCAAAACTCGTATAAATCACAACGTCCCTTTCAGAATGGGTCACCATCCTTTTTCATGTTCATGAGAAGAAACATCATTCGCACACGCAATGTAGAAAATTAATTCCGCAAAGATTACCAGAATGACCTTTCGAAATTCTTTTCCTCCTTTGGATCACTATGTACCACAACAAGACTTTATAACTTGTTTAACGAATTGTTGTTCTCACTTTGAAGTGCATGTAGAAACTCCTCTTGAATAAACAACAAACAAATATCCTTTCCAATCCTTCACTTCATCTGCTAACGAACTTAGAAAAATTCCTCTCTATCTCTATCCTCACAACAATCAACAGCGGAAAAAATAAAGAAAAAGGACTTCCCCCATCATTACAAATGAGTTCTCTTTGTATTGAGCGAACAAACACAAAAAGGACATAAAGACGAGGATTTATGAAACCATTAATTTCTCGTCCGTTTCGTTTAGGATTTCTTCCTTGTAATTTTTTGTGAAAAATATCTTGAACAGTTGTGAGTGTGTGTGTAGTGGACGCCGCCCCTTTGAAAGACCAAATTAAATAATGTTCTTCGCAGTAAATTAAAAACAACAAGAAACAGAAATATGTTGAGCATTTTGAGAGCCGTTGCCGTTGCCGTTGCCGTCGCCGTCGCCGTCAGTAGCCGCCGAAAAAATGTTACCGATATCACCAGCACAAAATGCCGCTGTCTGCCAAGCATCAGAATCAACAGCAAATACATTACGCCCTCAGGACAATAATCGCAATCTTGCCACCAGTAACGGCTCCAGACAGCTGCTTCATCAGCCACCTCTTAAAACATCCCTATACGACTGGGACTCGCCCAGTTCATTTACTGGAACAGTCAAAAGGCGTCCGCATTCGATATCTTCGCCATCTTCTTCCACCTCGTCATCATGTTTAACATCGCCAACTTCAGCGGCGTCATCACCATCATCATCATCATCATCATCATCATCGTCCAGCTCCGGTGGTACGACGGTGAATAACAACAATCGACGTCAACAACATCAGCTACAGCGTAGGCAAACTTTTCACACCACGACTACGACTAATAAGTCGCCCCAGGAAATTAAATCCTCGCCAAAACGGTCAAGGACGACAACGACGACAACGATGAAAATGTCACATGCCACGAAATCGAACAGAGATCATCATCATTATCAACATCGGTCTTCCGCCGCCGCCGTCACGGTCATAGAGAAGCCAACAAAATTGCGACTGCCAAAGGCATCCGATAGAAATGCCAACAGTGCGACAACATCGCCAACAACAACGGGAACTGCAACTGGAACGGGCACACTTCGAAGGACCAGTTTGTGTTCCCCGGCGATAAAAGTTTCGCAATTAAAATCGCCCGGAAATAAAATTCAAAGTTCGAAGAAATCCTCGACAGCTGTCAGCGTGCGTGGTGAACGAAATAACTTCGGAGATTGTGCAACCCACACATCCGCTGAACTTGCTGCTTCCGTTGGATTTGACAGCGGAGACTTCTACTCACATCAACATCAACATCTGCATAATCTCTACAATCCGCTGCAGAACACCGAACTGCAGTTCACTGAGCTCTTCTGTGACTTTCCGGTGAGCTACAAGTCAACTGCAATAATTGCGGCCAACTTTCCGGGTGGCATTGTGGGAGGCGCAATGACTGCAAAACTGCAGTCTACATCGCCGCCATCCTATCGAGAGCCACCGCCACCAACGCCTCCACCAATTTCGCAAATGCCATCGCTTTTGTGTGGTGGTGGTGGAGCGACTCCTCGTACTCGTCACCAATTTCCGGATGCACAGTCGTATTCCGCGCCAGCGACGCCATCCCGTGGGAAGGTGGTGCTCAGTAAAAAGGAACGCAAAGAGTTAATCAAGAATAGCAAAGACCGCAGTACGCTGCTGCTGCTGCACGATGGAGGCGGCAGCGCCGGTTCTATTGTTGTTGTTGATGGAGCAACAGATAAGCAGTCAAGTGAATCGGCCGCCACCATATCGTTAGGAAACAAACAAAGCGCTTGCACTTCAGCCAGCTCCAGTCCATACAAAGGACGTGTGACTGAGCTGAAGAATTGCATTGCGAAAATCAACAGCCGCGGATTGTTTTCATTGCATCGTGGTGGTGGTAGCAGCAGTAGTCTCAAGGCAGCCGACAAGGTAGAGGATACGCATATGACTGCAGCTGTCACAGTGCCAGAGGTCACGTTGAAAGATGACGACATTGCTGGAAAGTTCAAAAACCTTCCGGTTCGTCAGCGAAAAGGCGGAATCTCTCACATGGAAAACTATTGCCTCTTCGATCCAAGCGTTGACTTCATTAACGAGAAGACTTTGCAGAGAAAGCAGCAGAACCAACAGCAGCAGCAACTCGAGGATGAACTCTTAATTGTTCCGCCTCAGCACGGTTTGAAGGACCCACTGTTTGGCAGGTCGCCTGAAGTAGATTTTGGCGAGGAGCTCGTCGAGGAAATCATTTACGACGAGGAGGCCGCCGCAAAATCGGCCTTCGATCATCATAATTACTTTGTCATCGATCCAGCAGACTTCGAACAAGAGGAAACCACAACGACAGCCATCGGCATTCCGAACCCCTTTACAAATGAGCAGTTAATCAACGCTAAGCTGCAGAGCTCCGCGCAACTTTCACAGTCGATTAGCCTCGAAAAACTTCTCGACGAGTTGGACGAGGATGCCTGTATGACAAACAGTCAGGATACTACAACGGGTACGACGACAACTAACTCAACGGCGACAACTTCATCAGCTCTTGTGGAGTCATCAACATCGACGAATTCATCTGGATCCACAGCTTCAGGCTCCTCGTCGCAAACTACCATGCAGCGGACGAAGAAACGGTTGACGTTCCTCAATTTATCGCCGTTTCGTTCGTCAACGAAATCGGAATCGGCATCAAAGAACTCCTCCTCGACCAACGCATCACGCCGTCGTTGCTCCTCATCGAATCGCTCTGCAATCGATATTGCCAGCAACACAGATGATTGCACCAACAAAGACTCCACCACCACCATTGACCATTTGCATCATCTCAATAATTTGCTCCTCGCCAAGGACGATATACAATTTCGTAATCGAACAATTCCCATCGAATCGAATTATGTCCTCTTCAATCCGGGCCCGGTGCCAAGTCGGAATGTTCAATATAAAATCCGGAAGACACGTCCTTTGTCGACGCATAGCGACGCTGATAGCGGATTCCTCAGCCCATGCTCACCGGACGAGCTGACAAAATTTCATCCGGCTATTTTAGTGCTGCAGCAGTGTGACAGCGTGCAAGGATACATTGAGGTGAGTTGGAATGTTTTTGTGTTGATATTTTGCAGCTTTTCTTCGGAGGAGGAGGAGGAGGAGGAGGAGTGGCACTTTCCGTTATTCTAATGCCACCTGCTCCAGAATTAAATCCTTTAATATTTTCATTCTCCCAATCTCTCATATCTTGGGGAATACAATTCTTCCGAGCATTACATTTCAGTAGGGGTTTCTTTGGGAAAGGAAGTCTAACTGAACATACAACTTCAGTAGGAAGATCTTTCATAATTTAAGTACCGAAAATGTAAGTAAATCCAGGAGAAAACAGTTTGTCAACTACACATACGGGTTAAACTTTGAGTCCTCTTTTCTAGAAAATCTAATGTATGTCTTTTAAAGGTTCAGAATGTGTTACAAAGTAAAAAATTTGAACGATTTATTCATCCCTTGCATTTGCACTTGACACCATCCTCATATGGTTAGAGTGTCCTTTCAGGCACTTCGTCTCTTCAAGTTCACAATTTCTCTTCATCGATGAAAACCTTTTACAAATGTCAGGTTACATCATCAGGTATATAACACATCATCACATGCAGGGTGCTTTTCCACGTCTCGCATAATTTGCAAAAACATTTTTCATACATCGTTGTTACTTGTTACTTTCTACCCCTGTTCCAACAGACCACCATTAGACAAAAGGGTGGTGATTGGATAAATTGCCTCCGGATTGTAAAGTGAACGGCGAACAAGAGTCGTCGTCGTTAGCCTCAGGGGAGCAATCAATCTTCAGTTGAGTTGAGTCAGTTGTTCAGTTAGCATTTAAGAGCAACAGAATTGACGAAGGCAGACGGAACAAAACGAAGTGATGATTGCTTCCAAAGAAATTCAAAAACCCTCTAAACATTGAAATACTCGTATGCCTCTCACCCTATGTCGAATGTCGGTCGGTGTAATTCATATTGCGTAAGGCATCTCCTTCAGGGTGGTGTGAAATGTTATTTCAACTTTTTACACGAAAAATAAGCAATTATTGTTGAACAAGTGGCAGGACGCACCACTCCTGGATAACTGCCCTCGGCACAGATGGGAAATTAAATTAGGGAATTCAATACTTTAGTGGGACTGTGAAGTGCAAGAGCTGCCCTGCGATTCTGTTCGTACTGATTAAGGTGATTCTTGGAAAATGTCATTATTTTGGATTTAGAAATGGATTTAGACACTAAATAATCGGGGGGCGACTTGCACTCACAGTTCGTTGCCGTTTTTCTGCAAATCTTTAAGTGAACTTGATAATTTAGGTAATGGCCAGGATGAGATTATACTTTTTAAGAAAGATTAAGTGACATTACCAACTACCTTGAGATGATGAATGAATTGCCATTTTTCCATCATCTTATCACTCTGAGCAGTTGTTGATTTGCCTGGGATGAAGCCACACTGGTATGGACTTTAGCATATAGGCTATCCTGTCTTGAAAAATAGAGGAGAAAATCCTGTACGCGGTACTTAACAATGGTTTACCACGATAACTGCTGCATATTGTGTAAACTCCTTCTTATGTATGGGGCACAGGATACCTCTTCGCCAGTCTTCTGGCATCGCTTCTTCCTCCCATACTTGAACTATTAGTTCATGCATTGCTTGGTATATTGCGCGACCTCCTGATTTAATCAGCTCCGTTGCCATACCATCTGATACCGATGCCTTATTATTTTTGATTCGATTTATCGCTCTGCTAACTTCATCTACGTGGGCAGGTTTGTGGTTGGTCGAATTCACGGTGCCACCTCTTGCGAATGTCTGACAAACGTTCGAGAGTAATAACTTGTCACGGAAAGCTTCTTAATTCGTCGTTCGGATAAGGCATTAAATTGTAGGTCCCTTCCATTTGTGTGCTAAAATATACATGCACAACACAAATGGCCGCGAGAAGCTAAGCCTTGGCCACTTGCCACTTGCAATTCTAAAGCATTGTCTTTTATTCGCCCTATTCTGCTGATGGCTGACCGTCTGAATTTGTTTAATGGTGAGCAACTCAGAAACAGCTGCATAAAACTGTTCAAAGTTTATAAAAAAGAACTAAGAAAAGCCAAATATTTATGCTGGATACTATTCTGTGGAAATATAGAAGAATCTTCCAACCAACCAACCAATCCCAAAATACATAGCTGTTTGAAAAAAGCTGACCGCTCTTGGACTACCTTTAGCGAAGAATTGCTCAATCTGCTACTAGACACCCACTTCTCAGGTAGCTCTCATGTCATAAGTACCGTTAACCTTAATAGGTCTAACTCTCTGTCACACATATCTCATGATCTTATTAATTGAGACAAATTGCTTTGGTCACTGCACAGCCTCAAACTGCGGGATCTTGCCAGCCGAACTCCAACAGACCTCAGATATTACCCTAATTCTAAAGAGTTGTCTAGAGTTGGTTCACATTCCGGCTTTATGGAGACAGGTGAAAGTGGTTTTCATACCCATAGCGGGCAAATGCTCACACATCAGTCCAAAAGATCTCAGATTATCAGTCTGTCATCATTCCTTTATAAAAACTTTAGAAAAACTGATTGATATCCATTTACGCAATAGTCTAATGATCCACATGCTTATTGCAATGGCAAATCTGTAGAAACAGCTCTACATACGTTAGTGAGTGATCAGAACTGTATTGTCGGCCGTGAAGGAAGACGACTCACTTGGTGAACTGATTAATAGTAGGTGGCTTACAAGTAGGATCATTAATTCAAAACTGGGTGCGGCGTCTGCCAATAGATCTGTCTGCAGAGGGAGGCCGCAGGATGGAGTTCTATTCTCCAATTTTTGAAGTTTAGTGGTGAACGAGCTACTGATATGCCTAAAAAGTGTTGACTGCAGAGTGATCGCCTATGCGGATGACGTTGCTATTGCCGTTTCAAGAAAACACCTCAATACCTATTACAGAATGCTCGTAACAAGATAACTAAATGGGCAGATCATTGTGGTCTGGGAGTAAACCCCCACAAAACAGAACTTGTCCTCTTCACTGGAATATAAAAAATTCCACATGATGAGCGACATAAGCTTTTCCTTCTCTGATAAAGCAAAATATCTGGTGGGTCTCATTCTGGAAAGAAAGCTTAGCTGGAAACCTAATAAACAAGAAAGAGTTCGTAAAGGCACAGTGTCGCTCTTCTCCTGCAAAAAAAGACATCGGTAGCAAATGGGGCCTTCAATAACTTATCACTCATTGGCTCTATATTTCGGTAATAAGACATACATTTCTGTACGGTGTGGTAGTCTGGTGGTCTGCCTTAGACAAAGCAATCAATCGCGACAACCTAAGCAATGTCCAAAGATAGGCTTGCCTATGTACAAGCGGAGCTCTACGCACCACCCCATCCACTGCACTAGACATACTGTTCAACCTAACACCACTCGACATCTTCAGCAGACAAGTTTCTGTTAGCGCCTCTATTCGCATCATCGCAACGCCCCAGTAGATAAGAAATGAATTCGGACGCTCCTCTATTCTGAATTCATTCAGGACTACACTATTCCGCAACTACATTTCAACAACAACTGCCAGGTCACATCCAGATCACTTTAGAAAGAAGGTGCTATCTCGGAAGACGAATCAATTAGTTTTTATACTGACGGGTCAAAAACTGATGATGGTGTAGGCGGAGGTGTTTTCTCAAAAAGGCTAAATATAAGTTTCTCTTTCCGTCTTCCTAATCACTGTAGTGTTATGGCGATTAAAGAAGTCCTATCTTGGCTGAAGAGAACGTCATGTCCACTAAGGATATCCGCATCTTCTCGGATAGTCAAGCAGCTTTGAGATCTCTAGAATCAGTCTCTACGAACTCTATTGTAGCTCTAGACTGCCGATCCTCTCTCAGGGCGATGGCGGAGCAGTTCAACCTTCACCTGTATTGGGTGCAGTGCATAGGGATATTCTGGGGAACTGAACTCGCCAAAAATGGTACTGCCCCTTCTACTGCTACTGTTGCGACAAAACAGATCTGGCCAAAATTGGATCCGAAACGCTCCAAGTGTTTGATCTCTAAACAGAGTGCACATATGCGCTACGATAGGTGTGATTACTGGGCACTGTCTCATTGGAAATCATGCAGCAAGGCTTAGTGTATTTTTCAATGACTTCTACAGAACTGCATGGACAAGGAAGAGGAAGAGGCCATCCTTCCCCTTCTCTGTACATGTACAGCTCTCTCTCTCTCTCTAAAGCGAAAGCTCCATTTGAGATCCTTCCTTTACAACGACCTTAACGATTTGTCAAGCACTGACATCAAAAGTCTTCTACGCTTCATTCGTAGCTCGAACTGGTTCAATGAATAGGATGAGAAAACCTCTCGATCTATGTGGCATCACAATGGATAATCTATTGTTCTAAGTGGGTCGTCTTCCTGCCGACAGCCACCCCAACCTAACCTAACCTTGTAGATTACTGCTTATTGGTGATTGTTCCCATGAGAGTAACTAATCCTTTAAAACATAGCCTAAGAAATATTCGAATTTTTCCATCCGCCATCGTTCAGCCCGAGTAACACTGTCGTTCTGTAACAAATTGATGTTCAAGCTGAGTTAGAGAACTTTAGTCCTTTTTCTTTCCAATCATTTGAGTAAAGAACGACTGCACCCAACCTCGGTAATAAATCACCGATAAAATTGAAGGAAAAACTTAAATGGAAATTTTTCCACACATCGTTTGGTTGGTTCTCGCATATCCGTTGTGATAAAAGCGGATCACATCCCCCATAAACCATTACAAGTTTTTAAAAAGAAGTAACGACGAGGCAATCGTATCGTATCTCCTCCGGACGCCACAGTCAAACTTCACGTCATTTGGTGCAAATTTTTCGTACTTGAAAGAGTCAAGGATAACACAACAAACATCCTCAATAATTGTTGAATAATTACGACCTTCGGTGAAGGACAGCATTCTCGAAACAGTTTCGTCTTTTGTCGGAGGAAGGGAACGGCAATAGTCGATGTTATATGGGAAAATTATTACCAAGTTGCATCATTTAATGTTTGCACATTTCAAGGATATGTTCCGGTCGCCATATGCGATGCGATCATATCCCAAAATATGCATACGAACGAATGGCAGTTTGGTTTTACGCGGATGAAATTTATGATTCTGGCAGATCCCATGGGTGTTGTTGTAGTTCGTTCGTCATTCCTTTTAGTGAGCGTATCGCTTAAGCGTAATAAAAATGTGCAACAACAACAACAACTACTGCTATAGAACTTTTTAATAATACGAGTAATAACATCATCAACGCAGCAGCGACAAAGAGATTTTCCATATACGACTGCCATGCATCAGGATACGATACACAGCACATAGCATCTGGAGAAGAAGGAGACCACCAGAAGGCAATTCATTTTGTCAATGGAGTTGCAGTCGGATGGATGATTGCATCGTGGATGGATCCATGGGGGGATAGACAAATAAAAATCAACAGAAAACAAATAAAACAATCATATGAGCAATTATTATAACAGAATGTCCTTGCTGCATGCAACTTTTTGGCTGTCGCCCAGTGCATTTTTCCTTATCAGCTCATCTGCAGGCAGCCCCCCCCCATCACTGCTGCTGCAAGTGATTATATTCGATTGTCCAAATTAAAAAAAAAATACAAAAAAAGGACACATAAGGACAAAATGAAATCCATTTCCCAATATGCATTTATCATCCCGCAGCGGGAATAATGGTGCAGTGCAAGAGCTTTATGGCGCGATATGGGTTTGATGTCCTTTTAAAGAAGTGGTAAGTGGGTTTTTATTTAGTGGAATTTAATGGAAAGAATGGCAGTTTATTGTGACTTTGGGAGTTTTTTCTTATTAAGAAGTCACCTGAGTTATTTTTTTTTATTATTATGGTTGCCCTGCACTGCTACCTTGAGATCTATAGTGCATCCCAGATATTTACCACAATATGTTTATGGTTTAGTTCCTTTATGAATGCCTTTGTCATTATTTCAAGTGCAAGGAGCTTTCGATATCGTTACATAGGAAGGATTTCAGTATGCCGCATACCAAAGTATATGTTACACTTCAATTGAAAGAAGCAGCAACAAAGGTAACAAGGAAGTGCTTGATCTGCACAGAAAACCATCCAGTTGTGGACTGTCGAAAGTGCCTGGGCACACAGAATCGGGAAGCCATGCTTCGTGACCACAAGATCTGCATCTATTGCTTAAAGCATCGGTTCGACTATCGCTCTCCTTGCAAATTAAGGGAGTACTTAAAATGCAGAAGGACCTCATGTTACGGAAATGCATACGCAACCAAATTCCACGGCTAACCTTCCATCGACGAGTAGCACTTAATAATAATATTTGGCGCGACAGACCATTGTGG
The DNA here is from genome assembly GCA_947095585.1 of Nephrocerus scutellatus. Classification (NCBI taxonomy): domain Eukaryota; kingdom Metazoa; phylum Arthropoda; class Insecta; order Diptera; family Pipunculidae; genus Nephrocerus; species Nephrocerus scutellatus. The sequence goes on from OX352764.1 coordinate 92,476,712, forward strand.
TCCAAGGCCTAACTTCTCGCGACCATTTGTGCTGCACATGTTAATTTTTGAACATAAATGGAAGGGACCTACAATTTAAGGCCGGATCCGAATGGCGAATTGGGAAGCTTTCCGTGACAAGGTATTAATTACTCTCGGAACGTTTGTCACCCATTCGCGAGAGGTGGGACACCGTGAAAAATACTTTTGGTGTTGCTGGGATTCGAACCTGAACCTCCTGCGCAGCAGCCATGTGCACTACCACTGAGCCACGGCGCCCACCTATGCCAAAATGATGCGTCTTCTACAGCTATTGCAACGCTTTTAGTTAATGATGACAACATTTCAGTTCGTTGCTTGCTGGATCAAAGTAGCCAAGTAAATTACATCCGAAGATTTGTCTAAAAAATGAACACTTGTCAAAGTTATTGTTGAGTAGGAGGGGAGATTGGAACAGTCCACTCTATTGCCAATATAAAACTAAAACTCGATACTCCAGTTCAACCATAAAAGCACTCGTGGTCAAACGAGCTACCGGATCACTTCCCAGCATGCCCAGTCATATCGCCTGGAAATCCTCCTTTGACAAACACCTTGCAAATCCGTATTTCAACAAACCTATTGGTAGGACCAGTATACGCATATCTGACAGGTCGATTGTATTGACATTTTGACATGGAATTGAGTGACCCTTGACTCATTGAAATCTTATCCTGGTTAGGGCGTCACTTAAGAAGAGTATGTTTCTTTTGTACCGTTGCAGAAGCGGCAGCGAACCGTTTGGGATTTTCCCATTTTTATTAAGTGGCCGTTAAATGGGCCATATCATGTCATCTACCAGACAAGAGATCCTAGTGCATGGCGGTTTAACTTAACTGCCTTATTGTATTTAAGAAGCTTTTTGGTTTGTCTCATCTCAATTGATGATTCCACTTCTGCAGCGATTGCGTTATTTACCCATTCATTTATTTGGTTCTTGAGGGGGCTTGTAGAATAGGCAAGGCTTAGTTTGGGGCCGGTGAAAATTCCTTCCGCGCTTTCTCTTGCACAGACATCTGCTGCCTGGTTCCCTTCGATGCCTGATGGCCGAGAGACCATATTAGGGTGATCTTGTTGGTTCTGGCCAGTTCGTTTAAGTGGCAGTAGCAGCTCCTCGTTGTTTTGGAGTTGAAAACTGGGCCTTTTAATGCTAGCAATGCGGCCTGGCTATCGGAGATCATGTAGATCTCGGTTCTTCAAAATCTTCTTTTAATGGATTCGATGGTGTAGGCTTCTATGGCTGTTATTTCTGCCTGGAAAACGGTTGGAAGTTTTCCTAGGGGTATTGGTATTGTGGTTCTGGGCCCCCAAATACTCCTGCACCCGTCCCTGTTTCTATTTTAGATCCGTCTCTGTACCAGATAGATACATGATGGGGAAGGTTGTTTGTGATATTTTCGTTTTGGTATTCCTTTGGAAATTAGTTGCTTTTATCATTGAGTCTGATCGAAGGACAATTCCACTATCGATGTTGATTTGGTTAGTGATGGTTATATGTTCTGGTTTATTGACTTTAATTTGGTTTGTTATATTAAGTGTTGTGACTCTCTTTCCATCCTCGCTTTTTATGTATAAGTGAAGTGGTGGAAGTCGCAGGAGCTTTTCAAGAGCTGCCATTGGACAAGTCCTTATCGCACCTGTTACACTTAGACAGATTAGTGTCGTAGATTGCTCCACTTAGGTGTTGTCTTATGTTCTTCTTGTCCTCTAGGTCTAAACTTGTCAGTCCGTCCTTTAGGTCAGAAGTGATTGATGTGGACACGTTGTCCATCCATTTTCGCAAGTTGGAGCCTTGTGCAGGGACGTAGTCCACGGTAATGTTCGACGAGTTTTTACTGTCATAGTTTGTTAATTCACTCTCAGAAGTTGGACCTATAGGGTCCATGGCTTCTCAGATTGGCGCGTTTGGAGGAGTACCGCCGTCAGGTTTTAAATTTTTCGAACTATCCATAAGTTTCTGTAAGTGAGAAAGGGAAGGTCCACCACAGCAGAGCCTCTTACTGTGGTAAGACGTCTTGAACCGGAGGGTACCAGGGGTATCCGAAGTTCCGTGCTATCGACCAAAATTTTCTCATTGTCATCCATCGCTCGGCGCACGTGTCTCACCTTGGACCTGAGCTAAGTAAAAGTTCTTATTCAGAATTTTTTTTACAAAATTAAATTCAAAACTTTTGGAACTTCAAATTGCAACAAAAGTTGTCGATGAGCAAGTAAGTATGTTACCTCTTGCAACCCATCATATCTTCAAAGAGCAAGTGCACTCCGTTATACTCTTCACCAGAAAAGAGCAATCACACGTGCATCAGGCTCACACTTTTGCATTAGGCAGACTCAGAAGAGAAGAGTCCCGGGACACGTGACTCGTTTTCCTATATAACATTTATATGAACGCACGGCTAAGCGTTTGCGTACTGAACGCAGTCAACCCAAGAAGAACAATACTGTAGTACCCAAAGTTGAACTCAAAAAAGGGGTGTCCTCTAACTGTGTCACTGTGGTTTCATTTACAGCAGTCCAGTGGTGGTGTTTCTTTCGCATGCCACGTGGACGGATAGAAAAATGGAAAAAGAATCATCGTGTTATTTGGAAATGTCGTGTCTAATACGCATGAAAACGCACACAAAAACCGCCCTTATCCCACTATAGCACAAAAAAATCCCAAAATCCTTTCTGACGAAAATTCCTTGACGAATTTGACTTTGACTTTCGCCCTCGCAGTCATCCTGCCAGCTATCAAGTAATCCTGCTTTTCGGCTCATTCAGCTCAGTAGCTGTATTACAGGAGACTTACAAAAATTCTGACATACGGCAAGTTGGCAATGCGTGACAAGAGATTATCGTCCTGAGACTTTTTGATTTATGACCGCAATAAATGCGACTTTCGCGTTGCGTTGGCAAATTTTATATCAATTCTCCGACTGCGTAAAGTGTTTTTGGGCGGTACGTTATTAGTTGTTATTGTTGTTGTGTTTAGTTATTGCCTCTTTTTTGTGCGTGAATGGATGTAGATTATGTGCAATGTGTGTTCAATATGCCTCAGTCACATGTATCATTCTCAACATAAGGAACTTCCTTTGTGTCATGTTGTTCTTGTTTTTATCAGTTAGTTGGTGTATTTGGAGTTTTCGGCTTAGAATACCAACCAACATATGTTTTTTAGTAGGCAATTAAGCGAATAGGAAAGAGTTATTTAAGTAACGCTTAAGACGTGACACATGTAACCGCACATTAACGCCTAAGCTTAAAAAAATAGCATAGCATAGTTGCGTTTATAGAATCTCAACGAAACTGATAATAAACCACAGTTCTAAACTTTATCCTTGACGCTTACTAGCATTGTATAAGAGTAGCTCTTAATAAGGAAGGCGACAGCGGTTTGAAACCGGATAGGTTAGGTTATGTAAAAGTCGCAACCGACATAATTAGAACAGTAATGGTCCATTATGATACCACATGGACTGAGAAAGTTTCCCTCCCTACTCATTGAACGAGTTGATGCTTCGGGAAAAGCGCAAGAGATTACTTATGTCAGTATTGATCAGATCATTAAGAATGCTCCCAGATGAGAAAGAGCTAGGCACGTAAAGAGACGGTGGGAAGTGGTCTACTCCTTAGCCTCGTCCATGCAGCTTCGTTCATATATACACAAAGCTTTGCTGCGTCCTTGCCTAAGAGACAGTCCCCAGTGATGACGCCTATTGCATCGTTTGACGTGACAACGTCTCACTACAAGGTTTAAGGGGATACATGTTCAAAAAGTAAAATGTTAAGTAAGACACTGTTATAAGAGACTGTTATGAGATACTGTTATGAGATACTGCTATGACACTGTTTGTCATTGACATGACATTGTTATGAGGCACTGTTATAAGATACTGCTATGACACTGTTTGTCATTGACATGACATTGTTATGAGGCACTGTTATGACACTGTTATGAGACACTGTTATGACACTGTTAGAATTTTGTGAACTATGTCGTTTTGAGATTTACGTTTAAGCATCCGTCCCAAAGACAAAAAGATACTTCTTTTATTTTCTTTCATCGCTGGTAGACGTTGTCACGCTTAAATGCCGCGCCCGTGTATCAGATACAGCCTACCCTTTTTTTAGAAAGATCAAAGACTTGGATCGTTTCGGAGATGCGAGTACAAGGTTTGCGCGTAAAAATATCCACAAAGCCACCTTTAACTATCTCGGTTCAACTGTAGCAGCCGATAACGGAATGGAACCAGAAATACGCGCACGGATGCTTTAAGCCAACAAAGCCTACTATAGTCTGTCAAGACTGTTCAAATCCAGGAACTTACCCATAACATAATGGTCATACCAGTACTTATATATGGATCCGAGGCTTGGGTGCTTAGCAAAAAACCTTCTGTGCTCTTAGCCGCGTTCGAGAGAAAAGTCTTACGGCCCCGTCTTTTTGGCATCGTAACTGAGGAAGGACGATTCTGGAGACTCTATAATGATGAGATCTACGAGCATTACCGCGATGACGACATGATGAAGAAAATTAGGCTCAGTAGGCTCCGGTGGGCAGGACACCTAGCTCGCAAGAGCGCAGAGGATCCTGCTCGGAAAGTCCTTTGCGGTAGGATTTATGGAACACGACAGCGACAGCGGCCAAGCATATGCTGGAAGGATGGCCTAGACCACTCTAGGCATTGGAATCGCCTTGTGTTAACTCGAGGGTTGTTCTGGAATGTAAGACAAGACTAAACTCTATTTCAAGATGGAATTTTCTCACTCTTATCAGAGTTCCGGTCTATACAGAAATAAAAGGCAATGCATCTGCTGATGCTCTATGCTGTTCCTACTGGACCGGAATCAATGTTGGGCTTGTGTAAAGCAACCATAACTATTGTTAATCGAAGTTTTATGGAGACCAAACTGAAGCACTATTGGAACTCCATTAATACATGTAGTACTAACGAGTTCTTTGTGGATAGGTGAAACAAACACACCGCCAAGTTCCTTTTATGAATATCTAAAAGTAACTGTCAGAGCATGATCGGTTTACTTATAGGACAGAACCCGGCTGAAAGTCATATGTTCAAGCTTGGACTTATATACGATCCAATATGTAAGTCCTGTCTGGAGGTAAAGGAAACCTCTTTACATTTCCTTTGTAGATTTAGTATTTTTTCCAGACAAAGGATGTATGTTTTGGGAAGGGATAACATAACGATGGTTGAAACTAGATCAAGTCCTTGGCAAACTAAAGGTAACGAAGAGATTTGAATGGTGAACTCATGGGGAGCATTTCATACACAATTTCAACATCTTCTTGTTCTCAAGTTAAATATCTGCCTTCCATCTGCAAGTAAATCTTATACTTTATCTTCCAACTATTTATGCTCCCAATTAATTTGGTATCATATTTCCCGCAAGAGCGCTTTTAAGATGATTGCAATGCAACTGATGGCCGCCACTTGGGGCTTTTACGTTTTATTATTTTCTTAACTGCTACTTTGTTTGTTTTACCTTCATTTTTTTCATTCGTTGAAGAGCTCCTTGTTCTTATGCCGGAGAAAAAATCATATAAATCACACAAGATAAGGAGCGACTATTTGCCGATGCCACTAAGAAAGCTAAAAAGAAATATCAATTCCTAGAAGATATATTAAGGAAATAAGATGAGAATAAGAAGAAGAGAATTATAGCGAAAAACAGAGATTTATTAAAAAAAAAAACCACCTGATATTCCATGCCGATGTCACATAGCAGAGTACATTCTCGCCGAGGGGTTCCATAAAATAAACAAAACAACACAAATTATCGATAATAAACGAGAAACGCCATCAGTTGCAGGAAGAAGGAAATAGCCAGGATTTTCGAGTCCTTATCATTTATCATATCCCATGGCTATTTACTTTCCCGTAACTTTTTTTATTTTATCCTCATCAATATAATGTTTCTAGAAATGGCCATGGAAAACAACAGAACAGAAGCTCTAATCGAGACACAAGGATAGCAATCAATACGCGAAAGTCCTTCGCAATATCAATAATGCCAACAATCTGTAAAAGCAAGAAAAATACGAAGAACTCTACAAACATCACCGTTGTTTCTTCTTCTTTGTCAGGATATACGCTGACCATTATGTCTCCAACACCTTCTGATGGCAGTTTTTCAGAGGATATCGACAACGTTACTAGGACACGCATTCTTACACCATACGTGCAAATTCCCACAGCTAATATGTAACGCGCATCCTTATACAGGGTGTTTCAATAAGAGCACTTCAATTTTTTTTTTGAATAAAACACAAACTGTTCGACTTTTGAACTAACTTTTTTTTTTATTAACGAATTTGAACATATACATATGATACATTTAAGTATGAAACTCGATTTCTTTTGCATGACCACCGCGTGCACGTTTTACGAAGTCCAATCTTTGAACCCAATCTTTGGCGCAATGACGCCGCCGGCATGTAATCCGCACCAAACAGTGACTTTTTCGGGATGCAACTGTGCCTCATGAATCACGTGTGGGTTGCTTTCTGCCCAGTAACGCATATTTTGCTTGTTGACAAATCCTTCTAGCCAAAAGTGAGCAAAAGTGTTAAATGGACCGTAAAATGGCCGTAATGCTCTTAAAGTAGCGGCAACAGAACGATTATTTTGATAAAAAATTTGCACGATTTGCAATCGCTGTTCACATCTGTAGCATTCCATGATGAAATGTATACTAATGACGTTTCTAAATGACAAAAGAACAATAAAAAATATGGCGTCGTTCGCCGTCCCTATCGGAGAAAAGTTGAAGCGCACCTGTTGAAACACCCGATACCTACTTCTTTTGCACAAAATGAAGCAAAGCTTGAACCCGCTCTGTTAATGACATAAGGGTTGGTACAAGGCCGGTGTTTTGTTCTGCGAACAAAGCAAATATTCATTTTGACACCAACTATGATTACTACTTCTGTGCAAATATCCTTTGGATTGGATTTTTGCTACTTTATGTTTTTGTTGTTTACTCAACTCCGTCGCAATCAATGAATATTTTTAGCACTGACACGGCGAAACATATTGACTGAGGCTATTGCCAGGGCTTGGGGAATAATAGTTTTGTTTTTTTATTGTACTTTTATATGAACAGCAAAAGTAGGACTTTGTCTGAAGTTACATGTTTTGAAAGGTTGACCGACTGAAACTTACCGAAAAGTCTAGCATAGGTACTCGTATAACCTGCAATTTAAATTGTGACTGAACTGATGATCGACTTAGTCGATTAGGTTGGTTGAGTAAGTTTCAATTTTGGCGCAACGCATGCACAGCCTTGAACCAACTTGTAACGTGCTTGGTCTGGTGATGCTTGATGCCGGTCACTCAGGGTACTTCTCGTTTATGAGGTTCAGTGTACTTAGCACAAAAGAGTTATAGAGTCTCAGTAATCGTCCTTCCTAACATACGGTGTCAACAATTCTCCATATGACTTTTCTCTCCAATGCGGCCAAGAGGTAAGAATGCTTTATGCTAAGCACCCAAGTCTCAAATCCATATGTAAGTAGTGGTATGACCATTGTCTTATATACCAGCAGCTTTGATGTTTTGGTTAAGTTCTTTGATTTGAAGAGTCTTGACAGACTATTGTAGGCTTTGTTGACTTTGAGCAACCGTTTGCGTATTTCTGGTTCTTTGCCGTTATCGGCTACTACAGTTGACCCGAAATAGTTGAAGGATCGCACCACTTCAAATTCGCGCTCCACTATTTTAATTGAGGAACCAATGTTGGATCTTCTACTCGCAGACGTGGCCACCATGTACTTTGTTTTTCCCTCATTTATGTGCAGCCCCGAATTTCGTGCCACCTGCTCTATCTGGATGATAGCTTACTGTACAGCTCTTGGGTTTCTACCAACGATGTCGATGTCGTCTGCATAAGCCAGTATCTAAATGGACTTATAGAGGATTGTTACTCTCGCCGTAGCGTTAGAATCTAGGATCACTGTCTCCAACGCCCGGTTGAAGAGGCCGCAGTTCAGTCCATCCCCTTGTCGGAAACCGTTATTGATATTGAATGGGCTTCGGTATGCAACATTCTTACGTTCAGCTAGCTAGCTTACATTCGTCACCGAACCAGTCGTTCCGATCTCTACGACTACTGCCTAAGATGGAGTCAGCAGTACTAATGGCAGTATTCTTAAGACGTGTCCATTTCTCTTCTACGCCCGACGCCCGGCACCTTCAGCCCCAGGACTTACTCTCCCTGCATTTAGGGCGAGTCCTATCGTTTGACCATAGTTTGTTTTTGGTCTCTTCGTTGCAAAGGGCAGCCGTGTTGACTGGAATCTGATTCGCGTTCCTTTTTGATGATGCAATCCGCGCTCGAGGCACAATAACAACAAGATAGTGGTCCGAGTCGACGTTGGGATCTTAGTACGTTCGTACCGTCATTAGGTTCGGGTTGTGGCGGTGGTCTATCAGCACGTGATCTGTCTGGTTGCGAGTGGCTCCATCAGGAGATACCCAGGAGTCTTTGAGGATAATTTTACGCGCAAACCTTGTACTCGCAACGACCAAATTATTGCTTGCTGCCATCTCTATGAGTCGTTGTCAATTGTTATTTGTGTTCTCGTGTTTTCTATAAGTGGAAATAGACTGCCTGAGTACTGGCTCCCTACCTATTTTAGCATTCATATCCCCTAGAATGATTTTTACATCATACTCAGGGCAGGCATGGAGTTCCCGTTCGACTGATTCAAAGAATTCTTCTTTTTCATCAACTGGGGAATCCTCTGTAGGTGCGTGAACGTTGATGAGGCTTATGACTTTAAATCTGCCCAACAAGCGAAGAGGCATAACAGTTAAGTTATTACTTTAAAGCCGATAACGGTGGGTTTAATTCTTTTGCTGACTAGAAACGCCACCCCGAGCACATGATGTCTTGCATGACAGCTGTAAGATATGTATGTCATATTCTGATTTTTGTAAGACACCATTCCCTGTCCACCGCATATTCTGGATTGTTATTATGTCAGCATTATATTTGGACAGGGTATCGGCCAGCTGCTGTCTGTGCAGCTCGAGGTCTATACAGTGAGCGTACGTTCCATGAGAAAATGATTATATCGTTTAGCCGTTTTCATTGCCGTGGTCGTCGTTATTCATCAGTGTATCCGAGGCTGATTTTGGGTTTGTTAATAGTTTTTTTAATCGTCGAGATTTTTGACCTCATGCCAGCCTTATTTTGAAGGGACTAACCGGATCATAAAACTTTTCCTGTATTGGAGTAAAATTACCGGCTGCCACCACGCGGAGGTTTGATTGCACTTCCACCAGTCAGAGATAGTTACGGCCACTTGAAATTCCAATGCATTTTGTGTTATTCCCCCTATTCTGCTAATGGCTGACCGTCCAGTTGTTCGTAACCCAGGGTTAAATCCAACGCTTAGCGTTCAAGTAAGTGATCTCTTACTTCGACAATCCTGTACTCCAATAGCTTGTTCTGGTCGACTAAGCATGGCTTGCTCAACGTGCGGACTCGAAACTTTTCAATCCAATCCAATTAGAAATCAAAACATTTGTCAGTCCTCATGTCAGAAGCAATCACAGAAACGGTATGCCATCCACCCTTCGGTAATTGACTCTTGGCAAATTTCCACCTAATATGACTCTCTCCTCTAATAATAATTACTCTCTCAATAAAGCTAAACGTAATTTCACATCTCAAGTCATTCATTCCGTCGCGTTCGCTGTCAACTGCAATTCCATCTTATCTCTTCGTGGACAATCGATTCGAAATCAAATTAAAAAAAACTAAATACACAAAAAGTGGTTGGGAAGGGATGACAGGGTAGACCAGAGAGAGGGAGAGAGAGAAAGAGTAGACAACCAACGAAAAATCCTTGTTTGCCTTCGCAGCACAATAATGAAAACGAGAAACGGGAAACGGATGTTGATGAGGAAAACAACCCTCTGGTCGACTCGACTCGTCTCGCCTCTGCTCGTAAGTGGAATCGTTTCATCGATAGCTGCTGTGTTCGTCAGAGGAGGGCGAAGATAACAAACTGCTCGGGGCGCAAAATGTCTGTTCAACCCATCAAGGATAATATTTAAATTTAGTAATAATTATTTGGAATTGGACAAATATATAGTCTGTTTGAGTGTATGTGTGTGTGTGTGTTTCGTGAGTTAGTCAGCCATATTCCAGCTATACCGTCAGCACTCCAAATCAGCTTGATATCCGTGCGAAGTTTTTTGTCTTGGAGCGTGTTCTGTTTGGTCTTGTCATCCGTCCCGTCCATCGTCTTTCACATTCGTCAGGGGTTGCTAGGTTTTGGTTTCATTTGCTTCCCTATCAAACCCAACCACCTTCTCTTTGATTGCTTCTGATGACAATGCAATCCCTCTCTACTTTGTTGTATTTCTCTTGTTGTTGTAAAGTAATTCCTTCAACACATGCTTATTATGTGTAATGTAACCGAGCTGTAAGGAGGATTTTAATGTGTTATCCCCTCGGTTCCTGACAAACGGTGAAGGTAGTTTTTTTTTTTGTAGTGGATGGTAAAAAAATTCCCCTTTCCCTTGACATTTTCATGCAAATTTCACAGCAACACCAACCGGTTTGTGTTTGTTTTGTCAGGATCAGGACATTGTTTGCTCGTCAATATCGGGCGCAAAATGACGACTTAAAATTACATTACAACGAGCAGAGAGATTCTAGGAGGATTATGCTGGCCTTTGTTCGTCCTTATTTGTTTGTTCGTTTGTTTACATAACTGGTCTTATGATCCGCTGCAGAGGGATGATGCGTGATAATGGTGTTTTTTTTTTATAATGTCGTCGCGTGACGCACATTATGTGGGTGGATTAGCAACTTGGAGAGTGAAAATGGGGAAGCAATGAGGGAAATTGTCGTATTTACGATTGTTAATCATATCCTGATTTTATTCCCCCTCCAAACCCAAAAAAAAACACGATAACTGAACAACATAGGATTGTAACTTAGCAACAAAAATGATTTCCTTCTTCTCTATTAAGGATAGATCCTTTCTCTATAATTTTTTTCAATTTTTTATAAACTTGTAGCTGTCTTAGAGTGAAATGTCATTTATTTGGTTCCGTCACGGTTTTCTGGATGACGTCCACAGTGACAAAAATGGCATTCCTTGTGTCGATTGTTCAATTCGCGGAAACAAACGGAAGACACATGCTAACAAGAGGTTAAGGTATACTACTGTCGCTCAACAATTGGTTAGTTGAGAGTGCAATGTGACTTGGTAGCATTCGTTAAATCCAGGAAGCTGCTGGTGTGTAAGACGATTATCATACCAGGAATTACATCTGCATCCCAGACTTAGGTGCTTAACAAAAAGAACTCTGGCCTTTTAACCTGGCGTCTCGGCTGAATAGAATTAAGTTCGGTAGACTCTGGTGGGCAGCGAATGATAGGTTCGGTTAGGTTGAGGTGGCCGTCAGTCAATACCGACGCACTTAGACCATAAAGGTCCGTTGTGATACCACAAGGATTTAGGAAAATTCCACGCCTACTCGTTGAACTTTGAACCACTTGGAGCTTCGTATGAAGCGCAAGAGACTATTAATGTCAATTTAGGTTAGATCGTTGAGATCGTTGAAAAAGAACGCTCCCAGATGGAGCTTCCGCCTATTCGAGAGGATTGGGCACGTACATAGTACAAATGGAGAGTGGTTTCCTCCTCCTCCTCATCGATGCAGCTTGTGCAGATATCACATTGGAAAAGACTCCTAGTCTTTCTGCATGCTTGCCTATGAGACAGTGTCCAGTTATGACAACTATAATGCAGTCCGTTTTGAGAGATCAAACACTTGGAGCGTTTCGGATCTAGCTTGGGCCAGATCTGCTGCGTTGCTATGCAAGTTGTGCCTCTTGACCATCTATAATTAGTTTTTGCTATAGCATCCCGTTTAAACACGTAGCCATCGGCATGCCTAGTGAACCATATTCAAGCAATAGGGGTGGTGTGGGTTTGGCGAGTTAATCAGCCATACAATTACCAGCAATGTGTCTCTATGCCCTGACACCCAGAACAGGTGAATGTTGAAATGCTCCGCCATCTCCTCAGGAGACGATCGGTAATTCCGGGCTAGAATGGAATTTGTGGAAACTGATTCCATGGACTTTAGCGCAGCCTGACTATCCGAGAAAATGTGGATATCCTTAACAGATATGACAATACTCTTCAGCCAAGACAAGGCTTCCTGAATAGCCATGATTTCCGCTTGCAAAACACTACAGTGATCAGGTAGACGGAAAGAGAGACTTAGATTTTGTATTTTTGAAAAAACACTTTCGCCAACGCCTTCATCAGTTTTCGACCCGTCTGTGTAGAGGTGAATTCCATCATTTTCCTATCAAGAAGACCTGGAGGGGATGGTAACCTGCGGAAGTTTTTGTTGAAGTGGAGCTGCGGAATGGTGTGGTCTAAGTTGACAAGTGGAGTCCTGACTGCATTCAGGATAGAAGAGTCTCATTCACGGTCCACTGAGAGATTGCTATGAAGCGAGAGTAGCCGCGCTTGCAGCCATTTGTCTGCCGAAGATGTCGAGTGGAGCAAGGTTGAGCAGAATGTCCAGTGCAGCAGAGGGAGTTGTACGAAGCGCTCCGCTCACACAAAGACAAGCTGATCTTTGGACTCTGCTTAGTTTGTCGCGATTGATCGCTTTATCTTTTATGCAGCCCACCAAACAGCCACACCGTATAGCAGAATAGGTCTGACTACTTTTTTTTATATATGTAGAGACTCATTGCCAAGGGAGGACTCCCTGAATGACTTGCATCACGGCAATAAGTTGGGCTAAGCCCTTTATTAAATTCAAAATAAAATAAAAATCGAAGGAATGTGTACAGCCAATGAGTGATATGCGGTTGAAGACCCCATTTACTTCCTATGGCTTTTTTGCTTGAGAAGAGTGCCACTGTGGTTTTACGGACTCGCGAATGATTAATGGGGCACAAAAGATGGCCGAGGAAATACTCGAGGACTACGTCGTATCCGGGTTTATTGGTGAAAACTTCCAGTTCATGCAGGATAAGGCGAGATCGCATACGGCCTGTTATGGAGTGGCCAACTCGAAGCCCGGATGATCTCAGTCCCATCGAAAATTTATGGGACGAGCTGAAAAAAATATTTCGAGCCAAATATATTGCTCCGACGAGTCTCCAGGGGCTGCGATAGACGATCGCAGAGTAATTCGAGGCGATACCTTAAGATATGGTGACAACTTTCTAGAAATCTATGAAACATTAAATGGAAGCTATCATTCGGGCTAGAGGAGAGAATATTTCTTATTAATGGAAATGTTTTTTGCTGATTTCCATGTTTTACTTCGATTTTTACCACTTATTTTGATGCTGACAAATTAAAAAAAAAAAAAAAAAAAAAAAAAACGTGTACTTCAGATTTTGACCCCAAAAATGGTTTTGTTGGCACGGTATGAGTATAAAAAAGGTACCAATGAATAGCTAGTAAAGTAGACTTTAAATCTGCATACAAGAAAATTTAACTAACATTGGATTTGTTGATATTTTTGAACTTTTGTTAAAAAGTTGATCAATGTGCGAAATTTTTGCACTAGTTCCTAGTTCCTTTGATTTCATGTTTTAAGGTTCTGCACATTGGATGGTTGTTTCTATGGAAAAAATAACATTTTAGTTAATATTTTATAAAAAACCTATAATCACTGAACAAACACAATTCTTTCTTCACTAAGTTCTGTTCTGTTGGCTCACACATTTATCAGTATTTCTGTTGAATATCAAATTAAGTTAGAATATGCTTTTCAGCCTGTTTTTGGTAACAAAATTCAACATCAGACAAAGAATCCCGAATACTGTTCTTGTAGAAAACAGACTGAAGAAAATCTCTTCCTAAAATGCTACTCTATGTGAATACTTTCCGAGCATGATAATTGCCGTCGCAGGATGGTGCAACCATCTACTTCCACTCAAAGAACGAAGCTTAAAAATTTATTCAGCATAATGCTTCCCCATAAATTGCCCCAAAATTATTTCTACAACATGAGAGTCACGTGCAGAACTTAAGCCACGTAAGAGCACAAAACTCCAACATTCAACAAATTTGGTACAAAATGCTAAATTAATTCTCGACAATCCTTTTGAGAATGCAGTTGCCTTGGTCGAAGGGGGAAGCGGGTTACTAATAAGACCGTTAAGCCTTTTTACAATTTGACGCATAATGACAGGAATAATTTTTTAAGGAAAGCGTGGTAAGAACTTCAAAACATTATATATCTAAGCCCCAAACTTGGTATTACAAAATGAATTTTGAATACCATTCGCATTCACATTCACATTCGCATAACAAACAAACAATCTGTGTCCTTTGCGCATTATACCGTAATGGCAGGCTAATTAAATAACCGAAAGTTGTCGACAGGAATAAAAAAAATATCCTCAAAATGGAACAGGAGTCACCATACCAAGCCACCACCCTTATGTTGCGTTTATTTCCTGCCTTTACGCAGTGTTGTGCACAACAACAACAAAAAACAAGGAAATAGGAAAAAACAACTGTAAACATTATGAAAAACGAAACTCTCAAAGTAAAAGTCCTATTATCCTGGGAAATTATTTTTTATCACGAATTATGGATTTCGCCCTGGCTTGTAGGCAAAATGTGAGATGAGTGTGAAGCCACTAAAGAAGGGGGAAGACTCCATCTCCAACTGTTGTTTGCTATAAAGAAAATGGCAACAACAAAAAATGATAAAAAACTTCAAGGAGCATAAGGTTTTGATTTGAGTAAACGTTACTTTTATAAAGAAAAGCCCAGACGGAGACATACTGTGGGACATAGTGGATAACATATGAGTATATTTGGGTGGCTGAGGATTGGAATTGTCTTAAAAAGGCATACCGATTTCGAAAACCAATAAGTCGTCCAGTTTCGTAAGCTTACAAAATTTCAAAAACTTTCAAAAAATAAAAAAAGAGCAGGGTAGGCTCTGTCGGAGACACGGCCGTAGGTTTTGAGCGTGACAACGTCTGCCCGGCATGGAAGAAAAAAACAAAGATCTTCTTGTCTGTGGAACGGATACACGACCGGACATCTCAAAATCACAAAATGATAAAGTGATGACCATATCCCTGAATTAAAGTCGCATCTTAGTCCTACATAACGAATTTTATGCAAATCGCTTGAGAAATTGCTTTGTTCCAGAAATTCCAGACCAGATTTATGTTATTCCAGAATTTCCACTTAGTCCTATATTCCGAATTTCATGCGAATCGCTTGAGAAATTGCTTTGTTCCAGAAATTCCAGACCAGATTTATGTTATTCCAGAATTTCCATAGGTAGAAGTGTTATAGTCTCACTTAGTCCTATATTCCGAATTTCATGCGAATCGCTTGAGAAATTGCTTAGTTCCCAAAGTACTGACATTTAACATTGTCTCACTTAACAGTGTCTCGCTTAACAGTGCTAACAACAGTGTGACATTTACTATTTTACTTTTTGAACATGCACCTCCTTGTAGTGAGACGGTGTCACGTCAAAAACTCTCCGCTAGTATGGATTTTGACAACTAAGATGTCATTCAGTTTCCTACGCTTACCCACTTTCAAAAGGGAACAAAAAAACTCTCCGCTAGTACAGATTTCGACTGCCAATATGCCATCCAGTTTCCTACGCTAATCAACTTTCAAAAACTTTCAAAATGGAACAAAATAGACTCTCCGCTAGTACGGACTTCAAAAGACAATATGTCATTCAGTTTCCTGCACTTACAAACTTTCAAAAACTTTCAAAAGGGAACAAAATAAGACTCTCCCCTAGTAAGGATTTCGACAGCCAATATGTCATCCAGTTTCCTGCACTTACCAACTTTCAAAAACTTTCAAAAGGGAACAAAATAAGACTCTCCCCTAGTAAGGATTTCGACAGCCAATATGTCATCCAGTTTCCTGCACTTACCAACTTTCAAAAACTTTCAAAAGGGAACAAAATAAGACTCTCCCCTAGTAAGGATTTCGACAGCCAATATGTCATTCAGTTTCCTACTCTTACCAACTTTCAAAAACTTTCAAAAGGGAACAAAATAAGACTCTCCCCTAGTAAGGATTTCGACAGCCAATATGTCATCCAGTTTCCTGCACTTACCAACTTTCAAAAACTTTCAAAAGGGAACAAAATAAGACTCTCCCCTAGTAAGGATTTCGACAGCCAATATGTCATTCAGTTTCCTACTCTTACCAACTTTCAAAAACTTTCAAAAGGGAACAAAAAAAAACTCTCCGTTAGTGCGGATTTCGACAGCCAATATATAATTCAGTTTCCTACGCTTACCAACTTTTAAAAACTTTCAAAAGGGGGAAAAACTCTCCGCTAGTACGGCTTTCGCCAGTCAATATGTAATCCAATATGTCACTAAAGGGACTTGCACCCTTATAGTGCTTAGCGTAGCGTGTGCGTATGAATTTAGGGAGAGAAAAAGATGAGATGTCTATGTACACGTGTCTTGAATGACTGCAGATCATACAAATGTGGAAACACAGAATCAGGCAATTCATTCTACATCACTATTGTGCGGGTGAAGAAGGAATTTTTGGCGATAGCAACTATGTGGTCGTTCCAACGAAGCTTGTTGTTGACACACATACCTAGAATTAAGAGTTTTTCTGTTTCTTTAACGCAAGATCCATTCATAGATAAAGGTTTGGGATTTAAATTACGCCTGGACGAAAGACGACAGCATTGGGTTTTATAATTCAACCCTATTATAAAGCCACACCTTGTTATGCTGTCAAGGTCAGAATTTAATGTGCTTAATACAAGTTGTAGTTCAAGTTCCACTTGCGATGTAGAGGGGCGTGCAGAGAGCGTCGTGAAATCATATGAAAAGCTAAAAGTGCTGTCGTCGGCGAAAGAATAAATTGAATTAGAAGTAGCAAATAGGAGATCATCAATGAAAATGAGAAAGAATGTTGGAGACCAAACAGAGCCTTGTGGAACACCGGCGTTTATGCAATGAACATTATATTTGAAACCGTCCAATCGACCTGGATTGAACGGCCAGAAAGGTAGTTACTAGTCCAATCGAGCAGGGCTTTATCAATTCATTTTCGACAAAAGAGCTTGATGCCAGACTCTGTCAAATGCCTTGGAAATATCGAGTGCTACAACTTTGCTTTCGCCAAATTTGTGAATAGAATGGTTCCACTTTTCAATAAGATAAACCATCAGGTAACATGTATAACGTGGCCTACGAAAGCTGTACTACTGGTCGCTAAGGATTTCACGTGATTCAAGGTATTGCATTAGCTTACGATTGATCAGAGTTTCCATGACCTTAGAAAGTGTGAATGTTAGCGCAATGGGTCGGTAGGAGAAAAGAGATGACGGTTCGCCTTTTTTAGCAACAGGCTGGATAAAAACTATAATGCCTAAAAGAATGGGAAGGATCCTTTTTGGCAAATCATTCGCTCAACAATAAATCGACAAATTTTGAGCGCATTTTCCCCAACATGACATCACTGTAAGTTCCACCTACAAAACCCCTACTTGCAGTAGAAAAGTCTCATATTTCATATCAATTTAAGAGCCGTCAACCAAGGAAACCCATAAGTAAGCACGCATCCTGAATACTTAACGTAAAGTTAAACCGATAGTTGTTAGGGGCTGGGGCTGTTGCTGCGGTTGTGGCTGTTGCTGTGATGCCAGTAACCAGGTCCTTCCTTGCATGCAGGATAATTTTTCAATTTCGTTACCATTCGTGTGTATGAGAGTTTTGTGTGTGCCGTCGTGCTCAGTCACAGAAGGAATAGTTTCTTCCTTTCTGATCAAACGGAAATCACAACGGTAATCCTCCTACTTATATGCGAAATGAAAACAAACATTCCCTCTGGGGATCGTAAAAATGGCGAACCTGCCGGCGGACTTTGCTTTGCAATCACAATTCATTCCATTATGTCGGCTTACGGTGGACTTTTATTTTTTGTCACCGTCTGTCATATAACAGAGCAAGGATGGATGGATGTCTGGGTGACTTTTTCATGGTGCTCTTGTCATTGCCATTGTCATCCATTACAGCATTAGTTTGTGCAGCTCTTCGCCGGCCACCTGCTTCCACCTTCCATGGAATGACAAATGATTCACTCATAAAGCAAACATCAATCCTGGCTGTGTTTCCTCTACGCCTTTTGCCACACCTAGGGGTTGTAGGAAAGCAGTATATAAGTAAGTGACGAGACTGGAAAATTTTTAAGGGCAGTTGTTATCCAAATGCAATTAATTAACTGCGGAACTTCAGATGCTGCTGGGCAAGGCTTTGTTTGTTATTGAAAGTCACGGAATTTACAAAGTTACAAAGTGAGGCTTCGATTTTTTTTCCGTTGAAGGAATTTTGTTGGCTCTTTGGTTTCCCACTTTCTATTTGGTCACATTCATTACTCATTTGGATTAATGATGATGATATTTCACGTCGTCACTTGAGTGACACAGTTTGTAAAATAATGGAACGGATCACAGATATGCTGATTGTCGGACAAAGAGGAAGATGTACGTCTTGTCTCTTACAAGGATTGCTGTAGGGCTTCAAATGAATTTCACACCCAGTGCTTACAGTCTAAGTGATAACTAGGTACCATTTATCGTGAGTTTCATCATCAATTTCCACAGAACCAACAGTTTAAGAGAAAAAATTGCAAGTTATCCGTATTTTTTGAATAATTTGACGTAAATTTTAGAAAAAAAGGAGGAAAGAATGTTGGCGTTCAAAATGCGCTGTTAAAATTCACTAATAGCAGCTGCAAGAGAACAATCACAGAGGCCATGTGGACCTGCCCTACAGCGAGTACGGAGGAAATCCTTGGGCAACTCCCACTACACATAGTGGAACAGAGCAAATCCAAGGAAACTAAGTTAGTGGATTCACCTGTCAAGCACATTACTTTAGCGAGCATGTCGTGTGATAACACGGTGGAAAAGCTTGAATTCAAGAACAATGAACACCAAGAAGGAATTTAGATTTAAAACTGATTACCAGATACAACCCGGAGCAATAAAATGATGTACGGATATATCAAAGAGAGCAGAATTCACGGGTGCAGTAGTCCATGGGACGTGAGTCCGTGGGGCAGTACCCGAGCATATTCCAGACAAAAGTAGGTACATGCCATCGAAAGATGTGCTCACTTTGATCTGGAAAGAAACTACGTGAGGCAGTCCATCTGCGCTCAGAGCCCTGGATGCATTCTTCAAAACGTCAAGACTGGTGGAGGAGTATAGGACGAAGCTAAACAGACTTGGCGAAGTCAACAAGGTAGGTTTGTAATCGGTACCAGGACACAATGGTACAGAAGGAAACGAAGCAGCGGATAGGATAGGCGAATAAAGGGGCGGAAACATTCAGCGGTAACAGTTACCGTACAATACTGGAAGAGATACGCAGAATAGATAGGGTAACGGCTTCCGTAAGTTGATAAAATCTGCCAGGCTTAAGATAAGCAAAAAAAAAAGTTGGATGTATGAATTATAACCCAAGGAGAGGTCCCGTTTGATGTTTGTATCGGGTGTTTCAACAGGTGCGCTTCAACTTTTCTCCGATAGGGACGGCGAACGACGCCATATTTTTTATTCTTCTTTTGTCATTTGGAAACTTCATTAGTATACATTTCATCATGGAACGCTACACATGTGAACAGCGATTGCAAATCGTGCAAATTTTTTATCAAAATAATCGTTCTGTTGCCGCTACTTTAAGAGCAGAAATCATCTTCAGCGATGAGGCTCACTTTTGGCTAGAAGGATTTGTCAACAAGCAAAATATGCGTTACTGGGCAGAAAGCAACCCATACGTGATTCATGAGGCACCGTTGCATCCCGAAAAAGTCACTGTTTGGTGCGGATTACATGCCGGCGGCGTCATTGGGCCATATTTTTTCATCGACGATAACGATCGCCACGTTACTGTTAATGGAAATCGGTACCGCGATATTTCGCGAAATGGGCCCGTCCAGAGGCCGCCGCGCTCGTGTGATTTGACACCTCTAGATTATTTTCTTTGGGGTTATGTGCAGTCATTGGTCTATGCCAATAAGCCGGCGACGTTGCAAGAGCTCAGAGCCAATATTGAACGTGAAATTGCTGGAATTTCGGCCGATTTATGCGAAAGAGTGGTCGAAAATTGGGTTCAAATATTGGACTTCGTAAAACGTGCACGCGCTGGTCATGCAAAAGAAATCGAGTTTCATACGTAAATGTATCATATGTATATGTTCAAATTCGTTAATAAAAAAAAAGTTAGTTCAAAAGTCGAACAGTTTGCGTTGCGTTTTATTCAAAAAAAAAAGTTGAAGTGCTCTTATTGAAAAACCCTGTACAAACCCTGTAAGCAAAAGTGTTATGCTAGCATTACGGGGTTCCTAAAAGGTTATTGAAGACTTAGACGGCACCTAAAGAAACAAGGAATATATGTGGACGGCAGCTGCAGGCTTTGTGGAGAAGCAGAGGAGACTCCGTGGCCACTTCTTAAAAAATGCAGAGCAACGATACGACAGAGAAGAGACCATATGGCAGCCCACGAAATCTCGGGGTCTGCACGACATTCCCTGAATCCACTAGTTGCTAAGAGTCATTGTTATGGGGGGAGTTCATGAACTATTCTCAAAGCACTAGAAAGGGGAAGGCGCAATAGATGCACATGGGTGTTACTAAGAGTATAGAGGCAATCTTTGGACTACTGCTCCCACTACATGCAGTAAATCTAAGGAGACTAAGTTAAGTTTGAGACATCACGGATGCTAATACAAGAAGATAAGTGAACTCGCTTGGCTGACAGATACCGCTGGCTTCGAAAGCATGACTGCAATAATAAAAACTTTGAAGGCATATTCAGTAAAAAAAAATGCAGATGTGAAACTGAATACCTAATACATCAGGGATACATAACATAATATACGATTGGATCATAAAACCAGAAGCCATTGTTGCGGTAGTAAATTGGCAACATACCAAGTACTTCACAGCAATAGTACCTTACCTTACCTCACAGCAATAGTACCTGAGTATATTGTAAGCAAAGGTTTATGCCATAGAAAGATGTGTTAACTTCAATCTGGAAAAAACTAAATGATAAAACTTAACATGTCGAACAATAAGCGCTCGGGATGCATTCTGCAGATGAAGATCTAGAGCCTAGCAACTCGCAAACATTCGTGGTGTGAGTTTCGTTCAAACAACACATCACAGCTAACGAGACCACCAGAGAGAGAGAGCCGACGGATTGGTGATTCGAGCTGAACCTTTTGCATTCCGATAATATGGTATATCTAGTTCTGCTAGTTGTGAGAAAACTAGCACTTCTAATACCGGTTCTTCTTATGTACCGGACGGTAGCACGGTGCAATCGCTGGCTACCGGAAGGGCCCCTACAACGGTGTGTGGTGGTTTATCCACTGCCGACAAGCGCAGAACGGCTATTAAAGGGAATCCTTCTACCAGCAGTGGCAGGGTTGTGGCAACCCAATGCCCCTTCCGCCACATGCAACAACAAAAGAGGTAAAGTCGTACCGACTACTTCACTTGGGAGTGCATCTTGTAGTAATAGTTCGCTACAGCGCGCTCCAACAAGGTCGCTCTACAAGGACCGGCGTAATGCCAACCGGACACTGAAGGCCCTCGGAGCTATTCTGGAGACCAGCAGGACGCCGAGGCAAATCGCCAAGCTTAAATGGGCCCAAGACTTCCTTGATAAGGATAGCAGAAAGACCAGCGGAGACTCTACGTCAAAGCGACAGTGATCGGTGGAGAAGGCCATTCCCGTCTCAAAAAGACTAAAGGCACATAGTGCAACCGCCCCTAGTCACTTCACCATTACATCTCAGAGGTCTTTCAGCGATGTCCTAAAAGACATGATTTTTGTCGCGGTAATTGATCGTAGCGACATAGACAGATGCATCTCTCCTGATCGGTCGCAGCAAATCAAAATCAAACTTTCTGGCAGTTTCGCGAGCTTTATGAAAGGCGCACTGGACCTCCACTTGCCACATACGATGGCGGGTGGCATCAAGGCCGGATAAAGCTAATAGCGTACGAAGATTCGAAATCTTGTGATCTCTTTAAACTGGCTATAGGCAGTCTTGGGGAGGTGTGGCCTGGTGTCAAGCTCGAGATTGTTGCAAAGGAGGATATCCCTAGCCGACCAAGAGCTCGGACTTGGATTCCCATCGAACCCCTCACTGCTGATGGAATACTTGAAGTCTTATACGGCTAAGCAATCACTCCCTTCCGACGCACGACTCTATATACTCGAAATTTTCTTAAAAATTGTGGTTGTTCATTGCTTATGAACTAAATTTTAATTAAATGTTTGATGGCAACAAAACCTACACACACATCACACATCAATCTAATGAGAATTCTCTGAATATCACCCAAGCGACCATCTTATTGACTAGGTTACAAGGAGAATACTAATAAGGATTCATTCTTGACATAAATGTTTAACACACCCACACACACACACACACACACACACACACACACACACACACAGAAAAACTCAAACACATTTAATCCTTAATTATGACAACAAATGCAAAACACAGTCCTGTCGTCCTTAAATATTCTTTAGGCCTCTGTTCCTTCTCAATGTTGACTTGAAGGATATTGGAAAATTTCTTTAATGAAGAGCGTCAAATGTTAGAGAGATGTCAGGCGGTTTTGTAATTTCGTATTTTCTCCTCAAGTCCTTAAATTATCTCAAATTTCCTACACGGACGAAATGGTGCTTCGTAGACCCATAACACTTCCAAAACAGAACCAATTTACAAGACTCCCAAAAGGGCTGCATCAATAATTATTGCTTTTAGCTGAAAGTACGACAAACCACATTATTTGTCCCTTATTGTCGAGAGATGTCGGATGATGGTCATTTTTAAGAAAGTTACCATGGACGGATGGGAGTTGTATGGAATTTGTGGAACTGGCTGCGGTTTGTTTTAATTTTGTGTGTGGTTTGGTTGTTGGTATATATGGAGATATTACGTTTTGGATGTGAATGGATAGATCCATTACAAACTGCCCACTTCCGCTACCCTTTTCACATAATTTGCACCACTTTTTCATCCAATAGCCGGTCGGTCGGTCGCTGCATGAAGAGTGCTTTCTGCTGATAATTGGATTTGCCGGCAGCTAACTTAGAGTGGTTTTGCAGACGTGCATAAGGTGTGAGCTTGATGAGTCGCCTGGCTGAACTTGATGTAACCGAGGACACATCACTTTAAACGCGACCAACTTTGACCAGCAGTTGAAAGAGGAATTGCGTGTGCCATCATTAATATATGGAGGCAAACTACTTCCTCATAGCACTTTTGCTACAAACAAACACAACACAACCATTGAACGTTAGTTAGTGAAGTGTGTAACCAAGTAAGGGTGCTGCTGTTTTGGTGTTGTCAAGCTAATAATAAGGGTTGTGTTTGTTTTCCTGAAATATAGACTGGCAGTGGGGTTTCGAGGGAAGCCGCAACCACATATACATATACATTCACACACAGTTAGACTTTTGCTTTTAATCTTTCATGTTTGACTCGACGACGGTGGTGTATACTTACTTCTCGAACATAAATGGTTTGGGTTTCTAATCCCTTTTAAGGATTTTAATGGTTCAGTGCGAACCAAATTAAATGAGTAATTGCCTTTGCTTATGCTGAGGGTGGTGGCGCTGGTAAATTGTAATCCTCATTCGAGAGCGGGACTTATTGCAATTAAGTACTTAAGTATGGGTTTCGTGTGTCTCTGGGCAAAGTTTAATGTGTAGTACATATACATACCCTTAGATGCGTACGTAATTGTGGCATTCCTAATTAATTCCATATAGGTCTTCGGTGGAAAACTTTTTATGCAGAACAGCAAATAGGACGGTAAAGGACATTCAATTTTTTCGAATGCTTTTGCAAAATTGTTCTGAACTGCTTTTCTTTGGCTTTAAATTTTCACATCTCCTGTGAAAATTGAAAGCAAAAAATCAAATCAAATTAAGACCGGATATAAAACTTAACAGAGCTCTTTCTGTCACTCCATTAAAACCATCAGTGTGTATGTACTTTAAGTGAAATGAAAACAAAAATCTTAACCCTAATCATATCCTATTCAAGGATACCCCAGATGTTGTTATGAAAAATGCATGCATATGCCAGCATGGCAACCTGTTAAAGAAGCAAATTCCAACTTCTAATGCATCTAAGTGTAAACACAAAAAAAAAGTCCTTAAATCGCTGAAAAAATCCTTTCAAATTCTGAAAGATTGATGCTTGTTTGTCACACTCCTGCTCGTCCCATCCTTATGGGTAAAAATGAAGTAAATGTGTGGTGGAACCTTTTGCACATGACTCTAAAAATGTTCGATTAAAAGTTTCATGCAAAAGAATTTCTGGTACAAGCTTTTCAAGTGGAAAGCAAAGGAAAATATGAAAAGTAAAAACAAAAAAAAAAAAAGGAGTCATGGAGTGTGAGTTGTGCGGCAAGGATTATGATTTTTTAACTGATGCTACTTTTCAAGCAAAGAGAGAGATTGCAAATCTGTGCCCCTTTTTTTCCCTCCATCACGTAAGGACCTCTATTTACCTGTGCCAACCTGCATAACGATCGGATTTGATTTTTTTTTTCTGATAAAAAAAAAACCTGCTTAACATGCGGTTCATGATTTCATTGCAAGGGGAAGGGGATTATTTCTTTTTCAAAACTGAAGACAGAATTGTGGTGATGAGAATATGTTAGAGGATTATATGTGAAAACGACATGTCCTGGTTTTGATGGTTTCTATGCGTGAATGCTGACAAGTTCGAGATTTTTTCTTTCTGTTATAATTCGTAAAAGGTTAATCTTGCCAGGTGAGGGATGGAGAAAAGGATAAAGTTGCTTTTAACATGATTCTCTACTCACTTGTATGTTCGTGTTTTGTTGTGCATTATAAAGGGTTATCGATTTTGCGGTTTCAAAAGTAAACGTAAATAAAACACATATACGATATTTTTTATCATGATATTTCTTTTTTACTATAAAGTTTGAACGTTGACATTATGTGTGAAATACTACATCATTTAAATGACCACCACGCGAATTGTTGCAAGCATCAATTCTTTTGAGGTAATTTTTGACCACTTTTTGACATATATTGGGCGGTATCTCAGCCATAACTTGACGAATATTGGTTTTTAAGTGCTCAAGAGTTAAAGGTTTATCTGCATAAACACGGTAGCCCCACAAAAAAAAGTCAAGCGGTGTCAAATCGCATGATCTTGGTGGCCAGTTGATATCGCCACGACGAGAAATTACGCGGCCAGGAAATGTCTCTTGCAATAAAGCCATATTCGCTCGAGTTGTGTGGCACCGTCTTGTTGAAACCACATATTTTCTAAGTCGTATTCTTCAATAGCAGGCAAAAAAAAGTCGGTTAGCATATGACCATAAACCTCCGAATTGACGGTGACAGTCGTGTTCCATTGTCGTTTTCGAAGAAGTAAGGTCCAATCACACCTCCGAGGACCTAATAGCGCACCAAGCAGTGACTTTTTGTGGATGTAATGGCCTCTCTTCAATTACTTGAGGATTCTCAGAACCCCAAATATGACAATTTTATTTGTTAACATACCCACCGAGTGAGAAATGTACTTCGTCGCTGAAGAATATTTTGTTCGAAAAATCGCCGTTGTTCAAGCACCCATTCGACGTATCTACGACGTTGTGAATGGTCAGCTGGCTTCAGTTGTTGTGTGAGCTGGATTTTATATTCATGTAGGTGTAGATCCAAATGCAAAATACGCCATAATGTGCCGTAAGACAGTCCTAATTCCTGAGAACGACGAGGAATCGACACATTCGGGTCTTCGGCAACACTTTCACTTACAGCAGCGATATTTTCAGTGGTACGAGCGAAACGATGATGCACAGGCCTTACAATATCTGTAACCGATCCAGTCTCTTCTAATTTCTTCACAATTTTGCCAATTGCTTGCGTAGTTGGACGATTATGTAAACCATAATCTCCTCTTAAAGCACGATATGTGGCTGTGGCAGAATCACCATTTGTTGTAGTAGGTTTTTACAATTTTCAAGCGTTGTGCGATAGTTAAGCGATCCATTTTCGTAAATGTCAGACTTTCAACTGAAAAAAAAAAATTGTTTTAACAACTTAGTTTGACAGATGTCGAATTCCAGCCCTATACTTTTGAAACCGCGAAATGGATAACCCTTTAGTTAGGTTGCATATCTTTGCTTGTATATCTCCACTTTCCCTATTATAAAGAGGAATTCTGTGTATTTAAAAAAGCTAATATACACGGATAGACAGGAGATAATAGTGAATAACATAATTAACATAATATAACGTGCACTAGCATCAGTAGTACGAGTATTGCACACTCTATGGAACACATTTACATTTGTACTGGTGCGCAGTTTTAAATGATCCCAACACTCACAATTTTTTCGGTAATGCCAAGCTGGCATTACCATTGTTTAAGCTTTTCTATCTATCCTATTCTTCTGGACTCTTCCCGAGAATTTGGAAAACAGGCTTTGTCCACCTCATACCAAAAACCCATTTACATCCATTCTTTACAAGGTTATGGAAACGCTGATCAATTTTCAGCTCATGAGATACCTTGTAATTAACGAAATCCTTAGTGACCGGCAGGACGGATTTCGCTACTGGTGATTTGATGGTATATCTCACCGAACAGTGGAGCCGGTGTTTGCGTCAATTTGGTGAAAGCAAAGCTGTTGCGCTCAACATTTCCTAGGCATTTGACAAACTTTGTCAAGCTCTTTTGTCCAACATGCATGCTTATGGAGTCGATGTATAACTGCTTCATTGTATTATAAGCTATCTTTTGAGCCGCTCAATTCAATTCAAATACATAACATATATGCTGACGTTCCGCAGGGCTCTGTTATATCTCCGACAATCTTTCTCATATTTATTAATGATCTCTTGTTCATTACTTCTAATCCAAATCACTATTTCGTTGACTACAGTACTCTAAGCTTTTCATTTTCCACTTCTCGGTTGAAACTCAAACAATTACATATGCTAAGCACGTTAAATTCTGACCTGGACAGCACAATAAAATTGGGAGAAAACAATCGAGTAGAATTTAACGCTTAGAAAACCAAATGCTGCTTCTTGTCGTCTAAGCGAACCCTGAATCCAATGCCATTTTCCATGAATGGCACTTGCATCGAGGAAATTAAAAAACTCGCAATTCTCGGTATGCCCGTTAACGACAAGCTTTGTTGGAATGCACCACATATGCAATGTCACAAAAAGTGCTGCGGAGTGCCTTGGCTTCCTAACACGGTGCAAGAAATATTTCAATCCCTCTGATCTGGCTATTACGAATATCTAAATGATGGGCAATGGTTTGTTTTTAAATCCCATAGAATCCATCGACCTCAACTCGACGCCAATCGCAGCAACTGGCCGTTAGTCGCAGCAGCCTGAGCAGAATACTGCACAAAGACCTGGGATTATTCGCTTACAAGGTCCATTCGAAAAATGACCATCCGTTTCGATATTAGTTCTCTGCGTTGGCCAAAGACCAGCTTGATAATGACGTCGACTTTGGTCGAAAAATCATCTTTTCAGTTGAAAGTGCATTTCCATCTCGGGGGCTATGTAAACAAGAAGAACTGCCAGATTTGGGGTTCAGAATAGCTACACGTAATCGTAGAGAAGCTAAGGCATCCACTAAGAGCCAAAGTTTTGTTTGGATTTTGGAGTGGCGGCCCAGTTTTATTCGAAAACGCTGCTGCAAAACGCCGTTACCGTCAATGACGACCGTTACAGAGCCAGCTGACCAGCTTTTTCTGTCCTCAAATGGACGCATGAATGTGATTGGCCTTTGGTGTCAACAAGATGGCGCCAAATGCCATACAAGCTGACTGACAATCGATCTCTTGCGCGCCAAATTTGGCAACCAAATAACCAGCCGTTTTGGAGATTTCAATTGGCCTGTGCGCGGTCTTGTGATTTACGGTGGACGATGGACTTTTTTCTATGGAGTGCCGTTAAGCATAGATGTTATACGGATAATCTATAGATAAATCCAGCTTTAAAACATTGCGACTGTTATAGGCGCCGAAATATGGCTTTCTGTAAGGCCAGTACAGTAAGTCACATGAACGAAATTGTCTTTCACTCTTAGATCGGAGAATCCAGCCTTCACAATAAAAAAAAAATTCCAAAAAAATATTAATGTATACTCATTTTATAATGTTTTTAAAAAGATAGTTTTAAATTGCCTACCCTTTCCATGGTGTTTATTCGGCTCAAACTTTAGTATAATTGTCATATCTGGTAAACCTAAAACTACCTTTCAGGTCAGCAGACAGAGAGAATAATACAAATCCATGATGAAAACAATGCTAAATCGATAGATTCGCTTGAACACCGAAGGAACGTTTCCTGCTTGTCACTGTTTTAACGATTCTTCCACCAGTGGTGCTCAAGAGAAATAGCCAGTTGTATGCCATCTCTTCTTGAACTCAACCGCAATATTCATGGCACTCTAAATGCTCATCAGTTTACCCTCAAGCCCATCTTTGAACGTACAGTTCTTCAGCCGTACAATACGTATGTGAAATGCTCTGCCAAGCTCTGTCTTTCCACATCACTATGATCCACAGTCACTCATAGACAGCTTCGGTTTTCTCCTCATTTTCCTTAACGCCAAGCTGTGCCAAGCATACAGTCGAGCAATATAACAAAAAACGTCCAAATTGTTTTTTTATTGAAATATATATAATTTCCAAAAGACCCCCCTAAAAAATACAGAACAGCCCCCAATAGACTCCCAGAGAAGACCGCTAAAAAAACTCCAAAGGACAACCCAAAAGATCCCTTCGAGAACTACTTAAGACCCCATCAAGATCCACTCAAGACCACCTCAAGACCACCTCAAGACCACCTGAAGGCCACCTGAAGGCCACCTGAAGGCCACCTAAAGAGCACCTCAAGACAACCTCAAGACCACCTCAAGACCACCTCAAGACCACTTCAAGACCACCTTAAGACCACCTAAAGACCACTTAAAGACCCTTTCGAGAATCAAGATCTCCTCAAGAACTACTCAAAGACTCCTTAAGACAGCAATAAAAACCCTTTCAGAAGTCCTTCATGATCCCCTCAAAACACCACTTCAGGACCCTCTCAAGATCCTTTCTAAACTCCACTTAAGACACTGTCAAAACCACCTTCAAGACCAACTAAAAAACCTCCACAAGAGCCACTCAAGACACTCCACAAGGACCACTCCCTAAAAGTCTTACAACAAAACGCCTAAGTGACTGTCAACTAACAGCATTGAAATCGAAATAGCGTGACAGAATGACATATGACAGACACAGACACCGACACCGACAAGTTAATATAAAATCATTCAAAAAAGGACATTTTTATGAAATGATAATTCGATATGGCGAGTTTTCCAACTGAATAACTGGTTTGATTTGAATATGGCGGATTTTGAGAATGACAACTTTTAAACGTAATATGCAGTAATACTCGTATGCAGAGGTACAACTTAAGATCATTATGGTCCTGCTCACGTTTATATTCACATATTTTTTTTTTTTTTGCTAATATCCTCTGCTAGTTATCGTTATGCAAAGACTATTTTCTGGTAAACTAAATCTTGTTCCTTCATTTGTAAGCAACTCCGATCACATATGCCTTTGCACAGTAAAGGGGCGATTAAAGCAAAACTAAAAAGAACCACCAGAAGGACATTCGCAGTCCTAAAAGGATAGAATACTTTTTGCTCTTCTTACTTCACGTACTGCTGGCATTCTGTGAAATTTTTGTTTGCTGTTGATTTTCTTGACTTTTTAAATCCTGGTCTTCGTTTGCGTACAGGATATCCGGGAAGTGTGCATGTACGAGTATTTATCCGGTGTTTTAATGATGGCAACATAGTGCAGCCATCCAGAGCACATCCTTCTATTTATGAATATTAAGTGGAATATGCTGGAGTAGCTATATACGAGTACCTAAGCACTTGTTTCATCATCATCATCATGTTTGGCTATACAGCCGAGCAAGAGGACCGGTCCTCTTGCTTCACAAAGCACCTATTTTCCATTCGTAATATTTATAATAAAATTTAAATATTCAATAGTTTCCTTTTCAATATTTAAGTGAACACTTTTTTCCCCTTTTTTCTTTTCAGGTAAGAAAATGTTGCAATATTTCATTCGGATAAATGGAAATTTCCAATCGGAGATGAGTAAGTTCTACAAAGAAATGAACTCCCATTCAATTGACAAAATAATAAAATGTTTCCAAGAGTTGTGTCTATTGGATTCTTTTTTCTACATAATGTTAAATGAAAATGTAGATTTAACCATTAAATTCATTTATTACATTAAAGTAAAAGATATGTGTTCAATGTATTGTATTTCATTAAATTGAAAGTCAACATCTTAGTTCTAAGAAATGGTTTCTGACTATTTTCAGTAGTAGATGCCGGGCATCACTGAAAACTACAATTATTTTATTTTTTTTATTTTTATAATGTACGCACGCCAAAGGGGTTTGCACCCTTATAATGCTTAGCACAGCGTGGGCGTTAGAAAATTAGGGAGAGGAAAAGATGAGATGTCTATGCACGCGAGTCTTAAACGACTGCAGATCATAAAAATGCGGAAACACAGAATAAGGCAAATCATTCCATATAACAATCGTGCGGCTAAAGAAGGAATCTCTGAATTGGTTAGTACGTCCGAAGATAGGCTTAATAGTAGACCCGTGAGCTCGAGTTGAGGCACGGGTATTACGGATGGGTTGGAGAATGGGCGGGATGCATCTGGATATTTCTTTTGAACACCGCTTGTGGAAAAAGCGATAAAACAGTGACAGGCAGGAAACATTCCTACGATGTTCAAGCGATTCGATTGATTTCGCGATATGTACATCACCAATAAGTTTTAACGCGCGGTTCTGAACTCTGTCTAGTAGATGCAATGTGGTCTTGGGAGCACCTGCCCAGACAATGCAGTTGTATTCAAGTTTAGGGCGAATATACGCCTTGTAAATAGTAGCCAGATCTGAAGGAGTGAAGTAACTCTTGCACCGTTTTAGGAAACCTAAACATCTCGTAGCATTTTTGGCGATGGCAAATATGTGGTCATTCCAACGAAGCTTGTTGTTGACGCACATACCGAGAATTGAGAGCTTTTCAGTTTCTTTGATGCAAGATCCATTCATGGTTAAAGTTTGGGGGTTTAAATTACGCTTAGACGACAGAAGACAGCATTGGGTTTTAGAAGCGTTAAATTCAACTCTATTATGTAGTACCCACCTTGTTATGCTGTCAAGGTCTGTCCAATCGAGCAGGGTGTTGTTAATTCCATAAGCAGTCATTTTCGACAAAAGAGCTTGATGCCAGACTCTGTCAAATGCCTTGGAAATATCGAGTGCAACGACTTTACTTTCACCAAATTTGTGAATAGACTGGTTCCACTTTTCAGTGAGATAAGCCATCAGGTCACCTGTAGAACGTTGACTACGACAACCGTACTGCTGGTCACTAAGGATTTCACGTGATTCAAGGTATTGCATAAGCTTACGATTGATCTGGGTTTCCATAACCTTGGAGAGTATGGATGTTAGCGCAATGGTTTGGTATGAGGAAAGAGATGACGTTTCGCCTTTTTTAGGAACAGGCTGGATAAAGGCTGTTTTCCAATTCCTTTGGACGCCTCCAGAAGAATAAGAAAAATGGAAAAGTCTGCGCAGTGGCAATGCCAACGTTGAAGAACACCTCTTCAAAACTAAAGCGGGAATGCCATCAGGCCCAGCAGATTTATGAATGTTGAGATCATTTAATACTCTAGCCACTTGACGAGTACGGAAGTAAATCTGTCCCATAGAGGATTCAACTCTTACAAGTACAGGCGGCGACAACGTGCTATCTGGCAGCGTAGAGCTAGCTGCGAAATGTGAAGCAAGCAGATTGGCCCTGTCTTTTGAGCTGACAGTTGGAATGTCATTGTGAATGAGCGTTGGAATTGAAGACGAGGCAGTATTTTTAATTCGTTTCACGAAATAATATTGTATATAGCGGACTTTTAGTTAAGACCTTGGCCTGACAACTCATTTTTGTATTTTGTATGCACTGAGCAAAACCACACCCCCCCCACCAGTGCAAGTGTCAACAAAACTCTGACATCCCCCATTGAAAATTTTTACTAATGACGCATTCGAGTACCCGCGATTAGTTTAAGTCAACCGGACGATGGAACAGCGAACATGCCTTGCAACGTGCAAAGGGTTAAACTGTACATTAATGTCCGCTTTGCTTTCTATTTCTCTTGAAACCCCCGCTTTTTTAATGTCCTGCAATGATGTGAAGAACAAAATGTCAACGTGAAGTAGCAGCAAAAACAAAAAACTGTGCGGAGCACATAGCTATACGTCGTCTGTCACCCGCGCTATTTGCCTTACTCACTACACTATCCTGAAAAACTATCCCTAATTTGGTTGTGGTTTTTCGAACTTTCACTTAAAACTTCAGCGACGCGAATAGCTCTGTGCAAAGGGTGGTTCCCTCCCAACCGAGGTGACAAGCTGAGAAAAATTTGTTTCCAGTTTTTCTTCTTCCTTTGGGATTTTCCCAAAGTACTCGCCCTCATTGTGATGTGATTTGCAGTTCGTTAGTGAGTGAGTGTACTCCTTTGTTTATTTTACTTGGAGTGAGCAGTGTATGCTGTTGGCATGAACGACCACAAAAACTACTGAGACGCTTTAGTTTTCCTTGCCGCGTCTCATTTCTACATTTTCTCCAAAAACAACAGCAACTGTATCTAAAAATACAAATGTACATCGGTGACGCCGTGACGGTGACATCGCATCCCCGTCAACTGGTAAAGAGCCCAAAGTGATTGAAGTCGAAAACCAAGAGAAACAAAAACAACACAAGCAAGTAAACAAAATTAAAAATAAATATTTTAAGGAGAAGGCAAGAGGACATTTTATACAAAAAATTAAAAAAATAAAAAAATAAAATTCAAACACAAAGTGTGTGACGCACGCCAGCGTCGTGTGCTGCACGTCGTCGCTAACGTGACAGTGTGGCACACGTCATGTGAAAAGTATCTTTCTTTTTGGCGAATCGCCGGACAAAAAGGAGAGCACAACAAAATTTATTGAGATTTTCTTTTAATTATTAGAGGTTCCGCTTTTTGAGAGACCAATTGGCTCGGTCCCAAGATTTCAGGAGCACATTGACAGTCATTATGTGTCACATTCATTGGTACGTTGTAAAACTTACTTTGAAGGCGGCCGGCGTCTAAAATCGTAATATTACTTAAGCTTTTTTTAAAAAAAAATATAAAATACTTCTTTGCTGATATTTTGGAATTTTTACTTTTGACGTGATAACGACTCACTACAAGGTTTAAGGGGGTACATGTTCAAAAAGTAAAAAGTTAAGTGATAAACTGTTGTTAGCACTGTTAAGTGATACACTGTTAAATGTTACACTGTTGTTAGCACTGTTAAGTGAAACCCTGTTAAATGCCACACTGTTGAGCGAGACACGAGACACTGTTAAATGTTACACTTTTTTTAGCACTGTTAAGTGAAACACTGTTAAATGCCACACTGTTGTGAGCACTCTTAAGTGAGACACTGTTAAATGTCACACTGTTGTGAGCACTGTTAAGTGAAACACTGTTAAATGTTACACTGTTGTTAGCACTGTTAAGTGAGACACTGTTATATGTTACACTGTTGTTAGCACTGTTAAGTGAGACACTGTTATATGTTACACTGTTGTTAGCACTGTTAAGAAAGACACTGTTAAATATCAATACTTTGGGAACTAAGCAATTTCACTAGCGATTCGCATGAAATTCGGAATGTAGGACTAAGATGCGGCTATAAGACTTCCTTCCTTCCTGGTTCCTTTGGAAATTGTGGTGATGGTCATTATGGTATGACATTTTTGGAAATGTGGGACAAGAAGATCTTTGTTTTTTTTCTTTCGTCGCGCGCAGGCGTTGTCATGCTCTTCAGTTCAGTTCCTTGAGTGAACTTTGTTCATGTTGCTTTCTAATTTTATGCTACAATTAGTTGATGCAACTATATGGGACGACTGAACGTCATGAAAAATGTACTCAAAAATAAGAATTTAACTAACGCCTAAGGATAGAGGTACGACATCATGTTCGACTATAACTCCTATCCATCGCACCTTTTAGCTCTGTGATCATAACTGTGATCATTCTTCATAGCAACTTCAGCCAGCTTGCAGAGCGTTATCAAAAATTTAAATTCCCAAATACGAAATTCCAATCAAAAGTCAAAATTTCAATCGTCAAGGGAAACCAAAAGACGACCGATTCCTCTGGGTATAGAGATTTCTTTGATTAACGTGAACACCGCCAACTAAGGGCATAATTCCACGGTCCTCTTCGGACGCGTATATGTTTTACGAAAATCAACGTCAATCATAGACTGATGTGCCAGTATTAACTCAATGGTTAGAGCAGGACCTACCAATATCCTTGCCGATCTTTGGTTTTCGACAACCGGTTGAGATATGCAACTCCACAGAGAACGCATCATCGCACCGGTAGCATTAGGTCGGGCTCTGATGTACCAAAAATTTTGGTAACTCCAGGCCTTCCTCTGATGTTACCATGCTAGCGCTCTACCCGTATTTGGGTAGTAAACCACCAGCCACTACGTAGGTCAAGCCCAGAACGAAACTGGGTCCTCAACCAAAAGTTGGTCCAGACTCGGCTAACCTCCAAGGAGATCAACCTTATCTGTGGGCGGAGCCAACTCCCGTAGTACCAACGGGAACTTGGTGAGATCTGACATCAAGGGACTCAGTTCGTTCAGTATGAGTGCCTGCGAGTAGGTACTCTACAGCCTTGGCAGCACATCGTCTGGAACTTTGAACCCTATCATTTGTCACTAGGATACTATAATATCCTAGGCCGCCCAGGGTAGAAACTATCCCAGGCACGTACGGTCCTGCAGATATACGGTAAGGCTTCTACATACGAAGACAGTGCCCGTTCTAGACATTCTAAGTACTAGCAGCCTTGCTCCTTTTATCTTCCGAGTTTAACCAAAAGTATCAAACGTATCGAAAAGTAAAATACAGAGGTCCCCTCGGGGATTCAATTTGAGTATGAAGAAAGTGATTCAAGACATCTTAAAGTTCAACCAATCAACAGCTTACTCAGAAGATAAAGATACTAACCGTATAACTCAAAGGGCTGTACAAGAAAAGATGCTCCAAAGATGGCGAAGCACGAGCTCAAAACATATCACATATCACATTAAGCAACCGATATAAGGATTGAACTAAATACTTGTTGTGTACGATTGCTTTAAGCCAACAAATCCTTTGAAGATTTCAGAACCTTACCTTATTATCCAGCTACTATGATTGGCCATTAACATTCGAGCCTGGTTCGAAATCAATACTTGGAACTCTTCATTCTACTGTCACTATATGTGATCTGAGCACAATTCCGAATGATGTCAAGAATCAAGAGTGCTATCATTGTCTCCAAAACTAAGGTTAATGGACTCCATAAGTAATGCATGAGTAAAGAGCCTGCTAATCTTTAAATGTTATATGGAGCACGGCATATCCAGGCAGACCAAGCCTTGCAGAAAGAATTACATGAAACCCATTGATACTTTATTGGTTGATGAATAGGGTCCGGTATAGAGAGGTGTTTTTATGGAGTCCATTAACGGAGACATCATCTAAAACCTGAAACAAATCATAAAAGTGCTCTTCCAATCGATCTAAGATGCCTTTAAGATAGACGATCCGATTACTCTCTTCTTTGCAGTCTTTGTAGTATGTGCCACGCAGTATATATTGCATCATACTGCGGGTTCCTTTGTAGAACGGTAGAACGGCCCCTGGTACAGTATTCGCTGTCTGTACTGTTCTTAAGTCAGATCTTTAAATTTGTTTTCGAAACGTGGGATATCAAAAGCCAACGTATCTGGTTGCGTTGCTATTTACGTTGCTGGTTGTGTTGTTGGTTGCGTTACTGCCTGCGTTACTATTTGCATTGCTAGCTGCGTTAATGGTTGCAATGCTGGTTGCGTTGACAGTTGCGTTGCTGGTTGCATTGCTGGTTGCGCTGCTGGTCGCGATGCTTGTTGCGTTGTTGGTTGCGATACTGGTTTGCATTGCTGTTTGCGTTGCTGACTGCGTTGATGGTTGCGATGCGTGTTGCGTTGATGTTGCGATACTGGTTGCGTTGCTGGTAGCGGTGCTGGTTGCGTTGCTGTTTATGTTTCTGGTTGCGTTGATGATTGCGATACTGGTTGCGTTGCTGATTGTGACACTGGTTGCGTTGCTGATTGTGATACTGTTGTGTTCCTGGTAGCGATGCTTTGTGCGTTGCTGGTTGCGTTGCTTCTTGCGCTGCTGGTTGTGTTGTTGGTTGCAATACTGGTTGCGTTGCTGGTTCTATTGCTGTTTGAGTTGTTGTTTGCGTTGCTGTTTACTTTAATAATTGCGTTGCTGTACACGTTGCTGGTTGCGTTGATGGATCCTGTATGCGTTGCTGGTTGCGTTGATTCTTACGCTGCTGACTGTGTATTGTTGGTTGCGATACTGGTTGCGTTGCTATTTGCATTGATAGTTGCGTTGATGGTAGCGATGCTGGGTGTGTTGATGGTTGTTATACTGGTTTGCGTTGCTGGATGCGTTGAAGTTTGCGATGCTAGTTACGTTGATGTTGTTGCTGGTTGCGTTGCTGGTATCGATGCTGGTAGCGTTGCTGGTTCCATTGCTGTTTGTATTGTTGCTTGCGTTGCTGTTTGCTTTATTTTCCTGTTTTTTTTGTGTTCCTGTTTACGTTGCTGGTTACGTTGATGATTGCGATACTGATTTTGTTGCTGATTGTAATACTGGTTGCGTTGCTGTTTGCGTTACTGGATGCGGTACTGGTTGCGTTAGTGGCTGCCTTAATAATTGCAATTCTGGTTGTGTTCCTGGTAGCGATGCTGTGTGCGTTGCTGGTTGCGTTGCTCTTTCAGTTAGTGTTTGCGTTGCTGATTGCGTTTCTGTTTGCGTTGCTGGTTTTATTGCTTGTTCGATAACAGATGCTACTCACTCACACGATAACTGACACAATAATTCAGTCCCATGTCTTAACCTCGCTTTTAGAGCCAATTTTGATGATGAATTGTTGGAACGCTTATTAAAGTTTGCAAAATAAAAAAAAACTAATCATCACTCAAGCTAATATGGTTAACGGTTTACCACACAACCATCCATACAACCCACAAAACTTTTCATCCTTATAAGCATTCATATTTTTCAAAGCAATTATTCTTAATTATTTAATCGTCAATTATTACTGCGGTACACAGACGGCGTCATCTGCCAGAAGATGTTTTTTTTTTCATTACTCAACGAAAGCGTTGCCATTCCGATGAAATCTCGAGAACCATGACCTCTCCACACAACTTAGCCTCTATCTCGGAATTGTGTCATTTGAGCATTCGCATGCATCTGCACATGGTTCTGGGTGAGTGAGTGTCGGACGGATCTCGCTTATGCTCGCCCACTTTAACCTCATTTTCCTGCTCAACACCTCGGCCACCGCAAATTAGGTTCACGTGGCGTGCTCGAAGAAACGATTTAAACTTTGTCTGAAGCGGGGCGGCTTTTTTTTTTTTTTTTTGGTCTCCTTTCTTAATCATTTTAATTTTCATCACTGTCGTAATTAATTATGGAACACCACCTCCTCGAGCAGAGTATACGTATAGAGCAGAGATGAGACAAACCAACCCTTCCTTTGGTTTGCCACTTGCACTCTTGCACTTGGTTGGTTGATGGGTTGATGTGCATCTTTGTGACTGCAATTCATCATGCAGTACATGACGGTGAAATACCGATGTGTTGCCGTCGTACTCGCATCACTCCACTCCACTGCTGGAAGGACCGATAAAAATATAACCAAGTGGGTGGGTTGGTGATAAAGTGAGACGAGCAGTCACTAATGTCTCCGTCGTACCATCTGTTCACTACGCATACAACATCCAAGTAGCATCGGTTACAGCGGGTGTTTTTATTTTGACAACTTGTTCAGCTGAGACAGTCCCAGGCACTGATGACAACATGTATATGGACGACGACGAATGCGCGCTCATTATCTACCCATAGGACGCTGTATTGCCCCCGTCCCGTCACGATCGGTGATATATACTCGTGGGTACCTTTGACGTTGCTCCGTGAACACGTCTCATTAGAAATGTATCCATTTATAAATAAGAAAGTACGAAGATTAAAGTAACGAATGCGGGCGTGGAAAAAGGAAAGTTCAAGAACCTCAACTGCTCTTCGAATAGTTTTCCAACACCACAGGAAATGTTTGGAATTCAGATTGCTCAGAAACGCTTCTTTGTAACATAAATAATTAGAGGCATCGCGTCAGGGTGAATTAAATGGAACCGCAATTAATTTTTTCCTATTCAGCGATTAAGGAACACAGGACAGTGACACTGGAATAATGGCGTAGACCCGGATGCCCTGATTGTGGGGATGCCAAACTGTACTACGTCGGCGCTTCGAAGTACGATTATGATTTTGAGATTATCTATTGAATTTTAGAACATTCTTAATTGTATCTTTTATAGGAAAGGTTAAATGCCTATGCAACTATAAAGAATTTAACAGCAAATAGCGTACAATTGACTGGATAATCTTTTTTTTAAATTCTCTATATTAACTTCACTTGTCCGTGTTTTTGTGGGTTTGTGGGCTTGTGGGTTTGTGGGTTTGTGGATTTGTGGATTTGTGTGTCATGGAATATTGCGATCAATTTTTGACCCACTTCCCAAAGGCCTATTTTATTGAAATTTTGCACACATGCATATCTCCGATGACAACACTTTCTATTAAAATTTGAGGACCGTCGGGCCACGGGGTCGGTGGGGTCCCCTACAAATATTTTACAAAATTTTACTCGATTTTCTTCCAATTTTGTACACATGTGTATCTCTGATACACAATTTGTAAAAAATTTGGAGACCCCGGGCCCGGGTTCGTGGGGCCCCATAACTTTTTTTAAAAAAATTATCCCGATTTACGTCAAATTTAATACACATGTGTATCTCCGATAGACAAAACTTTTTGTAAAAAATTTGGAGCCCCAAAATTTAAAAAAAAACTAACCCGATTTTCTTTAAGTTTTATGTACGTACGTATCTCCGATGAAAAACACTTTTTGTAAAAAATTTGGAGACCCCGGGCCCCAGGGTCATTGGGCCCCAACAAATTTTTTAAAAAACTTAACCCGATTTTTTTTAAATTTTATATACGTTTGTATCTCCGATGGACAACATTTTTTGTAAAGTTTTTGGAGTGAGACCCTGAGGTCCGAGGGGTGCCCATATAAATTTTTTAAAAATTAGCTCGATTTTCTTTAAATTTTAACACATACCCATCTCCTATTGGAGAATTTACATGAAAAATTGTATTTTTATGGGTTGTTTTTTTTTTAGTATTTATCTAAACTATTTGTACTTAGTACTAAATACAAAGATACAATGGTTTTATAATACTACATCTAGTCGATGTCACTAACGAGCCGTTTTAGTTTACATACAAATATGAGAAAAATGAGAAAATTGAAACAAGATTGCACCCTTTGGAGTGACTAAATGTCTCCCTAATCGCTGGGGTCTCCGCCTGAAAGATGCTAGTAGAGTCGGGCAGCTTGTAGGACCTTGAGAGATTAGGTTTTTCTAAGAAGATTCCAGCGCCGACTACATTTCTTATCTCGGATCCGTCGGTGAATAGTGAATATGTTGTGCAATGAGATCGTGCGGTTTTGTGCGATCGAGCCTACTTCCACGTTCAATTTGATTGAGAAGTGTGGATGCGCCTGCATTTGTGTTTCGACTGAGCCGTTTAGTATGAGCTGCTGCATATTTTGTAAATTCATAGTTTCAGATGTACCATGGTGCGTTGACAATTCTTCGTAGTACTTTATTTTGGATCCGTTGGATGGTTTTGATGGAGTTCATCTTGGCGCACCCCCATAATTTAATCCCGTAATTCCATACAGGTTTGAAGACTTCTTTATAGAGAAGCATTTTGTTACGTATTGTCAGTACTGAGTTACAGTTAGTTATGTCCTATATGCCGTTGTGGGCCCTTAGGCGTCTACTACGCCTACGCGACATCGCGTGCGGTTCTTGGCAATGAGCCTCAGCTCTCTCCAACTCTTTCCCAATTGCCGTGATTCGTCCTTAACTGTTCTGGCCCATGTATTTCTTGTACGATCCTGTCTTCTACCATCCTGAGATAACAGATTCCATTGAATTACCTAGTTTGCTATGGAACTGTCGGCTTTTCGGAGTGTATGACCAATCCACTGCCACTTCCGTCGTTGGATGGTTCCTGACCCGTTCTCTCATAAAGATGTTCGTTAGAGATACTCAGAAAACCCTTAAGATGTTCCGTAGGCACCTATTTACGAACGTTTGTAATCTTTTTGTGATAGTAGCGGTCACCTTCCAATTGCTGCACCCATACAACAGCATAGATTCAACATTTGAACGGAACTGTCGCAGTTTGGTGCTTAAGCTGATCGCATTGCTTTGCCATATCATGGACATCATTCCAAACACTGATTTTGCTTAGCCGATTCGGTTGACAAGGTCCTGTTCGGTTCCACCTTCGGTCGAGACAATACTCCCAAGATATTGGAAACTCTCTACTCTCTCTACCGGCTGTCCAGCGATGTTAATTTGAGTTACTGAGTTAGTGCCGATGTTGTTGATTTGGTTTTGGCAGCATTAATCTTCAAACCAGCAACATTTGCCTCCCTTTCCACATTTATTGTCATTTGGTGCAGCTCCATAAACCTGTGTGAGAGTAAGCAAACGTCATCAGCGTAGTCCAGATGTTTGAGTTGAGATGTAAGAGACCAACGAATTCCTCCGTTTCCAGTAGATAAAGCTGCGCGAATTACATCGATAATCACCAACAAAAAAAAATTTCGGCGACAGAATGCAACCTTGTCGTACCCCACTTAGTATCTCGAATGCCTCTGACAGCTTTCCTCTATGCAGCACATGACATTTAAAGCCATCATAGGGGTTGCTTTAATAATAGCTATTAGTTTATCGGTTATACGTCTCCTGCGCAAGGCGAGCCAGATAAACTGTCTGTTGACACTGTCAAAGGCCTTCTCGAAATCGCTGAACAGCAGGTGTAGTGGTGACCGGAATTCAACGCACTGTTCAATAATGATCCGCAGGAGGATCCAGTGCGGGAACCTGCTTGTTCGGCATCGAGTGTATCTTCCAGATGTTCCTTAATTCGCTCAAGTACCTCTTTGGCTATTACCTTTGCAACTGCAAGAAGAACGCAAATGCCTTTCCAGTTTTCGCACTCCATAAGGACTACCTTTTTTAGGGAGCTTGACAATCATGCCTTTCTTCCACTCGTCGGGTAAAATTTCTGCCTTTTAAGCATCCTCTACAAGATGATATAAAAGCTCTGCTCATGTCGTTGGAGCGGCACACAGAAGCTCTGCGGGTATACCATCTAGTCCTACCGACTTCTTGTTCTTT
This sequence comes from Nephrocerus scutellatus, assembly GCA_947095585.1. Taxonomy (NCBI): domain Eukaryota; kingdom Metazoa; phylum Arthropoda; class Insecta; order Diptera; family Pipunculidae; genus Nephrocerus; species Nephrocerus scutellatus. Next base: position 92,518,316 of record OX352764.1, read on the forward strand.
AGTACGTTGATCACGATAGCGATCTCATCTTTACTGGGAGTTGAGGTACGAATTCGGGAAATTGTTACTTCCGGCAGCTCCATTTGATTTGGAGCATGCATATCATTGCCGAACACACGGTAAAGGACCGTAGAGAAATGCTCCTTCCACCGCTTGAGCTGATCCTCATCTGAAACGAGTACGGCACCATCTAGGCCTTTCACCGGATGTTGGCTAGAGCTGTGACCACCTGCCAGCTCTTTGGTGATTCTGTAAACGGTTCTGTTATCGCACCTGCTCGGTGCTTCCTCTGCTTCTGAGGCCAGGTTGTTAATATAATTACATTTGTCACGTCTTACACTACGCTGCACTTATCTTGCTTTTGCTTCGATACAGGGACTCTAGCTTGATCCTCGCTGCTGCTGGGGTATACGATACGATACGATACGATACAATACGAGATTTAAGTTGATTACGTTCTTCAATCCGCCTCCAGGTATCTTCGGTAATCCATGTGCTGTGCCTTTCCTCTCTTTTACCAACAATACTTTCCGCTCCAGATGTGAAAACATTTTTCACAGCCTTCCAATGTTCCTAGATGGTTGTCAGTAGTGAGCTGCTGATTGCTTCCACTACTTCACTTACTCCCAGTATGTCCAAATTATATCGAAGAAACTCACGTTCCAGTTGATAAAATCTGATATTTTGAAGCGCTTCACTCCCTGAGTCAAGTAGCGTCCTCACATTCCAGAAAAGGTAGAGCAAGCACTACATCACGAACTTGATTGTTGCGCTACGGGCTCAAACTAAGTTTTGAACAGTCCGTAGTTTCCCGATCAATCGCAATGCAGATCAGTACTAAGCCTCTGCTAATAAGCCAATTCATTTTTCCCTCACTTCATCCTGATCAAATGAAGATCACAATTTTCGGGACATAGGTAGCTTTGAATTTTCCTCAAAAGAAAATCATTTCCATATCAAGAGCACATTGCTTACACTCACCTTTGATGTTTGCCTCCCTCACAGAAAAAAAAACAACAATTATTTCCATCTTGAACATGGGATTATGTCTGTTCCTGATCAGATACGGTGGGACAAGACAAATTAATTTTAAATTAAGCAACAGCAACAACAACAACTGTCGATTATTTAAACACAAAATTCCATCATCTACAGACACCCAATTCTGATCGAGATTTAAAATGGAATGCATTCAGTTTAACGCAGGGTGGTGGTGGTGGGGAATGAATTGGGGATGTTTTAAAAATACTTCATACTTCTAAAATAATTGAATTTTCACCCTAAAACCGGGAAATCTTAAATCTTTTCTTTAGCGAAGGACACACGTTGTACAGTTGTACATGTGCTTGGTATATGTGCCTAGTGTCCTAATTCATCTCTAATCCATGATTACGATGTACAAGACGCAGCTATTCCATCACCATTCCATTTGAGTTTAAAAATTGTCATTTTCATTTGGTTTGGTTGCCGCTTGCCGCATCGTTGAAGCATATCCAAGGCAAGGGATTCTTTGAAATATAGAAACGTGTCGTGGCGTTGCGTTCCGTGCCGTACCGCCCTTGCTTTTGTCTGATGCTCGTGGTGATAATTCTCTTGAAGATGTGAATACACGTAATATACTTCATGGAAACACGCCATTAACATATTTTCGAGAGAATACTCGAGTGGTATTTGGGAAAGTGTTAATCTTTAGTAATGTTCCGTAGAGAACATAAATAAATGAAAGGCTTCGTAGCTACCAACTTATTGGGTGAAAATACAAAATCAAGAAATGCATAAATGAACCTGGAGGAAAAATGGCACAATTATCTCAGTAGTGAGTTTCTGGGGTTGAATTGCAATCACATTTCAGAATCATCCAGCCGGGAAGTGCAATTATTCATCATCATCAGCATTACATTTGTCTCTGTAACTGGGCTCTAGCCCTGCTGCAAAAAATCTCACCACCAGTTATAGTGGATGTTCTTGCGGCACTTGCGAGAGCTTCAATTAACGGATAACTGAGGCATTTCGATGAGACTGACTTAATATGAATGGTTTTTAAATCTAACCTGTAGCGTTCAAGTACGATAAGTAGTTCGGTGATCCTGTTCTCCGAAACCTTTTTCAGGTCGTCAAATAGTGGTTTGCTTAGTATGCGCAGTCAAGACTTGCTAAGGTCATACATTTGCAAAGATAGTGAATGAGTCTTTCATTCTCATTACGCTTCTGCAAAAGTTGTTGTGTGGAATTCCAAGTTTAGCTGCCTCTCTTCGCAATTTCCAGTGACTGGTACTTATTGCCACAAACTCTGGCAACATATTTCCGTGATTTAGAGGTCTTCTCTTATTATGCAGGTAGGCCATGTCGCGTTTTATATGACACAGTTGGCCAAATTATTATTGAGTCGTAATTAATTCGTTCCTTGACAGAAATTAATGGGTAAGCCGGAAAATTTAATAGAGTCGATGTCCAAAGCAACGCTCGTCTTAACTCTTTACCATCTATGCCACTGTCTCCTGGCATCCAAACAAGGGTTATTTAATTTAAATGTCTTATCGAAACCAGTTCCTCTTGGCATTCTTTCGAGTTATTAACGGTCGCGTAAATGGATTGTACTGCAGATTGGCTGTCTACACATAAGCCATACAAACCTCTCCTTTATTATTTTATTTATTCTTCTTTCTGTTATATTTATTCATTTTAAATAATCATAATATATATAAGTTATGTAAAACAATAATCATATTGGTCTTATTCGGAGCATAGGGCAGAAAGAAGCTTTCCCCATTGTCGTCGGTCCTGTGCAATCCGCTTGATTTGCAACCACACTCCTATTTCCGATAATTCTGCTTCTATGGATGTCATCCATGTCATTATAAGGCGCCCACGTCTTTGGTATCCGTGCGGGTTCCATTCAAATGCCATTTCGGCAATGTCATTTGCCGGTTTTCGAAATGTATGTCCAATACATTGCCATCTTTTCCACCGTATATCACTATTTGCTGGACTTTGAGATGTTAGTTCCAGTAGATCAACGTTGGAAATCGAGTTTGGCTAAAAGATTCCACATGATCTTGATGATTGTGTTACTCTCCAGGTTTCGTTGAAGACTTTAAGTTTGGTACGTCTTGATTCTATTCGCGGCCGCCATATTTTGTTTAGGCTTTGTTGATTCACGATGCTAATATCGACATCAGTTCCGCCGTCTTTAGATAGCACACTTCGTTAATGGTGACATCATTATTTAAAATTGTTATTGTCAGTCAGTCCTGACTTCACTAGGACTGGGGTTCCTATTCGCAGTAACTTTGTTTTACTCATATTCACCTTTTGTCCGAATTTCTGTGCATTACAGATCACCGACTCCAGCTTCAATTTCATGTTAACGAAAGTTGGGGCAATCATACAGATGTCGTCAACGTAATCGAGATCGTTTAACTTCAGGCAAGGGCGCCAATGAATTCCCCGTTCGGTTCATCGCTATTAGTTTGTTTCATAACACCATCTAAGACAATCAGAAAGAGTATTGATGATAAATCGCACCCTTGTCGCACGCCTCTGTTGGTCCTGTCTTTTCCTTTGTAGCTGACACTGCATTTGGCGTCTCTGTAAATCTCCTGAATCAGAGCTGTAATTGTAATTGTGGTACCCCACAAATTTATAGCTCCTTCCAAATGGCTGGTCTTGCGATGGTGTCGAAACCTCTCTCAAAGTCAATGAATAGTCGGGAAACTGGTGATTTCCACTCAACAGACTCCTCAATGATGATTCTGAGGGTATTTCTATGGTCAACCTGCTCGATTGGATCTAACAATCCGGAATGTTATTTGTAATCCAAGTATCGCGTAATATTGGGACTAGTTCACGCGCAATGATGTCAGAGCTTGATTTAAATTTTGATTTTTTAACTTTTTCATTTCTTTACCAGGTGGTGAGGTAGATATATTGCGGTTGGGAGGAACAGGCAGACTGTTTTCTTCCACATCGGCAGTCGTTGCGTCTTCGAAAAATTCACTTCAGCAGGAAAGCTGTTGTTGCTCAGCCACCAAGATATTTCAATTACTATCTTTTGGGGCTGGCGATTTCTTAAATCCCTCTCCGATTAGTTTGTGAAATGCAGGGCACACTCCGCGCATATCATTTCGGTGTTCAGCGCTTTCTGCATCTGTGGCGATGTTATTTGTAAACTGCCTTCGATAATGTCGTGTCATTTTCCGCATTATACGGTTCTTGAGGTTATATTCACTTTCCGGGTTTTCCACTTGTGTTTGCAAGCTTCTTTGCTTGTTTGTCTTTTCTAATCCCAATTAACTCTTAGGTTTCCTCACGCATCCATGGCTTTTGGAGGTTTGACACGATCGCCATAACTTTTTCTGCTGTTTTGCAGAGGAGGACTTAATATTATCCCATAACTGCGTGGGTTTCACGAGGTTGGCACTTAGTTCTGTACTATATTCGTCTTATATGGCTGAGTCTTGCAGATTCATAGCGTCATACCTTTGTAAGCGTTTCTGAACCTGAACTTCTTCCGTCATCTTGGATCCGTGTCACGTCTTATTGTGAATTGCGTTATTTCCTCCCCCCCCCCACACACCTTCTAATTTTTTCTGTTCAAAACTCGAAAGCAAACCAAGAGGTTAAGTTCAGTTTGGGAGTAAAGTACGTGTAGTCACTTGGAGATGGTATCAAACGATCTGGTACCATCTGCTCTTTATGGTATGGTATGGTGCCCGAATGGTCTGGTGAAATTCTCTGAGTTGTACTGCACTGCACGTCGCGTCGTATAAGATAAATATGTCAGACGAGGTAGTAGGTGTTAGATGGTATTTATGGCATTGGTTAGACAGAACTGTAAAGCTTAAAGGCAAGCAGGCAATCACAAAATATTGTGGTTTTAGGAGCTAGTAGGTGTATGATGGTCCTAGATATCGAGTTAAAGTCTAAATCCCGTCCGGTTTAGCTTCTCCAAAAATGTTGTGCCATATTTGCTGCACGACGCTGTAGCACTCGATCCTCTGATCTTCTTATTTTATGTTCTTTGGACTCGTCCTTTCTCACATACGCCAAGATGTACCTACATTTATTCGAAAGCCTTTTCTCTGGAACGCGACTAAAAGGTCGGTGTGGTTTGATAGTTTGATAAGTCAGTGACTTTTGGAATAAAAGATATTTTTTTCAGCAAAAAAGCGTTTTATTACTCAACATAGTCTCCTTTAAGCTCGATACATTTAGTCCAGCGTTTTTTCCGATTTTTAATTTCCTTCCAAATAATAGGTTTTCTCAAGGCCCTCAAAATTGGCCGTTGTTTTTAGTGATGCTCTCTTCGTTAGACCCAAATCTCTAACCGCTCAGCCATTTCTTCAGGTTTTGAAAAAGGAAATAGTCACAGGGGGCTAAATCTGGAAAATAAGCTGGATGGGGTAGAAGTTCGTTGCCCAATTTAAGGATTTTCGCCATGGTAACCTAACACATGTGCACACGTGCATTGTTTTGATGAAACAGCCCTTTTCTTTGCCAAATGCGGTTGTTTTTGCTTCTAATCAATATCGAATCTGTCCAAAAGCTCTGAATAATATTCGCCGGTGATCGTTTAACCCTTTTGACCTTCTTTGGTGCACGTTCACCCGAAGAAACCCACTGTCTTGATTGTTCCTTAGTCTCTGGTATGTTGCGATCGTTACATGTTTCGTCAGCAAACGAAATTCACTTTTTTCCATTTTCGTTAAAACTCACGACATTGTTTGTTTCCAATGGCTGTCAAACACAAACTAAATGACGCAGCTTGCTCAAAATTTGACAGTAGTCTATTAATAGATGCAAGTTGACGGGAGCAGTGTTGCATTTAAAGTAACTGCGCGGGCAATTCGAAAAGTCACTGACTTATCAAACTGCGCTCGTACATCAACTGAATACAAAAACCTATAACTATGCTACAAACACTAACCAGATTAACAGATGTTTCCTTTATGTATTATAAGCTATATAGACATAATAACAAAAACCGATTGATCTAAAAGAGCGATCATTGCACAATCGCACGATCATTTACATAAGAATTCAAATCCGGAAGCATTTTACCTGATGCTCGCTGCCCCCATTTGCTTCAATTACTCTCTTCCAATTGAGGTTATTAGGGAGCAAAAAGAACCCTCCTTAAAGCAAACAATTACTAAGTGAGTGTGCATGTGCACTGTCGCTCATGAGCTCTCCCATCTTGGATCATTCTACTTTTAGAATAGATCGTCTTGCCTTACTCACTGTCGTACTACTTTGGGCGCTTGAGGATAAGTAGCTAGTAGTGTTTTCCATGGCGTTTTGGGGGAAATCCATAAACTAAATTTTCCTGCACAATCAGTCAGACGCGATCGACGAACGGTGAACGATCGAGTGCACTGTTACCGCCGCGTTACTAAGAAGTGTCAGCCAGCACACCAAGAAAAGTATTCTCCGCTTAATTAATTCTCTGGTACAGTGATAGAGTGTTGTGTAAATTCCAATAAACAACGATGAAAAAATGGGTTAATTAGTGCACACCAAACGGAATAGAAATTAAGCAAACGAAGAAGAAGAAGAATAAGTGTGCCTGTGCGTGAGTGTTTGCGTGTAATCTACAAAGGCATTGGATCCGCTTATAAATAAAATGCCATAAAATTTAAGTGAATTGATAAGAATCATTGCGAGCGATTGGTCGCGGGCGGTGCTTCCCTATGAAGCGCTTCCAACCGATTCTCTAAGAAGCATATAAAACCAATTTGAATGCGTGCGCCGGCTTATTGATTGAAATTGAAATGCGTTCGTTCCTCGGGAGCACAGCTTTTCGAGTAGTAGGCCATGTGCCACTACTCTGCTTGTGTGAATTGTATCTCTCTGAGTGCCTTAATGTGCATCGAAATGTTATCTAAACGTTTTTTTTTTCCAAATGCATGTTCATTAGGGTCAATTAAGAATTGTGTTATTTTCCGGAAAAGATCTTCCGGGTTAATTGGATATTGTGGAGGAGTTTTGACCGGTAACTGTTTGCTTTGCATCATCGCACCATCAATGTAGTTATGAGACAAGCTAATAGGATAGGATTGGTTGGGTTTTTTTTTTAATAAAAGTTGGTTATGACAATTAGAATCTGTATTCAGCCCTAATAGGTATTTTTTTTAAATCTTTAGGGTCAATTTTGGGAGACAGCTGTTTTGCTAAACTTGTAAATGGTTTTAGTTTAGGGCATCAAAATATTAAATTTGAACAAAATAACAATGAATTGAGATATCTCCAGTATATTGGAAACAGCATCATACTTCATCAAGATTTCCACCTGGGTTAGCTCTGACATAGTGTATCCAGACAGTGTGCCACATGCAATGCAGCCACCGTTGGCAAGGTAGACAAATTATTTTTTTTTAAAGAAAACCTATGAACTGGCCACCCCTTTGGACTAATTTCTTTGGTGATTTGTTAAAAGTGACAATTGAAGTATTGGTAGCTAACATAACTATTCCGGACATAGATTGATTGATTAATTGTGGGGCGATCTTGTAGCACTGCAACTCATGTAGATCTACATATTCCACTAACCACTTGACTTCCAGATATGCGGGGCCAATTACTAAAAAGGTGATCAACATTTTATTGACATGATGCACTATGTCAGAGGTGATATTGTCGGACATTTGCCTAAAATTGTTCTTGAGTCTTAAAGACAAAGAATGTCCTTTCCACAAAAAAGGGTTCGTTTCTTCACAGGGAGTTTAGAGAAAGTGGAGAAATCAACTCACATTAAGTTTAGGTAAATATGAGAAGAGTGGGGCGCCGTGTCTCAATGGAAAAAGCGCATGGCTACTGAGCAGGGGTTCGTGGTTCGAAGTATCGAGAAGTATTTTTCACGGTGTTCTCGCGAATGGGTGACAAACGTTCCTAGAGTAATAGCTTATCACGGAAAGCTTCACATTTGCCGTTCGGATCCGGTCTTAAATTGTAGGTCTTCTCTATTTGTGTCCAAAACTATACATACAAAACACAAATGGTCGCAAGAAGCTATGCCTTGGACAACAACGGTCTGTCGCGCCGAATATTATTATTATTTTAAATATGAGAAGTCCCTTCAAAGTACGGTTAGAGAAAGTCGAGGAAGGAATTAATTCACATTAAGCTTAGAGAAATATGGGTAATCACTTCGCAGTAAGGTTAGAAAAAGAGGAGCAGAGAAGACTAAGTCCTAGGGCTGAGATGCCCTATATTATTATTTTTTAAATATATAAAAAAGACCGACCCTCAAAGGACCCCCAAAAAAACTTTCTAAAAAAACACTCCAAAACACTCTAAATAAAACTCGAAAAGACATCAGACGACTCCAAAAAGACCAAAAGACCCTCAAAGACCCTAACAAAGTACCACTGAAAAACCCCCAAAAGTTCAACAAAAAACCCACCAAAGAGCCCCTTAAAGACTACCAAAATACCCTGGAAGACTCTCTTAAGACCCTCAAAAGACTCCAAAAAGACCACCAAAACACCCTAAATAGACCACTCCAAAAGACCCTATAAAGACCCAAAAATACTCCAAAAAGACTTTTAAAAGACTCCCAAAGTACCAAAAAAAACCCATAAAGACCCCCAAAAAGACTACCAAAAGACCCCCAAAAAGACTACCAAAAGACCCCCCAAATACCACCAAAAGTCCCCTAAAAAACCAACAAAAGAGCCCCTAAAAATTACCAAAATACCCATGAAGACCCTCTAAAGACCCCCAAAAAGACTCCCAAAGTACCACAAGAAAAAAACCAAAAACCCACAAAGTGAGAAAGTGATTCGGGACTCTGATGTAATGGTGAGATGAAAAATTGTCATAAGCCCATCCAGATACTGGCATACACAGACGATATTGGCATCATTGGTAGAGACCCTTATGCTGTACAAGAAGCCTCCATTCAGATCGAGCGGGAGTCACGAAATCTAGGGCAGCTCATAAATGAAAGCAAAGCAAATTATATGGTGGCCATGTCTGCGGAAAGAAGATCCCCAATTATGATAGTTGATTGCTAATTCTAAGTATAGCTATTCTTGATCTATATCGATAAGAGTTTGGAACCAGTCAAGACTTTTAAAGTTGCTGCTGGTGTATAAGGTAATGTTCATTGCAGCACTTATCTACATATGGATCCGAGATCCATCGTCTAAAGCTTCTTTTCTGCCTCCGAGAGAAAAGTCTTACCAGATGCGCATACCGCCCATCCTCCAACCCATTTGCAATACCCTATTAGACCTATCTACGGACGTACCAACCAATTCAGAGATTCCTTCTTCAGCCGCACAATAATTATGTGGAATAAATTGCCAGATTCTATGTTTTCAGCAGTTCTGCCGACAGCGCATAACGCACACCGAACACAGTCATTATAGTATGAAATGATCGGATGCCGGGGAAGAAAATTTGTATAGGAGCCCCCCGACTCCGCAGCCCGATCACACTCAAATTTTAAAAGAAAGTATTGTCACCGGAAATATACATGTGTGCAAAATTTCAATTAAATCGGGCTTTAGGAAGTGTGTTAAAAATTGATCACAAGACTCTGCCCACCAGCTAGCCAGCCGCGGGCACGCGAAGTTAATATAGAGAATTTAAAAAGCATTGTTGGTCCTCTCTATGCGAGAAAAGACGATTCCGGAGATTGATGTACCACCTCCCTAGCGAAGGATATTATATCCTGAGTGGCAGGCTTTCTTAACTCCGCCATCATTATAAAAAATGCATCTCTTTAACCAAAGACGTGCTGGGAATTCACAGAGTATATGCTCGGAAGGCTCATCTTCTTCCGAGCAGAACCTACATTCTGTCACTGAGGTCACACCAATTTTTTTAGGGTGATACTGCAAGTCACCCTACCCTTCACCAGCTTTCCAATGCTTCCTTCCTATGCATTTACTTATAGGAAAGAGTCTGATTAATTGTTTGGATTGTCTCAGCCCCTGGACGTTTGTGTTACGAACAATTTATCAGCACAGCTGACACCACAGTAGGGTGATGTCATCACATCACATCACAAGTCCTACGAACGCAAATTCCAAACCAGTCCTAGCTAGTTCATTTGCGGATTCGTTGCCTGCAACTCGCTGATGACCAGGGGGACAGAACCGAGTTTCTCTCTGTTGTGATTGCAGTTTATCGTAACAGTTTTTGACTGATATCGAGTCCATTAAATTGGACGACAGCGCTTTAAGTGCTGGCTGGCTATCTGAAAAGATATATATTCTAGCGCCTTTAATTCCTTTATTTAGGTTTATCCCGGTGCAGATCTTAATGGCATGGAGTTCCGAGGGACTTTTTCCCATTGGTTTCGAGACTCTGGTGTTGGGTCCAAAGACAGCAGCTCCAATTCCAGTTTACATCTTCCATCCATCTGTGAACCAGACTAGACCTCTAGAATCCAGTGCCAGAACAACATTGCATCCGTCTACCCTGTCCAATACTTCTACCTGAAATTTCCTTCCGAAAAAGTGCTCCCTGACCATAATGTCGGGGATAGTGCAAAACATGTCTCTTTCAGAAATTGAGTCAAGAATTTTCAGCTGACCCACATAGTCACCCGATTGGTACCCGTATTCTTGTTGCAGCTCAAGAGTGCATCTAGCAGTCGTCTTCCTTATGAAGGTTTTCCGGGGTGAAAGCCCTACAATAACTTCTAGTGCTGCTTTAGATTATCATTGAACTTAGAAAAGCCTAAAAAGTATGTTGCTTATTAAGTCTCCCTACAAATCTGGATCTCTGCATTCGTACAATGAGTTTTGTAAAATAATTCATTATGGAATAGAAAAGTATTTACAAAGAAGACAGGCTCTATGATTCACATTCTCTTTAATTTATTCCCTCCAACCCACAACTCGTTATCTTAACAACATCACCTGCCACCCCTCAGTGACTCAAATGTAAAGTCACACAAAAAAATATAAGAAAAACTCCTGGCCATCAGGACACGTATTAATACCTTCTGTTAGCCACGCTAAGAATACGGAAAGCAAAATTGTTTTTCTTTTCCATTTATCACAACCAAATGGGGGTAAAAACTTCCGGAATTGTGTTGAAATTTAATGTGCTTTGATTGTTTGAATGACTAAGAGTTCAGAGGGTGTGGACAGAAAAGGTTTGGCATTAGCGAATTGATAATAGTAAAGATGGGAAGGGCTTTTTTCTGGATTAGAAAGTCAAGAAAGTGATAAAAAAGTAAAATACATTTACAAACAGGCAGAGAGACATGCAGAGTGACAGGTGGGCAGACATACAGACAGACAGTCAGACAGACAGTTAGACAGTCAGACAGTAAGAGAGTCAGACAGTCAGACAGTCAGACAGCAGACAGTCAGACATTCAGACAGTCAGACAGTTAGGCAGACAGTCAGAAATACAGACAGAGAGACAAACAGACAGACAGACCTTAAAAAAATTCTGTTGTAGTCAAGCAGACAGACAGTCTGAAAGGCAATAAGTCAGACAGAAAATCCGACAATCAGACACAGCAATAATTCTGTTGTAGTCAATTTTTTTAAAAGAAACAAAAGAAAGGATAACGCAAGGCAGAATATAAGAAAAGGTTAACAGAGTGAAAGTCTAATTCAATCCTTTTTTCCCTGAGTGACATCAATATGTAGGAAACAAACTTTTTGTTTAAAAAAGGACATCAGCTGAGGAAACCTGCAGAAAGTTCCATGCAGGATTTATAGCTCTGACGTCAAAACGACTGCGACTCCATTTGCTTACCTTGGAAAGCAAATAATTGGCCATCATATAGCACATGGACGACGCATAGAAGGAAATTTAATGCTTAAGTGAATTATGTATTCGATAATGTGGAAGAACGAATGGAGCTTTGTAAAAAGAGGGAGATATCAAATGAATTAAATCAACTTCCGAGTTGAAATTTTAAAAGATTGGCTCTCTCTTGTATTGCCGGAAAAGTCATACTGCAACCCTTAGTCCTTTTATGTTTTATTGCATTTGGAAATTTATTATCATTTCATGTACCTTTACCCCAATGCCTAAAATCGATCAGCCAATAAAAATATCAATCTGTTTGTGTGCCCATAGGTCGCACTCTATCGTTCAACCCCCGAATAAGGAATCGTCAGCAAGGCTGTGTGATGCTCATGCAAGGGTCAAGACAATGATCACAGATGCAAAATATTACATCACTTTGCAAGGTTAACAGTAGTTTATTTGCCGCTTCACCATTTCTCATTTACATCAATTTCATGGGCAATTACACGCCAACCGTCTGGAATGAATTCCAAGTCATAGGTACACACATGTCCAAGCAAATGTCAACTCTAATCTTATAATGGAAATCGACAAATTAACTGTCCATCCACTAACACCACCACCACCGCCATTCAATAAATTGCCGATAGGCATCGAAAAATCCATAAAATCGAATTTATTTTATGACTTCCGTCACCCGGATGTGCCGCCGTCGAACTTGTACGTACCATCCCATACCACATGTAACACAAAACACCCTGGACAGCAGCATCGCATCAGAAGTCAAATCCTGTGGTTGTTCGCTGCTATCGGGCACATCACATCTAATACCCCAACTCCAATTAATGTCTAATATCCTTGACTGTCAGTCAGTTGCTGCTGCCAACGGAATTTCCATCCCATCCTATCTCATAAAACCATCTGACGAACGAGATTAAGAAAAGATCAATTCACGCACATTCGTAGGCGGCCGACTGAAGAGCACTTATAGTCGCCTTCACAGTGAGTCAAGCTGTCAGGAAAGTTCGATTCTTCGTTGTATGTTTTCACTTTCTCCACTTAATATCCCCATATCTAGAATGTATTCACTTAAAGTCCTTTTTTACCTTTTTTTTTTTTTGTAAAATTCCTGCTTCAGTAGAATTTTTGATGATGACACAAATGCGAACAAACAGAGTGTGGTTGACGCATTATCGCTGTCATGTTGTGTAGCTCCACAAAATGCTGAATCAATAATTTCGGGAGCGTGTGAGGTGGTTATCTTCAAAAAACCTTTCTTATAGATTATGATTTGAAAGGAAATGTCATATTGGAAGCAATGGAATGAATGAAATTAAGCTTTGATGTTTGGGGGTTGGATTAAAAAAATTCTCGAAAATTCAAAAAAAATTCCATGATTATTAATGAAACTTTGTAAAATAAATCGAAGAACTGAATATTATGTTGAATTATATAAAATACACATATAAAAGATTCGGGTCCAAAATTGCTACCATCTGGCACTCCATATTTATTCATCTATCTTCGGTGGGGAGAAATTGATAAGCCAGGAGCAGATGAAGAACTGAATATTATGTTGAATTATATAAAATACACAAATAAAAGATGCGGGTCCAAAATTGATACCATGTGGCACTCCATATTTATTCATCTATCTTCGGTGGGGAGAAATCGATAAGCCAGGAGCAGATGAAGAACTGAATATTATGTTGAATTATATAAAATACACAAATAAAAGATTCGGGTCCAAAATTGCTACCATGTGGCACTCCATATTTATTCATCTATCTTCGGTTGGGAGAAATTGATAAGCCAGGAGCAGATGAAGAACTGAATATTATGTTGAATTATATAAAATACACAAATAAAAGATGCGGGTCCAAAATTGATGCCATGTGGCACTCCATATTTATTCATTTATCTTCGGTTGGGAGAAATCGATAAGCCAGGAGCAGTTTAAGAACTGAATATTATGTTGAATTATATAAAATACACAAATAAATGATGCGGGTCCAAAATTGCTACCATGTGGCACTCCATATTTATTCATATATTTTCGTTTTGGAGAGTATTATTACTATACTAGGTGGGGCTAAAGAGCCTTGAGCACAGCGACCTTGAGGTCTATTGTGCGTCCCTGATGTTTTACCACATTATGTGATTGCTCAGTTCCTTCGTGAATGTTACCACATCTGACAAGGAACTGTATGAGCCTTGGAATGTTTTATTCTCCTCTGGGTGAGGGCTACGCATACAAAGAGTATGTGCTCTGATGTTTCCTTTGCCTCGTTGCTGAATCGGCAGCGGTCCGATTGGGATTTGCCCATTTTCAAAAGATGGTCATGGAATGGGCCAAGTCCTGTGAAATACCAGACTAGTGTTCTTAGTGTATGGCGGTCCATTTTTATGGCCCTGTCCGTATGACTAATGTTGTTTTTTTTAAGCTTCTCGGCTTGTCTCATCCCAGACGAAGAATTCCATTCCGCTTGGAAAGTAGTGTTCTCCCACTCGGTTGGAGGATAGTTAGTTAAGTTCATATAATTTGTTTCATTATTATTACAACTTTCATTAGGAATACACTCATAAAATTATAAATAGAAAAACTACAGGTCTTAAGGTACTACCATGTGGTATTTCATATAATCATTCACCATAGATATTTCTACCAATGGCTTTTTGATTAAAAATAAACAAAGACACCAAAACCGCCCAATTTCTAACCCAAAACTCTATCTCGCACCAACTTCAGCGTAATTTTCTTCACCAGCCGCAGAGTCATCAAGCGTCCGGCGACTCTAACGTTGGAACATTGTCACCATTATCGTCAAAGTAAATGTGCCTCATCTCTGTTCAAACTCTCCTAAAAATCAATTTGTGTAAAGGCTCTCCCGCTCCAGGTCAGGTGTCACTTTTAATGTAGCGCAATACCTGATGTCGTCGCACCCTGGCACTTAACCTCTAAACTGTTTTTCGTCAGCGTCAACGTCAGCATCTTCTTCTCCTGTATGTTCATATCGCAGTCAATTGTCGGAAACTATGAGTACAGGAAAAGTCATAACAGGTAATAACGGACTCAGTCTACAGCATGATGATGATGCCGCTCCTGCCATCAAAATGAAATAAAATATCACCTTTATGGTGTCCTGCCTCGTGTCTATACAGCTGCCTGCTGCCTATACTTCTTCCTTGGAGTATATCTCCAGCATCTTTACCTGCTACTCGTATGCTGAACAAAGTAATTGTGTGATGTTGGTCCGGGGATGGAGGTTTTATTGATCACATCATCTAAGACACATTTTGACAAGTGTTTTTATTTTACTTTTTATTCGACTCTTTGTGCAAAATGTATGCATCGCTGGGTACGCAATAAATTTCGTCTCTCCGCTTTCTTATAATTTTGCGATAAGATGTGTCATTTTTGACAGATGTCCAATATCGTCATATTGGTGATAAATTTTGTTAATAGAAATGCAGAAGGGCAGACCATTTACAGAAATGAAAAAGCTTCTAATCAAAGTTATTGTCAACACTCACTGCTCGCATACTCTTTTTTATTACACTGGCAATGGTTGTTGGCATCAATGGAATTCTCAAGACAATTTCGTCCTTTTTCTTTTATTACAGCCATTAAGATTGTTAAATTAATCCTAGGAATTTAGCAATTATCTCTAAATCTAAAGAAAGGTACTCTATATAAATAAACCTCCAAAAGAAAACACTGAATGCGATAATTACATGATATTTATAATATGAAAACGGCTTTTCATAAGAGATTGCAAACATTACTATTAAGAAATACTTCCAATGATCCCTCCAATCCACGATCATCATATTTTCAATCACGATCCGATCCTGATTTCACGCTAAGCATCTCTCCTGTGGTCGAATTACGACATCAGTTCACGAGTAAATGAAATCCATACGTTAACGAATGATCGAGTATTTACATTGGGGTGCACACTACTCGTTGCTCGTTCACGTAAGCGTACGTTACGTATGTGGTAATTCGACCCCTGACTTCGAGACGATATCATCCAGTTTGGTATCACTAAACTCTGGCAGTCCTGATCAACGGCATCCTTCGAGTGCCTCGCTGTTGGGTTCCATAAACCGCAAAGGGTTATCAGAATCGGATACCTTTCCTTAATGCTGGCTAGGGTTCCATCTTCCAATAGAAGCCTATCGAGCTTCATTCTCGTTATGTTGTCAACATATCGGAAATTGTAAATTCTCTGGCGTAGTCCTCACTCACACACAGGCCCAGAATTATCTGTAAGACTTTCCCATCGAATGGGGTCAAAGTACTTTTTGATAAGCACCCAAGTCTCTGATCCATATGTGATCCCCCGGTTTGGCCATTGTCTTCTACACAACCGTGCGCTTATTTCTGATTCAATGCTGCTACCACTTTTTTTTATAATTTGCGCACGCGTAAAGGAGATCGCTCCTTTATAATGCTCGGTTATATGCTTGGCACAGCTTGGGTGTTAAGGAAATGGGTGAGAAAAGAGTAAATATCTATGAGTATTTTGAATGCCTGTGGATCACAGTCATGTCGAAAGACAGAGCTTGGAAGAGCATTCCACATACGTCTTGTACGACAGAAGAACGAATCCCTGAACTTAACTGTTCGTCCGAAGATGGGCTTAAGGGTAGACTGATGAGCATTCAGAGCACCACGAGTATTGCGGTTAAATTCAAGGAGAGGTGGCATGCTGCTGGCTATTTCTCTTGAGCACCTCTTGTGGAATAAGCGATAAAACAGTGACAAGTAGGAAACGTTTCTGCGGTGTTTAAGCGAGTCTATCTATTTCGCGATGTTTTCGTCACCGATGAGTTTTATCGTACGGTTTTGTATTCTATCTAGCTGATGCAAGGTAGTTAAAGGCGCACCAGACCAAATATGACAATTGTACTCAAGTTTAGGGCGAATAAAAGCCTTGTAGATAGTAGCCAGATCAGCGGAAGTGAAATATTTCTTGCACCGGGTTAGAAAACCAAAACATTTCGCAGTTTTTTGGCGACGGTAAATATGTGGTCATTCCAACGAATTTTGTCGTTAACGCACATAACGAGAATTGCGAGTAGCAAGTGCCATTCATGGATAATGGTCTTAATATACTACCATGAGGCACTTCATTTTATTCATCTGCCATTAGTTGCTAGACAGTAAGCAAATCAAAGCAAAAAGTAATCAAAGAATAAAGAAAACAGGTCTTAATATACTACCATGAGGCACTTCATTTTATTCATCTGCCATTAGTTGCTAGACAGTAAGCAAATCAAAGCAAAAAGTAATCAAAGAATAAAGAAAACAGGTCTTAATATACTACCATGAGGCACTTCATTTTATTCATCTGCCATTAGTTGCTAGACAGTAAACTAATCAAAGCATCAAAAAAGAAAGAAAAAAGAACGAAACTTTGTAAACAGAAAAACGCTTCCAATATTTTAAAAGTAACCTAAACTTAACCTTCAATAAAATTTTCTATTGCCATTTGTGAGCTAAAAGCTGTTACCATATGATAGAGTTAAGCGACTCTTAAATGTGATGCCATGAAACAATTATTCCAAAGGTACAAGGGTAGGGTTAAGAAAAGTAAAAAGTTTGTGTTTTTTAAACAACAGCTTAACTCGTAGCTGTGACATGAATTGGGCGTATGTGACCATTAGTTTTATTGACATCTGAAATAGGATACGGTCATGGAAGGGGGATAACTGTCCCCAAAACACGTCAACCAAAAATTTTAGCATTGAAAAGGGAAATAAAAATGTATCTCTGTCAATACTGTGTGCGTGTATGTTATTAAGACTGCTTCCCGGGAAAAAATGTTAATGCCCTCCCGAATGCTGACGCATTCCTAATTCTAATATTTATTTTCCCTTTTCCGGATTGAAATTTTAATATCTCGTATTTGCATTAAGGTTCTAGTTTTGGAGCTCTGCAAGGATGTGTTCCCTTGTCATCCTTTTTATTTCACTTTTAGTCTCTCTAACAAGAAACTACAGCACTACAGTCTCTGTAGCAAACTGAAATAGATATTTTTCCTTCTTCTTCTTATTAATCTTCCTTGGAATAAATAACAGTTTCGTCCTTGGTTCAATATTTGCATTTTTAGGTTGAGTTTTGATTTTAAATCAGGAGTGGCAGTGATATACCTGTTGGTAGTGTGCAGAGATTGTTAAATGCAAATCACTGATGACGAGGGTCGTTTTCAATTAGACCATGGATGGTAAATGGGTGTGGCTGGGGGTTAAATAAGTGAAGTCAGTAAAAAGGGGTGAAATAAAAAGGAAAGGTCGACATGGTGTGGCATAAGATAAATATTTGCTTAAGCGTTTTAATGGAAAGTACTTTGGCTGCTTGCTTGGAATGTTGTTCATTAATATTTAAATAAATTGAATGTTTAAGGCACGTGACCCAACATAGGATAGATACCCTTTTTGATGCTAATATTGTTATTTTAAAATTATAATGATTATGCGGCGCCTGCTCTTGTCAGCGGTTGCGAAGTTTGAACTGTGAAGGTTTTTTTTTATTAAAAATTAAAAATATTGTGATGAAAAAGAAGAAGAAGAAGTTAGAGAGATATGTAATTGTTATACGAGTAAAGTGCATAAGAAATCAACAAGTAAAGTGAATAAGTGCATCAGTCGCCAAAATGTTGGGCCGCTGCGTTAGCTATCAAGGATCCAATGACAATGTCTCAACGAATATGGGATATGACTATGCCAAGGTTGGTTTTTTTTTATTTTATTTTTATTTGTTTTATGAATTTATTGCTTATTTGCTTTATATATGAGTGCGTAATAGTAACGAAAGTTTTCTTTACTAAAATTTTGGTGTTCTATTGAACACTATATCATTGGCAACACTATATTTTTAATATCAACATCATCATCATGTCCTTAACTCTACTGGGGAGCATAGGACATCAACAAAAAGATACTATTTTATCCTATTCTGCGCCAGAACTCGGACTGTCATCCACTCATGTCCCCCGGTTCTGGCTTCATTAACAACTGTCCTTCCCCATATCTGTCTGGGTTGTCTAGGTGGTTTTGGCGCCCCCAGTCGATCGAGTTTCTTACGATATCGTCGAGAGGTCACCTAGTGTGAGGCCGATCAAATTCCACTTACAACGACTAATCATTATATCCAACCTTCGACTCACTGTCGGAGTTCCGAAGGTGATGTCAAGTACTTCTTCCCTTATCTTATTTCTAAAAGTATGTACCCTGCCTACATTATATACACCTAGGTTTTCCTTCACCAAAAACCAAAACTTAAAAAGGTACGCAACCTTCTTATTAGTATCGGTGCTCTCCCACTCTTCGTTGTGAGCATCTGTATCACATTCAACTAGTAGTGGTTTGCTGTTTGCTGATTAACCTGTTGTTGTATCTCCGGGGGCGGCATATCCTCCCTGTCTCCGGCAAAGTAGGCCGCCCGGCTGGATTTCATTCAACTCCTCTAGTGTGATGTTCGGTTGGTAAAGGGCAGCGATATCTTCCACCATGGCGACCCTCTTCTCCTTCCGTTATTATCATCACACTCTCCTTCTGAGAGCTCTCTGAAGTTGAGGCGAGTTGATCTGTCCGCCCTTTGGCCCACCTTCTTTCATATGCCACTCACCTATATTTTGCCATATCGGTATGGAAGTGAGTGATCCGCAGCCGTTATCGTGTCTCGGCTGCGGGAGTCGATGGAGATGGTAGCGAGTGTACCGTCGCCTTCCTCCTGACAGGAGATGGATCATTCCATTCCTTGCCGACTGCTTCGTGGGAGGAACACCGATATAATTATCGGTTTGGGTATGTCTTCCCCGTCCCTCGCTACGAGCTTCCCTTTCTTCCATATGGAAAGGGTCGGAGCGTGCGACTTCAGCCAATCAATCGTTGCTCCGTCGCAACAGTCGACCAGGATCATAACTGGTCTGAAGTGGACGAGGTCCCAGCCCAACGCCACCTCATCCAGGATAGCTTCCTCTAAGGTCGACAGCTGCTCCTGGGTTAGGGTTTCTTCGGGATCATGCTCCGCAAAGATAGCTACCTTGGTTTGCTTGGCCGCCTCCAGTCGACTGCCCGGTGCCTTCCTTCATTCTTTTATCCTCCCTTTGCGGCGGTGTGAGGACTGAAGGTCCCCTCTTAGCTCCGATGTAGGTCTTTGCCCCTCTGCAGCTTTTTTCGTCTCCCCTAATTCTCTTCTTGCTTGGGCGGGCTCAATAAGTCGAAGGTTGAACCTTAACCCAGTTTCGCTGAGGCCTCTCCGTAGGGGATCGTCAATACCGCCTGGCTGTCCTTTTGGTGGTGGTGGGGGACCGCTCCTTCTCTTGTTGTTTGGCTGGACAACCTTGGGGCAGTATTAGGCTTCTCTGCGGGGATCCACTATATGAAGTGATGCCAAGTAAATCATAGAGGATTTAGTTTGATGGAAGCAGGAGAGGAAGCTTTGGTATTTTCCTCTAGCATATGTGTCTTGCGATAGCATTGTGCAATAGCTTGAATTCAAGAAAAACTTTGTAATCAGACTAAGAAGCAAAAATGAATTAAGGTCTGAAACTGAATGCCAAACACAGTCGTGTGCCATGCAGTGGTATATGGATGGATCAAAGAAAGAAATGAGGAAGTACGCCGACTAAGAACGAAGTAATACACGCTATCAGAGATGCATGTCATTACTTCATTCAGAAAAATAAATACATGACAAAGAGAAAAGGCATCATAGCGTACAGCAGCCAAGTAGCAGTAACAGCCATTGATGCATTCAACATCACCATCCAATTTGTTGAAGGAGTACAGGGCAAAACTAAGACGTCTTGGTAAGAACAACATATTATGTACATATTGGATACCGGGACATAACGGTATAGAAGGAAAGGAGGCAGCAGATTATTTCGCGAACAAGAAAACAGAAACAGACCCATTCTGTAGTAAATCCGAGTACTAAAGCCCTCTTTCAGACCACTAAGAAGATCTGTATAAGATCTTTATAATCGCAGTCCAATTATATAGCGCCATAACGCGAAATCAGATGAAGATCATTCGTCGGTTAAAGGTATCGATCGAATACTATTCGATCCCGTTTGAGTTATCGGGCTTTAGAGGAGCAAATTCAATGCCTAATTATATCAGCTTTACCAGTTTCATCGACCTAGTCAAGAAACTACATACTGGATTTTTCAGATGGCTAGAAAACGGTTCAAAGAGTCTTCGAATTCAACCATGAAAGGCAGTGCAATAGATAATGGCCGTGCCTTCGATGGCACTTAAAAGTATAGATGACTTAGTAAAGGGAATGCACAATGGAATAAGAGCTAAGTAAGTTAGTTAGTAAATAACACTTGTGAACTCAGTGCAATACAGAAAGCATTGAGTTCCTAAATCTCACTTGAACTGTTTTATGAAATCTGTGAATCAACCCATAATCCTTGTGCCAATTCATATTTGCACCACTCGCGTGGACATCAGATCAGTTTTTAATCCTAAAATTGTCCAAATTGTGCAAGCAAGCAACTGAACCAACCTAGCGCAAAGCCGTCTACAGGATAACAAAACTCCTGATAAAAGCAAAACACCAACCCTGTTGTTCCACAATAACCGCAATCATTTGACAATCAATTAAGAACGTTCGGTATTCGGTCAGTTTGTCAGTTTTCATTTAAATGACTGGAATTGTTTGGCATTGTCCTCCAACCGGAACTTGGAAGTACTCGTAACTCTCCTCTGCATTCCCATTCAGAGTGGAGCGTGCTAAACGAATCTCGGTGCAGGTCGGTCGGTCGGTCTCTTAACCTGCCTGCAACAGATTCTCATTTGCATCTCCACTCTGCCATTAAAAGAAAAAGACAAAGCAGAGTAATTTTAGATGTCCTGTCGTACGCCATCCTTCGTAGCAGACTTCACTCTGGACCGCATAACAAAATAACAATACATCCGGGCATATTGTTTCGAATTAATTCTTATACCGTCACCCAGATATATGAGCGAAGAAATTCCTTGTGCAGTGCAAAGCACTTTGCAGGACAACATGATGCAATCCTTTCTTTTCATTGCATCGTCGAGCATCAAGCACAAGGAAAATGCTGTGAACCATTCAATGGCAGCGCAGGACCATCATCGCCATCGTCACCGTAATCATGCATTATTAGTAATCCAACCTGCTGAAGTATTCCTGCACGAAAAATATTCAATTCCCTCACAGTTCGAAAGGAAATGAAAGGCAAAGGCAACGGCAACGGCAAATTATGACAGCTCGAGGAGCAAGCACAAGCAGTTAGTAGGTAGTACGTAGTTTTTCTCGAGTTCCATTGGCACCCTGCTTTATCCCACCCTATTCGGCACTATATGTACTAATAGATGTGCTCGTTAGTTACAAATTAAAGTTTCTTCTTTAGGCTTTTCCAGCATCCAGCTTCCAGCTCCCAGCTTCAGTTTCAGTGTGTTGCATGGAGTTTAATTAAATGCTCAGTCGAGCTCTGCATTGATAAAGGAATAAAATTGTTGCTTGTTCTTTCATTGGATATTGCGTCGCATTGGCCATTAAAACGGGAATGGAATATTCATTATTTTTTTCATAAAAAAGGACACACATCTCTCTAGGAAATTAGGGATGCATATTGTGTTTCTAGGCAGAAACGAACGAGATTATAAGAAAATATGCTTGGCTGATGCCGCAGGATGCTAGACTCAAAAGGAAGAAGCGTTGCTAATGATGTTTTATTGTACAGGGTGTATCTTTTTATGTGGCAAATACTTTAGGCAGTCATTGGTTAATTACGAGAAAAATATGGTATGGCGGGAGGGGTCTCTTTCCACTCGATGCGGTGTACCTAGCGTTTTAATGCGAAGAAACCTACTTTTTACCTTACATCACATTCACATTAATATTCATATTCACATTCACATTCACATTCACATTCACATTCACATTCATATTCACATTCACATTCACATTCCCATTCACATTCACATTCACATTCACATTCACATTCATATTCACATTCATATTCACATTCACATTCATATTCATATTCACATTCACATTCACATTCACATTCACATTCACATTCACATTCACATTCACATTCACATTCACATTCACATTCACATTCATATTCACATTCACATTCATATTCACATTCACATTCACATTAACATTCACATTCACATTCACATTCACATTCACATTCACATTCATATTCACATTCATATTCACATTCACATTCATATTCACATTCACATTCACATTCACATTCACATTCACATTCACATTCACATTCACATTCACATTCACATTCACATTCATATTCACATTCACATTCACATTCACATTCATATTCATATTCACGTTCACATTCACATTCACCTTCACATTAACATTCATATTCACATTAACATTAACATTAACATTAACATTAACATTAACATTAACATTAACATTAACATTAACATTAACATTAACATTAACATTAACATTAACATTAACATTAACATTAACATTAACATTAACATTAACATTAACATTAACATTAACATTAACATTAACATTAACATTAACATTAACATTAACATTAACATTAACATTAACATTAACATTAACATTAACATTAACATTAACATTAACATTAACATTAACATTAACATTAACATTAACATTAACATTAACATTAACATTAACATTAACATTAACATTAACATTAACATTAACATTAACATTAACATTAATATTCACATTCACATTCACATTCACATTCATATTCACATTCACATTCACATTCACATTCACATTCATATTCACATTCACATTCATATTCACATTCACATTCATATTCACATTCACATTCATATTCACATTCATATTCACATTCATATTCACATTCACATTCACATTCACATTCATATTCATATTCATATTGATATTCATATTCATATTCACATTCACATTCACATTCACATTCATATTCACATTCACCATTCACATTCACATTCACATTCATATTAACATTCACATTCATATTCATATTCATATTCACATTCACATTCACATTCACATTCACATTCATATTCACATTCACATTCATATTCACATTCACATTCATATTCACATTCACATTCACATTCACATTCACATTCACATTCATATTCACATTCATATTCACATTCACATTCATATTCACATTCACATTCACATTCACATTCACATTCATATTCACATTCACATTCACCATTCACTTACCTACAAATTCAACTGCTAATATTTATGCATTCGGTCAACAGGAACAGGGCTAAAATTAAAAGTTTGTAAAATTAATTTTAAGAAAAAACAAGGAGTAATGAAAAACTTTACTCACAAATTCCAAAGTGATCAGGGAAGGAAAAAAAACCCCTCCGATACGATATTTTTCACGTGAACAGATAAGCCCTGTATATGCATAAAAAATATTTACAATCAAATTGGCAGCACATGTTACAGTGTGTTGAGTACTTACCTACCTACGAGTACTTCGGGTTACTATTAAAGAAAAAAAATTAATCCCTTTCCACATGACGTTTATTTTATTTAAAAGTTTCGTTGTAGATATCAAACTATTTCAAAATTCTGAATTAGCTTTTGTTGAATTTGCACTACAAAAAAAAATTGGTCCTACAGTAGCATCCTGCGGCTGTCCATATTTCATTTCTTTTATAGGTCTTTCTCTTCATTATTTTTTACGCCTTGTAGAAGGCAATAGTATATATACCAATAATAATACCAGTATACCTACATACGGTTCCGGAATCCGAGTCTTTAACAAATATTAACTCAACTTATAGAAAGTTGGTTCCGTCGGAGAGACTGTTAAAAGGTGTTTAAGATCAACATTCCGTTATTAGGTTGAACCAACCATTAAACCAAGTAGCCAATGATAGCCAAAGGAGACCAACTTAACTGCAACTAACTAATTATTGAGGAATTCGCCTCCTTAGCATCGTCTGTAAGACCCTATTTGCTATAATGTGTTAAAAAATGTGCTCTTAACCGCATTCAGAAGTCTTACAGCGTTGGCTCCGTATGAGAGACTGTTAAACGCCGCGAGAGATGAATATTACGCCTAAAGCCACTTCGGTAACATCTGCTGGACATTTCAACAGGACTTAGCACCATCACATAAATCTCGTATGACATCACAATTTTTACAAAGCCATGTTCCAAATTTCATTTCTTCGCAACAACCGCTTCTATAGACTTGAATCCAATGGACGACTCCTTATGGTCCATTTTGAAGGGCAAGGTATGGACAAAAAGACTCAGCTCTCTCTTGTAGAGAATGAAGGTAAATACCAACAGATACAATGGCTTCGTTAAGAGAGTGGATGCTATCATCCGCGCCAAAGGTCACTATATCGAGCAATATAATAATTACATATCGGCGATAAATACAACAAGTTTTTAGACAGACGCGATATAGCTCAAAAAAAGATCCAAAGGCAAAAAGGGACCCTCCGTGGTCTCATGAGGTCACATGAAGCTCCCCTCCAAAGTTGCAACAACCACAACCTCAATCAGGGCTACAGAGTAGTACCTCCGGCAGTGGTTTCTAAACCCGTCGAAACCGGGTCCATTGTTGTCCGGAGCAAAAATAAAGAAGCTTCTCCGAAGGATATTATCAAGAAGGTCATGGTTGAAGTGGGCACGAAGTCAAGCCGCTGAAAGCTGGGGCGTAGTTATTCGCACCCCGAGCATTGCAGAGAGAACAAAAATAAGTAAAAACGAGAAGTTCTCACAAGTTGGGCTAAATGTGGTTAGCACACCAGTCCCTCGGCGGAAGATCGCCATTCAGAGCGTAACCGCTGATATATCCACCGAAGAACTCATATTGGATATCCATGACAAGAATATGAAGGATGCTATGACCCGTGAAGTATTCAAGAAGAGCATCTCCGTTGTAAGCCGTCCTAAAAGGGTGGGCACTAATGCGGTAGCGGACGTCATTCTGGAGGGTTTTGACCCATTGTTTGATTCTCTCCTTGGTGCTGGCCGCTGCTATATCAAGTGGACCTCTTGTATGGTTAGATCGCATGACGCACGATATGGCTGCTTCCGATGCCTCTAGCTTAGTCATCGGGTGGCAGACTGCCATCTGGAGCAGAATGTGTGTCAAGGGCTACACAGTGTGTAATTACTAAGGACCACCAGTACCGTAGTTGTAAGGAACTCAACTGCAGTAGTTAGCTACGTTGCTAACTATGAAAATCAGATCAGAGATTCGTCTGGTACCACGTGAGTCGAGAAGCCCACGGAATGATTGTGGGCTCATCGTGGTGGCTGTGGGTGGGTGTGGGTCCTGAGGCTCCCGAGGGGTGCACATGTAAACTTTTTAAAAATTAGCCCGATTTTATTCAAATTTTAAAGACATGTGTACCTACGATGGACAAAACTTTTTGTAAAATTTTTGGAGTCTTTGGACCTTGAGGCCCCAGGAGTGCCCATGTAAATTTAAATTTTTTTCATATAAATTCTCTAATAGGATATACATATGTGCTTAATATGTATCTCCTATATGTGATGGGTACCCATGTATAATAAAATCCCTGAGCCCTGTTGCACGAGCGGTGCCCATGTGAATTTTTTTTAAAATTAGATCGATTTTCTTCAAATTTTAAACACAAGTGTATCACTGATTTTTTGTAGTGATCGGGCCCTAAGGCCCAAGAGGTGCCCATGTGAATTTTTTTAAAAATTAACTCGATTTCCTTCAAATTTTAAACATAAGTGTATCACTGATTTTTTGTAGTGATCGGGCCCTAAGGCCCAAGAGGTGCCCATGTGAATTTTTTTAAAAATTAGCTCGATTTTCTTCAAATTTTAAACACAAGTGTATCACTGACGGACAACGTTTTTGTAAATTTATTGGAGTGATCGGGCCCTGTGACCCGAATGGTGCACATGTAAATTTTTTAAAAATGAGCTCGATTTTCTTCAAATTTTAAATACATGTATATCACTGATGGACAAAATTTATGTAAAATTTTTGGTGAAAAATACTTTTGGTGATACTGGGATTCGAACCACGCACCCCTGCACAGTAGCCATGCGCAATTCCACTGAGCCACGGTGCCCATCTTTTACATTAAATGCGTCTTTGTTTTTCCTGATACCTTCGGACTGTTCCGTTTAGACTTTCCAAAAATGCCTTATATTCAATACAACGTTTCCCGCCTTGACAACCAGGCGGAACACGGTTGTCTATCTAAAAACTTCTCAACTCTAAATTCTTGGTCTTTAAGATTTGTCTCTCTTCATTTACATTTTCTTTCAGATCTACACCGACTGGGCTAACTACTATTTGGAGCGGGCCAAGTCCAAGAAAAAAGTCATTGATTTGTCGGCAGACTGCCGGGATGGCCTTTTGCTGGCGGATGTCATTGAAGCGGTGACATCTTTCAAAGTTCCCGATTTGGTAAAGAAACCGAAAAATCAGCAACAAATGGTAAGTGGTGACATTTGATAAAAATCTTATTTATGTAATTGACATAAGCAGTAGAAGAGAAGGACATACTATCCTACATTAGGGAAGTAGTAAGTCTCTTAGGTTAGTTACACCCTTAATTTATTGGATTAGAAATTGGAGAGTTGTGTGATGAGTTGTGGGCATAAAAGGAGAAATGCTCATCCAAGCATTCTGGAAATGGGTTTACTGTAATCGGCTTCGTAATTATTATACAGGACATAATTGTTCAGTGTACTTTATTGGACTTTTACACCAATAAGTAAAACTCTAGTAAAGTTTCTAGTTTCTGCTGACTGCTAACCAGTTTTGGCTAGGCAATACTGGTAATATCCATAAAGAATTACTTTTTTCCTTAGAAGTCCCTAGGTTTTTAAATCGAAAAATAAATGATTGCAATGACAAGTCCTTTTTTGATGTGAAAGTTGCCGTTTTGGTTGCTTGTTCTTCCTACATTCTGGTGAAGGAGTCATCGTAGACTGCGACTTCAACATCAACATTTTTACAAACACAACGGATCGTGAAATCAGAGGAAAATGACGAAACAAAATTCTTGATGAGTCGGAGGAAAAATTTTACCATTATACTTTATACCATTAATGTTTTCTGTTTAGTTCGGAAATAATCCTTGAAACTATGAAGTCTAGAGGACTTTAGGCATTTCACCTGCGCTGGTCAAAAGTGCGAGTATTTTAAAACTCCAATTCCGATTGTTATCCTTCTGGTTTGCTACAGGATTATAAAAAAAATAGGAAACCTTTATGTGTTTTTGTTGATTGTAATTATTTGTATCCCTTTTTTTTCAACTTACGGAAAATGGCCGTTTATGTTTTAATTTAAAGCTCCAAGCCTCCATGACCACGTTACCAAACCACCCCTGGTAACAGTTGTTGCATGACTGCATTCACTTTGTAGAACATTTAACAAAAATTTCAAAGGAGACTCTTCCTCTCTTCCAGCCGTTCCTTATCACACCAGCGGCTGAGGGTTTTTTTTCGTCCATTTTGTTACTTTTCCCTCCTTCCTCTCAGAGCTTTTTCGAATATCATCATCGTCATCGCAGCCAAAGAAGGACGACTGACTCGCTTCAATTTTAATTGAATTAAGCCGCGAACGGATGTGGTGGTGTGACGTTACAACAGCCTTTGCAAGGATAACTCTCTGAGTGTGGTGACTGAGAGCGATATACAAATAGGACTAAAGGACATGCGGTAGTCGTTTGTTTTCTATTCTTAATGAAAAATCCATCCTTAACTTCCTTTGGTACAATATCTACGTTGCACTGATGGAGTAAAGATGAGTTTCATACTGGCTGCATAGTAATGCGCTTTTAATTTAATCCAAATAGGATGAAACTTTGAGCTACTGTTTTTATGTATTTAGTACAAATCTTAAAATCTTAAAGATCCACCTATCAATGAATTTTGCAAAAGAACAGTTCGTCGTGGGAACTGCGTATCAAGTTTTCTGTCCAAATAAAGTCCAATGGGTGTACTTTTTAAATCTTCGGAAGAAAGTAATGGTTTTCAGAGTCTGCTGCAAACAGGAGTGGATATAATAAGGTTTCCTTATTTAAGCCCAATTATTTCTAAACATTTTATTATTATTATTGTTATTGTTTGGTGGGCTGAAAAGCCTGGTGCCCTGCGACCTATAGATCTATTGTGCATCCCAGATGATGGCTTAGTTCCTTAATGAATGCCATTACGTCTGACAGTTCGATCGAAATGACATTCTATCCTGGGACTGTGTGAGCCTTGAGGTGCTTAAGTCTTTTCCTTGTTAGAGCATCAGACATGAACAGTATGTGTTCTGGCGATTCTTTTGCCTTGATGCAGAAATGGCAACTGTCCGTCTCGGAATTTGCCCATTTTCGATAGGTGGCTGTTGAATGGACCGTGTCCCGTTATGTACCAGACTAGAAATCTGAGTGCATGACGGTTCAGTTTGATTGCCTTGTCTATATGTACAATCTTGTATTTGAGAAGCCTTTGGGTATGCTTCATCCCTCTCGACGATACCCATTCAGCTTCGATAGCATTGTTAGCTCACTCTTTAATTTTGTTTTTGAGGTGGCTAAGGGAGTAGGCAATGCTTGGTTCCGGCCCAGTGAAAGTACCTTCTGTAGTAGTAGTAGTAATGGGTCGTGGGATTTGACCTGGTTGTGTGTATATTGAGAGTGGAGAGTCTTAAGCCAGCTTCACTTTTAATGTGTAAGTGAAGTGGGGTAAGTCCTATAATCTTCTCGAGGGCTACCGTATGGCATGTCTTTATGGCACCTGTTGCACTAAGACAAATGAGTCTTTGTATCTTATTGAGTTTTGAGCGTGTCTTAGATTGCTCTGTTTTTGTTTTTGTTTTGTTTTTGGCCACCATATCAAGGCTGCGTATGTATGGTCTGATAATACTCTGGTATAGCCAAAGAGTCATTTGTGGGCTTATTCCCCACGTTTTGTTGAACATGCATTGGCATGTGAAGTAAGCTTTATTAGCTTTGTTAATAATGTATGTCATATGGGAGTTCCATGATAGTTTTTGATCGAACATAACTCCCAGATATTTGACTTCCGGCATTATTTGAAGGACCTTGCCTTGGAAATTCATTATGGGAAGATTAATTTTTCTTCTCTTTGTAAAGATGGTGCACACTATCTCCTTACACCATTCGTTTACTAGTTTGAGAGCGAATTGCATTCGTTCTGCTATCGTACTCTCGAATTTGCCACGGACCATAAAGACGATGTCATCCGCTTAGCCAATATTGGTAATATGATTATTCTTAAGCCTAGAGAGCAGCCACAAAAGAGGTGACAGGACTCCGCCTTGTGGGCAGCCTCTAGTTGCCGCTACTTTGATGGCTTCGTCGCCGAATGAGGCCCGAATTATTCTACTTCTTCTACTGGCTATGTGGATGACCTCAGAATTTTAGTCGATCGCAATAATGGATGGAACATGTCTACCGACCTCTTTAACACCTAGCTAGGACAAATCTTCTTAATACTTTATCATAATGTATTCAACCTCAGCTATCTAGTTGTTGTGCTATAAAAGGTGCTTAGTTATAAAATGATCATATAAATTCGGTTACCGATCATGCTATAAAAGTCCAATGGGCCTGCATAAGGCTTTACAGCAGAATTAGCTGCCAGATGTGCAACCAATCTGAAGCTAGCGAACAAGTGATATCCAGGTGATTTTGTGGGTTCTTCTTCTTTCTTTCCTTTAGTCCGCGGGGGAGCATAGGGCTCCCAACGAACTCGATTTATCGCCTGAGATTTCAAGGCTTAGGACATGACTGTCTATAATCGCGTCATCATCACCGTTTGTCACCAAAGTTGTGGGTTACCTAATGATATTTATCTCGATCTGTTCCCTCTCTGACAAAATGGTCATATTACTCCTAATCTTTTGGTATTCTCGGTTATTTGAGGTTGAACTATCCTGGATAGCGAAACTTGATCCAACTGTTAGAGTGGTTGCTCTGGCTACTCTTGCCAGACCTTCAATAGCGTACAGACACAGGACTATAGAGAAGTCTGGTCTGATACAATGAAAGATCTCAGTTGGAATCTGCAGTGGGTGCTGGTGTCATTGGACCGATACAATTGGGTAAATATTCAAGTGCCTTCCACGGTGAAAACCACGCCATGGAAGTCTGCGGCAATAGGGACAACAAAGACACTTCAATTACCATTTTGTTCAGACAGTCAAGTGTCTGTGAAAACTCTTTGTTCACGCTCGGCGTACTCAAGTCTGATCAAGACTGCTGCAATCACAGGCAAAACATAGGAAGGTAGCCAGTCCATAAGGGTAACGCTGGCTGCGAAACTGT
Source organism: Nephrocerus scutellatus (assembly GCA_947095585.1). Classification (NCBI taxonomy): domain Eukaryota; kingdom Metazoa; phylum Arthropoda; class Insecta; order Diptera; family Pipunculidae; genus Nephrocerus; species Nephrocerus scutellatus. The sequence goes on from OX352764.1 coordinate 92,549,360, forward strand.
GGATCAACTTGTCTTTTAAGGCAGGAGCACTGATTTGGTTTCAATTTGGCTGCTGCGACAGAAAAATGAGTTCCTCCTAAATACAGCTTTGCGATTTCCACTAGGAGAGTACCACATCATCATATTTGGCTCTACAACTGGGTTCCGATCAAAGCCTACCTCAAAAAGTCTCTCCACCGGTCCCGATATTGATCCGATGTCATACAGTTTTGCATCCTTTAGCTCTGGTCGTCCTGGTCAACACCATCCTTCCAGCGTAGACTTAGCCGTTCTCGCTGTCGTGTTCCATAAATCCTACCGTAAAGGACTTTCCGAGCAGGATCCTCTTCACTTATGCAAGCTAGGTGCTCTGTAGGCTAGGTAGGCTGCCCTATTGGAGCCTACCGAGCTTAAATCTCCAACCTCTTCAAGCGTGCGAACTAGGTGCTCAGTAGTCTAGGTAGGCTGCCCATTGGAGCATACCGAGCTTAATTCTCTTCACAATGTCGACATCGCGGTAACGCTTGTAGATCTCATCATTATAGAGTCTTCGGAATCGTCCATCCTCACATACGGGGGCAACAATTCTCCGTAAGACTTTTCACTCGAACGCGGCTAAGAGGTCAGAATGGTTTTTGCTAAGCACCCAAGTCTCGGATCCAATGGTATGACCATTGTTTTATATACCAGCAGCTTGGATGTTATGGTTAAGTTCCTGGGTTTGAAGAGTCCTGACAGACTAAAGTAGGCTTTCTTGGCATTGAGCAACCGTGCGCGTATTTCTGTTTCCATGCTGTTAGCGGCTGCTACAGTTGACCCGAGATAGTTAAAGGATTGTCCTACTTCAAATTCGCGCTCCACTATTTTAATTGCATGTCCAATTTGGATTCTTATACTCGCAAACATTTATGTGCATCCCCAGATTTTGTGCCGCCCGCTCGATCTGGATGAAAGAAGTATTTCTCGCGAAAGTCTGACGAATGTCCGAGAGTAATAACTTGTCACACTGGTATCGACCAACCCTATGTTGAAGGATAGAGGAGAACATTTTATACGAGGTACTCAACAACGTTATACTGCGATAATTGCTGCATGTTGCGGTATCTCCAATTTGCCTCTTTGCCAGTCTTCTGGCATCGTTTCTTCCTCCAATAATTGCACTATTAGTTCGTTAATTGCATGGTGTATCGCGGGACCTCCTGTTTTAATCAGCTCCGCTGACATACCATATAATCCCGGGGACTTATTATTTATGAGCCGATTTATCGCTCTGCTAACTTCGTCTATGCTTTGTGGCGGCAGCATAGTGCAGTCTTCGGTCATTGGTGGAGCCTTCAATTCCACAGTTAGCTGGCCATTTAGCAACTCATGAAAGTTCTCTTCCCATCGCTCTAAGATGCCGTTGAGATCGGCGATCAGATTACCCTCATTGTCTTTGTAGTATGTGCAACGCGGTGTATATTGTGTCAGACCGCGGACTCTCTGGTAGAACTTCCGCGCCTGGTCCGGATCTTGCTCGCTGAACTGTTGTTGTTCATGGACGAGATTTTTCTCCCAGACTGCTTTCTTTCGCCGGTGAACGGTTTTTTCATATTTTCTGAGCTACGTGGATCGAACTTCCACCAGTCAGAGATAGAAACGGCCGCCTTCAACTCTGAAGTATTCTATGCTATTCATTGTACTCTACTGATAGCTGAAGGCCAATACATGTACTATACTTTATATTAATTTTAGTTCGATATCTCAATTAGCCTGTGCTCTATTTTTAAAACAAAATTGTTATGTCCTTATTGAAAAACCCTTTACTATATATAACGAATTTTTCAGTTCTGGTACCTTAAGAAAATGAGAATATTTTTGGAATGAGAGGTGGTACAAATATGGTTAATATTTTGAATAACGCAGAATAAACTTCATGTTCTAGAAACAATATTTGTTTAGTTTGTGCCACCATATCTGTCAAATTTTAAGTTAAATGCGCTTTTTACTTTGGGGTGGATAACGGACCTATCTTGACAAATGTTGTTCCTGGAACATGTAGACAATTTAATTCAGCATTATTCAAGATAATAATCAAAATTCTACTACCTCTCATTCCGGAGATATTTCCATTTACTTAGTTTCATAAATTATTTATGGCAACCCTAACTTCGAGGCTTGACGAGCAACTTCCAGAAACTAATCTCCTACCTGCAAAATGTCATTGCTATATATGAATTATACGAGTATACCACTTTTGCACACTTTTCCTTGACTTTATAGTCGCCTGCCACGCGAGAGTTTGGCAGGCTGGAACCGTGTAGGATTGAAAATGGAATATTGAATTCCTATTCTTGAGTAAGGAATGTCTAAGTAATCTTAGAGCTTGGCGGACACCGGAGCATGAAATACTATTTCAACAAACTTTACCTGAGTTCGGTAACAGTGCACAGGAAGAAACTACGGACCATATCTGGCTCTAATCCAGATGAGACGAAGAGTCCTCCAAAAGGAGTTTTTTACTCCAGCTTATCACCTCGAACGCCAGGGACATACGGACTCACTTTGATAGTGGTATAATACGTTTTCTTGGCACGTTGTTTCAGCCACTGATACAACTTTTCTTGAAAAAAAAAGGACTTAAACCTTCAACTGGTACTTAAAAGTTAAAACATCCAACTGTCCCATGTGCTACCCGGGTTTTTTCTTTGCTTCCTTTTTTGAGTCCGTTGCATGTTATTGTTCGGCACGTTTGATTGTTTGCCATCCAGAGGAAATTCATTCGGGATCCCTTCGACGGGATGTTTGTTTGTCTTCTTGCGTTTACGCGGTTTCCGGAGCCGCAGCAGCATTTACTTAAACCGTCGCTGCTGTGTTGCTTACTTCTGTGTTCTGCACAACTGCTGTGTGGACATGGATTGTACTGGGAATAGGAGAGAAGCAAAGCTTTTGTTTAACTTTAAGCAAGCGGATAGGCAAATATCACGCTCTCTATTCCATAACTTTTTTCTAGATACTTTCTTCAAAGGATAAACAACAACAGCAACAGAGTTGCAGATGATATTTGCTGATGACGGAGGAATCGTTAGAGGGTTTTTCTTATAAGAGCAGCAAGATGAGGATCATCTATTTTTGTTTGCTTTCTTTAATTTAATTTAATTGAAACACAGACAGAGAACACCTTTTTTTAAACAACAACAACAAAAAGACTGTTTAACTTAATTTAAACGTGACATCGTCGTAAGCCAATTTTATTGCCATTGTCTCAACTTCTCCTACAAGTATCTGACAAAATATACTCCTAGTCGACTGCTTCCAAATTTTTAAACTCATATGTATGCTCCCTCCCAGCCATTGCATTGCATTCCAATGCAATCTCATTTCGTATTCAAAACGTCAACCCAGTAGTCGTCGTCGACGACCAAGTTACTAGTGCCGAAAAAAATTACTCTGCCGCACTACATCAGTAGGACTTGGCTTTACTTTGAACTTGAGATTTTTTTCCAACTGAACTGAAAGTTTTCCTTTTACCCGCTGAACAAATGCAAGGATAAGAATATTTTTCCTACAGCAAGTACATGAAGTCAGCTTCCTCGACAATTTTTTCTTGTTGTTGTCTGACACACCCATGCGCAACTCCTTGAGAAATATAGCGAATCCATCCAATTTTCGTCTCAAATATTTGGTAAACCATTCACGTAGCAGTAGTCGGACTAATTTTTTTAAATTGTCTGTACGCCTCTGACTCTGAATGTCTGTTCTCGTTTTTTTTTTTTGTCAAAAATTTCGTTCTTCGCAAATTCAGAAATGCAGCTGAGTCACGAATTTCATATTGAAATTCCAAAAGTATTATTAGAGGAATATTCCACGAGCACTCTGTATCCTTGAACTTGAGGCCTTAAGCTTTTCTAGTGAATCCCAAATACCAAAGTTTTTGTATTTTGATGGTGTCTGTCGTTCTTCCATAATTTCAAGGGATTTTACTTGCAATCCATGGTGTACTCCTTTACAAATACACTCAATTTATTAAGAAATGCTGTAATATGGAATGGGGAGTTCATTGTCGTACTCTTATGTAGCTCTACAATTAGAATCCGGCGCTGGCCTCTGCAAAAAATCACTCCACCGATTCCGATTTCAAACCGATATCATCTAGGAAGCCCAGAGTTCAAAGCTTACAAGCTCTTAACTCTGTGTTTCCTGCTTTACGCCTCCTTCTAGCGCAGGCCTGATTAGCCTCGATGTCGTGTACTATAAAGATATCTGGCGTCCTGACCACCGCAACCTATCGAAGTCAATATGGCGGTTACACTTGTGTTTAATTTCATTCTTCATTCTGGTCTCCGGTATCGTCCTTCCTACCGCGCCATTAATTCTCCGTAAGACTTTACCAAAACTTTACCAAAAATTGCCAAATTGGATGACATCGGCTCGAAATCGGGACCGGTGGAGAGACTTTTTGCGGGAGGCCAGGACCGAACCCGGGTTGTAGAGCCAATTATGATGATGAAGACTTTACTTTCGAACACGGCTAAGAAGCCAAGTTACGTTTTGATAAGCTCCTAAGTCTCTTATCCTTATTTTATCTTATCTTATCTTATTCAACCTTAGCTCTTAACTGCCGATAATCTCTTAGGGAAATGGCAGAGCAGTTAAATAGCCACTTGTGTTGGGTGCCGGGGCATAGAGGCATTCCCGGAAGCTATATGGCTGACAAACTCGCCAAACAAGGAACTACACTACCCATCTTACCATTTTACCAAAATATGGTTCTCTAGGCATACCAATCGCTACATACAAACTCATGTTAAAGCGAGATGCTACTGATGAAACTAACCGTAGGTGGTCAAACGGTACAACTTGCATAGCGATTAAGCAGATCTAGCCCAAGCTGGATCCAAAACGATCGAAGTGTTTGATCTCTCAAATAAGATCGCACATCGACGCTATTGTAGGTGTCTTATAGACAACCATGCAGCAAGACTCGGAGTCTTCTCGAATGACTTCTGCAGAAGCTGAATGGATGAGGAGAAGGATCTCCTACTCCATTATCCATCTTTTCTGTACTGTACTTGTCCAGCCCTCTCCATGTGGGAGCTTTCTTTTACAACGACACTAATGATCTTATCAACACTGATATCAGTAGTGTCCTTTAATTCATACGAAGCTCTAAGTGATTCAACGAGTGTGTGGAGGAAAACATTCCGGATTCATGTGGTATCACAAGGGACCTTTTCTGGTCTAAGTGTGTCAGTTTTACTGACAGCCACCTTAACCTAACCTAATCTAAGTTTCTTATTCATATGCAGGATTTGCTAAACTCCTAAATCTCTAATCCATATGTAACCACTGATATGATCGTTGTCCTACACACTAGCAGCTTGAATTTAAAGGTTAAATCCTTGGATTTGAAGAGGCTTGACAGACTTTTTCCAACGCCAAGTCGGAGAACAAGCAAGCCAGTCCACTTAATGTTCAGTATATACCGAAAATGAAATGCATCATTTAATACAAATCCAAAATACTATCCAGATTAGTACGCAAAATTCATAAATAATAGACTTTGTCCAACGCCAATTCAGAGAGGAAGCAAGCCAGTCTCTAAATGTTCGGTATATACTGATAATGCAATGCATCATTTAATATAAATCCGAAAATACTATCCAGATTAGTACTCAAAATTCATAAATAACAGGGCTACCAGAAGGTTCTAACCAGTGGCCGATTGTATTCATCGTTCATCTAATTAAAGAAAGCCTTCTTATATCACAATTGTTTTTTAAATTTCTTCGATTGGAGATAAATTCTTCAATAGTAATGCAACATTGCCGCCCACCTCGCGTTTTTAAACCGACCTCAACCACGCACCATCAAAACTTTCTCTTTTTACCAATAGCGAACTTTGCAGTTATTTTCCAATCATTCACAAAAGTACAAGTCTTGAGAGACTTTATCCAACGCGCCAAGTCGGAGAGGAAGGAAGCCGGTCCTCCCCATGGTCAATATATACAAAAAATGCATTGTAGAGCGTTTTATTTAATATAAACCCGAAATACTATCCGGATGAGTACTCAAAATTCATAAATAACAGGGCCGCCACAAGGTTCTAAGCAGCGACCGATTATATTCATTGTTCATTGAATTAAAAGCCTTCTTCTGTAACATTTGTTTTTCAAATTTCTTCGATTGCAAAAACATATTTCAATCGTAATGCACCACGTTTTAAAGCCAACCTCAACCACGCACTCTCAAAACTTTCTCTTTTTACCCACCCGTCAATTCAGTAATATGCAAGTAGCGAACTTTGCAGTTATTTTCCAATCATTCAATCATTGAAGTCTTGACAGACTTTATCCAACGCGCCAAGTCGGAGAGGAAGGAAGCCGGTCCTCCCCATGTATACCAAAAATGCATTGTAGAGCGTTTTATTTAATATAAACCCGAAATACTATCCGGATGAGTACTCAAAATTCATAAATAACAGGGCCGCCACAAGGTTCTAAGCAGCGACCGATTATATTCATTGTTCATTGAATTAAAAGCCTTCTTCTGTAACAATTGTTTTTCAAATTTCTTCGATTGCAAAAACATATTTCAATCGTAATGCACCACGTTTTAAAGCCAACCTCAACCACGCACCCTCAAAACTTTCTCTTTTTACCCACCCGTCAATTCAGTAATATGCAAGTAGCGAACTTTGCAGTTATTTTCCAATCATTCAATCATTGAAGTCTTGACAGACTTTATCCAACGCGCCAAGACGGAGAGGAAGGAAGCCGGTCCTCCCCATGGTCAATATATACAAAAAATGCATTGTAGAGCGTTTTATTTAATATAAACCCGAAATATTATCCGGATTAGTACTCAAAATTCATAAATAACAGGGCTACCACAAGGTTCTAAGCAGCGACCGATTATATTCATTGTTCATTGAATTAAAAGCCTTCTTCTGTAACAATTTTTTTTCAAATTTCTTCGATTGCAAAAACATATTTCAATCGTAATGCACCATTGCAGCCCTCCTCACGTTTTAAAGCCAACCTCAACCACGCACCCTCAAAACTTTCTCTTTTTACCCACCCGTCAATTCAGTAATATGCAAGTAGCGAACTTTGCAGTTATTTTCCAATCATTCACAAATTGGGAGAGGAAGGAAGTCAGTCCTCCCCATGGTCAATATATTGTAAAAATGTAAAAGTGTTTTATTTAATAGAAATCCTAAATATTATCCGGATTAATACTCAAAATTCATAAATAACAGGGCTACCACAAGGTTCTAAACAGCGACCGATTATATTCATTGTTCATTGAATTATAAGCATTCTTCTGTAACCATTATTTTTTAAATTTCTTCGTTTGCAAAAACATCTTTCAATTGTAATGAACCTCTCCCCCCCCCCCCACCACTAACCTACCACATGTTTTAAAACCATCCACGCACCATCAAAGCATTCTCTTTTGACCCGTCCGTCAATTCATTAATATGCAAGCAGCGATCTTTGCAATTATTTCCCAATAATTCACAGTGGATGACAATAATAATTTGCTGTATTTGCGGTAACAGAGTACTTGTGTCTTCCAACTATCGAACAATGACTGCCAGCATCTTACCTCTCTTCCAACTGTCCACCCTTTGTTCTTCTATCAACCCGCGCCACAATCAATTATTTGACATCGTCATAAATTACCAAGTTGCGGGTAATTACTCCTTCAAGTGCTATGCACCTGATGCTAACTAACGCAGCATCGTCCTTATGGCAAGAAGATTGCTTTGTAAATGGAGTGCATACCGCGTGTCGAGACACAACGTGCAAAGAATCACCTGTTCTATGCCCATTCGGTTGAGTACATCACTTGAATATCAATTGTCCTGTAAATTGCTGTGTCGTCCTCGTTTTCGCCTAAGGCAGTCCCCTCACCACCACTACCAAAATGTAGCAAATTGTGGCATTGATGTAAATGCGCCTTCCCGAGTGGTCATTATTTGCATTTGGATGGCTACTGGTGAGTGCACTCAAATCGAGTCCTCTCCCTAGCTGAGTCCTTCTAACGTAGAGCAAATGAAAACCAATTCGTGATTTTTTTCCCCCGTGAAGAAGAGCTGAGTTGGAATTTGAAAGGATCTGAATGCATGAATGAATGAAATCGTAATGCTTAAGGCTGTGATGTGAAAATGCATGACAGTTGTCAAGGGTTTTGTGGGCTGTGTTCGAGATATGTACTCGACTCCTTTTTAGTAAACCTTCCAGTCAACTTCCACAATCTGCGTTCAATAAACATAAATTGTTCTCTCACATACTCCAGCGTAAAATGCGATACATAACTCAATCGTTATCCTTTAAAAAAATTCATTTGTTCCTTCTAATTTCTCAGTTGGGTTCAAAAATGGTTGCCACATTGCTAACACCCACTTAATGGACAGTCGTTAGACTGAGAACATAGAAGATACACTAACAGACAATCGCAGTTTGTGTTGCGTTATTTTATATATGCTCCAGGACCTTTTTAATGCAACCCTGATGCATACCATAAAACTTCGCAATGGCGACATTCCAGCGCTCTTCCAGAGGGCAATCGAGCTCATCCTGCCGGGTTTAAGTGCTTTATTTAGAGCCAGCTACAACTGGGGTTACATTACCTGGAGAAAGGTAAACGTAATTTGTATCCCTAAACCAGGCAATAGACCTAGTGAGCTGACTAAATCATACAGACTCATAAGTCTAACATCAGTTGTTCTCAAAATTATAGAAAGACTTATTGATTGTTCATATCAGAGCCTGGCCTCTACACTAAAGTCAGTTTGCATACAGAAAAGGTAAAAGCACAGAGGGTGCCCTTCACTATCTAGTTAAAAAGATGAAAGGAACTTTACGTTCCTAAGAAATAGCTCTGTGAGCTTTCATTGAAATTGAGGTTACTTTCGATAACACTGGCTACGACTCAATACCAAGAGCAATCAGTAGAAACCGACCAACCGATGGATAAAGGCCATACTTGAAAGTCGAGCTATTACTTCTGTGTCGGTGACTGCAGCTAAAAGCTGTCCGCGAGGAGGTGTCCTTTCCTCCCTTCTGTGGTCACTCGTCATAGACAACCATGTGGCTGATCTACATACATATATATCAGGCTACATCCCCATTGACTGTGCTGATGACTTGGCGATTTTAATTAGCCTTAAGCACATCACGACCATAACAAATGTCATGCATGGTGAGTTACTTCACGTCTTAAAATGCTTCAGTAGAGAAGGGCTTTTCATTAATCCTTGCAAAACCGTTCTATTGCCTTTTTACGAAACAAAGACTGTCCGAGTTGGGACCTATCATCATAAAAGACACGATGTTATATTATTCCAGCGAGGTTAAATATCTCGGGGTCAATCTTGATAAACGGCTAAACTAGAATTCTCAAATCAAGTCCGCCATTGAACGTGCCACTAGGACCTTGTAGGCCCGTAGACGCCTCTACACCGTCCTAAAATGATACACTGAATATATATAAAGATGAATGTATATAATGATAGTGAGACAGATTATCACGAACGCAGACATAGTTTGGTAGCCGAAAGTTCTTGAATGGACAACGGCAATTAAGCTTCAGAAGCTATAAAGTATTTCCTGTATAAATATAACTGGTACACAGACGGATCGAAGTTGGAATCTGGAGTAGAGATTTCGTGTTTTCGTACCCAACACCAAAGTCTCGAGTCCCACGGTTTTCATGCGGAGCTCTATGCCATTGAGTTCTACGCTAGGAGTAACCTTAGTAAGGGTATTATAGGCGTTACGATTTATAACTTTTCGAATAGTCAGGCCGCACTGAAAGCGTTATCCTCCGACATAATAGGTTCCAAATACCAGTTAAATACTGCTACGATGCACTGCAATTCTTAGCAAGGCATAACATGGTGAAGCTCGTTTGGGTCCCTGGTCACCAAGGAATTGCGGGCAACGAATATGCAGATGAACTATCTAGGGCTGCATCGGAATTTCCGTTCTTAGGACCGGAACCTTACTGTGGTGTCAGATGGGCTGCCACCAGAACGATGATTAATAAGTGGGAAAGTAAACTTCGTCTAGCCCATTGGGATAGTATTCCAGGGTTAGACAATCCAAAAGATTAATCCGGCCCTTTTTCTCTAAGGAAATCCTTAATGTAGCCAAGGATAACATTAGAAAGCTTATGAGCTTTCTCACAGGTCACTGTGGCTTGGCAAAATTAATCTAGGCTCAGACACACAATTAAGGTTCTGCTCGGAGGAGTATGAATCATCCGTGCACATTCTCTGAGATTATCCAGAAATGATCACGTTCATTAGATTTTAAGAAGACGTATTTTCCATAAGGCAATATGTTCGTCGGCAGATCTGCGAAAATCTGCCACTAAGGACATACTATCCCTTATTAGGGAGGTTGTAAGTCTCTTAGATTAGCTACACCCTATCACACACAATAAATCTCTTTAGAACGCAGTATCAGCCACTTGGGCTAGGATTGTCCCCCCAAGAAAATAGCGAGAAAGGAACTAATTGATTGACCTATTTACGTCTAAAGTATCCGGCTATACTGATGTTTATCATAAATCTTTGAGACTAACTTCCTGAATGATTTCTCATTAACTAAAAGAGGTCTTACCCTGATACATTTCGCAAATCTTCGCAATGGTGAGGAAAAAACTTCCTAATTGATTTCTTTACATTTAGTTGCAATAGCTCCAAATATTCGTTCCGGAATCATTTCATAAATCTTTACAACAACGCGAAGAGAACTTATTGATTGAATTCATTACATTTGAACTACTACAGGTCCAATTAGTCAATCCTGATGCATTTCGAATATATTCGCAATGGCGAGAAAAGAAATTCTTGTTTGAATTGCTTACATTTGAACTAATAAAGGTCCAACTACTAATTTCGAAAGCATTTCATAAGGCTTTCCAACAACGATAAGAGAACTTCTTGATTGAATACCTTACATTTAAACTAGAAGAGGTCCAGCTAGTCAACGCTGATGCATACCAAAACTCTTCGCAATAACTGGAAAAAAAAACTTCTTAATCGATTTCTTTACATTTGAACTACTACATGTCCAACTTGTCAACCCAGATGCATATCAGAAATCTTCTCAACAATGAAAAAATAACTTCCTGAATGATTTCTTTACTTTTTAACTACAACAGGTCCAACCAACCAACCCTACATGTTCGCAAAAACGAGAGAAAAACTTATTGATGGATTTCTTTATACATATATTTTATATACTAGAGGACCAACTAGTCAATCCTGATGCATTTCATAAATCTTTCCAACAACGATACGAGAACTTCTTGATTGAATTCTTTAGATTGGAACTATTAGAGATCCAACTAGTCATTCCGAAAGCGTGTCATAAATCTTCTCAAATAACGATATTTTTCAAAAAAAAAAAATAAAAACCGCAATAAATCTCTGTTAGAAAGCTTACAACTTCCTCAACGACTGAAAAGCATTTTAGCCTCAACATCAAAAGAGACCAAAATTATCCTCATCTTCAAAAACAAAAATCTGAAGAGGTGACATTTACAATACCACTGACTGACTTCAGTGTCGCTACCAATAAACCATCAAAAGAACATATATATCTCTGGAGATATTTGTTGTTGTTGTTCCTATGCTGTTGATTGTACCTCAGAACAACATTTTCTTGAAAACACCTCATTTTTAGCGACCAACATCCATCACAGAAAATTATAAATAAATATTTTCACTTGTCAGTCTACGGATGAAGTGTAGATAGTCCGCTTTCTGTCTCACTTACTTTCACTCACCTTTCTACATTCGTTTCTTCTTCATCTGTTCTGACTCAATAAAAAAAAAAAACACCATCGTCGTCATTGGCGCCGCCCCCAACCCAGCGACGCATTACTTGTGTCCCTGTTTTGTAAGTCAAAGATACAGATACAAGCATCAATCTCTGATCTAATTATATCTGCATGCTAACCAATTTCACATTCATTTCCTAGATGATCTTTTTATTTATCTTCTTCTGCGTAATAATTCTCTTCCTGCTTGGAATTTTTCCCAATGGGATTTGTTATTTGTGTGGCACTGGCACCTCGGCGGACTCCACACGTAGTTCATTTTGGGATTTAGGTATGATATAGGGCTGGCTGTGTTTTTTTGGTTGACTTTTTATTTACCGCCCTTTCGTCAGTTTTGTAAAAACGAATTAGTATTTTTTAATATTTTTTTGCTGTTGATTTGATTTTTCACCACCCATTTCTCGGAACATTTCTCATCTTTGTATATATAGCTATTTTCGGATCAGTTTGCTTCTTGTTCTGTCCAATTATGTGAAACACATTTCACCGTCCTTAATTACTTGAGCAGATGGACTTAATTAAGAGGAAAATTGGGCTACACAAACAACAACACAGAGGGTCAATGCGGTAATAATGGTTGTAATAACTGACGCTGTATTTATAGAAGAAATTTTCGATTTAAAAAAAACAGCCCATAAAAATTTTAATGTAAATTCTGTAATCAGAAATTATTTTAATTTTTTTAAATGAATGCCCTAGCGCCCATAAGGCAAACACTGCTACCTGAAAGATGTATTGTATCTTAGGTTTTTTTTTTGTATTAAGAGACGTACCACCTCCCAAATGAACTAAGGATAGTGGCAGAATTTCTCAACTCCGATGTCGATCTATTTCCTTGTGGAGGATGCTTCTCCTTAACCACCAAAAGGTATGCTGGGCATTCACAGAGAATGTGCTCGGATGGCTGTTCATCTTCCGAGCAGAACCTACATTCTGTTTCTGAGCCCACATCAACTTTGTTAGGGTGATATCGCAGGCGACAGTGACCTGTTAGAAAACTAACCAGCTTCCCATTGCTACCCCTATTAAAATTAAGGATTTCCTTGTAGGAAAAGGGCCTGATTCGTATTAGCTAAGCCCAATGGACCAGACGAAGTTTGTGTTCCGAACAATTTATTAGTGCTGTGGCGGCAGCCCAGTTGACACCACAGTATGGATCAAATTCAATTAAGGCAGATTTCGAGCCAGTCGTAGCTAGTTCATCTGCAAATTCGTTGACTGCAATTCCCTGATGACCAGGGACCAAACCGAGTTTGACTTTGTCGTGTCTGGCAAGAGATTGCAGTGCATCGTAGCAGTTTTTACCTAATAACGAGTCAATTAAGTTGGACGACAGCTCTTTAAGTGCTGCCTGTCTATCTGAAAAGATAGGAAATATAGCGCAGTTTATTCCCTTTTCCTTTCTTTTCCGTTATGTCGTGGGTCCTAGGGCGGCCCCTACTACGCCTATGCGCCATCGCATGCGTTTTCTGGCAATGAGCTTCAGCTCTCTCCAACTCTTTCCTAATTGCTGTGACTCCTCCTCAACTGTTCTAGGCCATGTATTTCTAGGGCGACCCGTTCTTCTATCATCCTGAGATTCCATTGCATTGCGTAGTTTGCTATGGAACTGTCGCCTTTTCAGAGTATATGACCAATCCACTACCACTTCCGTCGTTGGATGGTTGTGCCTATTAGTTGCTGACCCGTTCTCTGGTAAAGATGTTCGTTAGAGATACGGTTAGGCCAGAAAACACTTAAGATGTTCCGTAGGCACCTATTTACGAACGTTTTTAATCTCTTTGTGATAGTAGCGATCACCTTCCAAGTGCTGCACCCATACAGCAGCACAGACTCAACACTTGAACGGAAAAGTCGCAGCTTTGTATTTAAGTTGGTCGCATTGCTTCGCCATATCAAGGACATCATTCCAAACACCGATTTTGCTTTGCCGATTCGGTTGGCAATGTCCTGTTCGGTTCCACTTTCGGTCGAGACAATACTCGCAAGATATTGGAAACTCTGTACTCTCTCTACCGGCTATCCAGCGATGTTAACTTGAGTTACTGAGTTAGTGCCGAGGTTGATGATTTTGGTTTTGTCAGTATCTATCTTCAAAACCACAACATTTCCTCCCTTTCCACATTTGTTGTCATTTAGTGCAGCTCCATAATCCTGTGTGAGAGTAAAAAACCGTCGTCAGCGTAGTCCAGATGTTTGAGTTGAGATGTAAGAGTCCAACGAATTCCTATGTTTCCAGTAGATAAAGCTGCCCGAGGCACATCGCTAATCTCCAACACAAAAAGTATCCGCGATAGAATGCAACCTTGTCGTACCCCACTTACGATCTCGAATTCCTCTGACAGCTTTCCTCTATGCAGCACATGACATTTAGATCCACCATAGGTTGCTTTAATAATAGCCATTAGAAGATCGACTAGAAGGTTGTCAATGACTAGTGCATCCCTTAACTGTAGTCACAGACACAGAAACTCCTCTTATCTAATGATTGGTCGAGGGTTCGATGTTGTTGTCGTCGTCGCCGGAGAAATATGCTGAAGCACATACTGCTCGTACAATTCGGTTCAGATCTTCAATCAGCAGGGTCACCAAGTCTTTCGTTCTAAATTCTGGAATAGGAAGAGAGAGAGAGTTGATGTTCATACCGATCAAGCAGGCCGCTTTTGACACTGGCTCCACGCATTTACAGATCAACTTATTTGTCCCATTCTGTATACCTTTTATCTTGTCGCTAATAGCCCCAAGGGTTATATTTTCCTCGGCGCATCGTTTGCTGGTGGTAGCGGAAACGCGCCTTCGCGTTATGCAGGTTCGCCTGTAACATCCTGATGGTGTTCGTTAGTCCTCCCTTGATGTTGAAGTGAAAGGTGCGGCGACTTTGGGAATAACAAGAGCACGTTCTCTATTCTTGCCCTTGCGTAAAGCATATTTAAGTCGCCTTAATGAATCCACCTCAGCGTTGTTGGATCATCCCAATTTCTCCGAGATGACGCTGCTTGCTTGCTTGCATTACCGATTGTGGATGCGTCCGAATCAGAAGTGGCTTATTTCACGCCCTCACTTCGGACGCGCCCGCGAGTTTTAGATGGGGCCCGTATGGCTACGCCGTCTGAACTCTGGGTAAGGATCGGCTGTTCAACAGCAGACCGAGCAGTTGAGGCCAACTTGGGGTTAGCCATCGAGAGCTCAACAACTTTTCTAGATATAGCGGGTTGCTCAACAGTAGGACCAGACGTTGATGCATCAGTCTCAAAATTATTATTTCTTGAATAAATAATGACCCACGAGTATCCGGGAAGGAGGTAACCCATGACAGCTGACTGTTCAGACCATTGTGTAGTATATTAGCTAATTTCTCGTTGTCAAACCACGCAGTTAAAGAGAAAACTCCGAAAAGAAAAGTATGGTTACACGAGAAAGCCGACTGGGATGTCCTCAACAATTTCTTTAGAACTTATTTTTGATACGATACCTTCCAGGACTAAAGGAATATGCTTGGTTTGATTTAAGCTTCGAAGAGGCTTCTAGTAAGCGGTAGGTAGGCTTTCGTTTATATAAACAATCAATTGATGGTCGTTTGGGGTATTTTATGGGTCTCTTGAGAGTCTTTTTGCCCCACACTACAGAGAGAGAGGTTATCAGTATTCGCAATATGTAAAGGGGTAAAGCAAAGGGACAGTCTTAGCCATAAAACCGATACATGGTATACAGAGACAAAAAAGGAACAGGACAATAGACAGGTATAGGTGGCTAGGCTTAGTAGTTATTGCGTTTGACTACTTAGCAGAAGGTATAATACGTACAACACGATTAGTTGCGAGAATCTATGACCGATGCATAGACAGGTAGATCGATGAACAGACTGCCAAGCAGAAAATCGAACGGAGGTGGACAGATATCAATCTTGGGCATGTATTTCTTTCTTCTTCTTATTTATTCTTATTCTAAAAAACCATTTTCAACTTAACATTTCATTATTTTCAAAACTTTAACCTCGTACTTATTTCCAAGAGAAGGTTAACTTTCCTTGAAAATCTCCCACATACTCGTATCCATGTTTGCAGTGACTACTCGCTCATTAAAACGACGCACGATCGGGCGAACGCACATTAAAAACAAAAGGAACATCCAGTGCAGTGTATATTCCCACTCCCTGGATTATTAAGTAATTTTACAACCCATAAAATTTCGGCACCGGCATTGGCATTCCTCCATCACCACCGCAGCAGTTCACTGCATTCCATGTCAGTCCGCCAAGCTTTTAGGTGAAGTTAAGGAAGCATCGTCTATGTAATTTTAGTGTTTTCGGTGGATAACATTATGTTGATTGCATTCTGTCGTTTACGCTGCTGCTGTTGTTGTTGTTGTTGTTTTATAACAATTTGTTGATATTTAACTTAAGCGGAGCGCAACAAAAATAGATGAACAGATGAACATATGAAGCGATGCAAAGCAACTAATTGCACTGTGAATGGAGCAGACGTCGTATAAACAAAATGCAGAACATTAGGTTTTTTTTTGGTTTTTTTTATCGGACGACTTGGTGTCCACGCTTTGTGGGGGAATCGCGTGCTGCTGAATTTGGATCGCTCATTAGCGCTGAAGATCATCTGTTGTTTTGTGTTCCATTTAATATGAAGGCGATTCGAAAATACGTGCTGTACACGTATGCACGAGTATGCACTCAATGGCTAGGGGCCGGTCAGGAGGGAAGTCTTCACTTGTGGGGTTAATGGTTACAATATCGTCATTAACTTCACCATTTTTTTATGAAATACCAACTGAGTGACTTTTGTGATTTTAGAAATCGTGAAAAATGGGAATAATAAACCGGTCGTTGCTCGCAAAACAATAAGCTCCAAATTTGGTGATTTCTTCTTTAATGTTGGCTTTCAAGACTTGCAAGGTCTGTAGCTTGTTGTGGTAAACGTGAGATTTAAAAAAAAAACCATAAGAAGAAGTCTGGCGCCATCACATCTGGAGATCTTGCCAGCCAGTTCAAATGATGGCCAAAATGGGAGATCACACGGCCCAGAAATTGGTGTTTCAAAATCTCGATCACTGCCCGAGCTGTGTGAGTGGTTGCTCCGTCCTGATGAAACTAACAATGCTCGAGACCCAATTCAGTAACTTGCGGCAAAAAACAAACTCTTTTTACATCCGTCTGTAGCGCTCATTAGTTACGGTTACGGTGGTGCCGTCGGCGTCCTTAAAAAAAATAAGGGCCAATCACTTTTCACTATAAATGCCGGACCTAACAGTCACAATGGCTTTTCGTGCATTTCATTTGAATGCGCCGTCCCGTTTATTCACATCACCACTTAAGTGGAAATGGGCTTCGTCTCTCATTATAATCTTGGATACGATATCATCCTCTACTTGCACCAGGCTTAACAGATAATGGGAGTAAGTTAGCCTCATATGACGGTCAGCAGACAGCAAAACGGTTTGCACTTTGTAAGGGACCATCTTAAGGTCTTTCACCAAAATTCAGCTGATGCCAAATTCTACGCATTGCTGTCTCGTCGATGTTTGTAGACTCTCTCTTAAACGTCTTAGGCCACAGGAACGATATTTTCGGTCAAACGAGACATATGGGGCCGGTCACTACTTGCAACATCTCCAGTGGACCCAGTGTACACACGACACACCCAGCCCAAAATCACAACGAAATTCACGCTGCGTTAAAAAACAGACCGGAAATTGGCCCTTCGCAACGAAGAGACAAGAAACAACTACGGTGAAGTGATAGGACTAGCCTTAAATGCACGGAGAGTTAGTACTGGGGCTGAGATGTCGGACGTAGAAGACAAATGGTCACACCTGAGGAATACTAGCATTAGTATTGCTGACTCCATCTTAGGTAGTAATCGTAGAGATCGGAACGACTGGTTCGATGACGAATGTATGCTAGTGACTGAATGTAAGAATGTTGTTTACCGAGCAATGCAGCAATCTGTTAGAGCGCAAGCACGCGAATATGAATATAAAGAGCACAGAAGATATGAAAAAACAGTTAACCGGCGAAAGAAAGCTGCCTGGGAGAAGAATGTCGTCCGTGAACTGGAACAGCACAGAGAGCAAGGACCGCACCAGGCGCGGAACTTCTACCAAAGAGTCCGCGGTATGACGCAATGTACACCGCGTTGCACATACTGCAAAGACAAAGAGGGTATTCTGATCGCCGATCTTAAAGGCATCTTTTAGCGATGGGAAGAACACTTTCATGGGTTGCTAAATGGCCAGCTAACTGAGGAATTGGAGGCTCCACCAATAGCCGAAGACTTTACTCTGCTGCCGCCACCAAGCATAGACGATAAATCGGCTCAAAAATAAGAAGGTCCCAGGATCAGTTGGTATATCAACGGGGCTGATTAAACAGGAGCTCCCGCATAAACAAGGGGATAGCCTGGCCTGCGTCCTCTTCAACCTGGCGTTGAAAAAAGTGGTCCGAGACTCTGACGTAACGGCGAGAGGAACAATCCTCTATAAGTCCATTCAGATACTGGCTTACGTAGACGACATTGACATAGTTGGTAGAAACCAAAGAGCTGTACAGGAAGCTTTCATACAGATCGAGCGGGCGGCACGAAATCTGGGCTGCACTTAAATGAGAGCATAACAAAGTACATGTCGGCCCGTCTGTAAGTAGAAGATCCAACATTAGTCCCGCAATTTAAATAGTGGAGCGCGAATTTAAAGTACTATTGCTATCCTTTAACTATCTCGGGTCAACTGTAGCAGCTGAAAACGGCATGAAACCAGAAATACTCGCACGGTTGCTTGAAGCCAACAAAGTCTACTTTAGTCTGTCAAGACTCTTCACATCCAGGAACTTAACCATAACATCCAAGCTGCTGGTATATAAGATAATGGTCATACCAGTACTTTCATATGGATCAGAGACTTGGGTGCTTAGCAAAATGCATGCTGACCTCTTAGCCGCGTTCGAGAGAAAAGTCTTACGGAAAATTGTTGGCCCCGTGTGTGAGGAAGGACGATTCCGGAGACTCTATAATGATGAGATCTTCGAGCGTTACAGCGATTTCGACATCGTGAAGAAAATTAAGCCCGGTAGGCTCCGGTGGGCAGAACACCTAGCTCGAATGAGCGAAGAGGATCCTGCTCGGAAAGTCATTTGCAGTAGGATATATGGCTAAGCCTACGCTGGAAGCATGGCGTAGATCAGGACGCCCAGAATTAAGGGATGCAAAACTGGATGACATCGGCTCAAAATTGGGACCGGTGGAGAGACTTTTTGTTGGAGGCCAGGACCGGACCCCGTTTGTAGAGCCAAATGTGATGATGCTGATGATGATGATGATGATAGAACCTTGGTATTTTAGGCCTTAGTGTTGGATCCAATCCTTCAAATTCGATCAGAGTACGTGAGAAGATATATATCAGGATGTTGGGTGCTTCTTTTGCGGTAATGGTGCTGGATTCTATTGTTGGTGATGGCTAAATTTGATGGTGATGTTGGTCTGATTAGCTCGTTGATAGAGTGGCTTGGTGCTGTGGCGGTGATGAATGTTTTTCATTGCTGCTGATAGTGTCAAAATGCATTGTGTCAGATTTTGACGGCATAAGAACCATGCATTCATCAATCTCGACCCTTACTTCTGCCTTGATCCGCTGTCATCCGTTTATTTCCTCATATTCATTGGAGAGAATAACGTCCTTTCTTCGGGCTCTTAATTGAATATACCAACTCGATTCGATTCATTTTGGTTATCCATATGGGTTGCTCCGTGGTTTCACTAATAAACACAGAACTAACCAAGTCGAGCTTTGACTGTTTAAAGGAAAGACTAAGACTATGTGCTTAGTGCTTAATTATAAGCTATAGTACACCCTACACCATGCGATGATAAGAGTTAGGCGAGGGTTCATGTGTGCGGGTAGCAAAGCGCTCGGGAACATTTATTTAGCAGAAGATAAAGGTGTTAATCTAGCGATGTGTAAGTCTGTATTATGGGTTGATCTGGGTAATGGGAAGCAGCACAGTACGTAACTCAAGTATGACTTTATTCGAATGGTACGTAAATCTTGCGGTGTGTAACTCGTACGGTGCGTTAATTGAGTAGAGCGAAACTCAAACTTTGCGTAGATGCTGTTTTTAACTCAAGTATGACGTTATTCGAATGGTACGTAACTCTTGCGGTGTGTAACTCGTACGGTGCGTTAATTGAGTAGAGCGAAACTCAAACTTTGCGTAGATGCTGTTTTTAACTCAAGTATGAAGTTATTCGAATGGTACGTAACTCTTGCGGTGTGTAACTCGTACGGTGCGTTAATTGAGTAGAGCGAAACTCACCCTTTGCGTAGATGCTTTTTTTAACACATGGTATACACGACACATGAATTCTGGGGTCGATTTACGACATCAGTTAACGAGTGAATGAAATCCATACGTTAACGAGTGATCGAGTATTTACTTTGCGATGATTACTACGAGTTTTGGAATAGATATACTATACCTGTTTTTTTTTGTGTGGACAAAATTCAATCACATGAAATCTGGGGTCGATTTACGACATCAGTTAACGAGTGAATGAAATCCATACGTTAACGAGTGATCGAGTATTTATATTGCGATGATCACTAGCCGTCACTAGTTCACGTAAGTGATTATGCCAAACGTATGTGGTAATTCGACCCCTGATCTTCAGATTCTCTGTTCATTTATCTATTTAAATGTGAGTACAGAGTACAATAGTTTGTTCCCAAAACCACCTTTGTTGTATATTATAAAGGCACTAATTTCAAAATAGGTACTACCATTCTATAACTAGGTACTAATAGTAATTTCGTAAATTTTGAAAGTGACGTCTTGTCGCTCCGTTGATGTGTTAGCTCTTCTCATTCCTCAGTGGCAACATCGCTACCAACAAAATTCATTTAGTTTTTCTTAAATCTTAAAAACCACATTTTTAATACAACATTAATACTAATAATAATAAAGTTCTTGTTTCATTTCCAATAAAAATCACAAACACATCTCCAGTACCATTTTCTAATTAAGCAAAAGCACCCTACAAGAAATTCCAACTGGTAATTAAATTCAGTTAAACTTCGAAATTAGTTTATGGTACATATGTACCGTCTGCGAATGGATGCATCATCGTATACGTAATCTTACTGTTCAAGCTTCTCGCACTCTTCGCATTTCCCGCTCAAGAAAAAAAAGTTAATCCATTTTCAATTTCATTTATTGCCGCTATTTTGTTCAAACATAATAATCCCATCATCGCATTTGACCATAACAAACAGACGTTCCAGAGAGGGATCCAGCTGCTGCAACAGAGCAGAGCTCCTTCCGGCAATGGTCAACATACTTGGCATCTGTACAACTCGTACCATAAATACTTCTAAGCTATGTCCATAAATGGCAAACTATTCATTTTCAATTAAGTCTCCCGAAAATGATATAAACACACATCTTGTTTGTTGGTGTGTGTGCGTTTGTGCAAGTGTGCGTGTGTTTGCATATAGTGGTCGCATAGAAAAACCTTCAAGCGTATAACATAGACACACATATTTGTATCGCCGGACAAATGAGCGCACATTATGGTAACAACAAAGAGGAATGCTCTACGAGTATCTGACTGTTTGTTTGTACGTTTCGTCCGACTACGATAAAATGTAATTAAAGGATATCGAGTGAGCTCTATGGGAGCCATGAGAATACAGACGATTGTGTTTATTTACTCCAGTTTAGTGTCCACTGGTAATTCCCTACGTTAGATACATCAGTCGTTTCGAATTTAAACAAAGTCTTTGTACGAAAATAAATAGAAAATCTCCCTGCCAGCGAACATTTCAGATAAGCTCGCAGAACATTTTCTTTTTTTTTTTTCATCGCCTGCGTATCGGTTCTAATGTCTCCGGCGAATTTTATTAAAATGACAGTTGCAGATTGTATATTTACCTTTTGTCCACAGTGACATAGATGATTTTTTAAAAGAGATAAACAATCTGACACAGAGGACACACACGCCGAAAAGTATCTCAGAAATATTGTTTAGGAATTTTCGTTGTTCCATGCAGTCGAAAGGTAAAAGTATCTTACAATGTCAACGTGCACTTTTTCTTCTGTGTACCTCTCCATTATAAACAAAAAAAGAGTGCGTGTAACTTTTACGCACGGTTGAGACCCTATTGGCCAAATCCCAGAATTTCCACACGAACAAATCTTATAGTCGCTTATTAGTCCTACATTCCGAGTTATATACGAATCATTTAAGAAATGGCTTAGTTCCCAAAATTCCAGACCCTTTTGTCCATATCCTAGAATTTCCATAGGAGCTGTGGCCGTAGTAATATATATATATATATATATATATATATATATATATATATAGTTATATTTATAGTTATCTACATATACATACAAAATGTAACTATAGAACACGAGGCATAAAATTAACAAAAGTGAACAACAGAGTAATGTGTACAACAGCGTAATGTGTACAACAGAGTAATGTGTACAACAGAGTGATGTGAACCACAGAGTAATGTGTATAACAGCGTAATGTGTATAACAGCGTAATGTGTACAACAGAGTGATGTGAACCACAGAGTAATGTGTATAACAGCGTTATGTGTATAACAGCGTAATGTGTATAACAGCGTAATGTGTACAACATAGTAATGTGAACCACAGAGTAATGTGTATAACAGCGTAATGTGTACAACATAGTAATGTGAACCACAGAGTAATGTGTATAACAGCGTAATGTGTACAACAGAGTAATGTGTACAACAGAGCAATGTGTACAACAGAGCAATGTGTACAACAGAGTAATGTGTACAACAGAGTAATGTGTACAACAGAGTAAGTGAACAACAGAGTAATGTGTATAACAGCGTAATGTGTACAACAGCGTAATGTGTACAACAGAGTAATGTGTACAACAGCGTAATGTGTACAACAGAGTAATGTGAACAACAGAGTAATGTGTATAACAGCGTAATGTGTACAACAGAGTAATGTGAACCACAGAGTAATGTGTATAACAGCGTAATGTGTACAACAGCGTAATGTGTACAACAGAGTAATGTGTACAACAGAGTAATGTGAACCACAGAGTAATGTGTATAACAGCGTAATGTGTATAACAGCGTAATGTGTACAACAGAGTAATGTGTACAACAGAGTAATGTGTACAACAGAGTAATGTGTACAACAGAGTAATGTGTACAACAGAGCAATGTGTACAACAGAGCAATGTGTACAACAGAGTAATGTGTACAACAGAGTAATGTGTACAACAGAGTAAGTGAACAACAGAGTAATGTGTATAACAGCGTTATGTGTACAATAGCGTAATTTGTACAACAGCGTAATGTGTACAACAGATTAATGTGTACAACAGTGTAATGTTTACAACAGAGCAATGTGTACAAAAGAGCAATGTGTACAACAGAGTAATGTGTACAACAGAGTAAGTGAACAACAGAGTAATGTGTATAACAGCGTAATGTGTACAACAGCGTAATGTGTACAACAGAGTAATGTGTACAACAGCGTAATGTGTACAACAGAGTAATGTGAACAACAGAGTAATGTGTATAACAGCGTAATGTGTACAACAGAGTAATGTGAACAACAGAGTAATGTGTATAACAGCGTAATGTGTACAACAGAGTAATGTGAACCACAGAGTAATGTGTATAACAGCGTAATGTGTACAACAGAGTAATGTGTATAACAGAGCAATGTGTACAACAGAGTAATGTGTACAACAGAGTAATGTGTATAACAGCATTATGTGTACAACAGCGTAATGTGTACAACAGAGCAATGTGTACAACAGAGTAATAACAGTGTAACGCTTGAAAATTGTTCCCCCCTCCGTAAAAAAGTTTCACTTCAATAGTAATAATTAAAATTGTAAAAATTTTCCAAAAGCAAAATTTTGGTTCAATTATAAGCCAATCATGTATCGAACATATCAACACCCAGCGTATCGTTCTTGAGCAGTTGATGGAATTTCAATCACCGCTTTACCTCACTTTCGTGAATTTTCAGAAGGCCTTTGATCGAGCTAGCCGGGAATGCATATGGAGATCGTTGCTTGGTAGAGGAATTCCCTTAAAAATTTGGAGCCATTATTAGAGAGTCCTACAACAACGCAAGGTGTTTTGTTTTACACAATGGGCAGCTATCCGACTCCTTCGTAGGGAAACAGGGGGATGTTCGATCGCCAATCCTCTTCCTGCTGGTGATGGACGACGTACTGACGGCCAGTGTTGGTACAGCGGAACGACAGGGCATTTAATGGAGACTGTTTCTATGGCTCAGTCATTTAGACTATGCCGATGACATATGCCTCCTGGCTAATAAAAATCAGTGGGCTGAACGGGATGTGCCAAACACTGAAAGTGAAGGTAGAGTCGAGTGGTCTTAGAATAAACAGCAAAAAGACAAAAATAATGCTCACAGGCCACTCCACACAGCAGCGTATTATTATACAGGAGACGCCAGTGGAAGAAGTCGAACAGTTTAACTACCTTGGCAGTATTGTTTCTGCAAATGGCGGTACGGATCTGGACGTTAAAAGTAGAATTAACAAAGCTCGTGCTTGGAAATCAACTGTATTAGCAGAAGCAGAATGCCAGAGAAGGAATGGGCCACAGCTAAAATACCTTGCTGCAGACCGTGAAGGATGGAGACGTTTTGTTGTCGCCCTATGTCCCAACCGGGGTTACAGGGACACGATGATGATGATGATGATTGAAACAATACACAATTTTCACTCGAATAACAAAAAACAAATACAGCAGACTCGTGCTAATGTGAACCGGAAATACTTTAACATTACCAACACTACTCACATTGTTTTCTTTTAATTTTAATTTTATGTTATAATGGCTTTAACATTAGCAGCGCTTATATTATTATTTTTTTTAGCTTTTGTTTGAGATATGCAAAAAGTTTGTATATCGTTTTACAGTATAATCAATGCCACTAATTATGAAATATAAAAGCATTCAAATGTTACCTAAGATACGCCTGTACCCAATTTTTCATGACTTTTTATCAAAAATTTGTCAATATGTCAACTATTTCATGTTCAATGTTGGTGCTGAGGTAATCCAAAGCTTCTGGTTTAATGGTAAAGACTGTGAATAAAGAAGCCAGCCTGTTAAGCTAGCCAGTTTGGCTTGATCGTTGAGAATGATCTTGCGATAAAAATCGGGATCGTTTTCGCAGATGTTAAGAACTCAATAACTGAAGTAACGTCGCAGCTGATGATCGTTCGGCTTCAGTTCTTGGGTCAAAGCGATCGTGTAAGGATGCAGGTACAAGTTCTTGTGCAAAATTTGCCACAAACTGATCAGAGAGATCTCCAACTCATGATATCGACGCGGAATCGACATATTAGGAACCTAGCTTAAACTTGAATATTCTAAGCACTTCTTGCATTTATTTTTCTTGTTGGCACTGGCGTATTATGAGTGTCATATGTAGAGTCAAACTTCTCCACCATACGTTTAATTGTTTGGTTATTTGGACGAGTACGACGTTCGAATATTGGAGTTAGCGCACGAAAAGTTATCGCAACCACGTTTAAATGGCAAGTATAGACCAGTTGCACTGTCATATAAACCACAGCTTACTTCACACATAGCCGATAGATCTTATTTGTAAAAATGAGGTGTCTCAAATGAAAAACCTTTAGCTGTTTACGATATTAATCATAAGATGCCATTGTATTGGTCTACCGTTTTCTCATCGCTACTGAAAAACTTCGGCAATTTCATTTCCTTTAGGAATATGAGGACCTTATACACCGTCTATTACAAGAGCCATAGGGATCTAAATGATAAAGTGCAACGAGAAAATTTCGTGAATTTTTTTTAAGCGCCGGGAATTGAACACCGGATGGGAATCAACCGGCGAAATATTTCATTCATAGTATTCACCCTAAAAGTATACTATGAAATTTAATGATTGTTACAATACTTTTTTTAAGGATTTAACCCTTAAGGTGTACTATGAATTGATTAAGCTAATTTAACGGTTGTTACAATACATTTCTAATTTATTTAATTCTAAAAGTATGCTATGAAATGTAATGATTGTTGCAATAAATTTTTAAGTTATTTATAATTAAAAGTATACTATGCAATTTAATGATTGTTGCAATATTTATTAAAGGATTAAACCGTAAAATTATACCATGAATTGGTTAATGTTGTGTACCGATTGCTTCAATAAATTTCTAATTTTTTTAACTCTAAAAGTATACTTTGAAATGTAGTGATTGTTGCTATAATAATTTTGCAATATTTATTAAGTATTTATCCCTAAAAGTATAATAAGAATTGATTAATATAATTTAATGAGTGTTGCAATAACCCTTAAAGTATAAAAGTATAAAATAATTTGTAATTAACTTTTGCTCTCTTAAGTGATATTTGTAACTTAAGAATTGCTGAAGGATTGATCAATTTTACGATGAATTTGAATTAGTAACTCCCTATAATCATGATAAAGCGTATTTGTAATTCTTAGAAAAACTTCGTCAAATGTTGTATGGATTGACTGAGTCCTACTTACGAGTATGTCTTATTTTGTATGTAATCACTTTCTAACTATTCACATAATTAAAGGCATTTATTTTTCACACTATATAGTAACCAAAAGACGCATACATCCTGTTCATATTATTAAGGAGTTTATATTTGTAATGGTTTACAATAACACGATTCAACTGTATTATGAAAATGTCTATGATGTGCCACTTAAAGCACTCACTTTCTTTTCAGTTTTGTCTCCAATTTCAATAAAATTGATTGTAAACTCAGACTTATATAGGGCGTCAACAAAGTTCCACTTATATCACGAGAACACTATTTTTCGGTATTAATTTTTTTTTAATTTCAGCAACCCTTTTAATTTATCGTAATTACAGATTCAGGGTTTATCGTAATTACAGATTCAGGGTTGCAATTTAAAGAACATTTTTATATCTCACAGGTATATACTCTCTGGTACCATGAACGCTTACTATAGAGGAGTAACTTACACCTTAGTATGAGGTTTTCTTTGGAAATGCACTGTAAAGTCTAAGAAGTTTAAAAATGTAATTCACAAATTTTCATCTTTGTATAATAAAGATTATAACAAAGATATAATTTAAAGAAGAATATCGCCAATGCGTCTATCCGCATCATCATAAAAAGACTTCAAGTCAGAAAACTAAAAGTAATTTCCGAAATATCATAAAATGGCATCATAACATTATCTGGAGCACATTTTTTATAAGATATTCGTACCTCTGTCCTACCAAAACACGGGGTCTGAAAAATATTGTCTTACGGCATCCACTTCGTCACGGTCATAATCTCATTGATCTGAGGCAAATCAATGGGCAAGTACTCGTATTAATCTATATATTTCCGAATACTGCCCGGCAGGCTGAAATGTGCGCATCACTGAAAGAGATAACAATTTG
Organism: Nephrocerus scutellatus; assembly: GCA_947095585.1. Taxonomy (NCBI): domain Eukaryota; kingdom Metazoa; phylum Arthropoda; class Insecta; order Diptera; family Pipunculidae; genus Nephrocerus; species Nephrocerus scutellatus. The sequence goes on from OX352764.1 coordinate 92,576,644, forward strand.
TACTGTGCTTTCATCTCTTTGCCTTTGGCTAACAGATTGGAATCTTTAGACGTCATTCAATAAAAACTACGACGGCGGCTTAAAAGATATCCGTCAGAGTACCAGAAGGCTAAAAGAATCCATACAAACGACCAATACAATGGCAAATTCATATTTCATTTGAAGGGCCATTGTTGGTGGTGTTCCACTAACAGCACGATCTTCGGGTGGCTGGTGGACTCATAATGCACAAAAGTAATTTATAAATCTATAGATTTCCACGTTTTTTTCCTTAGCAGTAGGCTATGCGACAACTCGTGCAGTGCACAATGAACTAAGTATTGCCACAGAATTCTGCGGTCTGGTGATACAGATACGAATACTACCGCTATACTTACTACGCCTCTATCATTGCGACATCACGGAATGGCAAAGGTGGAATACGCGTCGCTTACTTCTCTTTATGATCGGTTTAATGTTTTTCTTTACTTACCGCACAATATCTGATCTCTTTTGTGGGGTTTTCTTTTTTATGTGGCAATTCCAATAGCGTTGCATTGTGTATGGCTTTGATGGTATACTTTGTTGTTGTTGAAGCGATAAAAGTGGTTCCCCTGTTTTCTAACGTGCATCGTGCAGGAGGCAACAACTGTTGATTAATTAGCTTTTAATTTGGATTACTAAGTAAATTTCCGGGTTTTCTGATGTACCACCGGGTTGACACAATGAACCTTTGCTTTTTTTATACTTACAGTTTGCATGATAAAGTATATTTCCTGATTTTTTGTAGTACACACAATGAACATCGTCTATTTCATACTTCCGGTTTATATTACAAAGTAAAATTATAATTTTCCAAGGTACCAGAGGGTTCTTGCAATGAAACTTTACATTAATATACTTCCAGTTTGCATTATTATTTCGTTTTCTAATATTCCCGAGGATTCTGTCAATGAAACTACTTTTCCATACTTCCAGTTTGCATTATAAAGTTAATTCTTGGTTTTCCAAGGTATCCAAGGTAAGGAATTCTAAAAATTACCCTTACTTTTAAATAATTCCAGTTTTATTGATCTAATGAAGTACCACAGCGTTTCCATAATGAACCTTTGCTTTTCAATACGTCCAGTTTGTATTATTTGCGAGCCCGAAGGGCAAAGCTTATATTCAGAGGACATAAAAATTCGTTCAGCAAGCGTGTGTATGCTTGTACGTTTGTACGTTTGTTTGCCGTGTAGTATATCTCGGCTTCCACCAGGCAAAATTTGATTGGACTTGTTTTAAAACAATTGGTTAGCGCTCGGCTTGCGATGGCGTAAGTTTTTCATTCATAGGGGTTACTACCCCTGAGGAAATTGAGAAAAATACGAAATCTATACATCGCTATCGATTTTTTTGTAAGCCTAAGGGTTTGCAAAGTTAAATGCGGTTTTTTCAGTCTTTTTCAGAAATTGCTTATGACTGAAAGACCTATCGCTTATGAATGAAAGACCTACATTTAACGTTGCATACTATTAGGCTTTTAAGATAAATTAGTCTTTAAACTGAATTACAACTAAGTATATATATACGGGTATGTGTAGTCACTCGCATAGCAGAATACATACATTAGCTCGTGTGTCTATAGAAGTGGACAGTTTTTGGTAGGAGCTCGTATATCTCGGCTTCTCCCAGTCATAATTTAATGGGACTAGTTTTAAAACAATTCCGACGCGTGTGGAGCGTGTTGCGTGTGGTGTGTATGACGCGTGTGACGTGTGTGACGCGTGTAGCGCGTGTAAAAAAAAAATTTAAAAAAAAAATTTGAATTTTAAATGAATTTTGTGAATGAAATGGTTACTATTGGGCCTTTAAAGTAATGTTTAGACAACTGTTCATATAGCGAGCTGAGAAGCTCGCTTTACTATCTTAAGTATAGTTGCTGGTATTCTATTGTACCACAAGGTTGACACAATGAAGCATTGATTTTTATTACTTCCTTTGCATTACAACATAGATTTCCTTAATTTCTCATGTACCACAGGGTTCCAATGAAGAACCTGTGCTTTTAATAACTTCCAGCTTGCCTTACGAAGTAAAATTCATGATTTTCCAAAGAACCACACATAGTTTTCACAATGAAGCATTGCTCTTTAATGCTTTCAGATTCTATTATAAGGTAAATTTCTTTATTTTACAAAGTACCACAGAGTTTCCACAATGAATTTTCGCTACTTACTACTTATAGTTTGCATTATAATGTAAATTTCTTGATTTTCTAAGGTGCCAGTTTAAATTATAAAGGTCATATTTTGCATTTCTATCTTACTACATGGTTCCCACTATCACCCATTGCTTTTTTAAACTTCGAGTTTCAATTATAAAATGAAATTCTTGATTTTCCAAGGTACCCCAGAATTCTTACATAACCCTTTCCTGTTTAATACTTCCACTTTGTATTATAAAGTAATATTCTTAATATTCTATATTAAAAATGATCCCTACTTTTTAATACTTCCGGTTTGCATTATATGGTGAATTTCTTTATTTTATGAAGTACCACAGCGTTTCCATAATGAACCTTTACTTTTTAATACTTCCAGTTTGAAATTTAAAGTATATTTGCTGAAATATAAAAATGAAAATACATTTCCTTAATTGCCAATGTACCAAAGGGTTCCAATGATGAACCTTTGCTTTTAAAAACTTCCACTTTGCTATAAGTTTGCTATAAGTAAAATTCTTGATTTTCCAAAGAACCACATGGTTTTCACAATGAATCATTGATGCTTTCAGTTTCCATTATAAAGAAAATTTCTTTATTTTACGGTGTACCATAGGGTTCCCACAATAAACCTTCGCCGTTTATCACTTCTAGTTTGCTTTATAATGTAAATTTCTTGATTTTCTATAGTACCACAAGGTCTCCTCCATTACCCATTGCTTTTTAAAAGTTCGAGTTACAATTTTAAAGTAATCCTCTTTATTTTGCAAGATACCACAGGATTGTAACGATACACCTTTGCTTTTTTAAATTCTCTACATTAACTTTGCGTGCCGTGTGTTTGTTTATTTTACTCAAACTTTGCACACATGTGTATCTCCGATGACAGCACTTTCTATTAAAGGTCAGAGTGGCTCACACACACGTTTTTTTAAAAATTAACCCAATTTTATTAGTTGCACACATGTGTATCTCCGATGACAGCACTTTCTATTAAAGGTCAGAGTGGCTCACACACACGTTTTTTTAAAAATTAACCCAATTTTATTACTTGCACACATGTGTATTAGAGAATTACATGAAAAATTTATGGGTTGTTTCTGTATACTTCCAGTTAATATTATATTTGTTGATTTGTCAAGGTTCCAGAAGATTCTAAATGTGCACCTTTGGTATTTAACACTATTTTTTATCTAAAACTAAACTGCCAATGGAAATGTGTACTTCTCCTGTCAATGGTTCATTATCCTCGCATCACTAGTTTGTTTTGAGCTGACCCAATTATACGATTAAGGAAAAAAAGGTCTTCAGAGTCATCTGGGTTCTACGGTCATAAAGAATATCGTTAAAGACATTCAAATAATCAAGTCCTTATATAAATAATATGGAGGACAAACAGTACAGAGCCTAATGGTCTTGCAGCGGCATTGATCTTCTTGCACCGCTTAGTTCTTTCAGTTTCGTAGATAAAACTAATATCCATCCTCGAGACACCTGTTTAACATTTCTAACAAATAGTCTGTTATATTAAAGAATATCTCAACGGCCTCAAGGCCTTTTTAATATCACATTGTCACAAGTAAAATTTTTGTTCTACTTTTGACAAGATCACCTAATACCGAATCCGAACCGTATCCTACCGAAGCACGACATATATTAGTTTATGAATCAATCTGTTTGACTTAACAAATAAATATTATACCCATTCCTTTCATTCCTTAATAATGTACGCCTGAGGCCATGCTGATTCTCTTAATTATTTTTTATTATGCCCCCATTCCACACCATCGATCGTCCGTCTACAGATCTTAATGAATAAAATGGCACCATGGCTCACCGGATGACTGACGCTCGAATTGTGGCCAAAGAATCAACAAAAAAAAGGAACTAATTGCGGTCAACCTAAGGAAAGAAGTCAAAATATAAACATTGACTGCTGTTAGGTTGTTCCATACTGAGTTTGCATCTGTGCACATTTTTGTTCCTATTGTTCAAATGTGGACGTTAAGCAGTTTCCCTTTGGTGTGTGTACAAAGTCCAAATGAATTTCCTTTTTTTTTTTGGTATGCATTGCATTGCATTTTACGAATTCCCCGACAATAATTAGTGCGGACATCTGCCAGCAGCTGGAGTTATGACTTGGTTTCGTTTCTTACAAAGATAAAAACTCGATAAGTAAATGCTGACAGTTTTTGATAGAGAGTTGTGGACATGTTGTGTTAAGATACTTTTGTTGCGTTGTCTGATAAATAATTTAGACTCCAAACTGCAGTTGTTGTAGAACCCTAAGTGAGTGAAACATTTGACGTTTTCATTTCTTTTTTACAATTTTCCATTTTTTTAATTAACCTCCCTTGAAAAGAACCGAGCCAGCTAATCGCTGTCACCAACTCAACACCAAGAGCTGAGGTTTCAGTGCCGAGGTAAGCAACGACAATACGGAACTCAAACATGTGATGGGACACCATTGCCTGAGAGAGAACGAATTGTGGGCTTCTCCAATCTCAATCGTCTTGTTATTGGAGCCATTTTCTTGAGCTATCTTATAACAGCCCTATAATATTAGCTGGGTTTTTACTTTTCAAGCAAACAAAATGGCAATAAATGTAAATTAAAGTGACAGCCAGAACTTTGGAAATTTTCTTTTGGGTGTCCGGAATTGTCGTTGGGCTGACATCGAAACGGTGAGTGATCACCACCATAAGCCTGTTCACCACCACCACCACCTGTTAAGCTTAGATTCGCCTTTGCAGTGCGTTCTTCCGCAACAATAGCTCCAACGTGATTCCTATCCTCAGATATAATTACCAACAGACTACAAGTACCATCAGTACGCCAACAAGTAAGGGTCACCGATTAGCAGTTCAACCTTCCATCAACCAACTATAAGTGAACAAATGGAGCTGAATAGTTTCCTGGTAATAGGCAGAAACATTGAACACATGAATATCGGTAGAAATCTGGGGTCGAATTACATCAGTTAACGAGTGAATGAAATCCATACGTTAACGAGTGATCGAGTGTTTACATTGTGATGATCACTACTCGTCACTCGTTCACGTAAGCGATTATGCCAAATCAACGTTATTCAGTCACGTATGTGGTAGGTCAACCCCTGGATACTCGATAGAAGAGCTAATCTCACTCAAATCAAATCGCGTCTCAGTAGTGGGAAAAGATGAGCTAGAAACCTAGTGCCACATCGAGACCAAATAAGTTCAGCGTAAGACGTGATTTGTGCAACCCTATCTATGCTTTAGCTTAACAAGTAAGACGTAAAAAGCTCACCCGCATCCAACGTCTTAGTATCACAAGTAAGCAGTAACAAGAGGTGATAGCAGGTTTTAAATTGGGACCAGTGGATATATTTTTTGCAGGAGCCTTATACTAGTACCTGGTTGTTGAGCCAAATATGATGATAATAATGATGATAGTCCGAATTAAAAAAAAAATATCCGAAGCAACAGAATAAGCATAACCCCTCTCAGTTGTACTCAAACCATTAAAGAATAAAAGCAGCGTGACTTGATCGCATTCCTGCTGAGATTTACCAAACAACTGTCTTCAGAAGTCCTCAAACCTATCTAGGGGAATGTAGAGTTTTCCAGAAGATTGGAAACGGGAAATAAATATCAAACTCCCTAAAAAGGTTAACTTAGTGCAGAAACTAGAGAGCCTTTTGCGTTCTTCTCGCGGTAGTGTTGAAGCGAGTTTAAGAAAACCTTGATTTAACCTTTAATGTCAAACAACCAGGATTCTTCTCTAGCTTTCTTGCATTGAAAATTAAGACACCTTGTGGATCGTCCCACTTCATCTGTTGTTTATGGACTTTGAGAAGTCTTTTGATATAGCAAATACCCAGATTTCATTTGGGGTGCCCCGCGCTGGAGAGGTATTCCAGAACAACTTATACCCATTATTAACGCCACCTATGTGGGTATTCGATGTCATGTCTTGCGCAATGGTATAGTGTCAGATGATTTTGTATTCCAAAGTGGTGAGCCGCAGGGCTGTATACCTATACCTGAATACCTTTACTGGTATTTCTGTCACGTCATGTCATGTCATGTCATGTCACATCTTGCGCAATGGTATAGTGTCAGATGATTTTGTATTCCAAAATGGTGAGCCGCAAGGCTGTACACCTTTACCACTGCTATTTCTGATGGTCATCGGTTATGTTATACGAATGCTGCTCTAAAGACTAATAGGCATTGACATCTTATCTTAACCACCTGGGTGCGGATTCCATAAGCGTAACGTTTACTGGATACCTGAAAACTCACTGGTAACTCTCTTATTTTCCATAAGAAACTGACGGTCAAAACTAGACTCACATTTGGGGAAGAAGGTCAGACGTCGGTTTTTGAGACAAAGATGATGACAATGATGACTACAGCATAGCTGATTCGCATACAAAAGAGGTATTCGAAGTAAAAAATACAGAATTTGTCCAGCTATTCCAAAAAAGTCTTGTCTCTCTTGGTCCCGACCAACGTCAACTACAACAACAACTAATGTCCCTTATTAACCGTCAGGTTATGAAATATCTTGAATCACGAGAACTACTCAATGACCGCCAATATAGTTTTCGTGGATAACGTTCTACTGGAGATCTCATTGCATATCTCATCGAAAAGTGGGACCAGTCATTTCACAAGTTTGGTGAATGCGAAGTTGTAGCACTTGATATTTCGAAGGCATTTGACAGATTTTGTTAACAAAGCCATCCTGTCTAAAATCCGTGCATTTAGAATCGATGTAACCCTGCATCAATGGATAAGAAGCTATCTATCAAACCTAACAATTCAAATTGTGTTGGATGGTTTTAAGTCTGATAAATACCGCAATAATGTGGGTGTCCCTCAGGGCTGTGCTTTGTCTCCGAACTCTTTCTTATTTTCAGTAACGATCTTCTGTCTGTAACTTCTTATCCAATACGTTCCTTCGCTGACGACAGTACTCTTAGCTTCTCTTTTATGTTCGCAGTTTCACGTCCCATCTCTTCGAATGTGGAATTAAAACAACAAGCTTTACCTAGCTCTGTAATAGCTCTTTAGATTTGTAGGGTAGAGTTAAGATTTCTCTCGTGGTTTTGTTTTGACTTTCTATTTGCAAACTATATACGGCACTGTAACTTTGCTTCCCGTCGGCGATCGACAGATAAGGTTTCGTTTACTCAGTAATATGTCGAAGAGAAAGCAGACTAATTTCTCAGTTTGTTGTTCTTGTTATTCTTGGTTCGGGATAGGCTTTCTATTTACAAAGAATTCACCACGAAAACCCTGTCACTTTGACAGAGGTATGGTTTCGAGTATGGTTTGAGCTAACCGAAAGAGGCATACGTTTTTAGTTGCCAACCACCTAAAAAAACCGGCAGATAATTTCCACCTTACTTGTCAGCATCCACATCCCATCACCATATACACCACATCCACCGCTATACTCACCCACAAGTTTGATTCACAACATTTCGGATTGCCCTTTGGCAAATAGTATAGAGATAGATAGAGATATATAGATATCTCTATACTCTTTGTTTTGGTTATCTGTACTCAAAACAAACCAAAAAAAACACAACAACAATTCAATTCCGCTTATCTATCCAAACAAAACGTGCGGCATGTGTAGTGACTAGTCAGTGCTGAGTATCTACCTACCTACCTACGTACAACCCTCAAACAAGTTCCATCTAAAACACAACACAACACTGTTACCATATGTTCTCCCAATTGATTGCTTTCCATTTCTTCTCACTGTGCGATCACTGCGATCATATGGTTCGACTGCCTGCCTGCCTGCCCGATTGTCCAACGACTAGCAATCAACCCAGTGATCAGTTCAGTCAGTTGGCAACCAACTGTTGAGCTCAACAAATTCAAAGTCAGTCTTGTGTTATTGTGATCGAAGATCGGTAGTGTACTACGATCGATCGTATGAATTCTGAAATATTTTTGTCATCGATCGCTTTCCTGTGTAGTCTCTAGATTAAAACGTGCACGCGAGTTATCAATACGATCATTGCTGAATTTAATGAATGATCTTACTTACACTGGTGATCATTTATTTACTCTTTGAAAAGTCGGGAAGCAATTATTATTTATTACTCCTTCGCCATTGTTTTCGGAATAGAGTTGGTTGTGCCGCTTAGTGTTATTCGTGCTCGTATTCCAATTCAACTGATCGTTCTACAACAAGATCTCCACAAATTTTTTTTTATTAATAATTGAAATTTTTAAACCAAAATATGAGTTTATCGTGGCATTTTTCGCAATAATTAAAGAGGTCGTAACATCTTAAGTGGTTGTTGGCTCGACGATCCTCATGATCGCGATCTTGTTTAATTGTGCCGTTTATCTTTTTGAAAAAATTGTACTTAGATTGTTTGTATATCGTCGCGTTAATTACGATTTGTGTGCCTAAGTGCATGTGCAACGTGGTTTTGTGAAAGTATCTAGATTCTTTGCGTAGACTTGCACTAAAGTTATACGCGACAACCGACACGTACTGAACAGCTGTTAAAAGGATAAAAAGGTCATCTGTTTGGTGTACAAAGTCAAAAGGTAACACAACACAAATACTAATGTATATTTCCACTTCTATTGTCTAATGTGTATCTGAAGGATACAAATATTATCTGGCTATTGTATCTTCTGAACGAACTGTCCGCCTGTTTTGTGTGTGTCATGGCCATGTGACCCAACTCGGACGGACAAAATAGGTAGCTGTCGGCTCGTCCCTGATTGTTATCTTGCGGGAGAGCACTCCTGATTGTGTGCTCGCACAATAGCACACAGCACGCGGTATATAAATATTGATGTTATTATCTGAGAATGCGGCATTCAGTGTGGCAATGTGGCATCCTTATCAGCATCATCATCATCATGATCGTCACATCCTTTTTTCTTTGTATTTTTTATTACTTACTATGCCTCCAGATATTGAACGATGTGTCGATACATTATTATTTTATAACGCAACGGCATATTTATCCCGTATAATATTTTCAAGAATCTACCTACCGCATTTGAGGCAACTTCATTTCAACTTTTTACGAGTGTTACACCCACCCTTTTTTTGCTTTGCTTTCCCTATTGCTTCCTATTGTATCCTTGATCTTTTTGTGTTGTCTCATTTAAAGGTAATTTTCTATCTCTTGGGCTCAATGTATTAGAAATTGTCATTGTTTCCTCTTTGAGGTATCATTTCCATTGAATCAATAGAGTGAATACTTTGCAGCTTATTGACCCTGTTTGCCCTCTCTTGATTGTCAATGCCTTGGGTTTGTGTGGTCTTCTATTGTTTGACAATTGTCATACAACATAAAGACGTGCCTATACCTACGTAGTTAACAGTTGTTTATTGCTAAATATTTGTTTTATTTATTACTAGCTGTTCCTGCCCGCTACACCCGTATCTGTACACATGAAAATTTCTCAACCTGCCAATAATATACATTAAAAACTTCATAAAAGTAGGTTGTAAATGTGGTTGATGTTAACATTTTTAATCGCTCCAAGGGATATTAAGGGCGGGGCAGGGGTTACTATACCTATATACTTCCCCCACCTGCCAGTAATATACATTGAAAATTTCATTAAAATCGGTTCGTAAATGTGGTGGATATTGAAATTTCGCATTTCACCACCACAGAGTGGGGGAAGGGGTGTGTACTATAGCCTATAACTATCCTCCACCTGCCGGAAATAATAATAAACACAAAATGAATTTATATGAAAAATCAGTTTTATGTCCCTTTCACAACGGCAACTTCTAGCCAATTGGCCTCAATTTTTTTGATTTCATTTTATATTTTAAGGTACCTGTCGGAATAACCTTTCGTTTGCCATCAAACAACTTCCCCGTCCTGTTTCAAAATCCACCGAAATATGCACTTTTCCAAAAAAAAACTTAAAACTTTATTTTTGATTTTCAGCCCTACCAAGTCTGCCTCGCTCTCTCGCTTTTTCTCTCTGTCTCTCTTTTTTTCTTTTTCTCACTCTTTCTCTCTATTTCTCTTTTTACGTTTGTTGTCATATTATAGTCAACAGTAAGCCTAAGCATACATCGTCAGTGTAATCAAGCCATTTAAGAAGACTGTCAAACAAACTCCCTACAATTCTGCACGAAAACATCACTGATAACCAACAGAAACAACAGAAAAAGTGTTGGTGAAAGGATGCAGCCTTGTCTTACACCAATTTAGACGTCTAATTTCTTCGACAACCTTCTTCAATGATTAATGGTTACATAGTTCATAGGTAGCTTTTATGACGACTAGAAGTTTGTCGGGTATGCTTCTTCTGCGCATTGAATGCCAGATTATTACTCTGTTGACTCTGCTAAAATCTATAAAGAGCAGGTAATGTGGCGATCTTAATTCAGCACCTCATTCACTGGAGTCAATGGTCAGGTGCTGCTTTAACGCCTTGCAATCTAATCGACCATAATAAGGTAAAATGAGGCAAAACAGGTGCTTGGTTAGTCAAGGCTAGCTCAGCAGCTGAATTTTTGGATCTTAAGCCCTTTAAAGGACGTCAATTGCAACCACTGCAACGGCTAGAATTGAGTGTTTGGAGAAATCCTACTAAGAAAGAACTCCAGACGCAACTTCCTATAAGGAAATGTTTTGTTTTAATCTATAACAAGCTAGACATCAGACAACTGACGCTTGAGGTATCATCTTAATAACCTCCTAAACCTATCTTCAGATTACGAGGCAAAGTTAAGTACGAAGTGAAAGAAAAGACAATCTGTGTAGGTCTTCTGCTTTTTATTGTTACTGACAATTGGTACCTGAGATATCAACTTAATAAATTGAACCTATCTTCTTATCCGCGGCAAAGTTAAGTACATATTTGCCTAGAAGAAAAAGAAGGGACAATCTGTGGTTGTTTGGCTCTTATGCAATTTGTGCCTGATAGTAAACTGAAACTATTTTAAGCTCTAGAGACACATTGGCATATCTGCATAGAAGAGAAAGAAATGATAGTCTTTGTATTGGAGGAAGCTAGGTGATGGAGTGATCTTGTTGCTGCCATATACACCAGTTAGGTTAAGGTGGCTATCAGTGAAACCGACATACTTAGAATAGTAACGGTCATTGTAATAACACACGGATCAGGAAAAGTTCCCTCCACCTACTCGATGAACCCATTAGAGCTTCGTATGAAGCGTAGGAGACCACCAATGTCAATGTTGATGAGGTCATTAGTGTCGGTATAGAAGAAACTTCCCATATGGAGTTTAAGTTTTTGAAAGATGGCTGGTCAAGTACAGAGAAGATGTTCGATGGTCTCCTCCTCATCTTTATCCAAGCCGCTTTTGCATAAGTCATTCAAGAAGACTCCAAGTCTTGGTGCATGCCTGCCTATGAGGCAGTGTCCGGTGATGACACCTCCAATAGCACCGAAGTGCGATCTTTTTTGATAGATGAAACACTTGGAGCGTTTCGGATCCAGCTTGGGCCAGATCTGCTTTGTCGCTATGCAAATTGTACCGTTTGACTACCTAAAGTTAGATCTTGTATCTTGTAACTTGTATCTTGTATCTTGTACCTTGTGTCTTATATCTTGTATCTTGTATCTTGTATCTTGTATTTTGTATCTTGTATTTTGTATCTTGTATCTTGTATCTTGTATCTTGTATCTTGTATATTGTATCTTGTATCTTGTATCTTGTATCTTTTATCTTGTATCTTGTATTTTGTATCTTGTATCTTGTATCTTGTATCTTTTATCTTGTATCTTGTATCTTGTATCTTTTATCTTTTATCTTGTATCTTGTATCTTGTGTTTTGTATCTTGTATCTTGTATCTTGTATCTTCTATCTTGTATCTTGTATCTTCTATCTTGTATCTTGTATCTTGTATCTTGTATCTTATTTCTTGTATCTTGTATCTTGTATCTTGTATCTTGTATCTTGTATTTTGTATCTTGTATCTTGTATCTTGTATCTTGTATCTTGTATCTTATTTCTTGTATCTTGTATCTTGGTTTTTACCAAATACAAACATAAGTAGCGATACACTTTAATGATTCCCCAAAGACAATTCGATGGAATAAATGAATTATAAAGAAGCCACCCACTCGCATTGGCTAAGTGTGCCAAATTTATCTCCACCGCGGGACGCCGCTGCACTGCGAAAAAATTAATTGCATCAACAGCATTCGTCGTACATGAAATGACTCCACCACACGCGAAGCGCCATGAGGCAGCGCGAAACTCCCACGACGTATTTGAAACTGCAGTACTGTGGATGTGGATGAGGAGTTATTAAACAACATTTTCTATGCGAGATTTATGCGAGTAGTTAAGTTGCCAAATAGCATACATTACGTCTGTGCGGATATCCGCCCATCTTGCGTACTTGTAGTTCATCTTTTATGGCCGTAAACAAGTGATATATGGATGGATGCTCCTCATCTCGCGTGTAAATCTTTGTTGGAGAATTATTTAAAAAAAAAACTGCATTGTCTCAAGGGCGCACCCAACCAGCCAGCCAACCGCCGCCCATGATAAGTGCAATTTATTTAAATCACGCGCGCTCTTGATAGCTTCTTCAGTTTATCGCTTACGTTACGCGATTTATTGATGCTCGTATCTTTTTGTCCATTTCGTCGGACAGACTGACTGTCCGGGGCGGCGGCGGCTCCTCCACTTCTTCGTGATATTAATGAATGAAATGAAGTGAACTGACAGGATCGTCTTTGCGATAAGATTCTTTGTTGCACACGTACTTACGTACGACGGAAGTACACAGAGCACTTCTGTACTCTGCGACAGTGACTCAATAAATGGCTACAGCGGCGCCATTGGAATTCCTTTGCATTGTTTCATGCTTCTTACCCAGTCGACGATGAACAATTGCGTAGATAACGACGCGCTTTACCTGATGATGATGGCGGTGTTCAATCAATCGCAGTTTAGTGTCGGTCTGCAATTTGACAAATGTGTTTTCGTGCAATCGTAAAAATGCAAATCTGTTTTGTTTTTGTAGCTCATGCTAATGCGCAAAAGTAAGGTGTACCTGTACCGCTCAGTGAAACACTTGCCAGTGTGGTATTTGTCTCTAGACAAAGTACAAAGTACAAGAAGGCGACCTCAACTATGCATAATAATAATGAGTGTAAGGCGTGGTACATATCTACCGCCTTCTCTGGCGCCACGTTAGTCAAACAATTACCGTCGTGTATTTGTTTGTGTGTGACTCCGTTTAGTGTTGTGTCACAAACCCGAAAGCGTCCTCTAACTTCTGATCAATTGACTCCAATGAGTTACTCGTTGTGGAATGTTAGTCGCGTGGTCGCACAGCACCCAGCCGCCGCACATTCTCGCTGCACGCACGATGCCATTAGATGAGTCATCATTGATTGCTTAATATATTCTGGAAGTGGAGAGGACAGGAATTTTCGTGTAATGTACTACTTGTTTGGTGTTCCTGCCTTATATAGTTATGACTCATTGATTCGGTGAGAATTCTGTTTCGAGGAGAAGCCTGGAATTTCTGAAGCTCTCACCTCTTTTTGGTTATCGGAATTTATAATGATTGTTGAATAAACGGTCATGAAAGTGATAAGAATCCGGGAATTGTATGGAATATTTTTTAAGAATTTATCACAAATTCTATTTAAATTTTAATCTTAGTTTTGAGAGTTTTTACCAGAAGGATCAATAGAATAAGTCATTTCCTAGCCAATATGCAGCAATGTATGGTTAAGTGACTAATTGTTTGTAGCACTGCGAACAACGTGAATCTATTATATTCCTCTCCCGACTTGTGCTCTATGAATGGTATATCCCGAAACTAACGATCTGGAGAGGATTTAGAGGATTCCGATTAGACTCAGAAATCGATATTACTCCTTCCCTATCAGATCGTTGCTTTCATTCATTGAATAGATGCACCGGGATCTCCTCCGCCACTATGCTCAGAATGCAGCTGCCATATCCTTCCTGTTCTAATTTCCGTTTGTTTCATTTCTGTCTGCAATATCCTTTAATGATTCTTACATTATTCCTAATCAGTTCTAGTATTACCCGCGATATCTTTAGCTTGTAGTTCCCCAATATTTCATTCGTCAGCCGTATGCCAGCCAAATTGTTGCTTCTAACGACTGCCATGCTTTCAGGCAGAGGTTTCGTAATTCGAATACTAGAAAACACCAAAAAGTATTTTTCACGGTCCCACCTCTCGCGAATGTCTGACTAACTTCCGAGAGTAATAACTTGCCACGGAAAGCTTCCCAATTTGTCGTTCGGATACGGCATAAATTGTAGGTCCCTTTCATCTGTGTGAAAAAAAAGACATGCACAACACAAATGGTCGCGAGAAGCTAGGCCTTAGACCGCGACGGTTTGTCGGGCCGAATATTATTATAACGGCTACAGCTGTGTCCTCCATTCAGCCCATATAGTCCAGCATCATGAAGTATACTAGTTATACCACACAATTGTTCTTGGCCAATACTAGCGAAGATTCTGCTTCCCAACCAGCAAGTTCATCCGCAGCATCGTTGCCTTTTTTACCAAAGTGCCCCGATACCAGGTACAGATATACTTTGTTCTTCTCGCCCATTCCGTTCAGTTTTGCTCTGCACTCCTCTACTTGTCTTGAGTGATGTAAAATGCATTCATGGTACTGGTATTTTTGGTATTTCTCTATTATTTCCTTTCCTTATCTCAAGATGAAATCTTTCGATGTTATCCACCTCTGCTGCTACTGTACCATTGATTGGTCTTGGTCCATATACTACCGCACCAGTTCCTTCTGCTTTCTTTGATTACTGTCCCATTGCTTAAGAGTTATTGGTCCATGTAGTTCCGCACTAGTTCCTTCTGCTTTCTTTGATTACTGTCCCATAGCTTAAGAGTAACTGGTCCTTGGTCCATGTATTTACGCACCAGTTCCTTCTGCTTTCTTTGACTACTGTCCTATTGCAAAAGTGTTCTTGGTCCATGTAGTTCCGCACCAGTTCCTTTTGCTTTCTCTGATTACTGTCCCATTGCTTAAGAGTGATTGGTCCTTGGTCCTTGGTCCTTGGTCTATGTATTTCCGCACCAGTTCCTTCTGCTTTCTTTGATCCATCTATATACCATTTTATGACTCCCGGATGTAATTAATATTCAGTTTCAGACTTGAATTTAACCTTACACCCTCTTCTTCCGCTATCTTAGAACATAGGGAAATGGTATATGTGAGGAAGTCATCCGTCAAAAACATCATTCTTCCTACGTTTGCATTCGTTTTTTAATTCGCAATATAAAGCGGTATCTTGACAGGACTGGTTCAAGACTGGAATCTTGAGGAACTCCGTTTTTGATCCTTCTGTCTAAGGTGGCAGAGATCTGCAGGCTGGACGAACTAGCTACTCATTGACGTGGTAAGACTCTCCAGCTGCTACCGGCAACCTATTGTGACACTAAAGCTTGTGCTTTAAGGCGGAAGCCATAACAAACAAAAGGTAGAAAACTACCGATACATGCAGTATATCAAGACAGATTTGGTTAAAGCAGAACTTAATCAGGCGCTCAATTGCGCTAATCTCCATACAAAGACGAGAGCCGAGAGCTGAAAACGGTTTTCGCGGTACTGACAGGACACTGCCTTCTGGAGAAACATGCAAGAAGGATGGGTGTTGAATTTAATTACTTATGCAAAAGCTGTATGGGCGATGAGTTAAGTTAACGTGTAACGTGGTTGCTCGGGTAACGCTCGTCAGTCACCCAGGGTTTTTCTCGACGGTGTGCTACAAATTAAATCGATCTTATTTTTTAGATGTAGTGTTTCCTTCTTTATTTAACACAATTAAGTTTTTCATTTGGTTTTTTATAATCTACTCAATAACTACTTATTCATACGAGTCCGATCGGTCGGCGTGTCGGTGCTACTGTCGGGGGTAGCAAGTCGGATAGCGGGGTAGCATAAACTGCCTAATGCTATAGGTTATAAGGTTTGGTATGTCGGTGTACTTAGCACAGGAGATGTTCGTAATAATATAGCGGCGAAAGCACACGCTACGACTCCACTATACTACTCAAACAAAAGGCACTTGCTAGAACGACTGCTATAGCGTTAAACTAGCAGTAGTCACTAGCAGTGGATGGAAAGTCCGAACTGGCATAACGTACGTATAACTGACGTACGCTACGCCTCCATTAACCCAGGAAAGTATTTAACGTCAAAAAGTAGGATCAAGAGATATGAAGTTCAGTGCGAACTTGTTGGACACTAAGTTCCAAATGCGGGAGTCACACTGCTACGGTATATTACTATAGTCAGTATTGCTCCATCAACTGAAAGGATTTTCCCACGCAACATCAGGGTATGCTCTCAAAGACCGATTGGGAATTACGTCGGTGGCTTTTTTTAAAAAAAAAAGGTATTTTATGCAATCGTTATTGTTGCTTGGCTTGTATTATCTTTATTAGATTTTTATTCCCAATATAACTGCCGATATTGCACGGAGAGTTAGGTTTTTGTTTTTCTGCAAAAAACAATTTTCTTGTGTGGGACGGGTTGAACCCATACTCGGAACAACGTTCAGCCGGTAATCTGTATTCTTCTCCATCGATAATTTCCCCCCACATGTATCATAGCACTATTCGTCGCTTTTCTGTTCACGTTTATGTGATAATTTCTTTAAAAAAAAAGTCTTTCACCTGCCGGTAATTTGAACCCATGACTTGGTGAGACATTCGAACGGTAGTCGATAGCCTAACCGATTCGGGATAATGTGCTATATGCAAGTTGTGGTGCAAATCTAAAATGGTTAAAAAATGTATGTGCGCGCATCAGTTGAGAACGGCTGAACCGATTTGGCTTAATCGTTTTTTGTTGTGTTCGCAATTGTCAGGAGATGGTTCTTACGATTTTTTTAAAATCCACCGGAAAAATGAGAAAATTCGGAAAATCAAAAAAGGATGTTTTGTATGAGATTTCGCGGGAATCCGATCCAGATGGTCTTTTAGAAAAAAATCTGAGTTGAAAACTTCCGGAAAAACCCAAAAAAAATTTAAGTAATTTGGGGTGGAAGGAAGATTGTTGGGTCAGCTAGTTGTTTATGTATTCGCTCTTAACTGTACGATTTGTGATAAAGTAATTTGGCTCTGGCAAATAGATCTCGAAACTGCAAAGTTCATTCACTAAAAGCTCGGAATGGGTCTATTAGAGGGGGAAAGGTGTAAGATCCTGTCGTAATAAAACGGATTGAGCAACTAAGTGAGCAATGTCCTATCACCATACCTAACCTTAAGTAACTCTTTAAATCGTCGAGGACTTTACACTCGAAGCGACCAATGATGTCTTCATCAGCCTTCGATAGAATGCATTCTCCGTCCATAGGGTACCTGCATTCCTTAGCACCGCATAGAATAGGACTGGTATGATTAAGAGTTTATATAGAAAGGTTCATCTAAGTGTACTTAGATTCTAATGCTTAGCCTAAAGAAACATTGGCAGGAGAGATTCTTCATTTGATTCTGTAATGCTCTTTGTTTGTTACAAGATGCTTAACAAGAGAAAGTTCCTAGCTCAAGTTATAGTTGTCTATTGTGTTCTTCTGTCCCAAATCACGGTGTTAGCTAGTAAGTCATCATTCGAACATTCCAAATTATGGATGCCATTGTGATTTATCGATTGGGCCTGTCTATGAGCAGACGCTTGCATATACCTCCAGGAAACGTTTTGAATGTTCATTAACCATTGGATTTCCAGTGCACATATAATACTCATAGAAAGAGTCTGTCTTAAACGAATCTTAAAAATTATATTTTATAGGAATAAGAACACGTAGTACAACTACAACTTTTCTACAGAAATAACGAAATTGGTACATGTGGTCTTATTGTCAAACAGCTGGAAAAAAAAACATAATTGTTCAGTTTCCTATAACTTATTTAATAATTCATTAATATAACAAACGAAACCTTGCTCTACATCTGGCCAAGTGCAACATAACTGAGTCATATTGTGTGCTGAGCTGAGCAAACCCAGCAAAGATAAACTGCCAATCGTCACAGATTGGCCAGCAGTTTTACTCAGATTCTTGTACAACGCAAGCGCAGAACAAAAAGAATATAAAACAGAAACACAACAACAACAACAAAAA
Organism: Nephrocerus scutellatus; assembly: GCA_947095585.1. Lineage (NCBI taxonomy): Eukaryota > Metazoa > Arthropoda > Insecta > Diptera > Pipunculidae > Nephrocerus > Nephrocerus scutellatus. The sequence continues at coordinate 92,594,936 of OX352764.1, forward strand.
AGTAAACCAAACACACTTGACCCTTAAGAGACCCCATAATGTCGCGTTCTAACGTTTTGAGCCTCCGGTCTCACGTAGAAACCTCGTGCAAGAGAAAAAAAAATACCAACTTTTTGCTATCAGGCACTTGCAAGATTATCGCATGACGTGTCAGTCATCAGTGGTCAGTCAGCCGCAACAACCATACTGTGCGGTGCGTGTGCGCTGTGTGCCTCATGTCGGTCGGTGGCTAGTACTGCGGTCAAGATAGTCATATGGTCATCAGAGTCATCGGTGTCGGAGTTGCGCCGCACTTCACAGTTGTTTTCCATCGTAATGAGCCTTTTATGGCGACGCGCACAGTAGTGGCATTTAAAAGCTGTACACGCTTCCATAATGACTTTCTTTGCGCTTTGCATGTGCGCAGCAGGTTACTAGTAACGACGTATAGAAGGTGTCAGCAAAAAAAAAAAAACCTTAATAAATATGGAGGAGATGCCCCCAACACAAGAGCTATACAAATTTACTCAGCTGCACCTACTCCTCCTTCTATTTGCGCAAAATCTGTGTCAATTGGCGTCACCTGAACGACCACGCGCGAATGATGAGGCCGCCGGCCGATGGAAACGTAAATGGCTTCCAATAGTCAATCGCACCAACCACCGTGCCTAGAAGAATGGCAAAAAGACTATGATGGAAATTCTTAGGCGCAGACCTTTTTTTTTGCTGGTCATTGTGGCGGCGGCGCTGTGATGGCCGCCGACGCCGCCGACGACGACAGACAGTAAATTAATTCGCTTGCTAATTACAAGTGACACGAGGCAGACGCCAGCATTGGTTGGCAATTCTCTCGGCGAAGCAGCAACGACCATCGCTGTGATTAAGTAGGTTACAGCTGACCGCATGTTGCCGTCGTATCCTCGTATCTTGATTGCGTCATAGTGAAGCACTCTTTAGGATTGCGCATCTACTTTACACAATTTCTTCGACCGTTATGTACATTTGCCGACATACTTAACTGTGCTGCATCCTCCTGCACATTATGGCGATAGTGTCTTTGCCATCATATTTTCTTGTCATTTTGTGCAATTTCTCTCCAGCGATTTCCGGCGAGATCTTAAAATTATGAAGATTCTGCGGTGAATCTATTTTTGTGTGACCATCTCCAAACCATGCCAGGTAGCGCATGGATTTGATACAAACCACCTCTAGCTAGGCAGTGGTCTAATGATGGTTATTAATAAGCATATTGCAGGATTTATTTTAAGTCGGCACACTCCGACTTAACTAACGCGAAGATGTTTTTAGCGGTAAACTTGAAGTGGTGGCTATAAAAAGAGACAAACTTTGGAATAAGGTCAGAGAGTTGAACTTTTCACAAATGGTACATTGATTTTAATTTCAATGATTGACTGTGTACGAGAACGGACACAGTGAGTGCAACTACAGGATGTGCTTACCAACACCCTCTATGTTCGTTTTGGTTGATTGGAGTTGATCGGATTTCTATGGTTGATAGTTTTCCAATTACGAGTAATTAAGTTGTCCAACATGACGTTTATTGAATCGAAACAACGTATTTTAGAGGAGTATTTAATTGATGGTCATTCGTTTTTTGTTTGTAACGAAGTTCCCCATCGTTATTCACTATATGTATAAGTTCTCCGATATGTCCGTCCTCCGATTGTGCTCAGCACATTATGATGCTTGCTTGCACCAAAGCACAAGCAGAAAACTAAAAAACCAATATCCTAACAACGAGTACACAACCGCACATGTGTAAAGTGCCGGCAGCCATACAAAAGCAATGGGCACACAGCCGAACGTGTGCAATTCGCCATTTGTGTATATTCATTTCAGAATATATGGGCATGACATAAAATTCACACACGGTTTTTATTTAGTAATTGGTGGTTTCGTGGTTAGATGCGCGAACTTTTGCAAACAAAATAATCGAATTCCTTATGAATGAGAGCGAATAGTAGTATTCTAGACCGATGCTACAGTTCCAACCGAACCAGATCACTCACGTAATAAGCAAGAATAAACTGTAAAGACCCAGCGATAGGCTGAAAACTTGACACACATCCGACGACAGTGTGAAACTGCGTAGATGTCATCATTGAAGAATCTCCGAAACGTCCTCACATACGGAGCCAACAATTCTCCGTAAGACTTTTCTCTTGGACGCTGCTAAGAGGTCAGAATGTTTTTTTTTGCTAATCACCAAAGGCTCAGATCCATATGCAAGTACATATATATACACCAGCAGCTTGGATGTTATGATTAAATTCCTGGATTTGAAGAATCTTGACAGACTATATAGTAGGCTTTGTTGGCTTCTGGTTCCATTCTATTAGCGGATGTTACAGTTGACCCGAGATAGTTGAAGGATTGCACTACCTTAAAGTCGCGCTATTTTAATTGAGGGACCAATCTCGATGTCACGCTTTGTTTTATGGGGCTTTAGCCTTCCTTCCTTCTGAAACCATTTCATTTAGCGTTTATCACTCCGCCGTCAGTATCAACTGAGCAAAACGGAAGCACAACAACTTTAAACTCTGAAACACTGAAACTCTGATACTCTGAAACTCTGAAACTCTGAAACCCTGAAACTCTGAAACACTGAAACTCTGAACTCTGTAACACTGAAACTCTGAAACACTGAAACTCTGAAACACTGAAACTCTGAACTCTGAAACCCTGAAACTCTGAAACACTGAAACTCTGAAACACTGAAACTCTGATACTCTGAAACTCTGAAACACTGAAACTCTGAACTCTGAAACCCTGAAACTCTGAGACACTGAAACTCTGATACTCTGAAACTCTGAACTCTGTAACACTGAAACTCTGAAACACTGAAACCCTGAAACTCTGAAACACTGAAACTCTGAACTCTGAAACCCTGAAACTCTGAAACACTGAAACTCTGATACTCTGAAACTCTGAACTCTGTAACACTGAAACTCTGAAACACTGAAACTCTGATACTCTGAAACTCTGAAACACTGAAACTCTGAATTCTGAAACCCTGAAACTCTGAAACACTGAAACTCTGATACTCTGAAACTCTGAACTCTGTAACACTGAAACTCTGAAACTCTGAACTCTGTAACACTGAAACACTGAAACTCTGAAACACTGAAACTCTGAACTCTGAAACCCTGAAACTCTGAAACACTGAAACTCTGATACTCTGAAACTCTGAACTCTGTAACACTGAAACTCTGAAACACTGAAACTCTGATACTCTGAAACTCTGAGACACTGAAACTCTGATACTCTGAAACTCTGAACTCTGTAACACTGAAACTCTGAAACACTGAAACCCTGAAACTCTGAAACACTGAAACTCTGAACTCTGAAACCCTGAAACTCTGAAACACTGAAACTCTGATACTCTGAAACTCTGAACTCTGTAACACTGAAACTCTGAAACACTGAAACTCTGATACTCTGAAACTCTGAAACACTGAAACTCTGAATTCTGAAACCCTGAAACTCTGAAACACTGAAACTCTGATACTCTGAAACTCTGAACTCTGTAACACTGAAACTCTGAAACTCTGAACTCTGTAACACTGAAACACTGAAACTCTGAAACACTGAAACTCTGAACTCTGAAACCCTGAAACTCTGAAACACTGAAACTCTGATACTCTGAAACTCTGAACTCTGTAACACTGAAACTCTGAAACACTGAAACTCTGATACTCTGAAACTCTGAACTCTGAAACACTGAAACTCTGAAACACTGAAACTCTGAACTCTGTAACACTGAAACTCTGAAACACTGAAACTCTGAAACACTGAAACTCTGAACTCTGAAACCCTGAAACTCTGAAACACTGAAACTCTGATACTCTGAAACTCTGAAACACTGAAACTCTGAACTCTGAAACCCTGAAACTCTGGAACTCTGTTACTCTGAAACGCTGAAACTTTGAAACTTTGAACTCTTAACCCTGAATCCCTGAAACCCTGAAACCCTGAAACCCTGAAACTCTGTAACACTGAAACACTGAAACTCTGAAACACTGAAACCCTGAAACTCTGAACTCTGAAACCCTGAAACTCTGGAACTCTGGAACTCTGAAACGCTGAAACTTTGAAACTCTGAAACACTGAAACTCTGACACTCTGTAACTCTGAACCCTGAAACCCTGAAACCCTGAAACTCTATAACGCTTAAACTTTGAAACTCTGAACTCTGAACCCTGAAACCCTGAAACCCTGAAACTCTAAAACGCTGAAACTTTGAAACTCTGAAACACTGAAACCCTGAAAATCTAAACTCTGAAACCCTGAAACTCTGTAACTTTGAAACGCTGAAACTCTGAACTCTGAAACTTTGAAACGCTGAAACCCTGAAACTCTGGAACTCTGAAACTCTGAACTCTGAACTCTGAAACCCTGAAACTCTGGAACTCTGTAACACTGAAACTCTGAAACTCTGAAACTCTGAACTCTGAAACCCTGAAACTCTGGAACTCTGTAACTCTGTAACTCTGAACCCTGAAACCCTGAAACTCTATAACGCTTAAACTTTGAAACTCTGAACTCTGAACCCTGAAACCCTGAAACCCTGAAACCCTGAAACACTGAAACTCTGAACTCTGAAACCCTGAAACTCTGAAACACTGAAACTCTGATACTCTGAAACTCTGAAACACTGAAACTCTGATACTCTGAAACTCTGGAACTCTGAAACTCTGAACTCTGAACTCTGAACTCTGAAACCCTGAAACTCTGAAACACTGAAACTCTGATACTCTGAAACTCTGAAACACTGAAACTCTGATACTCTGAAACTTTGGAACTCTGAAACTCTGAACTCTGAACTCTGAAACCCTGAAACTCTGGAACTCTGTAACACTGAAACTCTGAAACTCTGAAACACTGAAACTCTGAACTCTGTAACACTGAAACTCTGAAACACTGAAACTCTGAAACACTGAAACTCTGAACTCTGAACCCTGAAACCCTGAAACACTGAAACTCTGTAACACTGAAACTCTGAAACTCTGAAACTCTGAACTCTGAAACCCTGAAACTCTGGAACTCTGTAACTCTGTAACTCTGAACCCTGAAACCCTGAAACCCTGAAAATCTAAACTCTGAAACCCTGAAAATCTAAACTCTGAAACCCTGAAACTCTGTAACTTTGAAACGCTGAAACTCTGAACTCTGAAACTTTGAAACTCTGAAACCCTGAAACTCTGTAACTTTGAAACGCTGAAACTCTGAACTCTGAAACTTTGAAACGCTGAAACCCTGAAACTCTGGAACTCTGTAGCTCTGAAACGCAGAAACTTTGAAACTCTGAAACACTGAAACTCTGAACTCTGAAACCCTGAAGCTCTGGAACTCTGTAACACTGAAACTCTGAAACTCTCAACTCTGAACTCTGAAACCCTGAAACTCTGGAACTCTGTTACTCTGAAACTCTGAAACTCTGAAATCTGATAATTACTCTGACTCTGACTCTGACTCTGACTTTGACTCTGACTCTGACTCTGACTCTGACTCTGACTCTGACTCTGACTCTGACTCTGACTCTGACTCTGACTTTGACTCTGACTCTGACTCTGACTCTGACTCTGACTCTGACTCTGACTCTGACTCTGACTCTGACTTTGACTCTGACTCTGACTCTGACTCTGACTCTGACTTTGGCTCTGGTTCAGACTCTAACTCTGATGTGGACTCGGACTCTGACTATGACTCTAACTCTGACTCTGACACTGAAACTCTGAACCTCTAAAACTTGAATTTCTAAAACCACGTCAAGTATTCCTTGCCATCATCAAACTCTTCAGTGGCATAGTCACTCGACATTCGTGGTAATCAGCCGCCTCACCTTGCTGATACTTACCAGTCAGTATACATGTGTTGGTATTTAGCCTGCATCATTTTGTCCAGTCGACACTGGTGCTAGAACGCAAAGTCCCCGCTACTAAGCCTAACCGATATCTCTCCTCTCCCCGCCGCATCCGACAAAATCTGTAATTTTAGTAGTTGACGATGGTATGTAGCTAGTATCATGAGTTGATTTTTATTTAATTTTAAGTATATCTTGCTTGATACATAAAATAATGAAACTTTGTCTGTATGTCTGTTCGCGGATAACTCAAAGACAGTTCATCCAATATAGCTGAAACTTTTGATGTGGTGGGGACGGTTGGGGTGGTTTGGTTTGTAGGGCGTTAGTGTGTTGATGGTGTTAAGGGGATTGACGTGGTGCCTGGCTAGGTATTGTTTGCATGAGATTGACTCGAAGATCGTACATTTGATAGATAGCGGTGATATTTGTGGTGGGTGGAGGGGGGTTTGTGGATATCTGAAAGTTGGTCTTCGTGGTCAATGATATAAAAATGGTAAAAATAAAAACAAAACAAAAATGAAAATAAAGGAAATGTGTTTTTATCAAAACAATCTGTAACACCAGACTTGTGACAAAACTTTTGGAAACCTGAGCTGAGAAAACAGGTTACCGTTCAACGAGAAAATACAGTCTGTTTGCTATTGCGTTTTGATAGAAAAACCACTAATCCTTCCCCAAAAAAATGCTCCATAGAATCTTCTTTTAAATTAAATTTGGTGCGTTAAAGAATTCAATTGACACAGTTTCCTCATCTAAATGGCCACATGGGAACTTGGCTGTCTCCGAATGACAGTCAACATGAAAAGACTGTTAAACGGCTATTAAGATCAATTTTTCACTGAAATCGTTTATACTTGCCCCCAAAACATTGCCCAACTCCATTTATTGTTTATGGGATATAATGCTCCTGATTTCGTGCATTCCCAATTCCTCCGATTCGTGAAATATTTGTTCATGAACTTGTAATGAAGTTCATTTTAAGCAGATAAATTAACTCCAAGGCAAACCATATGTATGAATTTTTCTTCCTTCAATTGCACGTTCGTCCGACTATCGGTAGTTGAATCTACCCCCTATTCATCAGCAGTAAGGCCTTTTGGAAATTGCTATAACTTAATACGTATTGACCACCGTCCATAATGCAAACAACCAGAAAAGAGAATACTACAAGAACAACGATGGTGCCAATATCTGAATAGTTTCACTAACCACACAGTCGCCTTTTGAAAATATTAAGTGATTACCAACCGGAATTTTACACTAATCGGAGACGTTTTCTACCACGAAGATCAAAATCTCAGGATAACCAGCTCTGCTGCTAAATCGTCTTTTGATGTGTTCTAACCGGACACAAATAATTCATTCCATCCTCCTCTTTCCTTTACTAATAGAAGCAGACCTTCACACTCGTAAAAGAAAGTTACTCGTATCGTAATTTGCAGTTGGTTGCATTCTTATTTTAAGTATCCGTATTGTGAGTAAGTATTTTTGAAGTAGCTATAAGCTCGAAAATAAAACGAAATATAAAAAACTCAATTATAACAACTACCGAATAAAATAATCATTTAACATGAGACCCATTAAGAGCGAATAACCAAGTCTGGATACAAGCGTAAGCCGACTAAACACGGGCATAGATGGTGATTGGTGAAGTACAGGATCTCCAAGTTTCATCAGCTCCACATAGAAGCCGCCACTTAGCTCATGTGGTTGGATTGTTTTTCGGAGTACATACTCTAAAGGAACCTGCTGTCTATTTCAATTGAATGCTTCTACAAACTAGTAGTATCCGAACTTAACGATAAAGAAGAGCATTAAAAAATGTTCACCACAGAAGAAGTTATTAAATTTCTTTCTGTTTAGCTTATTTTGCAGATCTTCGGCTTGCCGCGACTATTACCAAAAATGGCGAAATCATTGACTCAATAAAGTTTAAAAGCGAAAACGTGATTTTGCGCTCATGCTCGTTCAGGATTTGTACCAGCAATCGCTGATGATGTCAGCAGCGTCTATGTCGCCTAAGATACCCTAATTTCTCGTGAATTGTTTATTCAATTCGTGATCGCAATCTTTTTGATGGCGATCACTCGCATAAATTGATACAAAAAAATGTAGCACATATGTGTGTATATGGAGGAGATTCCTCGACTGTGATGTGAATTTCACCAGAAGTCGAAACTGACTCATTGTACCATCAATTATGTATTCTTAAAAATGTTTGCTGAGAACATTTCATTGCAAACTTTTTTTTGTAAAAATTATGAGCCTTCAAAAATGCAATCAGCTGTGTTGCAATTGAAGCTATTATGATATAACAACGATAGGTGATGTTGGAGGTGTAACGATCGTGTATAGGATTTTGTCGTCTATCTCACCAAATATGATTGCTTGAGTCTAAATTCGTGATTAGTCCATATTAAGAAATTAGAATCTGAACAAGTGATCATCTCTACACAGTTAATGGACGAACATCTGGATTTTTTAAACGCATATTCTAAGATTACAGTCTAAGATTACATGGCCAGATCATAGTTGTCCATGACCAGTGCAAGTAAGCCAAGTAAAGATCTCAACATCAATATCAAGTTCAAGTACCATAGTATTCTTCAACATAACGATGATAAATTGATCCGACCCCATCAGGTAGTGGGTTATGCAAACGAAATATTACCAAATCTTCCCCCTAATATGGAAACAAGTAAAAAATACTATGTGCCTGATGGGTAGATCCCAATCGGATTGCTGCCGTTTTTGTAACGAGGCAAAGGAAACATCAGAGCACATACTTTTCATATGTGCGACCCTCACCCGGAAAAGAATAAAACATTTCAAGGCTTACACAGTTCTCTGGCCAAATGCCAATCCAATTGAATTGGAAGTTGTGGTGGCGTTTACAAAAGAACTGAGCAATAACCTTATGTGGTAAAACATCTGGGATGTACAATAGAATTCAAGGGGCACAAGGCTTAACAGCCCCACCTACAATAAAAATAACAATATTGTGCTTAATGTCGGGTGCACGCCAAAAACTAGATACGAAAGTCAAACGAAAGCCAGACGAACATCGCGCCACCGAACCGACAAATGCCTCCTACCCCTGGAATTTTCTTCCTTCTATATTCTTTTCACTGCATGTACCTCTGCCCGCTATTCTAGCTTCTCATCGTCGACGTCTACCGCATCATGTCGCCCTGCCATCATGTGTCACGTCAAGGATCACTTCAGCAAGGCTCTCGTCAAAGCTCACGTCAAGGTACGGCATGGCTTACGTCAATGATCACTCCTTCAAGGATCACTTCGTCAAGTCACGTCAAAGCACACGCCAAGGATAACTTTGTCAAGGCTCTCGTCAAAGCTCACGTCAATGATCATTTCGTCAAGGAATCAAAGCTCACGTCAAGGATCACTTTATCAAAGCTTTTGTCAACGCACGTTAAGGGTTACGTCGAAGATGACTTCTTCACGGCTCTCGTCAAAGCTTACGTCAAAGATCACTTCGTCAAGGATCACTTTATCAAGGCTCTCGTCAAGGCACATTAAAACTTACGTCAAGGATCACTTCATTAAGGCTCACGTCAATGATCACTTATTCAAGTATCTCGTCAAAGCTCACGTCAAGGATCCCTTTGTCAATGCACACGTCAAGCTCACATCAAAGCTCACGTCAATGATCACTTATTCAAGTATCTCGTCAAAGCTCACGTCAAGGATAACTTTATCAAAGCTTTTGACAAGGCACGTTAAGGGTTACGTCAAGGATGACTTCTTCAAGGCTCTCGTCAAAGCTCACGTCAATGATCATTTTGTCAAGGTTCACGTCAAAGCTCACGTCAAGGATCACTTTATCAAGGCTCTCGTCAAAGCGCACGTCAAAGCTCACGTCAACGATCACTTTATCAAGGCTTTTGTCAATGCAAGTTAATGCTTACGTCAATGATCACTTCTTCAAGGCTCTCGTCAGAGACTCACGTCAAGGATCACGTCGACAAGGCTCACTTTGTCAAGGATCGCTTCTTCAATGCTCACGGCTCACGCATCGTCTAGAGTTCGTTTTCTACTATCTGTGCTACTAACTACTTTTCGTAACATTACCCTCACCTTAATTCTGTTCGTCTCGGTCAGATTCAGCACTACTTCTGATGTTCTACCTGATGTTGTACACTAGTAGCCATCTGTCAATGTCAGTCATTTCATTCTCGTCTGTGATGGCGGGCTTATAGTTTGTTAAGATTCCTAAAACACTATTACCGATGGTACCACCATAAACTTCTTATAAGCGGGATCACCTTTTTAACGCCACTGCCGCGTTGTTCTTCTATGAATCATGGTCTTATCTTTAGTATTCATTTCGTTGATAACCTAGGCTGGATTGTTGGATTCTTCAAAAAGCTTTAAAAACTTTTCCCAACATTCAACACGAAGTACCGAGAGTTCTCCGAATATATTCCAAAATCTTTCATAGACGATCGCTGCGCTTATAAAGGGTGTTCTTTTTCATAGATAGAATTAACTAAAGGGCTAACTGTCAAACGATCTGTCATACTCCACTTAATTTTGGATTTTTATTATCAGTATACGTTGGCAAGTCATCATGAGTAGACTCACGCTTGAACATCGCTACCAAATTATCCAAATTTACTTTGAAAGTCAGGCATCGATTTGCGCAACTTATAAAGGACATCTGAGCAAGCCATCCGTCGAGCTGTGGACAGATTTCTTACAACATACCCACTAAATGATGCAACAACTCCAACACTCCAAAGGAATGTGCGTACTGAAGAGAATATTGGCGTTGACCAAAAATTATCGATTAGTTTTCGTTCTCAGGAATTGGGCCGCTGTCCGTCCACTACGTGCAATATTTCGCGCAAAGATCATGGCTCTCACCCGCACAAGATCCAGTTCGTACAGGAATTAAAGCTATGAGACCATCATATGAGTCGTTCTATCGCCGATTGGGCTCTGGAAACAAACCCGTAGTTTTACGGCAAAATTGTATTTAGCGATCAGGTTAATTTTTGGCTTAACGGGTTGGTTTCAAGTTGAGACCAGTCCCCTATCCTCTACCGGATCCATTACATCCAGAAAAATGCGGTTTACACGCTGGTTGCATAATCGGACCTTATTTCTTTAAATAAGAGGCCGAAGTTCGCGTTACAGTCAATGGGCATCGTTACAGCACCATGATCAATGATTTTATGTTTGAGAACATGGATGACATTGATCTGGACGTGATGTGGTTTCAAGAGGATGGCGTTACGTGTCATACGGCGACGGCAACCATCGACTTATTGAAATCCAAAGTTGGTGATAAGTTGATTTCTCGAAAGGGTCAATGATCCACTCTATTGTCCATTGTCGGGCGATTTGACATCTATTGACTATTTCCTGTAGGGCCACGTTAAGCCAGTGATTTATGCTGGTAAACCAGCAGTCTTTAAGGTCAACATTGTTTGAGTTATTTGTGACATACGGCCAGCATTTTCGAAAAAGTGGCCTAAAATTGGACGTCCAGAATGTGCATCGTAAAGAACATGTCCGGTGGTCATATGTCTGAAATCTTTTTCAAGTATTAATGCCATGTATTAGTTTTTTAAATAAATAAAAGAATTTGATAAGAATTGCATTTTTTCTACTACTTTTTACAATTTTAAGTTCTATCAGGTTTAAAAAAAACACCCGATATACTTCACAATGGGGAATATAGGAATGCCGCCATCATGCGGCAAAATTCAAACATTTAAGATTAAAATAATCGATGGCATTGTGAAACCAGACTGAGAACATATCTGTTTTGTATTTATATTTTTTTGTACATGTATCTATGTATATTGCAAGTAGGTTTTTTTTATTTACCATCGATTGTGTATGAGCAACCTCGCTTTATATTCCATCTTGTCAAATCCACAATTTATGGCTTTTGTTTTACCGAAATCGCCAAGAGTCGCCATTAAGTTACTGACTGAGCTTAAGCGATTAGGTTCGATGTTATTCGTTTGTTCAACTTAATCAGCACATTTTTTACCGCAGCACACCTTTCGCTCATCGGGATGTAACAAAGAGAACCTCTGTATCACCGGAATTAGGTCCGTTGGCTACGACATGTGCGGGATCCATGTGAATGAACAAATAACGCGAACGTCCAACAAAACCGCAATCGGAAACAACTGATTGTGTGCTTTGTGGTTAGTGCGCCGTCGAGTCGACCGTCAAAGCCACCTCCTTCTATACCTTTGTTTGGTGTGGACGCAAGGTCACTTCTTCTTAGCTCGCCTCCACAACAGATGAGTCAGGGTGCTGGGTATTAATTAAAAAATATTCCAGAATTTCTTAATCGTCGGCATTTCTATAAAAAGGCGACTGACTGGTCTGGAATATGAAAACGGCTCGAACTACTAGCTTTGTTGATAGAAAACCCAAAGGCAAAATAATTGTCGCAATGTCTACCGAAAATTGATCACGTATCTCGCGAATTAGCGGTATTTTGCCAATTTACCCATATTCCAAAAATGGTGCGAAACTCTATCAACGAGCAGAATACCTACCTAGAATGTGTCAGCGAGTCCGCTATTATGATTTTCCGGCTAAATGAATGTGCGTGCATGAGGCGATACAATCTGTTGTGTACGACGGCTCGCCGTCGGCTTAGTTGTGTCTGTCACGTCACACGCAACGTACACGCACAAAATAATCACCGTAATAGATAATTAAATGCATTTAGTGTGTCTCCAGGTGATTTTTCCGCCTATGTCAGCGGTGCTGGACTAATAAAGTGCGTCCACGAACTAAAACCACAACGCACAGAAGGTGGCTGTGAAGGTGGTAATGGGGTGATGTGTTAGACGACTCAGCCTCTTTCTGTGTATGAAGTAGCTGATGCCGGCCGTCCAGAAGGTTAATGTGACATTAGGAGCTTGAGGCGCGGTTGTGTCGTGCACTCTACTTCTACCGCTGCTGCAATGTGAGCACGCACGTCTCACTATGACGATGACGACAATCGCTAATTGAATTTTGTGCAAACGAAGTCGGCCATGCGTCAATAGTCAAGTTGTGGAGCCCATCATTATCGCCATCTGGGGAAGACCTTTTGGCCTTTAGTTAATACGCGCACATACGCACTTAATAAACACAAACACAAACACACAAGCCTGATGTATTGCATTTTGTGTGAGATGAGTTTAATTAGCTTTGGGCGTGTTCGCTGCAAGTTTTGTTAGAATGCAACCCGAATAAACCGCAGATATCCTTGATTATACGAAGGACAGGACATGTGGTGTTTATTGTATTTTGATAACAAGGAAATGATTAAAGTTTGATGTAAAAAAGCGTAAAGTTGTGAACTACCACAAGGTTCATAACTTAGTACTGATGCATTTCTTTGGAAAAAATTTCCCAATCAAAACGGTCAACAATAATTGGACTCCTTTGTATCTGAAACAATTATATCAAATACATGGCCTTCACTTCTATTTAATAATTAATTCAAATTACTTACCAATTTGCCAGTCCGTTGTTTCTCTCAATGCTCCATGTGAATGCAGATTGCGACCTAATTCCACTTTGTGCAAATTGTTTGCTCGACGCATTTGACGCAGTTGACTCTGGCTTCTGCGTGAGTGAGTGACGCGGGCAAATCTATTTACCATTCCAAATTAGGTCTGATGATGACGATGATGATGATGATGATGATGGTTCAACTCTATACAGAAAATCGCTTTAAGTGTTTCTATCATTAAGAGTCAGGCAGCACGCTCGCTGGCTGGCTGGTAGGCAGTCACCAAATTCAGAATGGCTAAAACCGAATATTTAGCGCGAAAATCGTGACAATAATTTAAATAAATTTTGTCATATTATCCAGGCAAGTACACCACTCAAAAGCCAGCCAGCATCCAAATTTGGAAAACCACGTTGGCTCATGGTTGGTTTCCCCAATGTGCTGTATGTACTCTGCTTGGTAATAGAATAATTTTAGCGTTCTGTCATTATGGAAATGATACCGAGAGACATTTTTCATTGTCCCACAAGGCGACCAAAAACGATTTTCAAAGTTTTTGTGTTTTTGTTTGTCTGTGATACGTTTGGTATTAAGGCGATGTCTTATAAATAAGAATATACGTTAAGTGGACGTGTTTTTTGAAAGAAGGTCAAAAAGACATTGCGCTTAGTGGTGCGCAGCAGGATTAGCCTAAGAAGTTGTTTTCATTTTCAAAAGTCTGTGACAAATTTTATAGAAGTCCGTCTAGTACGTAAATCGAGCATTAATGGTCAAAAGGTGTCCAAAGGTGTGGTATCACACGATCTTGGTGGCCAATCCACCGGGTCCGAAACGAGATATTAATTGCTCACCGAAACAAGGACGCAGTAAATCCATTGTGTCACAGGCTGTATGGGATGTAGCGCCGTCTTGTTGGAACCAAATGTCGTGGAGATCATGGACTTCAATTTGCGGCATCAAAAAGTCGTTTATAATGGCGCGATAGCTTTCGCCATTCACTGTTACATTGGCGCCAGCATCGTCTTTGAAGAAATATTGGCCGATGATTCCTCCAGCCCATAGGCCGCACCAAACGGTAGTTTTCAATGAATGTAATGGCAGTTCGTGAATGGCTTCGGGTTGTTCTTCAGCCCAAATACGGCAATTTTGCTTATTGACGAAGCCATTGAGACAAAAATGGGCCTCATCGCTGAATAAAATTCGGGTCCCAAAATACGGATCTTCGGCGAGTTTTTCAAGAGCCCAACAGCTGAAAGTATGACGCTTTGGTAGGTCGGCCGGCTTGGATTCTTGGACTAGCTGTCTTTTGTACGCTCTCAAGCCAAGATCTATGCGTAAAATCGCCCAAGTAGTGCCATAAGATAGGCCAAGTTGTTGAGAATCGATTCTTCCATGTTTTTGGTAAAACTCTCACTTACAGCCGCAATATTCTCTTCAATCTTCGGGCTGTACGTGGTATAATCGGTCAATTATCATCCAATAATGTAAAATTATTCTCAAGTTTGCCGATGGTATGCCGAATAGTGCGTTCGGTAGGACGATTATGTACACCATAAGTTGGCCTGAGCGCGCGATGAACACTTTTCACAGAGCGTCGATTTTCGTAATACAATTGTACGATTTATAAGAGGGGTTGGTGGTCGCAATTTTAAGAGGGGTGACTCAAATTTTCGGTCGTAATATTCGTCCCACCATGCTATAGTGGATAAATTTTAGTCAGCTTATTGACTATTAAATATTCCTATGCCAGTTAGACAAGGCAGCGAGCAAAGTACAGCAAATATCGCAGCCCTAAGTGCTTCAGTTAAAAATAAGCCAAAGCAGTCGATTCCACTGGGAATCTCCCAGTTCTACAAACTTTGTAAGTTTAATTTCTATAAACTCAAGAGCCGAAGCATCTTGATCATATAAACCGCCGAAACTTCTGTTATGTTATTTTATTTCTTATTTCTTTTTGATAAACCCTCTAAATAGCACATATGTATAGAAGAATTTCCAAGAATCAGTGGTGTCGATTTTTTTAAAATATTAGATGTTTGTCAACTGTGCGAAGCGCATCGCTAATCACCAACAACAAAAAGTATCGGCGATAAAATGCAACCTTGTCGTACCCCATTTAGAATCTCGAATTCCTCTGACAGCTTTCCTTTATGCATCACATGACATTTAGAGATATCATAGGGGTTGCTTTAACAATAGCTATCAGTTTATTGGGTATACATCTCCTGCGCAAGGCGACCCAGATAATCTGTCTGTTGACACTGTCAAACGCCTTCTCAAAATCGATGAACAGCTGGTGCAGTGGTAACCGGAATTCAACGCACTGTTCAATAATGATTCGCAAGGTGTTGATGTGGTCTACACAGAGGGATCCAGTGCGGAAACCTGCTTGTTCGGCATCGAGCTTATCTTTTCCAGATGTTCCTTAATTCGCTCAAGTACTACTTTGGCTATTATCTTTGCAAATGCAGGAAGAACGCAAATGCTTGTCCAGTTTTCGCACTCCGTAAGACTACCCTTTTTAAGGGAGCTTGACAATCCTTCCCTTCTTCCACTCGTCGGGGAAACTTTCTGCCTCCCAAGCTCTCTCTACAAGAGGATATAAAAGCTCTGCTGTCGTTTGAAGTTGAAGCGGCAAGCAGAAAGTCTGCAGAAAGCGACTTGTTGTTCTTTTGTGCTTTGATTGTGGTAGCGATCTCATCTTTACTGGTATTTGAGGTGCGAATTCGAGAATTGCAGCTCCGTTTGATTTGGTTGCATATCGTTGGCGAATACAAGGTTAAGGACCGTGGAGAAATGCTCCTTTCATCGCTTGAGCTGATCCTCATCTGAAACGAGTACGGCACCATCAAGGCCTCTCACCGGATGTTGGCTAGAGCCGTGACCACCTGACAGCTCTTTGGTGATTCTGTAAACAGTTCTGCTATCGCACCTGCTTGCAGCTTCCTCTGCTTCTGGGGCAGGGCGTTAATATAATTACGTTTGTCACGTCTTACACTACGCTGAGCTTCATTTTGCTTCGATACAGGGACTCCTGCTCGATCTTCGCTGCTGCTGGGGTATCTACAATACGAGCTTTCAGTAGCTTACGTTCTTCAATCCGCCTCAAGGTATCCTCGGCAAGCCACGTGCTCTGCCTTACCATGCTTCTACCAATAATTATTTCTGCTCCAGATGTGAAAACAAACAAACACAGCTTTCCAATGTTCTTGGATGGTTTAGTGAGCTGCTGTTTGTTTCCACTCCTTGCGATAAATGATCACTTAATTGTAGGCGTACCGAGCGGATCTTTAGCCGGTCGATGTTATACCTAGGCATTCGGATGATGTTACGGATTCTTTGAACTGATGCAGTACAGTAGAACTGGACAGTAGCTACCGTAAGGTTATGATCTCGTACCATACCCATGACGGCTCCTCGTCACAACAGTACTTGTCCACAATACGTCCCAGGTCAGTATTTCTTCTTAGGTGAAGAACTAAATGTTGTTTTGGCATATGCAGCCGAATTTCGGTATTGATCTTCTATGTTTTGAGGGAGCTTAAGGTTTCTACATTGGTCTTCTAGCTAATCTTGTCTCTTGTCAATAATCGTTAAGCTCGTTAAATGATAGTAACCTGTAAGCCGCAGGATGATGCGATTATAAACATCATTCTTATTGGTATAAGATAAGTTATCCCTTCCATAATCCAAATTAAACTTTTATTTCATTATGCTCAGTGGTACATTTTTTTCCTCAAATATTGGTATTGAAATCTACGAACAATAAATGAGTATTTGTGATTTATGAAGCAACCGACAACAGAACAAAAAATCTTCAATAACAATAATCAAAAAATATATTCGATGCTTCACTGTTTTTAATGGCAATCGCTAAAAACGGTAATTATCGTTATTAACTTGTTCCTGTTATTAAACCCCGGATATTCCCTTACCTCTTACCCTCTCTAACCGATAAATAATGTCATTGTGTACGAATTTAAAATACGGTTGCTCAACGAGCACAATGCAACATCAATAAGAAATTGTTAATAATTGTACGTTGTTGTTAATGGTTAATGCTATTGTGTATTTATTGCATGAGTATTCGGGCTTGTGTGGGGTAGAAAGGTTCAAATTTTAATTATAGTTTGGTATAATTTTTTGTTATTTCGATTGTGTCTGTTCGTTAAATTGCTGGCATTGATTCGCACACACATATACAACGATTATACACGTAGCGCCAATATTTGTTTAATTAAACAATGCATGACTTTAATTTGTGTTATTATCACAGAGTAAATACAAATTCTTATACAACTTTTTAAATTATTTGTAAATTCCATCCCGTCCGTGTCATTTTCAATAAACTTTTTTTTTTTTTTTATTGAAAAATATTACAATCTAGTCCCTAGACTAATAAGCAATTTTGTTTTGACTTCAATTAATAAAAATACAAAATTAAAAGTTTAAAGCTTTCAGGCTAACTTATACTATACATGATTATATTATATGCGGCACTAGTTCAAAATGTTTGATTCTTTTTAGTCTCCTAACTAGGTTTGTGTGGTCCAAGAGCGGGGTGGTCTCAGGGTTCGTGTGGTGGTGAAGCCGATCCTCATGCTTTTTAGCGAATCTATGAATATTATTCTGTACGCATTCCATGCCCAGGTCCCTGTGAAGGTCATCGTTCCCAATATATAGGGGTGCATTTACAATGTTTCTTAGCACCTTGTTTTGAAATCGTTGGATTATTTGAATGTTGCTTTTTTTTTGGTGCAACCCCAAAGTTGAATACCATAAGTCCATATGGGTTATATGACTTGCTTGTGAATCAAAATTTTATTGTTTGTTGATAGACAAGATTGTCTTCCGAATAGCGAATTAGCGAATAACAATCTCCTCTCTTTTTTTCTTGACATGGTCTTTCCATCGAAGTTTCGCATCCAAAGTCATACCAAGATATTTTGCACCATTTACGTATGGTATGGCTTGGTTGTTAATATACACTGGTATATGCTCTATTTTTTTCTTGTCCAATTTTGAATATGCGAGATCGGCTCTTGTAGTTTACTAGTTGGGTCCACATTACTTTCCGCAACTGTCATTAAAGCCGTGTCATCAGCAAATGTAGCAATTGAATTGTATCCTAGTGTTGGAATATCGTGGGCATAGAGGATATACAATATTGGCCCAAGAACACTGCCTTCGGGTACACCCGCTTTGGTTTCTTTAAGCTCCGAATATGTGTCTTTCTCTTTTATGCGAAAGTATCTGCCCGAAATGTAGGAACTTAGAATTTCAGCCTGTTCGTTGGGTAGTATCTTTTTTAGTTTGTAGACTAATCCCTCATGGCAAACTTTATCAAATGCTTGTGCTACATCGAGGAAGACTGTAGAACAAACTTTTTTCTCTTCAAGCGCTTTTTCAACAATGTTTGTTATTCGGTGTACCTGATCAATGGTTGAATGTTTCACTCAAAAGCCAAATTGATGGTCTGGAATAATATGTTTCCGCTCTATAGTTGGTAGCAGACTTTTTAAAAGCAGTCTTTCAAAAAGTTTGGACATTTGGGCAGCAAAGAAATTGGCCTATAGGTTGAAGCTTCGTGAGGTGGTTTTCCCGGTTTGGCTATCATGATAACTTCAGCTACTTTCCATAACTGTGGAACGTATTTTAATTTAAATGCTGCGTTGATGATGCATGTAAGCTTAGCGATTCCTTTTTCTGGGAGTTGCTTGAGAATTTCACCAGTTATCAATTCAAATTTATTTCTTTTCTTACTTCAGATGACGATGTGGTGCGTATTTCTTCATTTTCTTCAGCTAGTTCTTCGCTAGGCAAATCGTCATGCTCTCCTGGGTTTTTTTGAAAAATTTCTTCCAAATACTCTGCAAATCTTTCAGCTTTTCAGCTTTTTGCTTGTTACTTTTTGCCCACTTTCCATCCAGTTGTTTGATTGGAGGAATGTGAATGATTGGTCCCTTTAATTTCTTAGTGGCTTTCCAGAACGAGTACTCCGTGTTTTTATTGTTGCTAAGATTTTTTAAAAATGATTTAATTTCAGAATCTTTAAGTTCCTTAATTGTTCATCTAACTTGCTGTACCAGCTTATTAAACTTATTTTTCAATAAACTAATTACAAATTTTCATATAAATTCTCTAATCGGAGATTAATTTAAAAAAAAAATTATATGAGAGCATCTCGGCCCTACCGCCTGATCACTTTTAATTTTTATAGAAAGTGTTGTCATCAGAAATACACATAATACCGGGTGATTGACACGAAGTGTTACCAACTTCAGACTGTCATTGCGCTCAAATGTACACTAATGACAGTTTATTCTATTGTTTACAAGCGTATTTTAGTGGAAAATATTCAGAAAAAAAGTTATCCGCAATTGAATTCAAGCGTAATAGTTTGATTGCTCTATTTTTGGCTGGAAAACCACAGCCGCAGATTGTGTTTGTGTATCAATATCACAATAAATCGTTATAACGATACTGCCAGCATTGAAAAACGCCATGGTGGTGGACCGAAACAAACTGCAACATCGCCGGATATCATTCGGAAGGTGAAGGCCAAATTGCCTCGGAATCCGCGTCGTAGTGGCAGAAAAATGGGTCGTGAGGCGAACATGTCGTTCGAACGGATGCAGCTCATTTTGAAAGATCATCTTGGACTAAAGGCCTTAAATTCCAAAAAAAAAAACGTATGGTCTCACCGATGCTCAAAAACAACCTAGAGTGGAAAGAGCAAAGGTGTTGTTACGCTTGTACAAAAGTGGAGATTTGCCGAATTTGGTTTTCTCCGATGAGTCACCGTTCGTTATTGAGCAAAACGACCGGATATACTTGCCCGGCCGTTCTACTGAAAATTTGGACCGACCAACGGATTGCCACTCGAAACCAAGCGCCGCCGATGGTGATGGTTTGGGCCGTCGTAACGTAACGAAAGCCGTTCACCGCTCTTTTTTTTTGGACCGTGGCATCAAGATAAATGCTCAGATTTATCGGAATCATATGTTGGAGGGAGCGTTGAAGCCTTGGGCAAAAAAACATTTCGGCCGCAGAGCCTGAACATTTCAACAGGACTCGGCGCCGAGTCATAAAGCGCGCGTCAATCAAGATTGGCTGAGAAACAACGTTCCGCGGTTCATTTCCACTGCCCAATGGCCATCAAATTCACCGGATGAAAATCCGAAATTCTCGGTTTGTTGTATTTTGAAGAGCAAGGTTGAGACAAAAAAATACCAAAGTGTCGAACATCTCAAGCAAGCGCTACGCCGGGAATGGGCCAAAATACCGCTGAGCCTCTTTTGTGCTGCATGCAATAACTTTGTCGGCCGTTTGAAAGCCATAATCGCGGCTAAAGGCGGCCAAATTGAAAACTGCTAATGCAATTCGAAAATCTAAATATTTGTGAACATTTTTTACTTTGATTCAATAAAATTCATCGAAAAATAAAAATTCTGTGGCATTTTGTTTTGGTAACACTTCGTGTCAGTCACCAATTTGCAGAGTTTAAAAAAATCTGGTTAGTTTTGAAGAAATTTATATGCGAGCCCTCGGGCAACTATTGACTACTCAGTAGTTTCCTGATTGTTGAGCCAGTAGCGCAACAATCACGTTCGTGATGTAGTGCTTGCTTAACCTCCGAGTGGTGGTCCCCGGGCAACTATGTGTAGAGATCCTTATATATGTAGGCTAAAATTGCAAGGGCAAACGGTCTAGCGTTTCTAGTCTAGGTAACGTGGGTACCGAAAAAAGTCCGCTACTGAAACCGACACATCGCCTTGGATAAGTAATGATCGAATAGTGACGACTTTTGGCTATTGTACCCTGACTAAGATTGGTTTATTTTGGAATGTGAGGACGCTCCTTGACTCTCCCTGAGCTCTAGCGAATTGGTGACAAGCGTTCCGAGCGTAACAACTTGTCACGGTAAGCTTCTCAATTCGCCGTTCGGATCCGGCCTTAAATTGTAGGTGCCTTCCATTTGTGTGCAAAAATATACAGGCTCAACACGAATAGTTGCGAGAAGCTAGGCCTTGGACCGCAATAGCCTGTCACGCCGAATATTATTATTACAGTTGGACTACATGGATGGCGAATCAACAATCAACTTTATAAATAAATGTTTCTAGTACACAGTATACAGTTACAATAAATTAATAAATTCCACCATATAACTACAAGGATGGCTTGAGATATTTGGCGTTTGGAGTAAGAGAATTTTTTTGGCCAATCAGTTTTGGAATGAAGAAGGCCGCTATTTTTGGTAAGTAAATGGTTTTTCAATAAGGACATAATATAACATCTGCAGAGCCCAATCAATCGGTGCACCAAATGATCAGTTCTTGAGTTAATTTGATCTATTAAGGGTGTATGCCAAGATCTTTATGCAAACTTCGCTACAATGCGGACTGAGAGATTCCCAATTCCAGTCTACGGCGTGGAATCAACTGATTTGGCTTATATTGAACTGAAGATCTTATAGCTGAGATATTTGCGGTAATTTGATCGGTGCGTTGTCTCACTGGCACAGGAACATTCAATCGTTGATTATGTTGGCTCCAATTTATTCACTATAGCACGCACTGCCTGTCTGGTGGAATGATTACTATGACCGAATATTTAAGTAAGCGCTCTTAAAGTTGCGACCACCGATTTGGAATTTCTAATAATTTGCAAACGTTGTCCGTTCGTTAACTTCACCAAGATAAAAACTTAAAGCATGGTCACAGTTTTGACATTGACAGGTCATAATAAAGAATATAAGGGTGGGTTGGTATTAAAATACAAAACTGTTATGTCCCTATTGAAAACCATTTTAGTGCGCGCTCTTGTGTTAAAAATAAAAACAACTCCCACACACAGTTATTATAGTATGGTGTGATCTGATGCCGTTATATGGCATAATTTTTTAAAATATTTTTTGTATGGGAGCCGATCGACCCCAGAGCCCGATCACTACCAAATTTTAATAGAAAGTGTTGTCACCGAAAATAGATATGTGTACAAACTTTAAATAAAATTGAGCTTTGGGAAGAAGGTTAAAAATTGATCGAAAGATTCTACCCCCGGATAGAACGAAAGACAGGCAGAACGACAGAACCATGCCGAAGAGAAGTTATTATAGATAATTCAAAAAAAAAGCTGAGTAGCTGCAAGAAGAAACTCTATTCTACCAACATACAACAAGATTCTACTCTATAAGCAAATTATAAAACCGATTTGGACTTTCGGTATCCAACTTTTGGGTTGTACCAAACAGAGCAACATATACGTCAGCCAAACAAAATATTAAGAAACATCGTTTATGCCGTTGGTACATCATCAACAACAAACTTAACAGGTACCTTAAAGTGTAGCTCGTTGGACATGAAATTCGAAAAAATGCACGGAGGCATATAGGGAGAGACTCTAGCGATATACAAACACTGAAGCAACTCAGCTCTAAAACCAAACAGATATGAAACGCAGCATAAACACTTCCCTACTCGGCATGATCCCACCCACATAGTGTTGCCACCGCCAAGAAAAACATCAACAACAAACAAATTACACATCCTGTGACTAGGAGTAGACAACAACTACATCACACCATCATGAATGGATGCTTTTGCAAAAGAAAAGAGGAAAAGATATTTGCACGTTCGTTCGTTGATTATTTGTAGATGCAAATCAACGAGCTTATCAAGTGCAAGCGAGCACGAAGTGACGAGCGAGGAAGGAATATCTCATTTTATTTGGAAGGACTCGCGTCATTCATTCATTCATTCATTCATTTGTTCTGTGCACTCGCGCGTTTAACAATCATGCACAATGCGCGCAATAAATATCAATCAGACTGACAGGACAGAGGCTAAAGTGACATTTGTACACCTACAACAGTGTGCAGAGAGTGCAATGCAATCAGATACAGAATAAAATGCAGATTCGCTTACCTTTTCCGGGACGATGACGATTGAGTGACGCAAGGACGGACGGACGAGCTGATTGTGAAAAAGAAGAGCTCATTGCGTGCGAGCGGCAAATGAAGTGCTGTCCAATCGTTGTGCTATTCATGATGAAAAATGATCATCCACAACAGTAATTGTCCACCATAACCATAATATAATAATCCTGTGACCATTTTATAGTCATTCTATTTACATTCTACATATAACCATGCTATAATCAATCATTTATCTTCCTGTGATCATCCTATACCCAACCGACATACATTCGATATCAATCCTATGAATATATATCCGAATATCCGATAACCAGGTTTAAAACTTCATTCCATAATCATCCTATGAACATCCTATTATCATATCATCATATAAGATTGCACATGGGTGCTAAAATAAATGTCATCACCGAGCACTGTCTCATAGGCAAGCATGCAGCAAGGCTTGGTGTATTCTTTAAACGACTTCTGCAGAAGCTGCATGGACGAGGAGGAAGAGAAGATCATTTCCCACTTTCTATGCACAGTGCTCTCTCATAAACTTACGCTTCATCTGGGAGCATTCTTTTACGATGACCTTAATTATCTGACCAATACCGATATTAGTAGTCTTTTTCGCATCACACGAAGCTCTGACTGGCTAAACCAGTAGGATGGAAAATTTTCTTTATCCATGTGGCTATCACAATGGACCATTACTGATCTAAGTTTGTCGTCTTTTCTACCGAACGAATTAAACAAAAACTCAAATAATCAACCTCTAAACTCATCCAATAATTATACTATAAACATTCCATTGCCATTCAATAATGCTCGAGTTATCAAGTTGCGATTAACAGCTTATTTTTATCCTATAAACATACCTCCTATAATTATTCAATATACATCCTATTTCATCCTATAATTAAACCATAAACATCCAATAAACATTTCGTTTCCATCGTATATTCATCCCTTAGTTATCCTATATACTGTAGTTAGTAGCGTAGATAATAGAATTCGAATCCTAAGATAAATCGCAAAGAACATACTGCATACTAAAATTAGGCACTGAACTAGAACTAAGCTCTCTTGAATAGCATACTTTGAAGCTGTAAGATTTATTAGATTATTTCAAATGTAACCGGCTGTAAGTTTAAATCATTATGTACTGGTCAAAAATCCAGTCAATCCGGTTTATCCAGTTTGCGTGTAGGAACACGATCGTACATGTAGTTTATTTTAAGAAGATGACTCATTAGATGAGAGTATCGTTAGTTGTAAATTAAGGGAATAAGGCCACAATATTCTGGTTTTTTCTTGATATTTCTGTCTATTCTATAAGATTGGAAGTTTCTGGAAACTTTTCAATGATTACAAAAGGTGGCGTTCGTTCTTTGTTGTAGAGGCTTCATTCATTGTTTAGAATTCAACCAGTTAAGTTCAGAAAGTTCTTGCAAAAAGAACCTAAGGGAATTATAGTAAACTACAAGTGTTGTTGTAATAAGTGTTTTTGTGTACATTTAAAGTTATCGCCAATATAAATTGTGAGCTTGTATTTTTTTTAAATTCTCTATATTAACTTCGCGTGACCGTGTGTTTGTTTGTGGGTTTGTCGTGGAATCTTGTGATCAATTTTTAACCCACTTCCCAAAGCCCTATTTCATTGAAATTTTGAACACATGGATATCTCCGATGACAACACTTTCTATTATTAACTTGAGGCCCCTCGGGCCACGGGATCGGAGGGCTCCCATACAAATATTTTACAAAATTTTACTTTTTTGTAGACCCCGGACCCCGGCGTTGTGGGTCCCCAAAAATTTTTTCAAAAAAATTAACCCGATTTTCATCAAATTTTATATACGTATGTATCTCCGATGAAAAACACTTTTTGTAAAAATTTTGGAGACCCCGTGCCGCAGGGTCATTGGGCCCAAATTTTTTTTTAAAAATAAACCCGATTTGCTTCAAATTTTATATACATGTGTATCTCCGATGGACAAAATTTTTTGTAAAGTTTTTGGAGTGAGCGGACCCTGAGGCCCGAGGGATGCCCATATAATTTTTTTAAAAATTAGCTCGATTTTCTTCAAATTTTAAACACATGTGTATCACTGATGGACAAAACTTTTTTAAAAGTTTGTTGGAGTGACAGGGCCCCTGAGACCCGTGTGGTGTCCATGTAAATTTTTTCAAAATTATCCCGATTTTCTTTAAATTTTAACACTTAGAGAATTTACATGAAAAATTGTAATTTTTTTGGGTTGTTTTTTTTTACTTTTTGTTTATTGTTGTTGTTTGTAAATTAATAAACTTGTCTTGTGTCTTATTTGCAAAGTCCTTTACGAACTCGAAAGCATACAAATGAAAAATCCCATAACTAGCCATAAAACTTCATCCAATCATCTATTACTTCGGCTTCTACTGTTTGGTCATGTGGATTGAAATATTTTTCAAAGGTGCTCGACTAAATTTATACTATATCCTAGTTAGTTATGGACCCATTTTCCACCAACTGTTATAATTGTAGAAAACTTCAATGATTAATAAGATACAGATATAAAATTTAATGATTCTATCTATAATTCATTCATCTATCGCTCTAATAGCTCTTCTATCTATCCACCTCTCCACCACAACAATTTGTTGACACAATTTCAAGCTCTTCAACTCGCTAGGCATCAAATGCACTCAACTCAACCGTACGAATTCAACTTCCCTTAAGTATTTTATCTACAAAAATGTTAGCAATGTAATAACAATTCTCACTCCCCACTACCATGAGTATCTGTTACTCTCATTCATAGGCACACCATATCACCTTAACTGTTTGTCATCGAGAGCCTTTTTGTATTTTGCAAAAATGGAATGTAAATAAAGATATTAAGTAAACAGAAAAGAAGACTTAACTTAATAATTGTGAGTGCGTCTAGCGGACTATGGAAAGGCTGGAAAGAAAAAAATACAAAAATAAATAAACCAAAGCATACCGCGCACTCACTCACGATCGCACTAAAAGCGACGGCTCAACATCAAAATAAATATTCCACACATGCACATTTATGCGGTTCTCGAGCGCTTCATTGACTGCCCAAAGCAGTACCCACCGGAACCAGGTCGGGCTTGGCCAGATTGGGACTCTCTATCAAATCGACACCGACACTGATTGGCAAATAAAATTTCAATTTGTATTTTGTTTTCCATCTGCTGCCTGCTTGACGGTGACCTAGAACTGTATTCGAATGATTCCCTCGCCGGAGTTTGCTCTGGGATAGCGTTCAGCGGATAGAGTTTACTTTTCGTTTTTTTTTTTGCTTTCGTTTGGTTGTTTGCCTCAGAAAACATTATCGCCACCACCATCAGATGTTTTGCTCATACAAGCGATGTAGGTGGGAGACATAAAATCATAGGTTCTCGCCGTCGCGTCGTCGTGCTGGCAAATAGTTTTTGGACTGTGTTAGCGGAACCAATCTGACGAGCGTGCGAACACCACCTGTGCGAGTGATTAGGCAACAGAGCGCTTTTAACTTTTAATGATATTTGACGTCGTTGGATTATGTGTTCTGTGTTAATCGGAAGTTTGGCCAGCTTACCTATATTTAGTTTTTGAGGGCGTTTAATACAAAATTATACATTAAGTCAGGTGTTCTTTTTATCGCTTCTCTCTTAGGCTTTTTGATCCGTTTGCTATGAGTCATTGTAGGCGACTATGGTTGCGCATTTCAAATAAAAACGTAAACAGAAAGGAATAGTCAAGATAAGGCAGATGCCTTTAAAAATAGAGCTGTCATCATAATGAACGTGATAGAAGTAAAACTTCTTTGGTGGGATGACTGAATGTCTGAACTCACAAATAATCCTCCAGGTGAGAGAAGATAAAAATAAAGAAATAAACATTTGGATTTCATTTAAGTGCCTTTTATAGATGCATTTCAATAATTAGAGCAGGTACTCTTTGTGGGCGCCGTGGCTCACTGGATAGGAGCATGGACTGCTGAGCAGGGGGTTCATGGTTCGAATCCCAGTAACACCAAAGTATTTTTCACGGTGTCCCACCTCTCGCGAATGGGTGACAAACGTTCCGAGAGTAATAACTTGTCACGGAATGCTTCTCAATTCGCCGTTCGGATCCGGCATTAAATTGTAAGTCCCTCTATTTGAGCATGCAGCTCAACACAAATGGTTGCGAGGAGTCTCAGGCCTTGGACCGCATCGCATGTTCTGTCACGCCGATATTATTATTATTATTATTACTATATGTGCTTGGTTACCAGAATGCAATAAAATTCCTATAATAATTTAATTATCTTTAAACATAGTAGCATTCCATAAATATTGGTTTGTCCGGGCAAGTAGCTCCGAGTTTTAGATCGTATTTGGCCAAAAGATGCCACAGATTCGACGTAGACACTTGTTGACGAATACTTGTAGTTTTTGAGAAATGGTGGTAGTTACTTTTCATGTTTCACAACCATATAAGAGGACCGATTTAAGAATGGAGTTGAAGATATTTAGCTTGGTGCTGCTGGAGATGATATGCGCTCGCTACACTTTCTTTAATGAGTAGTGTTTTGTTTATGCTCCCTAATTAATTAGGCTCCCTAAGTAGCTAAATTCCTCCACGTCTTCAATGACTATCGTTGCATCGTTGTTTATTATGGATAGTTCACGGTTTTCGGTCGTTCGGATTCGCGTCAACTACGTCTTTGTGTAGTTAAGCCTTAGACCAACCCGTTCAGCGGATAAATCAACCTCTCAAGCTCACGCTTCATATCGTTCAATCTGTGAGTCATCAGCGTAGCCGAGATCGTTAAGCCTTTCGTTCAAGCGCCATTAAAACCCGTTTGGTATTGGTTTGCGCCATAACGTGATTCAGTGTCACCAGAAGAAAGTATAGTTGAGAGAACACATCCTTGCCTGACTTCTTTGGAGATGGTGAAATTTGCACTTGTATTGGACGCTACAAGCGGAATCTCCATATATAATTCACGGATACGGCTTACGATTGTATCCGTTATTCCGAGAATAAAAGCTATTTTATCGAAGAAAACTGAAATCGATAAAACGATGTACGAAGGCGTATTCCAAGCAGGTCACTGCTCGAAAATAATTCGCAGGGTGTTGATGTGATCTACGCATGATCTATGCTAACTATGTAAGAACCATCAAATTGTCAACCATCAATTGTCCTACACATTTTTATTGAAGCTTCCTATAATCATACTATCAACATCCCATAAACATCATTAAATCATCATCACCTTTCATACAACCTAGAGAGCTGGAATTTTGTGACTGCCCTAAGTCCAAAATAGCATTTTTTATATTACCAGTATAACGCTTGTTGAGTGTAGTGTGTGTGATGGGTTAAACTTTTTTTTTTCGACTTCTTTGAGGTCCTTTTAAACACCTTCCACACGACCTTGAGATTTGAAATTGTGAGTATCTATGTCAAAAATAGCAGTTTTTATATTCCGCCCATGACGCGTGTCACGTTTCGTGTGTGACACGTGTGATGGTTTGAAATCGCGCCATTTTCTCGTTTTTTTTTTTAGTTCTTTTTAACCACCTTCGAACGTCATAGAGGGCTGAAATTTTGTGAGCGGCTCAATGTAAGGAGCCCATTTTGACATCCCGCTTTTGACGCGTGTCGCGAGTCACGCGTGGCGCGTGTGAAGCGTCAAGAAATTCCTTGAAATAGCTCCGACCTCAAAACCACATAATTTGGCGATTATTACCAAATAAAAATGACTGTGTGGCGGGTTTCGATGTATATATAAAAGTTTGTACTCGAAAAACGAAGTTTTTTTTACATTTACTTGTTCTATAACTTAGGAAGATCGTCATGGAAAAACGTTTTCAAAACGTTGCGGTCCAAAAGCGGCGGCTCAAAAAGTGAATCGCCCTTAGAAGTTTACTCTCAACGCGACTAAGGAAGTGCTCATATCCCTGGAAAGATAAACCTTCTTCCCAATAGACAATCAATTAATCAACCAATATACCAGGTGATCTCTTCTTCTACTTGTATAACATGTCAACCATCAAATTTGCGAAAATCACCATTTAGCCGCCTCAAGTCCCACTGACAGTCGCACAATTAAAAAAAAAAGTTCACCAGCAAATTTTCTAGCTGAAGCGTAAATTTCCGTTTGCGGGCGTATACTGTTCACTGTAGACTAATTGAGAATTTATTACGCAATTGCATGAGATTGTTTTCGATTTTGTAAAACGGAAATAGCAAGAGGCACAGTCAACCAGCCGCGGATACATTTGGCGAATCACCCACAAATCGGATGTTTCCTCTACGCGTACTCGGTGTGGGTTCTTAGAAAATTGGCTTAGTCTTTCGGGTTATTACTCAACACAAGATGCTATGAATATGGGCAGGTCGCAGCGTTGATTCATAAATAACCGTTTAGGAAGGTGTGTCTCCTCGACAGACTCGCATGCTGTGCGCCTCCCGCTGCGTGTAAAGCCATTTAGTTTTACATTAACTGTGGATTGCTGTTCTATGTATCTATTTGCAGCAGAAAAGTGAAAATTAAGAACAAAAAAACTTTTATTTAAAAGAAAAAAAACATTTCGTAGTTTGTTGAAAAATTCCAACTCTAATTAAATGCAATACTCAATCACTCGCTTTCAATTAGTATCTACGAGGGAAAATCTATTTAATGAAATGAAAATACAGTATCTACAGTAGGGGAAACAATCCGATAGTCTTCCACCTCTATTTGTAGTCTATTCGCTTTGAGTTCTGGCCAAAAAAAAAAGCGCATCCGCATGTGCTACGAGTGCAATAATAATTTCAGATATTTTTCCTCTACAGTGTATCTACTGGTATTTGTATAAGAAATCAGCACGTATCTCCTTCCTTCCATGTTATTTGAGTGCACAACACAGCGTACTAGGTAGATAGATACGAGTACTTTTGTACAATTGCATCGCACGGTTGCCTACCGCTCGTACTTCCCAAAGGACGAGGTGTCACAGGTGGGTTTATGATTTTTATGGAATTGCAGTGCAGTGCAGAGCAAAAACTGTAAAGTAAAAGAACAAATTAAAAATATCCATTAAAATGCCACAAGCGGCGAGAAGTATCGTAATAATAATTACATCTGCTGCTACCGTAGAGCGTCGTGCACTTCGTGTCTAGATTGTATCGGTGGCGCCTTTTTGTTACTTTGTGTGGTGCATTATGGTTCTCTGGGAGTCGTCAGTCCACTGTGATGGCTATTAACTGGTTGTTCTCTGGTAAAACAGCGAGTCAGTGCACTGTTATGGCTATTAACAGAATGCTATATAGGACAAAAGAATAAAACTTTTAATAACACACCATTTCTGACTGGCTGGAAGGTTTTTCTTTTAATGAATGCTCCGAGGTGGACAGAAATTTTGTTGTGTAATTCTTTTTAATTAGCGAAGAGATTGGATTTCTTTAAATTTCGCTAGAAAAGTTGGTGGCTGGTCACGTGCTCTGTTGGTGTTGTTTTGTATTGCTCCCTCCATCCATTGCAAAAAAAAAAAAGATGACGTATTGGTTGATAGCAAGGTATACGCGTACACCTGCGTCAGCACCTAATTGACTAAAGCACTTTGCCGGTCTTAACCGCATCCTACTCCCCTAATGCGCTACGTGTTACGACTTTGAAAATCTCAGAAAAGCTTTCTGTTTTTTACTCACCACAAGAATACAACAATGATTCTTGAATTCATTCTTTGACAAGCCTCAATGTAGAACCTACTCAAATAGTCTCCTGGGAAAAGGAATTTCGTTTCACACTTGGGCTGGGCATTATGTGCGTAATTTGGTATTCCCTAAGCATAGATGGGAATGGGAAGACCCAGCAGCGAAATAAGTGAAATAAGAAATTCCATTTGAAAGATGTATATTCCTTCGGAAGGAGGAGGAATGAAGACGTGCCACGGTGTTGCTTCCGTCATTGTTTTTGTTGTTGGCTGTTCAAAAACCCATTCAAGCGGCACTCACCCATAATTCTTTCATAAATTAAGTGGCCATTAAATATGATCTGTCTTCGCACTGGTATCGAATTAGATGCTCGTGTATGAGTGTGCGCTTTGTCCAATTAAATTCGAATTTTAAATACGAGGAGTTGTTTTTTATGATCTCTTTTTTTTTTTTGATTACATCATTAATTTTCGTTATAATAATCAAATGCTTGAAGGAGCCCACATTTACTCTTCACAAAGAAGAGATGAAGACATCAGCGTACAATTCCCAATTAAATCTGATGTTCAGTACCACATGTGTGTGATTAGCTAAACGGCGGTGTATCGAGTTACATTTTCTTGTGTGAGACTCATATCTCTTAATTATGTGCTGATGATCAAGATGGTATTTATGATTATTGACATGTGGCTTTACGGGTATTTTGAGTTTGAAGAATCAAAAAAATTACGCTTGACTTAAATTTCAGACAGACCCAGACGAGATATTCAAAAATACTCGGATGGATCAAAGACGCGTACAAACAATTGATAATTTCTCTGTGGTTGTTGGAATAAACTGCTTAGTACTAATTAGCAGGTGTAATTACAACGAGGACGCCGTGGCTCAGTGGATAAGAGCATGGACTTCTGGGCAGGAGGTTCGTGGTTCGAATCCCAGTAACACCAAAAGTATTTTTCACGGTGTCCCATCTCTCGCCAAAGTCTGACAAACGTCCGAGAGTAATAACTTGTCACGGTAAGCTTCTCAAGTCACCATTCGGATCCGGCATTAAATTGTAGGTCCCCTCCATTTGTGTGCAAAAATATACATGCTCAACACAAATCCATGTCCCATTTTAGGGACACATAAAATATGGTTACTATACTATACAATATATTCGCTGAAGATATGTCTGGGTTTTTAAATTAACTTCACTTGCCCGTGGCACGGATGTCGGACGTCTTTCGGTCGTCGTGGAATCTTGTGATACATTTTTAACCCACTTCCCAAAGCCCGATTTTATTGAAATTTTGCACACATGTTTATTTTCGGAGACAACACCTTCTATTAAAATTTGAGGCCACGGAGTCGGGGGGCTCCCAAAATTTTTACAAAAAGTGGTGTCTACCGGAGATACACGCGCATATAAAATTTAAAGAAAATCGGGTTAATTTTTTAAAAAATTTTAATGGGGCCCCACGAACCCGGGTCCATCAGAGATACACATGTGTATAAAATTTTAAGAAAATTGAGTAAAATTTTGTAAAATATTTTTATGGGAGCCCCCCGGCCCTGTGGGCCCGATCACTCTCAATAGAAGTGTATTGTCACCGGAAATATACACGTGTGCAAAATTTCAATAAAATTGGGCTTTGGGTTTAAAAATTGAGCATCAGATCTGACCAGCCAGCCAATCCGCCAGCCACGGGCATGCGAAGTTAATATAGAGTCTTTGTCCGTCAACTTAATGATTGGTCTTGGTCTTGGTCTTGGTCTTGGTCTTGGTCTTGGTTTTGGGGGTCTAGAAGGGGTCTTGAGGTTGGTTAAAGAGGGTTTTAAGTGGGATGTAGATTGCCTTTTGGGGTAGTTTTGAGTGCGTCTTGAGATGATGTTAAGGGAGTATTAAAGGGGTTACTTGAGGCGGTCTTGAGGGTGGACTTGAGGGGTATTTTGAAGGGTCTTGAAGGTGGTCTTGAGGGTGGTATTGAGGGATTGAGGGGTTGAGGGCGGTTTGAGTGAGTCTTTATGTGGTCTTTAAGGGGTTTTGTGGGGGCTTCAGTAGAGTTTGAGACAGCCTTGAGTGTGGTCCTGATTGGGGTCTTAAGAATGTTTTGAGGGGGTCTTAAGGGAACCTTTAAAGGGTTTGAGATGGTATTATGGTAATATTGATGAGGGTAGTGACGTGATCTTAACGGGGTGTTGAGGTGATATTGAGGGAGTCCTTAGGTAGTCTTGAAGGGGGTCCCAAAGGGGTTTTTCGAGGATCTTTACTTGGGACTTGAGGGGGTCTTTAGGTGGTCTTGATGGAACCTTGAGGGCGTTTTGGGTGTGTCTTGAGTAGAGTGTTAAGAGGGTTTTGTGGGGGTCTTAAGGGGGGTTAAAAGGGATCTTGAGGGGATTTAAGCGGGTCTTGAGTGTAGTCTTGAGAGGGGGTTTATGTGGTCTTTAGAGTGGTTTGAGGGGGAGTTAAGGGAATCTTAAGGGGGGGTTTAAGGTGGTTTTGAGAGAGTCTTAATGGGGGTAGTAACGTGGTATTAACAGGGTCTTGAGGTGATCTTGAGAGAGTCTTTAGTTTTTCAGCAGGGGGGTCCAGAAGGGGTTTTGTGAGGATCTTTAGTGAAGTCTTGGGTAGGTCCTTAGGTTGTCTTGAGAGGGTTTGAGAGGGTCTTGAGTGTAGTCTGAAGAGGGGGTTTATGTGGTCTCTAGAGTGTTTTGAAGGGGACTTAAGGGAATCTTAAGGGGGATTTGAGGTGGTTTTGAGGGAATCTTAATGGAGGTAGTAATGTGGTCTTAACGGGGTCTTGCCGGGGAGTATTGAGATGCCGGTAGCTCCTTTTGGTTGCGGTAGAAATGGGAAAGCAGTAGCGGCGGTACTTTTCAGTCTTGGAGCTATCCTGCATAAATTATGCAGCTTGTTTGCTGTGAGTAGTGGGCGTTTTGGTGGTGGTGGCTGTTTCTTCCAAGCCTGTGCTCGGACGATGTTCGGTACTGTTTTTCTGGCTGGTGTTTGCAAGGGTGCCGGCTTGGTTCGGTGGACGGTGGGAGTCTGGTGCTGGAGCCTTGGTGGTAAACTTTGCTGTTTTGTTTCCTACGGGTGGGGTGGACATTGTGGTGTTTGCGACTGGTCTGGCTAGTGATTTGGTGTCGACTGATCGGTTGGGCGATTCGGTTATGACTGCTTCGTATGTCTGGCCGTGGTTACTTACAACGTGATCTTAATAGAGTGTTTAGGTGGTCTTCAGGGGGGTCCCGAGGGGTTTTGAAAGGATCTTTAGAGGGTTCTTGGGGAGGTCTTTAGGTGGTCTTAAGGGGATTTTGATAGGGTCGTGAGTTGAGTCTTTAGGGGGTCTTATGAAAGTTTATAGGGTGTCTTGGGGTGGTCTTTAGGGGATCTTGAGGGCTTTTTGAGGAGGTCGTGAGTGGAGTATTGAGGGAGTCTTAAGAAGATTTTTATGGTGTCTTGGGGTGGTCTTTAGGAGATCTTAAGGGGATTTTGAGAGGGTCGTGAGTGGAATCTTGAGGGGGCTTTAAGGTGTTCTGAAGTGGGTTCTTGAGAGTGTTTTGAAGGTTTCTTAAGGGAATTTTAAGGTGGGTTCTATGAGGGTCTTGAGGAAATATTGATGAGGGTCGTAACGTGATCTTAATCTTGATCTTGAGGGTGGTTTGAGGGTGGCTCTAGGTGGTCTTAACGGGTTTTTTTGAGGGTCTTTTTAGGATCCTTTATGGGTCTTTTGGAAGTCTTTTAAGGGTATTTTGGGGGACTTGTGGGTGTCTCCATATTACCATCCCATCTAATATTATAAAAGTTTTATATACATATCTCATTAAAAACTACAAAGTATAAAAAAAACTTTTTTCTTAAAAAATGCTTTTATTGAAGCATAACTGGTATATCTGGAGCAACTAAAACTGTTATAAATTAAATGAAAATTCCTGGAATGTTTTTAATGGAAATCTGAACTATTTGTGGAATAAAGAAGTCACATAATCTAAAAGAACCGTGCTAAGCATTTGATGTTCTTTTAATCTATCGAAGCCAAACTGTATATCCTTTAGCATTTTTTTTACGTGACTACCCAGGGGCACATGTTCAAAACAGTAGCTTGTTATAAACCTCAAATGCACAGCTTATTGCTTATTAATAGCGTTTTTTGTCTCCTTAGATGACACATTAAACAAAGCATAGAGTATATCTAGTGATATTGTAAAAAAGGATCTACCTGCGTTTGAACCGATCTGGGTTCGATCGTTCCTTTAAATCCGCAGAACATACATACTTCGCACGCATAGAACCTAAGCTCAGATTTCAATTCGAATCGATTAGTTTTCCACATACGAGTGAGTGTGTACTTCATAATTTGCTTCTCGAAAATAATGTAAATTGCAACTCCCTCCATCTTCCCGTTCCAAAGCAGTTAAATAATTACCCTCATCTGCATAATAATAACAATAATTTCAAATGTGCAGCAGGTCGAGTCGGTTTGCAAAGCTGCTCTCTGTGGTCTACATTTATAAAGTATACCCGCGTACCTCATTAAGTACTCCAGCTCCAGCACAGCGGCGATTCCACTCGCAATACTCGTATTGTAGAGGTAACACACACATCGACACAGAGTACTGTATATGTATTCCATATGACTTATGTATGTATAGTGCGTTGTACAATTTTATGGACTCGCAGTGGAATTACTATATAGAAAAAAATGTAATAACACAGATTGAAGTTAATTAAATGCTGGCGGTTTAAAGTTCCAACGATAATTATTGTTATCATATCCCACACGGGCACAAAGGAGCAGTCATAGATGGATTTGGTGGGAGATATGTGCGTTCAATTTTTATCTCATAAAATATTTAAACAATTTCCTATTATGAAAAATATTTTGAATATTAGATTTATAGCAAAAACAAAAACAGCACAGCACAAAGTGCAAAACTTTCCAAAAGGATTCCCTGCTCTTTTTTTGGTGTCCTCGCGCAAATTGTTTGTGAATAAATTATGTCCTTGGCTAGTTCGGTGCATTAGGTGTTAGTTTTTGGCAAGCGACATTCTAAAGCTCAAATTATTAAATAACTTCAGCTTCAGCTAAGTGAGCAAAATTTTAAATGAAATTCTCGACAAAACCAGCCTAAGAGTCGTTGAGCGGAACGGAGCTGGATAAATGACATGTGTTCGAGGCTGTTATTAGTGCCGTTTGTATTTGTTTTTTGGCCATTGGATTAAATTTAGATTATTAACTGGAGCGGAAGACCATCATACAACATCGGTCGCTTTTTCAACTTAATTGCTGTTTGAAAAGCGTTTTCAATTTAAATTGATCAACAAACGCCACCAATATGGCCTTGAATAAATAACAATGATCTATGAAATTAATTAAAGTTCTATACCAATGCAATGTATACTTTAAAAGCTAGCAATTTTGAGTTGGTATTTGATGATTTCCCAACGTGGAAGACAGTCAGGAATGATTGAATCTATCTTGTCATAGAGTAGAATTAATGCTTTGCTGACAAAAGGTGACTTTGATGCTAGTACAGAGGCTTACTGCCAAGTTCTCTTTCTATCATTATCCAGTAATAATAACATTTGGAAGAAGAACGTAATTTTCTAAGTACAAATCCTAACAGTTTTCATCCAAAAACTATCCCGATTTAGTTAATTCATCCACCCTTAAGGAATTTATTAGTAATCGGTAGGGATTTGGTTAAAATATTTTCCCAATTTTCCCAATTAGGTTAGGTTAGGTTGCGTTGGCAGCTGATGCTCACTTAGATCATTCGCGGTCCTTTGTGTGTGCTACCACAGGATCTTTTACCTTTCCCCTTTTCAGAAGATCCATTCAGAGCGCTTAATGAATCGAAGTATATCTCGCACTTTGCCGTTCGTTCGTTCGTTCGTTCGAGATCTGATAGGTTATTCATTAACCGCTTACCTAAGTGTTTGTGCCTTCTGTGCATTAGTGCCGGACATGAGCAGAAATGATGTTCTATGGTCTCCTCCTTCTCCTCGTCCATGCAGCTTCTGCAGAAGTCATTATATTCAACACCCAACCTTCTCGCGTGTTTCCCTAGAAGGCAGTGTCTTCTCATTATCCCTACAACCGTTCTTAGTTCACTCCTTTGTTGAGAAATAAGTGCAGTTGAGCGCTTCAAGTCCAGCTTCCGGCCAGACCTGTCTTTAAATGTTATAAGTGTCCCACCTTAAATTTGTAATTGTTTCTGCCTCTTTCCGAAGCTCAAGTTTCAGTGTCGCTATAGGACTCCCTATCTCTACTCTTTCCGGTAGCAGCTGGAGAGTCGTACCACGTCTAGCTAACTCGTCAGTTCCCTTAACATCTGTGTGGCCCGGGACCCAAATGATTTTATATTGAACTGTTCACTCATCTCGTTAAGAGAGGAATGACAGCTCAACGCCACCTTAGATTTCAGCGAGACCGCCTCAAACGATTTTATGGCCGCCTGACTGTCCACATAAATGATAATCTCCTTTGAGTATAATACATTATGCTTCAGCCAACTCATAACCTCTTCAATCGCTATCACCTCAGCCTCGTATACGCTGCAGCGATCAGGTAGATGGACAGAATTGCTTACTTTCAGCTTGTCACAGAAGACTCCTGCTCCTACTTTACCGTCTAGCTTGGAGCCATCGGTGAAAAACTGTATTGTTTCATTTTCGGTTACGGATCCACTCTTGCAGTCTTCTCTGGAGGGTATTGTTGTCCGAAAACCTTTTTGAAAGCATAACACTGGTGTTATGTAATCAAGTTTCGTCAGCTCTTGCTTAAGCGATTTAATTATGGTGGAGTGCCCCTTTTGAAGAATTCTCCACTGATTTACAGCTAACAGTTGCGTAGCTGTAATTGAGGCTTTCTGTTTGCCAAATATATCTAGTGGGATAAGTAGGATCATTACCTCTAGAGCGCGAGTTGGTGTAGATCTCAGCGCCCGCTTATAAGGATACAGGCCGCTCTTTGTACCTTCCCCAATATATTTCTATACGTGGTTTTTTCCATAGCTGGCCACCATACGCTTACTCCGTACAGTAATATTGGTCTCACTACTGAAGTGTAGAGCCAGTGTACCAGCTTTGGTTTCAAACCCCATTTTTTACCAATGGCATTCTTGCAATATTCGCTTTATTTACTCGTTCTATTATATTAGGTTTCCAGCCCAGTTTCCTGTCCAAGATTGTTTCAAGAAATCTTGCTTTATCAGAAAATCCACCGTAAGACCCAAATACTGGGTTTATCGAAGAATGCTTAGCGTTGTGCCTTTAATAGAAGAAGCGTCAATATGTGAGATTTTGTACTTCTTAGTAAAGAGGACAAATTCAGTTTTTTTTTTGGGGTTTACTCCTAAACCGCAGTGATCTGCCCAATCTGTTAGCTTTTTGAGAGCATTTATAAGGAGTTCTCTTAAGGTGTTAGGGTACTTTCCTGAGACGGCAATAGCAACGTCTTCCGTATATGCGATCACTCGGCAGCCCTCCCTTCTCAGGCATACAAGCAGCTCGTTCACCACTAAGTTCCATAGAAGGGGGAAAGGACTCCACCTTGTAGGGTTCCTCTGCTGACAGATCTTCTGGCAGACGACACACCCAGTTTGAGTTAACGATCCGACTTGTTAATCATTTCGCTAAGTGAGTCGTGTCTACCTTTAAAGCCGTCAGTGAATCTGTGATCGCAGATATGTTGACGTTATAAAAAGCGCCTTCAATATCTAGGAAAGCTACCATAGTATACTCCTTGTAGTGTAGGGAATATTCATTTGCAGAAGTTATTTACAAGTGTTTCCAATTGCCACAAAGATGTCATTTTTTGTATATATCACGTCAATATAAATGTTGTCATAGGCTGCTATGAAATCTATAAAATTGTTGTGAGTATATCTGTATATCTTGGGTCTTCTCCAAACTCTGCTGTAATATGAATATTAGGTTGACTGTAAACTTTACTGGCCTGAAGAGTCAAGTCTGAAGAGTGTTGATGAGTGGCTTCACTCGTTTACTCACTACCGAAGGTAGGATCTTATAGGCGATGTTTCTATTCAGGTTATGTGGCTTTGGCGTCTGTTTTGGAGTTATAGCTCTTAATGTCAGTTCAATCGCGATATGTTATGTTTATGTTGCTTTTTCTTTCGCTTTTAAAGCTTACGATCAGATTTCAAGCTTTTGTACAAAAGCTATGTCTCTGTGTAATATACCTTCTCAAGAATGCTTGAATCTTTTTCAATCTAAAACATTTACAATGAAAAAGACAGCTAATTCTTAACAGTCACCACCAGAAATATTGTATATTGTTTATATTGTAAATATCTTTGCTAAATGAAATAAACAACAAGGGACCTTAGTTTACTCCCATGTGGGACTCCATAATTTTCTCTTGTGTTACGTGATGGAAATTTGCCGATAAGCTTATTTGACGTTTTCCTAGAGAATATAATTTCAAGTTAAGTTTCCCTTTCTTAAGTACACGAAGTTAATTTAAAGCTTTCCTTTAAAAATAGTTATTGCACAATACGAATATGATTTTAAGTTAAGTTTCCCTTCTTTAAGTCCGCAAAGGGAAATAAAAAGCTTTCTCTACAAATAGTTATCGCACAATATGAATATGATTTCAAGTAGAGCTGCCCTTTCTTAAGTACATGAAAAATGCGGTTAACAGGCTGGTGGCATTATCGGACCTTATTTCTTTAAAAATGAGGCCTGAGTTCGTGTTGCAGTCTATTGAGTTCGTTACCGCACTATGACCAACGATTTTGTGATTTTTATGGCGCGCATAATCTTCCATCTGAGAAAGCTATCCGTCGAGCAGGTAATCCGGTAACAGGTTTCTTAATAAATAAAATTGCCGCATATGGAGGATACCAATCCACAGATACCCTAGAGACTCCCCTACATCCGGAAAAATGCGGTTTACACGCTGGTGTCATCATCGGACCTTATTTCTTTAAAAATGCGGCCGAACTTCCTGTTACAGTCCATGGAGTTCGTTACCGCACTATGACCAATGATTTTCTGTTCGAAAAGATGGATGACAATTATCCAAACGGTTAGTGCCATGCGGCGACGGCAACCATCGACTTATTGAAATCAAAATTTCGATAGATGAACCTGTCAATTAGTCCCCAAGGTCGTGCGATTCGACACCTCTCGATTATTTGCGGTGGGGTCAAGTGTTAATGCTGATAAATAAGCAACAATTGACGCCTTGGATGCCAACATTGTTCGTGTTGTTTGTGACATACGGCCAGCAGTGCTCGAAAA
This sequence comes from Nephrocerus scutellatus, assembly GCA_947095585.1. Lineage (NCBI taxonomy): Eukaryota > Metazoa > Arthropoda > Insecta > Diptera > Pipunculidae > Nephrocerus > Nephrocerus scutellatus. The sequence goes on from OX352764.1 coordinate 92,635,153, forward strand.
AGTTGCCCGAAATTGGACGTTTTCGCACTTAGTCAAGAACAGCTGCGGTCGTCATATGTCCGAAATCATTTTCAAGTATTACTCTTTGGAATAAATACAACAATTTGATTGAAATTAAATTTTTTGTGTTGTATTTTACAATTTCGGGCTCTATCAGGCCTAAAGATGAGCCTATTACAACAAAGAATAAAGCAATTCGGATATACGTTCTATAACTGTATATTGTTGTAGATGGGACTATATAAACAAAGCTTTAACTCCATTGTATTGTAACTTTAATGACATTGTCAATTATTGGCTGAACGTGTGTTTGCTTTCAAAATCTGTCACCACTTTAAAATCGCCTGAAAGATTCAATTTCCAGAGTGCTCGCAAACGACTTCTGGCTCCTCTTGGCAATAACCACAACAACAACAATAGCGTCAGGGTCAAAATACTGTACGTAACCACTCTGGGCACATCACATTACAACACGGCAGTTAACTTCCATTTAATGAGAGTGAGTTTATTTTTCAGAAGATCGATTACCAAGCAAAAGCAGAAGCAGTTGCCGCGGACTCCGATGCACCATAAATGTGCGGTGTTGGTTCTCTTCACTGCGATTTAGTAGTAAGTCAGCACCCTCGCAAGGAGTCGAATGACTTTCTGCGGAACAAATAAAAAAAAAAAAAAAACTCCAAAGAAATCACACATAACCGTGCTCCATCGGTTACTCGACGACGCGTCGTAAAGAGTGCTACGCCCCAAATGATTCAGTGGATACAAAATTATGACCAGGCGATCGTTGAATGGCATGGGGGGCAAAACGAATCCAAACGATACAAAATTTATTGTCAACACTTTCGACAAAGGACTGGCTGGCGGAGGTTCTCTGGACGACGACGACGACGACGACGACGACGACGACGACGACGACGACCGCAGCAATCTGTTGTTCATTTCTTTTTCCTTTTTTTTTTTGGTACGTTCCTGTGCAGCAACTCAACATCTGTGTGCGGTCTGGACCACCACTGGGGGCTGGCCACCGATTAAGAGATTGAGATGATATTACACGAGTATGTATGTCCATCTGTCTGTCGGTGGATATTTCACGCGACAATCTTCAAGACTCTGCGATTACGCAACCGCAAAGGATTAAAAGCGAACGACAGCTTCTTTTGAGACTCCAAACGCGAACGTCGGTCGCCGGTTGAGTTTTCCTATAGGTTTCTCACGATGTCCAGTGAACCACAGCGGAGAATGGTAGATGTGTGAAGTGTGTGGCTGTCGATACCATCGTCCTGATGATGATTATTAGACCAACCGACCAATCGCAGATATTAAATTTTTCCCTTCGAGTCCCAAACGCAGAACAAAAGAATATTTCTTCCTCACTTCTAATCTCGAGGAATTTCCGACTTTGCTGCCGGCTGGATTATTGACTCAAGAAAAAAAGTAAAAGGAAGAAAGAAAGAATACACCCATGAATGGTATGTGGACGATGATTCCGTTTCAATTGAATGTACTTGAGTTTCCATGACTGCTCCTAAGATAAGTTACGATGTGCTATGTGGTGGACTATCAGCCGAGGAGAAGGTGGAATGTTTCAGTGATTTCTTCAACGTCATCATCATCTTCTGACCATCGAAACGCTCCCGATAAAACCGATTAAATTTTATTGATTTCAATTTCGAGTTGACCAGAAGATCTCCACTGCCAGTGGTTACCAAAAGATGCCAGAAAAAACCACTCACACCATCAATATAACTTGACTTCTTTAACTTGGAGAGCTGCTGTTGCTGGGCGCAGGAAATTTTCAATTACAATTTTTGAATTGGACTCTCTACTGTTCCAGCTGTCAGCTGCCATTGCGGGGATAAAGTGAAGTGGATTATTATTGCTCGCTATTGTGGAGTTGTCCTTATCGGATTTTGGAATTTACAAATGTTTCGACGACTGTCGGTAGTTGTGGTATTTTCTATTTTCTAGTTCTCGGGCGAGTGAGTTCTAGAAATCGCTCGAAAAGGATAACAACAAAAGACAATAAATGAAGTTCCAATCCGTTAGCGTTGTGTCGCAATCAAAATTGTTTCCTGGATTGGAAGTTTGGAATTTTCGTTTCATCACATTCACGTCAAAATTGCGTCTCTAGGAATGTTTCGAAGAACATTTCCAGAAATGTGATTGTTTGCATTGCAGGATAATAAGGATATATCTTGCGATGATTGTTAGGCATACGACAGTTTATCTATTTAAGGAATTTTATACAAATTTTTCGTAGGAAATTTGGAAAGTTTTTCAAACTGGTAACGAAGTTATTTTGCCGCCATTAAATTAACTCAGCTACAAACTTTACGCTTACGATTAGAATAAAAATAAACCGACAATTAGTAGCTTTGTCTGTACACAGCGTATTAGCACACAATCGGATGAAGCACGTGGCGATACCGAACAATACCTCCGTACATTGTAGGTTCGTGATTCCCAGCCGAGCTTACGGAAAATAAGTTTTCTTTTGGTGGTCTTCAGGTGGGTCTAGAAGTGATCTTGAGGGGGTTTAAAGAGGTTTTTTAGTGGGCTTTTGAGGTAGTTTGTTTTGAGGGCGCCTTGAGATGATATTAAGGGAGTATTAAAGGGGTTACTTGAGGCTGTCTTGAGGGTGATATTGAGGCGATCTTGATGGGTCTTGAGGGGACTCTTGAGTGGGTCTTGTTAGGTTCTTGAAGGCTCTTGAGTGGAGGTCGGTTTGAGGGAGTCTTTGGATGGTGTTTAGGGGTTTTTGTGGGGTTGTTTGAAGAGAGCTTAAGAGGGTCTTGAGTGGGGTCGTAACGTAGTCTTGAGAGGGCTGTGAGAATGGTCTTCAGGGAGTTCTGTGTGGATCTTCAGAGGGTATTGAGGGAGTCTTAAGGAGTTATTGAGGAGGTCTTGAGATGGCGGTTTATGGGAGTCTTCAGGTGTCTTCCATTGGTCACACTGGGGTTTGAGCAGGGTCTTGAGTGAGCGGTCTTTAGATGGTGTTGAGTAGATTCTTAAGAGGGTTTTGTGGGGGTCTTAAGGGAGTCTTGAGTGTGGTCTTGACAGGGTCTTGAGCGGTCTTTAGATGGTGTTGAGTAGATTCTTAAGAGGGTTTTGTGGGGGTCTTAAGGGAGTCTTTAGTGGGGTCTTGACACGTTCTTAGAAGGAGTCGTGGGGTGGTATTGAGGGGGTCTCGAAGGAGTTTTGTGAGGATCTTAAGTGGGGTCCTGAGGGTGTCCATTATGTGGTCTTGAGGTGTTGTTGGGGATTTTGAGAGGGTTTTGAGTGGAATCTTGAGTGGGTCTTAAGTTCGTCTTGAGGGAATTTTGAGAGGATCGTGAGTGGAGTCTTGAGGGGGTCTTTAGATGGTATTGAGAATGTTTTGAGGGGGTCTTAAGGGAATCTTAAGGAGGGTTTGATTATTATAACTCTGCTCTTACCTTTACAACCAGAACGTAAGAGGCCTACGCTCAAAAACCCGTGATGTTTTGCGCCAATATCACGATCTTCCTTTTTCTCTCCATGCTGACGATACCAAAATTTTCAAGCCAATTTCTTCTCCACCAGACTTTTGTCTCCTTCAACAAGACCTTAACCTCATAAACTTAAAAACACTTGAGGAACGCAAAGACACTGCTGATATTCTTTCATACATCGTCTCCTTCTAGGCTCCGTCGACTGCGCATCTTTATATAACTCTAACTCTCAGTCTCAGTCTCAGTCTCAGTCTTAGTCTCAGTCTCAGTCTCAGTCTCAGTCTCAGTCTCAGTCTCAGTCTCAGTCTCAGTCTCAGTCTCAGTCTCAGTCTCAGTCTCAGTCTCAGTCTCAGTCTCAGTCTCAGTCTCAGTCTCAGTCTCAGTCTCAGTCTCAGTCTCAGTCTCAGTCTCAGTCTCAGTCTCAGTCTCAGTCTCAGTCTCAGTCTCAGTCTCAGTCTCAGTCTCAGTCTCAGTCTCAGTCTCAGTCTCAGTCTCAGTCTCAGTCTCAGTCTCAGTCTCAGTCTCAGTCTCAGTCTCAGTCTCAGTCTCAGTCTCAGTCTCAGTCTCAGTCTCAGTCTCAGTCTCAGTCTCAGTCTCAGTCTCAGTCTCAGTCTTAGACTCAGTCTCAGTCTCAGTCTCAGTCTCAGTCTCAGTCTCAGTCTCAGTCTCAGTCTCAGTCTCAGTCTCAGTCTCAGTCTCAGTCTCAGTCTCAGTCTCAGTCTCAGTCTCAGTCTCAGTCTCAGTCTCAGTCTCAGTCTCAGTCTCAGTCTCAGTCTCAGTCTCAGTCTCAGTCTCAGTCTCAGTCTCAGTCTCAGTCTCAGTCTCAGTCTCAGTCTCAGTCTCAGTCTCTGTCTCTGTCTCTGTCTCTGTCTCTGTCTCTGTCTCTGTCTTAGTCTTAGTCTTAGTCTCAGTCTCTGTATCTGTCTCTGTCTCGCATGGAATATTGTTGCATGGGACATTTTTGCTTTTAAAATAATTGAAGCACCCATTATGTATTAGTCGCAGTATGGTCTAGGACCACAATGCATGGGATCTATATATTTCACCGATAGTCAGTTAGTTTTTTCCACGTGGGAAGATCAAAGAATATTTGCCGCAAAGGTAAGAATTTCATCGAAGTCAGAGACACAGTCTTGTTCAGCTGTCATTGTCATGTGACTTATGTCCACATTGTTATTCAGATGGGGCCTCCAAACAAACCAATAACCAATTGCCACAGTAAGGAATTGAAAAACAATCAAAGGATGCATCACAAGCTTTGGCGGTGGCGTTCACGGTAAGATGCCACATTTTAAGAAAAGAAAAGCCGGTCGTGCGTCCAATGAATCATTGAAATGGCAGTACGCGTAGGACAAAGGTATTTGAATGTCAATGCAAGTATGTGTATCTGTACTTCGTGGAAAATTTCTTCTCGAGTTGCTCCGAGAGTTGACGGCATACCAGAACAAGACTGAAGATTGCTTTCCCATTGCATATTTCTATTATGGCCATCACAATCAATGCGCAGCATATGCACCAGCAACAACAATGGGAGAATAAACCAGAATTTTCCTATTCGACTTCATCGACATCGAAACACGGAACATGAAACAACTCCCTTCAGGGATTCTCGGTTCATTCGTTTGTTTGATTGCATCAGCAACAATATTGTACCGCGCGGCACTGTGCCAGGCATGGTACACAAAAGTACAACAACAACCACAACAACAGCTGAGAATAATCTTCCTGCAAAAATGCATTGCATCCTCCAGTTCCAGAGTACGAGGCAACAACAAGAACAACAAAATTAAAGTGCAGTCATAGACGACAACGTCGTCGGTCATAAACCCCTACCCCCTCCCCACCCTCTATCGCGACTCCGAAGACTACAAAAAAATTAAAATCTATAATTAGATCAAATATGGGCAATGCGCTCAGAGATCAGGTATTTCGGAGTTTACTAACCGTGCACGGAAGTGTCCTCCAGCTGAGATTTGGTTCGGTCTGTTAGTCTCTGTACCTTAGTCTTTATCTAGGAATCGTCGAATGGCGCCTCTTGGCAAGTGCAGTGCGACATCCCATTTGAATATACATTAAACGGAGACAATAGATGGAGATGGAGATGAGGTGGAATATTAAAATAACGCCAGGCAGAGATGGTGAGACGGGACCAATATCATCCGGGGAAATATGGAAATTGCATTCGTAGTTTCGCTCTATTTAAGGTGCACTATTGGAGATTTCTTTGTTGCGCGCTAATTCGTATTGTGCCGCCGGCGTCGAAACCCGCACATTGCACTCAACGCCAAAGTGGAGCAGGATGTAGGATGCTTTAGTTGCCGAGATCTAATAGTTGTGGTCGTTCGCTCGAACTTCTCTTGGATTTCCTTTTGAATAATTCATTGCATTGTTTAGTGAGTGGCTTACAACGGCCGTTTAGTGCAAGAGTTTTCCCCATCAGCCCCATTTAAGCCTTAATCTGGGGAAAAAAGAAAAAAACCGTTTTTTGTATCTTGTGCAGTACTCATGGAAAGTGCAATGGGAATTCCTTGTTGTTCGCGTGCTGTAACAAATTTGACTGCAGATTTCTATCTCGGAAGCAGCAGGTATTTAGAGTGGATGTGCGAAGTGAAATTCAAATTGCCTATGGCGTTGATGTGGAGGGCGGCAGGAGTGATGTTGTTTTTGTGTGAGGACTTACAAAGTTGCAACACACACGCAGAAGGAAGTCCGGCAGATCAAAGGACTCAACACAAAACAAATTAAATGTAAGTGGCCTTTTTTTCGAAATCTCAAATCTCAATGTAAATGCAAATTGAAGTTAATTGTTGGGACAAGTACTTTACCCCTTTCCCCTTACACATTGATAAGCAATACAATACACAGCCAACACTTCTTCTTCGGATGTCGTCTCCCCACATCATCAGTCTGATCAGTAGAATGGATGATGTCTGTCTGACAACTACAATACCACGATGATGGGCAGCCACGCTTATTCCTTGTTAAACGTCAATCATAATTTGACTCGATTAGAGGTCATTTGTCCGAAGTCAGACGAATGGTATCAGATTTCGAAAAAATACAAAAAAAAAATTGATGAGATAATGGATGGATGTCTGAGATTCTGTTTCTCAAACACGAATGTGAGAATCAAGTCGATTTATTTGAAGCATTATGATTACTATGGATAAACTTTAATTGATCTCCGGTTTGTTTTGAAAAAAAAGACTCATTTTGCTCTAAAAGAGGAAATTTTATGGTGACATGTAGTAAAGTCCAGTCTAAACCTTAGCTTTGAACTTTTTACACTTTTCAAGGTACTATAGCGAAGTTAATTTTAAGCAAACAAAGTAACTCCGCCACAAGCCATATGTATAATATTTTCTTTAATCAACCGTCCGACCGTTCTACTAGCAGTAATCGAATATACTCCCTAATGATCAGCAGTAAGGCTTATTGCTATAACTTAATATGTATTTGCCACAGTTGATATTAAGGATGCTGCTCTGGTAGCTACTCAACTTACCACTGACCTGTCCAAACTACGAACAAGCAGGAAAGAAAACACTTCATGAACTATGATGATATTTATAAAAATCAGCTGGGAATTTTATGGTTATTTAGTGAAACTCTTAAATAGACATAAAATTCCCAGTTGATTTTTATAAATATTTAGTGATTACCAACAGAAAGGCAAACGATCGGGATAACCACCTCAACTGATTATCGAAATTTTGATGTTTATGATTAATTGATTGATTGATGATTAATTCATACCGTTTTCCGTTTACCTACAGTGTGTTAGTGTTTTTAGGCGAACCTTCACATTCGTGGGCTAAAGTCACTCTATTTTCCGTTTACGTATGTGCTTTTTAAGCGGACCTTCTTCAGACTTGTAGGTTAAACTCACTCTGTTCTTCATTTACCTACAGAGCACTTGAGCTTTTCTTTAAGCGGACCTTAACACTCGGAGACTAAATTAACTCCATTTTTCATTGCCCTACAGTCCGCAGGTACTTTGCAAGCCGCTCTTTTGCACCTATAAAAGAAACTCACTCTTTTCATTTTCGACATAACGCGGCACTTTTATTTTAAGTAATAGTATTGTAAGTAAATATTAGTTAAGTAGAAACTCAGAAATAAAACTGCAATAAAGAAATATCAGTATAACGATAACCGAATAAAAATAATCTTTTAATTTATAAATAACGCACCTTGCATGGCATTTGTAATGGTCGTACTATGCTTACCGCTAATTAAAATCGCCAAGTCATCGTTATAGCCAATGGCGATGTAGCCTGATCTATGTAGATCGTCTAGAAGGTTGTCTATGATGATTGTCCACAGAAAGGGAGAAAGGACACCTCTTTAGCTGCGGTCAACGACTCAGATACTCCCCCTGTGGAGGAAGTGATAACCCGACTTTCAAGTATGGCCCTTATCCATTGGTTGGTCGAGTCCTCGATACCTCTTCTACTGATTGCTCTTGATATTGAGTGGTAGCCAGTGTTACCCTCAATGTCAAGGAAAGCACACTGACCTATTTCTGTCTGACAGGTTGTTACCATCTGTCTTTTTCAGTAAGATCCTTGATCCTTCCCGAGTGCCTTATAGATTCGTGCCGCTACTAGCATATCAGCAATGTTTTTTCAGCATGTCCTCCATGTAGCTGATTTTAATCTTCTCAATTCAGAGTTATAATCCGTAAGGGCAAACCTATATTCGTCCCAGCTCCTCATGCGTTTAGCAGTATTGAAAAGCTTTCTAACTTTATCCTAAGTTTGGCCAGCCGGTCATTCCACCATGAACCTTATGTTTGCTCGAACTGGTTTTGGGGACACAGCTGCCGTAGTAGCCGCAGTAAGCCACACATCATTTAACTGATAGGCTGGCTCATCTAGGTCCCCTATGGACTCGATACGTGCAGAAAGAAAAGAAAAAAGGAGAGGACAAATCACCTATAAAGATTCCAGTCCGTAAACTTTGGATGGTATCTTTAAGAAGCATGTTCCAATCTGCCTGAAAGGTCAAACCTGATATGTTGATGGTCAAACAAATCGGCTTCATCAGACAAATTCCAGTTTTCGTCGCTACTAGATATAAATGGACTGGCAAGTGTGAGTTCAATTAGCACTTTGCGAATCACATATTTACATGTCGGTTTCAAGCCTTTATTTACAATTTCTACAATACTACTATTGAGATATTCTAAAAGACATTCTTCTCATCCTTCTATTGATGTCACTACTGACCCAGACAACGTGATGCGCATTTGCGTCATAACCTTTTATAAATTGTCGGTTGTTGTCCTGGTAGTATTGTACGAGCTTCTGGACCTCGATGGGTGGAATGTTGTCGCCATCGCCGGAGAATTATGCCGAGGCATTCACTATGTTATTAAATCCCCTCTCAGTCGGAATCTCAACTAAGAGTGCCACCATCGTCATGAATTCTAGAATTGGAAGAAAGTTAATGTTTGTGCTGATTCAGCAGGCCGCCCTTGGTACTGACTCCCCGTAGACCTTTGATTTGTCCGCTAATAACCCAATGCTCTTGAATGAGGCCAAGGGTTATGTTATCTTCAGCAAATCTTTTGCTAAGTATAGCGGACACGCCCTTAGGGTGATGTAGGTTCGTTTGAAGCACCTTAATGGTGCTCATTAATCCTTCCTTGAGGATCTAGCTTGCCGGAGTAATTGGGCTCTTTTTTGGGGCCCTCTCCTTTGCGGAAAACAGTCGGGGTTTGTCCCAGTGGTCAGCCCTTAACCGATTAATTTTTTTCCGATTTGCTTGCCTCGTGGCACCGCTTCTCAAAATGAAAGAACCAGCCACGTTGCCTGTCATACGAGGTACAAAGATTTTACCAACGTTTTGCTTGGATCAGCATGCTCAGTGGCTCTGCTGGTCGAAGGATAGGACCTTTTTGGGAGAGGCTCCGGAACAGCTGTGATCAACATGCCCAGCAGCGATTTTGGTTGAAGTGACCGGTTGTAGTGCCTGTTTGTCGGGTATAACTCCGGAGTCGTCATTACTAACATGCCCAGTGGCAGTGTTTGAAGAAGTAGAGGCTTCCTCTTTAACTAAATTATCGCGGCCAGGCGCTAAAAACCTATTGGTGCTCTTTAGGATTAGCTTAACATGGCGAAAGCGGTAGCCTATTTTGCCCTTACAGGTGTTAAGCCTACTCATGGAGGCGTCGTCAAGCGCCAATACGAGGTGGAGGAGTGCACCTTCCTGCTTCCTCTGTATTTATTTCCACGAGTTTGTTTCACAAACTCTTAACTGAGACATTAACCTTAATGGTAAGAACTCTTTCAGTTATTCCCAAGTTCCAAGTTCAGTAATTCACGAGCACTAAACGGGTGCATTACAACAACTCTTTCAGTGATTCTCAACGTTTTCTTTCAGCGATTCCCAAAGTTTTCTCAATTCTCAAACATATTTATACAAAAAACAACCCATAAGAAATAAAACCACTATAAATTCTGAATAATAAAACCCCAACTGTAAAACAAAACCACCCCAATTGTAAATCATGCAGTGCTGCTCAAAACGCGCCGGCCGGCGCACACAAAACACAGTCATTATAGTATGACATGATCTGCCGCTATATGGAAAAAAAATTTGTATGGGAGCTCCCCGACCTCGCGGCCCGATAAATCCCAAATTTTAAAAGAAAGTGTTGTCATGCGAAATACAAATGTGTGCAAAGTTTGAATAAAATCGGGCTTTGGGAAGTGGGTTAAAAATTTATCACAAGATCTGACCAGCCAGTTTATATAGAGATTTTAAAAATTGACAAATATTTTCGTTTAAGACAATTAACTTTAAATCAAAATTAATAATATACAATCTGTCCGTGTCCATTTATTCGCATAACGCACTGTGACCACACTCGTATTTTGATGAAATTAATTCCTGTCATAAAGAGATACAGTTGAGTTCGGTTTATTTGCCTTTGTTCTTTGTTTTAAGTAAAAAAGCAATCAAAGTAAAGCGACATAGAATTTTCTAAAAAGGTACTTAGTAATGTATTTAAAAAAAAGTTGATCTATTTAAGAAGATTTATGAGTGTAATTTACCTTATCACTTGAATGTTACGAGAATGATGCTTAAACTTCTTTGTCTGCTGCTGAGTAAGTCAATCGAGTCATTCCATGATCATCTCTGATCCAGCTCTACTCGTATCTACAAATCCATACAGAATAAAATTCTTTATCAATACATTCTAAGTAATAAAAAGTTCGTGACGGGTCACAAATTGACGCTTGAATGACTCGACTGATGGTGTGCAGATACTTTACGACTTGCATTGGCCGTGAATGCGTTGACGATGTGGTTAGTCGCCGCCCTAAAGTGTGTGATAACTGTAATGTTTTCATTTTTAACGATTTTCTCTTAAGAGTCATGTACCACCAGAAGAAATCTAACAAAACACAAATATCTTCCATATGTACTTGTAGTAAATGGCAGCAGGAGAAGAAGGAAGGAGCCGGAATCTACAAAAAAAAGACGCAATCTTCCATGCCATAAATTTCCGTTCGCCGAAGGAGTAATGACATGACGACGTCGTCGTCGTTATCGCCATTAGTAACTGTTAACTAACCCAACGACAGCAGACAAATGAGTGAACGTTTTCTTCAGGCTGAGGTGACAAATTCATATGTCATCAGTTTTTGGTCTTTTTTCGGATGCAAATATTGTTGATGACGATCGTCATCTTGTTATCGAGAGTAATTTCTCTCTTTCCCTTGGATGATCATTGGAACATTAAAGAATTGGAGTAAGGATTTGGAATTGTGTGAAATAATCAGATGGAATAACGAAGTTCAAGTTCATTCGTCTTTTTCGTCTGAAATCCCTCCGAAATTATTGCATTACGCAGATGGTAGTGACAGAGCACATTAGACTGCCATTTGATTTAGGTCATTTTGGAAGAGATCGCATGACTCCTTTGTTTGACGATATCAGATACCAGATACGAGGGTGGCGAATTACACAAGCATATGGTTACATGATATGTTTCCACCTACCATGTATTGAGGCACCATCATCGACGCCATTTGTTGTTCAGCGCACTCGTAATTCATAATCGATATTTGTGAGTGTAATATGTGTGCTTTGGTATGTCTGTATGGAAAGATTTGTTTCTTTGTTGCTCTGCACAGCAGCTGTCCTGCCTGCCAATCGTTCACCTAGTCACTCAAACCGCTGATCGATCAGAAATCAGACTGCAGAACAAAAGTAATAGTAGTTAGGGCTAACAACCAGCAGTTAGGCAATTAGTCTGATCGGTCGATATGTATCTGCTGTTCATGCTTTGTTGTTGTTCTTTGTCTTTAATTTAATTTTGCCAGAAAACAGAAGTCTGATTGTTGCAAGACAATAATGAAACATTAAAACCAAAATTGGGACGCAAGTTGTTTCACTTTTGCGGTCAAAAAGAGAACGAAAAGAATTACAACAAAATAAAAACCTAAATAAATTTTATTTGATTTGATTTTGTAGCATAAATTAGTGGGATTGCCAATTTTAATAGACAAGTTGGGGTTTCTAGACCAATTCCACTAGCACAATTCCACTAGACACAATTCCACTGGACACAATTCCACTGGCACAAGTTAAATTGTGCAAGTTAAATTGTTCCCCAGAGGAATTGTGCCAAGTGAAATTGTGCCAGTGGAATTGTGTTCAGTGGAATTGTGTCTAGTGGAGTTGTGCTAGTGGAATCGGCCGGTTACCAAGTTGGATGATAAATGTAACCCTGTTCCAAACAGGGCAGAATGTCTTATTCTGCGATAATCGTCATAACCGAAGTATGATTGTTGTTAAGTACCGAAGCTATGAGATTAACGGAACTACAATAACAAATTGAATTGTACCAAATTTTTTCAAGAAGTATCAATGAAATGATACATGGGAATGACTGGTTCGATGATATTTTATGTAAGCCAGCGACTGAACGTAAGAATGTTGAGTACGAAGCAACGCAACAATCTCATAGATACTCCGAAGAAACTGATAAGATATAAAAAAAAATGCACCATTGAAAGAAAGCAGACTTTTAGTAGGATCTCAATCGTGAAATGGAACAGTACAGAGAAAGGACTGCATCAGGCGCGGAAGTTCTATCAAAGAGTCCGCGGTATGACGCAATATATTCCGCGTTGCACTTAATGCAAAGACAATCTGATCGCTGATCTCAAAGGCATCTTGGAGTGATAGAAAGAGTCGTTTCATGACATGGCTATATAAGCTAGCTAACTGAAGAATTGGTTGGCTTTAACAATGAACGCCAATCACACTTTTTAGCTACCACAAAGCTTAGAAAAAGTTATCAGAGCGACAGATCGGCTCAAAGTTAGTAAATCGTCAGGATCAGATGGCATCCCACCTAAAGATCTGGAGATCATGAATTAATAGTGCAATTATAAAAGGACGAAATGATGTCAGAAGACTGAAGAAGAGGCATCCTGTGGCCAATACATAAGAAAGCAGAAATCACAAAGCGCAGCCATTATAGTGGTACCAGAGTCTTGCTGCAGCCCGTAAAGCTGAATACGAATAAACGTATTGTATCCATTCTGATACCACGTGGATCGAGAAAAATGTCTCCCCCAAACTCGTTGAAGAAGTTGTAGCTTAGGAGACTTCTAATGTGAATATTTGACAAATAATTGAGATCTTTGTAAAACAAGACTACCCTTTTTAAGAAAGGGCTAGACATGTGCAGAGAAGATAGAATATGGTCTCCTGCTCCTGCTTGTCCATACAGCTTCTGCAGAAGTTATTCGAAAAAAAAACACGAAGACTTACTGCAAACTTGCCAATGAGATAGTGCCTAGTAATGGCACCTATTGTAGCATCTTTCTGCAATCTGCTTATGAAAATCAAACTCTTGGAGAGAGCGTTTCGGATCCAAGTTAAGTCAGATCTGTCCTGTCGGTAAACAATTTGTTCCATTTGACCAATGATTACTGATATTTCATCACAGGTTTACAGTCACAATGGTGCGTGCATGAGTGACAGGAGTAATAAATATATATCTAACGATGTTCTCTTATGATGTGGTTTTCAAAGACAATATTCTACAGATGATCCAATGGCACATCTAACTGAGAAGTTGAACTATTCACAAATTTGGTGAAAGCAAAGTTGCGGCACTCGATATTTCCAAGGCATTTAACAGAGTCTGGTACCAAGCTCTGTTGTCGGAAATGAGTGCCTATGGAATTGGTAAGGCCGTGCTTGATTGGTCTACTATGTACCTTTCTTATCGTTCGTTTGCACCTTTGTAATGCTTGGCTCTATGCTTGGAACAGCATTATCGTTAAGAAGAAGGAGAAGAAAAAGAAGATGTCTCTAACCTTTTTTTTGAATGCCTGTGGAAAACAGAGCTTGGCTAATCATTCCACATACGTGTTGTACGACTGAAGAACGAATCTTTGAACTTAACTGTACGTCAGAAGATGGGCCTGACGGTAAACTTATGAGCATTTATAACGCCACGAGTATTGCGGTTGAAAACAAGGAGAGGTGACATGCAACTGGCTATTTCTCTTCAGCACCGCTAGTGAAGGAAGCGATAAAACAGTGACAAGCATGAAACATTCCTGCGGTGTTAGAAATCATACTTCTTGTGGTCTTCCCAAAATACCCCCAGAAGACTCTCTAAGAGATCCCCAGAAGACCCTAAAACACCCCTACAAGGCTCCGAAAAGACCACCAAAAGACCCACAAAAAAGATTTGGAAGTCTTTCCAAAATACCCCCAAAAGACCCCCAACAGACCCACAGAAGACCCTCTAAATATCCCCAGAAGACCCTAAAACACTTCTAAAAGGCTTCAAAAAAACCCACAAAAAAATGTTTGCGGGTCTTCCCAAAATACCCCAAAAAGACCACAAAGGAACCTCAAAAGACCCCATAAGACCATCTAAAGATCCCCAGAAGACCCTTAAACACTCCTAAAACGCTCCAAAAAGACCAACAAAAGAGATTTGGCGGTCTTCCCTAAATACCCCCAAAAGACCCCCAACAGACCCACAGAAGACCCTCTAAATATCCCCAGAAGACCCTAAAACACTCCTAAAAGGCTTCCAAAAAACCCACAAAAAATTTTTGCGGGTCTTCCCAAAATACCCCAAAAAGACCACAAAAGAACCTCAAAAGACCCCATAAGACCATCTAAAGATCCCCAGAAGACCCTTAAACACTCCTAAAACGCTCCAAAAAGACCAACAAAAGAGATTTGGCGGTCTTCCCTAAATACCCCCAAAAGACCCCCAACAGACCCACAGAAGACCCTCTAAATATCCCCAGAAGACCCTAAAACACTCCTAAAAGGCTTCCAAAAAACCCACAAAAAAATTTTGCGGGTCTTCCCAAAATACCCCAAAAAGACCACAAAAGAACCTCAAAAGACCCCAAAGGACCATCTAAAGATCCCCAGAAGACCCTTAAACACTCCTAAAACGCTCCAAAAAGACCAACAAAAGAGATTTGGCGGTCTTCCCTAAATACCCCCAAAAGACCCCCAACAGACCCACAGAAGACCCTCTAAATATCCCCAGAAGACCCGAAAACACTCCTAAAAGGCTTCCAAAAAACCCACAAAAAAATTTTGCGGGTCTTCCCAAAATACCCCAAAAAGACCACAAAAGAACCTCAAAAGACCCCAAAGGACCATCTAAAGATCCCCAGAAGACCCTTAAACACTCCTAAAACGCTCCAAAAAGACCAACAAAAGAGATTTGGCGGTCTTCCCTAAATACCCCCAAAAGACCCCCAACAGACCCACAGAAGACCCTCTAAATATCCCCAGAAGACCCTAAAACACTCCTAAAACGCTCCAAAAAGACCAACAAAAAAGACTTGGCGGTCTTCCAAAAATACCCCCAAAAAACTCTTTAAATGCCACCAAAAGACTCCTCAAGGCCCATCAGGAGACTCTCAAAGTACAACCAAGATGTTGAAAAGGATTTAGTGGTTTGTGTACTGGACATTGGGTTGATCAGGGCTGCGTAGCGAACAGTGGACAAATTAAATATTCATGTCGCAATTTCTACTAAACGCGCCAAAAGAAATATAATTTCGTTCCGTCTCTATCCTGAAAGATAGGTTAGGCCTAATACTATTGTGTCTTCATTCCAGATAAAAATCAACAATTGATGAGATTATCACCATTAGGCAGGCGACGTCCAATGTTTCGAGTTGCAAAACTCACTAAACCATCCGTTTATATATAGCACGGCTAATTTACTAACTAATGATACAATCAGCGCGGGTATAATATATAGAGTAGGTCCTTAGTAGTAACAATGGTACATCTTTCCTTATGTTATGTGAAATCGTAATTTGATTTTTTTTTCGAATATTCTTCTTCTTTCATTCATTTTGTAAGTTACGATTAAGTGATGCACATGCAACAGGGCACACACCTGTGAAAGATTGCTGGTATGGATACCAATCAACGCCGCCTAAACTCATCACATCGTAAAGCACCAAAATCGAATCAAATGCAACTTTGCTCTTAAGATTCTTTAATGAAGTCTCATGCGACAGCAGTTGTGGTTGGTCGCTTCAACGACAGCCGGCTACATGGCCGAACACACGCCTGACAAAATTATTCACAAGCCACAAAAAAGGCGGCAGGCATCATCAGGCAGAAGAAAGAAAAATCCTTATCACAACAAACACCGGGCGTGCTCTCTCGCTAATCCCCATCCTCCCACAGTTAGTTGTTCAATGGCAAAGACCAAACAATCCTTTTGGTGGACATTTCAAAAAGTGCGAAAAAAGTGAGCATTTTTTTCGAACTGCACACAGTACCGACTACGAGATGATGATCACTTTGGTAACAGTTGTCCATTATTCATCGTGGTCACACCTGAGTTTTTTCGCTGCAATCATGGCCGTCGTTGTGCTGCATCGGGTGGGATATGAGGTAGCTGAGGGAGGCACTTTGAGGCTTTCTGAAATATTTTGTGTACACTTTAGTGGAATGTGCGCATTAATTAGGAATGCAACAAGAGTTTACCAACGAAATTTACAACAGAAAAAGTAGGAATGCTGGAAGTTTTGAAAGGTTTAATATTTTACAGTGGAAGGGATCAAGAACATCAGGCTTAAACAGACTTTAACACAAACACACAGAGAACCAATTTATACTCTTAACTTGACACTGCATAATTTACATAACATTAACTACTTTGTATTGTACTGTATTGTCGTCAACTATGCTGTAGCTTTATGGTAACTAATAATATGAAACGTACGTTTTTGACTCAACATTCTCTATATATCGTATAAAAATAGCATTAACTGTAGTTTCGGAATCAGATTTTGTTTTGTTGTCTTAGGATTATCTTTTCTATTATATTATAAAGAGGTAAAGCTTGTTTGTAAAGGGTTATCCATTTTGCGGTTTCAAAAGTAAACGTAAATAAAACACATATACGATATTTTTTATCATGATATTTCTTTTTTATTATAAAGTTTGAACGTTGACATTATGTGTGAAACACTACATCATTTAAATGACCACCACGCGAATTGTTGCAAGCATCAATTCTTTTGAGGTTATTGGTTTTTAAGTGCTCAAGAGTTAAAGGTTTATCTGCATAAACACGGTCTTTCGCGTAGCCCCACAAAAAAAAAGTCAAGCGGTGTCAAATCGCATGATCTTGTTGGCCAGTTGATATCGCCACGACGAGAAATTACGCGGCCAGGAAATGTCTCTTGCAATAAAGCCATATTCGCTCGAGTTGTGTGGCATGTGGCACCGTCTTGTTGAAACCACATATTTTCTAAGTCGTATTCTTCAATAGCAGGCAAAAAAAGTCGGTTAGCATATGACCATAAACCTCCGAATTGACGGTGACAGTCGTGTTCCATTGTCGTTTTCGAAGAAGTAAGGTCCAATCACACCTCCGAGGACCAAAGAGCGCACCAAGCAGTGACTTTTTGTGGATGTAATGGCCTCTCTTCAATTACTTGAGGATTCTCAGAACCCCAAATACGACAATTTTATTTGTTAACATACCCACCGAGTGATAAATGTGCTTCGTCGCTGAAGAATATTTTGTTCGAAAAATCGCCGTCCACCGCCTGTTGTTCAAGCACCCATTCGACGTATCTACGACGTTGTGAATGGTCAGCTGGCTTCAGTTAATGTGTGAGCTGGATTTTATATTCATGTAGGTGTAGATCCAAATGCAAAATACGCCATAATGTGCCGTAAGACAGTCCTAATTCCTGAGAACGACGAGGAATCGACACATTCGGGTCTTCGGCAACACTTTCACTTACAGCAGCGATATTTTCAGTGGTACGAGCGAAACGATGATGCACAGACCTTACAATATCTGTAACCGATCCAGTCTCTTCTAATTTCTTCACAATTTTGCCAATTGCTTGCGTAGTTGGACGATTATGTAAACCATAATCTCCTCTTAAAGCACGATATGTGGCTGTGGCAGAATCACCATTTTTGTAGTAGGTTTTTACAATTTTCAAGCGTTGTGCGATAGTTAAGCGATCCATTTTCGTAAATGTCAGACTTTCAACTGAAAAAAAATTGTTTTAACAACTTAGTTTGACAGATGTCGAATTCCAGCCCTATACTTTTGAAACCGCGAAATGGATAACCCTTTATGTACGAGGTAATCTTCGAAACTACCCATCCGATTTCAAAAATTCTTCCAGCGATATTAAGAACAGACTTACAGGGTGGACATAGGCTATATATTATCCGCTTGAAGTAATAAAGTATGTACATTCGAAGCTGTCCATACTGGACATAAATGATGAATCTTTACTAATATTATAAAGAGGAAAAGTTTGTTTGTATGCACGAGGTAATATTTGAAACTACTCATCCGATTTCAGAAATGCTTCCACCAATATTTAGAATAGACTTTCAGGGTGGACATAGGCTATATATTATCCCGTTTAAGTAAAAGGGCCTTTCGTGGCGACCAATTTTGTAACTAAAGTCGACGAAAAAACGGTCGAGCGAATGTTTTTTTTACAAACACTGCCTTAACAGTAAGAGATATTAAATTGCTTTCTATAGAAAAGTTGTAGAACACAAAAAGGTCCCCGATGACATATCTCCATATGTTAAAGTTAATACACAAATTTTTAAAATATGACTAAAAAATATATTTAAAATTGAAGCGGCATCGTAATAACTGTGTGCTAAGTGCAGCGCTTAATCTGTATGTTCTATAGTCTGTACTATATCAAAAATATGTATGAGAGGACGATTTTAAGAGCGTACTAACTAATAAACACAGAACTAACCAAGTCGAGTTTTGGCTGCCCATAGGAAAGACTAAGACTGTGTGCTTATAGTGCTTATTTTTCTATCGTTATAAGCTAATAATACATGGGTTCATGTGTGTGGGTAGCAAAGCACCCGGGAACATCTAGTTGTTTATATAGAGAATTAATTCTTCACGCAAAATTTACATTAATATCACCATCCAAAAAAAGTAGTATATTCTGTACTAAGATGCAGCAACTCCGTGACTATATGCAAGTAACTGGTGATGTAAAAAAAGAATTATATTGTTAAGCTTGATGAACAGATATATAAATAGCTACGGAAATAATTATGTTCCCATTTATAATTTTATATCGATAAAATATTTTTGTAGTGTTCTGTGAAAATACGTTAATACGCGCAAGTATTAAGAGCCCCAAATGTTCCTTAAAAGACCCCCAAAAGATCCGCCAAAATACCTCACAAAAGACACCCAATAGATCCTCAAGATAATCACAAAATACCACCAAAAAACCACAAAAGATCCACAAAAGACCCTTAAAAGACCCCATTATACCACAAAATAGCTCCAAAAGACCCTCAAAAGACCCACAAAAGACCCCGAAAGACTCCTCGAATGACCCTCAAAAGACCCTTGAGAGACCCTCAAAAAACCATCAAGAGAACCTCAAAAGAACGTCCAAAACACTATGGTGATGCCCAGAAATTGGCTAATTGAGGCCAATTCTTCTTGGCACTGTTGTACAAGTTTCGAGGTTATGGTAGTCGCATAAATCGCCCTTATGGCAGATTGGCTATTAACGCTTATGGCCACCCTTCCGATGTGTGTGTTACTGAGCCTTAGTGCCCTGCAGGCCTCCCTAATTGCTAGGATCTCTGCCTGAAAGATGCTAGCTGAGTCGGATAGCTTGTATGATAGATTTAGATCATCCGAGAAGATACCTGCACCGACACTGTCTAAATTAGGGCCTCTGTATATAAAGCCGCAGTGAATGTTATGCTACCGCACTTTAACTTTGAGCCAAATGAAATTTAATTCCATAATGAATCAATGGTTGAACTGTGCTTGTGTTCGATAAGCTACATAACTACGTACATAGATGGCGTCGTGGGCAAAAAAGTACTGGCACCAAATTGTAACTAGGCCAACTGCATTCCGAAACATCGGAATCAGCATTAACCTGTGTTTCAGTTGGTGCCACACAATAGCAGTTTTGTAGTCTGTATCTTTATACACAAAGCCAATCCTGATATCCAGATGAGGTACCCTAATGGCAATGACATCGTTTATGGGATTATTGCAACAATTCAATTCATCATTTAAATGCCAGTGTAGCAAACAAATTTATAATGTGCTCACTACACTTAACAGTTAAAATTGCTGTCTTTCATTATTAGTAAAACTTATTTGTAAAACTGAAACGAAACGTAATATTTAAATTTAAAAGGAAAACATGACTACTGATAAGCTAGAGAGAGTGCGGCTGAGTGTAGTTTGGCTAATTAATGGTAAACAGATAATTTTGTCCGAATTCATTTCCCAATTCACCTCACACACCAACTGTCCAATCAAATTGCTTACCTCTCTCAAATAACTATAAATTTTTCTCTTCATCATTTCAGTACGACAACGTGAATTCCTGCCTGAATGTCTTGCGTGCGCAAGCGGTTGGTGGCCTCGATACGATAACAACAAACGACATATGCTCGGGTCGTTTGAAGGCTGTGCTTGCTTTGTTCTTTGCTCTGAGCCGTTTCAAACAGCAATCGAAACAATCGAAATCACTAACCGGTTCGATTAAAGCTGAAATTCATCATCAGCCAACGTCGGCGGTGGAAAAGTCTTTGCTAAATGGACCGATAAAAACGCCGGCGGTTAATTCGACTAGTACCACGGCCACTACTGCTACGACGAAGATTACACCCAATGCGAATGTTGTTGTCTCGACTACTACAGCGAATGCAGTTGGAATTGTAAACAAACAGCAGCAGCAACAGCACGCACAATCGGTACAAAACGGAAATGACACAATGACAAATCGGTAAGTGTTTTTCAACTCTTTTTAAGAAATTAGCAAGGACTCCAATCAATCATGATTTCTGGTTACTGGTTATCTGGTACAAGTAATTTGAATAGCTAGCTTCTATAATCCACTGATAACTACTCACAACAACTTTTTTCTAATGAGTAGGTACTACCTTGCAGCACAAATATTTGCTTTATTCCATTAAGCAAATCTCGCAATAACTTCAGTTTCTCGCAACTATGTACATACTTTACACCTTTATTATGAGTAGCTACTACTTAGCGGCATAAAAATACAAAAATATGAGTTATTTTCTTTAAAGAATAATAACAAACTACGAATTAATAACACTCCTTTTCAATTTATATGAAATGTAAATCGTATCGCCTACTTTTCTGCTTTTACAAATTGTGAAAAACTTAAAATTGCATTCCATTTTCACCATCTCGCATCAACTTTGTAGTACTTTGATATCATATCGAAATATAGCAAATTACTTCAACTGAACACAACGAATTACAAGAAAAAAGCTAGTACATACTCGAACCTAAATGTCTGAAAAAAATAGAAAATAATTTTTCTTAACTTACGTTAAGTTAGCAGAGTACACTCAACTGCACTTGCTCTTGTTAATCAGTAGTTACATTTTCATTTGAATTCTTTAATATTGCTCTTTCATAAAGTACTTAAATATATTTAAATTTATAATAAACAATGGAAGACTATTATGCTCCTTATTGCACTGTGAAAATGTTCATTCGATGTTTACGAGAATGAATAGCTCGATTTCCTTGTTGACAAGAGATTCCTCTATGCTCCGAATCAGTTCCCACAGTACCATCTTTGTTATCTTTCAAAGAGCATCGATGTTATACGAATTTTGAAACTGTTGAATAGCTATAACGAAATTTAGGCTTACTAAAGAGTTTTTAATAAATTTTGCAAATAAAACCAAAACACAATTATTCACAAATAACAACTTTTACTTACAAATAGCAAAAGTTCACAAATTCACACTGGTGATTACTTATTATTCACACAAATAATACTTTTATTCACAATAACACATATATTTACTTACAAAACGTACAACACACAACAACACGGCTCTATCTACTTGCAAGTATTCTGGTGCTAATCCAAATGATAGCTAACTCACTGCGACAAAGTCTGACAAATTGTGTAGGTTTGCTTAAAAAAGCACGTCAGACCGTAAGGAAACACTCAGTACCCTACTTCAGGTATATTTTCCAGGTTCGTCAACGCATGCACTACACACGTACCCGAACGCATCTGACCAAAGCATCTGCAATGCCAGTAGAGTAAACAGTTTAACCGGCAAAACCGTCAGTCCGGATAAGGTTAAATGGGATGTAGAGACACTCATTGATGTGCATATTAGAGGCTGGCTAGATCTGTCTACACAGGAAAAGTAAAAGCACAGGAGGTGCCCTGTACTATCTTGTAAAGAAGATAGAAATAACTTTTCGTTCCAAGTTAGTTGCTCTGTGTGCATTCCTAGAGACTGAGGACGCATTCAATAGCAAGAGCAATCAGTAAAAGAGGTATCGAAGACTCGACCAATCGATAGATAAGGGCCATACTCGGAAGTCAAGAAATTAGTTCCTCATCAGGAGGTGTGTCGATGTCGGTGACCGCAGTTAAGGGTTTTCTCCAACGAGGAGTCTTGTCCCTCCGTCTGTGGTCCCTAGTCATCGAAAGCCTTCTAGCCGATCTACAAAAGATCAGGTTATATCGCCATTGGTTATGCGGATAACTTAGCAATTCTTGTTAGTGGTAAACACAGCCCGAGTGCTATGCAAGTTGCTTTACTACACGTTTTAAAATGGTGCAGCAGAGAAGGACCGTTCTAGTGTCTTTCACAAAGAGAAAATTGGTCGATCTAGACCCTATTACTATTAAAGGCACCACTTTAGTTTATTCTAGTGAGGTTAAATATCTTGGAGTTATCTTGATAAACGGCTGGAATTCTCACATTAATTCCGCCATCGAACGAGCCACTAAGACCATATGGGGCAGCAGACGTCTTTACGACAGAACTTTGGGTCTAAAGCCTAAAATGATACACTTGATGTATGTGGTGTGGCTCATTATCACGTACGCAGCAATCGTTTGGTGGCTGAAATTTGTTGAACTGACATTGGCAAAAAAGCTTCAGAAGCTTTAAAGAAATGCCTCTCTCGGTATCATTGGTGCCATGCGTGTTCTTCGGCGGTACTAGAAGCTGTCATATGGCTACCACCCTTACAAATCTTCATTAGGAAGATGGCCGCTAGATGCGCTATTAAGCTGCAGCTAGAATACAAGTGGCCATGAAGGACACCTAAAAATATTGACTCCATTCTCGAAAGAGACATGTTTTGCACTATCCCCAACATTATAGTCAAGGAGTACTCTTTCAACAGGTTATTTGAGGTAGAAATATTGGACCGTCCCAACTAGTATAATGGTGTTCCGGCACTGGACGATAGAGGTCTGGTCTATTTCACAGATGGGTCGAAGATGGAATGTCTTTCGAACCAATACCAAATTCTCGGTATTTGTTAATAGAGTCCTAGGGTTTCCAGGCTGAACTTAATGTCATTGAGTTCTGCGCTTGGAAAAACCTTCTTAAGGCAATAGAGGCGCGAGAAATATCTTTTCAGATAGCCAAGCAGCACTGAAAGCGCTGTCGTTCAACTTAATGGATTCTTTATCAGTTAGAAGCTGCTACGATGCACGGCAAACTATTGCCAGAAAAAACTCAGTTGGTTTTTTGGTCATCAAGGAATTGTAAGAAAGAAATCTGCAGATGAACTAGCTACGGTTGGCTCAGAATCTGTTCAAGACCTGAATCCTATCGTGGTGTCAACTGGGTTGTAGGTTCTGATCGGAAGATGATGAATCACATTCTCTCTAAACACGCCCAGCATTACTTTGATTAAAGAGGCGTATTTTCTGTTCATCAACAGAGATAACAAACTCTGTCACTATAAGGACATACTATCATAACTTCTTCATTAGGGAGTTAGTTCGTCTTTTAGATTAGTTATAACCTATGATACAATAGATCTTTTAGCTCGCAGTATCAGCCATATGGGCTAGGGTATTTATACAAAAATATCTGGGTTATTTATACCCCATCAACAGTTTTCGAGAATGTTCCACTATTTTCTATTCTTTTCTGTTCCAATTGAACCATAATAGAACATAGTGGTACTAAATTTCTTTGTTAATAGATATACAAATAAGCATTAAATTTGTACTTTTGTTTTAAATTCGTATTATATTTAGTACATATTTTTTACGTAATTAATACTTAATGTAGTTTATTTAGTTAAAGTCGATTTCAGATATGTTTTTATGCCAATACTGTATACTTATATACTTGTACTTTTTTTAATAGATTTAGAACCTTTCCGAATTTGAACTTAACTGATCTAATTTACGATTTTGTACTACAATTTGTACTAATATTGTATACAGTAAGTATTAAATATGTACTAAAAATGTACTAAAGATGTACTAAATTTTTGAATACATCTATGGATTTGTTAGGAGATATATAATCATTAAAGTTGTACTTTTGTTTTAAATTCGTATTTATTTAGTACAACAACAAGTCGGTACTTAATTACTACTAAATATAGTTCATTCAGTAAATTTCGAATTCAAATATGTTTTTATATTCTTCACAAATCTATTCATCATGTAATATATTTAATTAACCCCTTTATTAGATGTCTCCTTCTGCTCGAAAAAAAAAACTTGAAAAACCATCAAAAATGTCATCATTAAAATGCTCTTCACTCTTTAATTAAAATGTCTGTCCATTTCTTCTCCCAAAATGCATTAAAATAAATTAAATCGCTTCAAGTCCCAACAATAATACTACATACATTCATGCTATGCGTACACAGTGGTCTGCGGTGTCCTCCAGAGTACCAAATACACAAATTTCTAAGTAGCTCAGTTTCCGGTTGGAAAAACACTCGGTGGTACTCTTTCCAAGGTTCCGACCCCGCCTAAACGCATTAGTATTATCCTTGTCCGTATTACACGCCCCCGCTTGTCACACATAGTCCTTCAGGGCAAAATTAATATCCATAGATGCGTCGCATGAGCGGCATTATCAACGCACATGCATCGGCATTTCAACATATGTCCCTCTCGTCCTTGTCTGGATGGCAACACACAAAATGGGGGAAGAAAATGTCAATTACAGAGCATCGAGTACAACAGTTGAGCGTATGAGTACCACGCAGTTACGCACATTATTTATCCCAGCTCCAAACGCAATATGTGTTGTTTCTGTAGTATACGGAAGGGACGAAGCAGTATAAAATGCTTGTCGCCTGGATGTAAGGAACATTAAATCTTCTCTTCGTGTTAAAAGGAAGGTGGTGCGGCAGTTGTAACTATACGTCTACGAGCTGCTATGCGTCCCCTTTTATGTACGAGCCGAACGAATTACAATGGAAAATTCCTGCAATGATAACGACTTCCAAGGGAAGAAAGGATGAGCGCGAAGTAATAATTCAGTGATTACCGAAATGCATCATATATTTGGCAGATCGAACGATGGTCGCCCTCTACAATTGTTGGGAATGATGTTTTCGATTGCGTTCTGTACTCAGTGAATCCTTTATATCCTGTATCTGCGTGTATCTTTGTGTGTTTGCATTTAATAGCAAATCAATAAAATATGTTTGCAGAATCCTTTCCTCTCACATTCATCCATTCTTTTATGGTTTAAATTTTTTATCTTTTTGAAGTATAAATGTCCGTTTCGTATTTTTGCTGCAACATTCTGCAGAAGGAACGAAGGACTCAAATTTGGTTGGTTGGTTGAAATTTCACCATGGATAACTAGTAACTAAGGACGCACAGATGAAAGTGAAGGTGCATGTGGGGGATGGGGGCATAACCGAGCAGCTGTGTTCGTCCTTGTTAATGGTTTGAATTTGAATTTGTTGCTTTGTTGTTGTTGCTGTTGTTATGACTGTGCGCCGCTTTGAAAGGGATGGATGGATGTTTTGGATGTATCCCAGCAACAGTCCAACCAAGCCAGTCGGTCTAACATTTTCAAGTGAAAGTTTTATTTGTTTGTCCAGATGGGTGTGGGTATGGTAAAGGATGTCGTCTGTTGACTATTGCGTGGGTATGAAATTGTTGATTACAAAGCCGGCTTTTGAGTCATGGCTGGCATTGACACTATTGCTGCGCCTTTTTTTTGCAACATTTTTCAATTTTTACGAAAAGCGACAAGAATTTCCAAACGGTATGAGACCTTTGAACGACCTTAAAATATTTTAAAATACGATTTTTGATAAAGAACTTTGAAGAATATCTGGAACGTGTTTTGGTATGGCGCGGTTCGATATTAAATGATTCGCAGCGATTCTGTCTTTATCTCTGCTATGTTGGCAAAACATCGTCCTTTTATGGTTCTATTAAAATTCGGGACTAGCAAGAAGTTACAGCAAATAAAATCTGGCCTATACGAAGGCTATGCATCATAGCTGTGCTATTTTTGGCCAAAAATTCACGAACTAGCAGTGAATTGTGAGCAGGTGCATTATGGTTAATTATTATGGTGGTACAATTGTTTTGCCTCGATTCGGGATATTTTCTTCGGACTGTAGAACTTCTAGGTAGTACTCCTTATTGACCTTACGATCTGATGGCAAGAAATCATGGCATAATAGACCGTTAAAATTAAAGAACACAGTGAGCAGAACTTTGTCAGCCTTTTTTTCGGTATGTCTCTTCAGGAAGCCTTCATTAGGACGAGTGGGTTTTGACGTTACACCCAAATACACATGATTTGTTACCAACTTTATGTGATTTGAGAAGATGTGGATCGTATTTTTGTACTAAATATATACTAAAATTGTACTAAATTTATTTCGTAATAGATTTAAACATGCCCGTATTTAAACTGAATGGAATGGATTAAAATTTTACTGAAGTTATATAAAATTCGTACTAATGTTGTACTAAATTGATACTAAATTTTTGAGAAAAATGTTTTTTTTATAGATTTATAATATTTCCAAATTCAAACGGATGTAGATAAATTTGTACTTAATTTGTACTAATATTCTTTTAAATACTTACTGATGTTGTACTAAATGACTATTACATATGTACTAAATTACTTTCTGAATAGATTTATAATATGCACGAAATCAAACTAAACGGACATTACACTAAAGTTGTACTAAAGTTGTATTAAATTCATTTATTAATATATTTATATATGAACGTAACTAAATTTTTTACTAAAATCTTACGAAATGAGTACTAAATTTATACGAAAGTTGTTCTAAAAAATGTTTTTAATAGGTTAATAACATTTCCAAATTCAAACTAAACGGACCTGAATAAATTCATAATAAATTTATAGTAATGTTCTGTTTCATTCGTTCTAATGTTGTACTAAATTAATACTTAATGTGTGCCAAAAAATATTCTCAATAGATTTATAATATTTATAACATCTTCGATTTCAAAACAAAAGTCAATAAATTTGTACTAATTTTTAGTAATATCCTTTTTAATTGGTACTAAATGTACCAAATGACTACTACATATTTACTAAGTTCCTTTTTTAATAGATTTATAAAATGTCTGAATTCAAACTAAACTGAATTAAATGTAAACTAAAAGTTGTAGAAACTGGATGACATCGGCTTGAAATCGGGACCGGTGGAGAGAATTTTTACGGACCCCGGTTGTAGAGCCAAATATGATAATGCTGAAAGTTGTACTAAATGACTACTACATATTTACTAATCAGCTTTTTTTAAATAGATTTATAAAATGTCTGAATTCAAACTAAACGGAATTAAATAAATGTGTACTATATGTGTACTAAATGTGTACTAAAAGTTTACTAAATGTGTACTAAATTTATTTTATTCGGTTAAGTTTGAATTTGGGGACTTTTTTTTATGTGTTTTTGCAATTTTTCTGCCAGTAATATTTTTAACTAATCTCCATTGGATAACTCCCTGCTCCAAAAAGATTCAAAAACCAAAAATGTCAACATTGAAATGCTATCCGTCTCTTTACTTAAGGCAAATTAAAAAAATCTAGATCAATCCTATAGTATGTACATCAAACTTAGCTTATAAGTTAAAGCTCCTACTTAAACAATGGAGGCAAGCGCCTTCGTTTAGATTCGAATAGACTTTATGACTTTTAATTTGAAGAAATTAACTTTTTATAGGATCCGAATTGACTTTTTTGTAATCAGTTGACTTAAAATGTGAACAACCGTTTTTTCAACAAAACAACCTTAATAATGAAATGTTTCAAAATCTCACAAAACAAAATGTCCTTTGCAATTTTCCCTCCAAAGCGGTCCTGTCTATTTGTCTGACTATACAACCAACCTCTCTAACGTAAAAACCCCGCTTTCCCACAGTGAATATGACAGTGAAAGTTGAATT
The DNA here is from genome assembly GCA_947095585.1 of Nephrocerus scutellatus. Classification (NCBI taxonomy): domain Eukaryota; kingdom Metazoa; phylum Arthropoda; class Insecta; order Diptera; family Pipunculidae; genus Nephrocerus; species Nephrocerus scutellatus. The sequence continues at coordinate 92,663,374 of OX352764.1, forward strand.
AAAATCCGGGGGGGCTAAGTTAAATGTTTCGTTTGTTTTCGGTTGTTTTCCCTGTTCGGGGTTGTTTGAGGTTTTCCGTAATATGCTGACAGTATATGAGGAGTGGTTTTATGGATTCAGGCTACCCTCGCTCGTATATACGATTCTGTAGAATCTTTAGAATCCCTCGTATATCGCACGCAACAGCTCACGCATAAGAATGGCAATTTAAACTGAAGGATCTTAAAGGAAGCTTCCTGCACAAAACTTGAGAATATACTCGAGAATAGCTGTTGAAGAATATAAAGACGAGTAAGATTTGAATTTGAAATTGAAGTCCTTGCTAGGCAAGGCAAATGGAATTTCCCGTCAGACACCATCCGATAAATCATCTGCATGTGCTGGAGCAACACAATGGGAATAACTAACGATGGCGATTGTCGTCGAAATCAAAGTAAAACTTTTTTTTAAGGGTCCTTCGAGTGAGTATATACGAGTATTATAATAAAAAGAACGATTTACGTTTCGTTACAATTTTTACTTCCTTGTATTTTTTGGTGTGTTGTTCTGGAAAAAAATGTGCGTATCGATTGTGATTTTTTTCCTACCTTTTTTCTGCAAAAAATATGAAGACGCATGTCTGAACAGGAAATGGAATAATGCGGATAACATCTGAATAAATATCCGCATTGGATTGTAATAAGTTGGAGTATTTCCTTAGGAATGGATTTAAGAAAAAGGAATCAAACCTTTGCTTTTGCTTTTAGGCGATAAGAAGGATCATATCTTCGTAAGATTATTCAAAGCTCGTTAGTTCAAGATTTTGTGGAATTTAAAAAAAAAGAGATTATACAAAATAGAAAGGAGAAATTTATTCTTTCTTTCATGTCATCCTTATTATGACAAAAATTCTCCTCCTCTCTGTTTTCGTATTTAATCAAAATTCAAATTGAAGTTTCCCAAAATTTTAATATTCAGTCTTTTGGTAAGAATGGTAAGAATGTAATCATTAGCAAGAGACACGCCAAATTAACGAAATCCAGATGTACCGCTCCTAATTTCAGTTCACATTGAGTTCTTTGTAGAAATTGCAAAATTTCAATTTCAATCTCCCGCATTAGTGATCATAACAGTAAGTAAACTCCGCCAATCCAATTGCAATTCAACAAAAGATTAAAGAAAAACATTGCTTGCAGGTGATTTGAAGGGGTTTTTCATATCCTGCGAAAAGGGGCAACAAACATTAAAACAACACACACTGACTCTGACAATAGTCGACAATCGTCCTCCTTTCTGTATCATTGTTGTCGTTTTCATTTCGTTATCATTTATGTAGTAACGTATGTGTTCTGAGGAGAAGGAGTTAACTTGTAAACGCAGCTCATACACTACAGGTCGTTAGAGTTCGTACTTGTGACGTAACAACGTCTCACTCTACAGGGGTAGATGTTAAAAAAGTTGCTATGTTAATGTCCCATGTTAAGCCGCACTGTTATGTTATATCAGATTGTTAAGTCACACTTTTAAGTCACTATTTTATGCCTCGTTTTCTATAGTTATATTGTTAATGTCCCATGTTAAGTCGCACTGTTATGTGCTATGTTAATGTCCGACTGTTAACTCATACTCTTAAGTCACTATTTTATGCCTCGTTTTCTATAGTTATATTTTGTTTGTATATAACTATAACTTGCTATGTTAATGTCCCATGTTAAGTCGCACTGTTATGTTATATCAGACTGTTAAGTCACACTTTTAAGTCACTATTTTATGCCTCGTTTTCTATAGTTATATTTTATTTGTATATAACTATAACTTGCTATGTTAATGTCCCATGTTAAGTCGCACTGTTATGTTATATCAGACTGTTAAGTCACACTTTTAAGTCACTATTTTATGCCTCGTTTTCTATAGTTATATTTTTAATGTCCCATGTTAAGTCGCACTGTTATGTGCTATGTTAATGTCCGACTGTTAACTCATACTCTTAAGTCACTATTTTATGCCTCGTTTTCTATAGTTATATTTTATTTGTATATAACTATAACTTGCTATGTTAATGTCCCATGTTAAGTCGCACTGTTATGTTATATCAGACTGTTAAGTCACACTTTTAAGTCACTATTTTATGCCTCGTTTTCTATAGTTATATTTTATTTGTATATAACTATAACTTGCTATGTTAATGTCCCATGTTAAGTCGCACTGTTATGTTATATCAGACTGTTAAGTCACACTTTTAAGTCACTATTTTATGCCTCGTTTTCTATAGTTATATTTTTAATGTCCCATGTTAAGTCGCACTGTTAAGTGCTATGTTAATGTCCGACTGTTAACTCATACTCTTAAGTCACTATTTTATGCCTCGTTTTCTATAGTTATATTTTATTTGTATATAACTATAACTTGCTATGTTAATGTCCCATGTTAAGTCGCACTGTTATGTTATATCAGACTGTTAAGTCACACTTTTAAGTCACTATTTTATGCCTCGTTTTCTATAGTTATATTGTTAATGTCCCATGTTAAGTCGCACTGTTATGTTATATCAGACTGTTAAGTCACACTTTTAAGTCACTATTTTATGCCTCGTTTTCTATAGTTATATTTTATTTGTATATAACTATGTATATATATAAACATATATAATATATATATATAACTATATATATATAACTATATATAAATAACTATATATATATATATATATATGAATGTAAGGGTAATTACCCCTACCACCCCTAGTGGTGTTAGTAAGAACGGGGTGACTTATGACATACGACAGTTACAGTAAGACATCCCTGGAAGGCTTAGGGGTGGGAATCCGAAAGGTCTACCATATGACATGATCAATATTTGTTTCAAATCCATAGTTTTCAGGGTCATTGAGAAAGTAGTGTCGGTAAGACACCTTTAGCACCGCTATGAATGGATGTCAGAAGGGGTGACACATCATATGACCGATATTTGTGTAGAATCCACATTATTATAAATAAATATATAAAATTGCCAAAGTTACAGTCCATTATGTAATATGCAACAGTCTACATTCAACATGCAACACATAACTTAAAACATGCAACGTGCAACATGCGGCACGCATGCAATAAACTACATGCAACATAGAACATGCAATATGTTATATATAATAAATGGTGCACTGATGATGATGATAAGGGGGTGTTGTAGCACTGCGACCCATATGGATCTATTGCGCTCCCCCCTGATTAGTGCTATAGAGCCAGTGCATGCCCGTCCCTATAGCACCCCGTCCATACCAATGCTTCTTAAGAATCCAATAATAATATGGAGCGGGTTCAGTGAATGTCGCACAGATTCCGAGATTGCGTGGGTTCCCAAGTGGTCTCTTCGCTGACGGATCGTTGCTCCGCACTCGTTGAGTAGATGCCAAGGGGTCTCCTCCGCTTCCCCACAGAGTCTGCAGCTTCCATCCTCTTCTATTTTTAACTTCTTTAGGTGCCTCTTCAGTTTGCAATGTCTTGTTAGGAAACCCGTACCTCTTTGGGCTATAGTTCCCCAACATTTCATTTGCTTGCCATAAGCGTGGGAGATTATCCCATCTTTCGGAAGCGGTTGCCTTACCCATACCCATACTCCTGCAAGCGGAGTTTCTGCTCCTTTATTCGCTAGCCTATCCGCAGCTTCGTTGCCGTCTATGCCGGTGTGTCCCGGCACCCACTATAAACATACTATTTATTTATTTATTTATTTATTTCAAGTCGTTCAATAACTTATTTTCCCCAGTGTGTTCATTCTCTTAGTTCTGCTGTAATTTCTCACTCTCACTGGCAAATAGAATAATGCTTTTGTTGGGACTTGTCACCGAAAACACAGCTGACTGCCACCTACTTTCCTACTCCACCTTCTTCCAAAAAACAAGCAGCCTTTTCACTGTTATTACAAAGCCAACTGACAAGAACAACTGCCGCAGCCATCCTTTCAATGGGCTTTCGTTTTCATTTTGCTTACGCGTGATGACGGGACGGATGGATCGCAAGTCGTAACCCGTCGTTGCATCGTTTAGCCATGGTGCCATGAACTCTAAATGAAGGAACCATGAATGGTAGCTGGGCAACAGCAGTCGGGATTGGATTTAACAAACGGAAAATAACAACTGGAAAATGCACAAACCAAACAAGGACTCGCACGGGTGTGTATGTGCGATTGTAATCACAATTCACAGGATAACCGACGCTCGGAGCCCGGCGCAACATATGCGTTACACAATGTCTTTCAAAGAAGCAATTTTCATTTTTCACTTTACGTAATAACCACACACTTGGGTGCACTTTTGTGTGGTGTGTGTGTGTGTGTGAGTGTGAACGTGTGAGTGTGGGTGTATGCATGCCGGTATATTATTATGTTGTTGGTGACAGCATGAATGATGTTGCATATGGGTACACATGGATCACATTCTGATGGAAAGCGCGCCGCGTCTTTGCTCTCCTCCATCTGTGTGCCGGAAGAATTTTGTAATTTTTTCCACCGAAAGGACTCTTGCGTTAAAGTCTTAGTGAATGCCGAGGCAGATTTGAAAGTTGAGTGAACATATTTCCAAATTGGGGTAAAGTCATATAAGAACTTCCTGAAAGGACCAGTCAACGCAGACATAGACTTAAACAGAAGAGAGAGCAGAGAGTCTCTAAATGGATGTGTCAATGTGTAGGAATGCGGAACAAATTAACGCTGGAAATGCACTCGGTGCCAGATGGATGATGTAAATTCTCTGCTAATGGCACTCATAGTAAATGAGCGCAAGATACTCGGCTGACTTTTTGACTGTGCTTCCTGGCTTCCGCCGAAAATGAGGGCAGCCAAATTGCCTTGTTGTTTTTTTAATCCATATGTACGTTTTTTATGTTTATGCGAGACATTTACACAGGAGTCTATGAAGGATATTAGGAACATTTTTTTTAATAATATGTTCTTTTAATTGTATCTTATTTAACATGACTTGGCCCTTGTTTGTCTGTTTGTGTCGACTTCTTACATGTCATTTTGAATCATCTATCGCGTGACCTAGAGATCTGAAATTTTGTGAGCAGCTTAGTCTTCCGCGTATGACACATGTCACAAGTTACGTGTGGCGCATGTGATGTGTGTAAAACTTTCCAACTAACCAACTTTCACACGACCTAGAGAGGTTAAATTTTGTGCGCAACTAAGTCTCGTAGAAGATTTCATTGAGCTTAGTCTCGTTGGGCGTCTCTATGATCCATCGTGTGACAAGTCACGTAAGGCGCGTGTGATGGGTGTGATGTAAAAGTCAAAAAAAAAAGTTTTAAATTAATTTTCCAACTTTTCAGAAAAGAATAATGATCAGCAAGACAGAAATATTGGCAATTATTAATATTTTTACAAACGATTAAATAAAGTCTATAATAAGCAACACAATTAAATAAAAAAAATTTAATTAAAGACTGAATAAATTAGTAATAATCAGTATAATTCAAAATTATATTGTATTCATATAAGCTTGAATTAAAGAACGTTTTTAGATTTTTTTACCTTAATTTTGGCATTTTCATAATGCAACGTAATTTTGTTCTAAGTGCGTACTAAATTTATAGAAAATTTTATATTTAATAGAAAATAACCTGTCTATAATCAAATTAAACGGCGTAAATAAAAAATTTGTTGTAGTACTATTCTGTTATGTTCGTACTAATATTGTGCTAAAGATATGTGCGAGTACTAAACTAATTTTTTAAAATATTTATAATATACTTTAATTCAAACTAAACGGAGGTAACGTAACATGTACTAAAATTGTACTAATAATGTACTAAATCGGTACTAAAATTATTTAATTCGATTAATTTCGAAAGTTTTTTAGATTTTTTGTAATTACCCCCCCCCCCTCCCCTCCTCCTGTAATATTTGTAATTAACCGTAACATTAAGTGTCTCTTTCTTCTCCAAAAATACTTAAAACCAACTTTAAAAGCTGTCCATCTTTTTAAACATGGTATCGGCGCATAAGCTCGTGCAGCCATTTCTGTAGAGTGCTCTTAAATGCATATCATAATTAATGGCATCGTTGTTACTTTAAACCGCGATAAATATTGATTGATTTGATTTAATTTTTCAATATCCCAAATACTAGCTGTTCCAATGGTTGTTTGATAAGTCAGTGCCTTATTGAATTAAAGATATTTTTTTTCGGCAAAAAAGCGTTGTATTTCTCAACATAGTCTCCTTTAAGCTCGATACATTTAGTCCATCGTTTTTCCAATTTTTTTATTCCTTCCAAATATCAGGTTTCCTCAAGGCCCTCACAATAGGCGTTTGTTTCATTGATGACTTGTTCGTTAGACCCAAATCTCTTACCGCCCAGCCATTTCTTTAGGTTTGAAAACAAGAAATAGTCGCAGAGGGCTAAATCTGCAGAATATGCTGAATGGGGTAGCAGTTCGTAGCCCAATTTATAGATTTTTTCCATGGTGACTGACTACACACGTGTGCATCCGTGCTTTGTCTTGATGGAACATCACTTTTTTCTTCGCCAAATGCGGTCATATGTACTTCAAATCAGTATCGAATCTGTCCAAAAGCTCTGAATAATATTCGCCGGTGATCGGTTTACCCTTTTCTAGGTAATCGATGTGCATCCCAAAAATCTGTGGCCATGACTTTGTTGGCCGACAACCCACCTTGGCCTTCTTTGGTGCACGTTCCTTGGTTGATTGTTTCTTGGTCTCTGGTGTGTTGTGATAGATCCACGTTTCATCGACCGTTACGAAACGCCAATTTCAATGATGGTTTCTTTAGGCAAGAAATAATGCTTAATCAACCCACGAATTTCACTTTTTTCCATTTTCCTTAAAATTCACGAGGTTGCCTGCTTTCAATGGCTGTCAAACACAAACTAAATGACGCAGCTTGCTCAAAATTTGACAGTAGTCTATTAATAAATGACAGTTGACGGGAGCAGTATTGCATTTAAAGTTACTGCGCCGAAAGTTCAAAAAGATACTGACATATCAAACAAACCACCCTCGTATTCGGCTGATAACCGATGGTACAGCAATTCCAGTTCTACGCATGTTATCGCAGTCTAAATTTTTGGCATACATTTTTTCATTGGACAGACTAGATAACCTGTTCGTTATCTTGTCAGAACTGGTAGTCAATTGGAATTGATGGACATTGTCGTTGCAATTGCTGTATCATGGCATTACTCTCGCTATGCAGTCATAGGCCACAAAAATTTAAATTTTCATCAATTTTAGTTGTTCTACTATTCCATCCCATTTTCTTATAATTTTCTTTACCTTTGGCTATAAATTGGGGAGAAGCTTGTGACGGATGCACTTCCTTCATTCAATTTGCTATTTAAGAATTCTGTTTCGTCATAAAAATGAAGAACTCTGATGTCTCATCAGTAAGAAAGTTGCGACCAGCTGAAATACTTGATCATAGTCTTGGTTTGGCATTCAACGAAAGTTTATACAAATCCTTGAGCTACTAATTTAGATTTTCATTTGGTTACCTTTCTTTGACAGCTTTTGAATAGCTGATGACGAGCTCGCTTAAGAAATAAGTTTTTCATCCCCAATTCAGTGCATTTCATTCATCATCCCCTTCTCTCATTCAACTTTTCGACGACCCAACATTATGTTATTATGTTTGCTGTCACAATCGCACAATGCGGAGCACTCATTCTGCTCCAACTCACTTCTAATGATGTTTTGAACTAGCGGGATGCTAAGATTTCGCAATTAATTTCCCTCACACCTTTACAAAAGTGTTTGTCAGTTTTATTATGAAAATAACTCTCGTCCATTCTTCTCCATAGGGATGGAAACAAAATCATAAATAACTATAAAGTGGAATGGCGGGAAGAGGAGAGGAGAGTCAAGTATGTGTGATGAGTCTCCAGAGGCAACCGTAATACGTAATTTCCCCTGCCAACCATAAATAATCATCCATTCATATTTTTGGATCTTTCCTTTCCTTCCTGACTCTTTCTTGATGCAATAATGGTGCAAAATTTTCAATTCATTCATAAGAGTAGTCGCTCGCACCCCACACACTGCACGCGATGGATAATCATCATCCCTCTGATGAACTTCTTTTCAATTCGAGTTTAAAAGAGTTCCCTCCACCGGCCGGTGGTAATCATAATAAGTTACAATTATAATAGCGTGGTAACTACTTTCGTAATTAAATCCCCGGAGGAAAGTGAGTGAATGGGCGATAAGCCGGCAGAGAAGTTTCCCAGCACGGGCACAGCATCCTGACTCTGCTGGAACAGAAGCGTAAAAAATTAAGATCAGGAAACTTTCGAGATTGCTCGACGCTGATGTGCTGATGAAGATGGACAGACAACTCGTAAGGACTCTTTCTTGACTGTGTGTGTGTGTGTATGTGTGCCCTTGCGGACTATCAAACTGAGTTTTTTTTCCAGGATTATCCTTTTACGTACTCACGCACTACCGTACCGCATGTGTCCATTCCGACCAGATGCGTACAGACGAGTACTCGCAGGCAATATTACTTAACGCACTTCAGTCGCCTTTTATGCGCGGTCTGCGCCTGATGATGTGTAAATATGTGAGAGAGGAGAGATCATTATTTATCGGTAGGCGGATGGAGAACAAACACAACAGTCCAACAGACGCTCCTCGCCACATTTATTACACCGTGGTCCGTGGCCAACAAAGGGTCGGTCGTATTTTTCTTTATCTAAGGCTGCATCATCGCGTCATCTATTTACACAAATGGCTGTGGGTCGGTCGGTAGCTCTTTTTTCTTAAAAGACAAACAAAAACAGACACACACACGAGAAGCAAACACAAACAAACTCGTCGTCCCTTCTTCAGTGTTGCAGTGAAAACAAACAGAGGCAATAAAACATATCCGCGGACAATAATATCAGATTCAGAGAGGTGTGGTGGCTGACTCCCGACTCATGGGTCATGGGCATGGCCCATGCCAACCGAAGTCTGCGTTTAGATTTATTATGAAATCGAAAGCCGTTCAGTTTCTGCCAAAGTGGATAATGGTCGGAAGAGAGGCGTCGCAAGAACGGAAGAAATAGAAAAGTTCGAAATAATGAACTTGAAAAAGATACGAGCATACTCGTAGATGGCCTCAACATTTTTCTGCTCCATAAGCAATTTCGTGGGGATCAGGAAACATTTAAATAAAAGGACTTTCTCCTAGACTGGTGGAATTTCTTGGGCACAATTGGCCTTAGTTTAGATCATAATCTACAGAGTTCCAACAGACAAAAAAAAAAAAGAATGTAGTATGAGGCAGGTTTTTTCTTTTTTCCTTGTTATCAATTTTATGTGGGAGCCTCGTCCATTGATATAATCAAGGCTATTGACCCGAATTGCTAACGTCATGATGGTAGGATGGTTTCAAATACTACAATTCATTAATCAATCGCCCAAAAAGGTATACTCAAATACGACTATATGAGAAATCGCCCAAAACAAAAGGAAACAATCGCCCAAAAAGTTGATGATCATATTTTGGGCTGATTTCTTTTGTTCTTAATAAATAATCGCCCAAAAACCAAATATTCATGGTCGACCAAAAAAATGATAAGCTGAGCTGTAATTTTGGCGATTACTTTATAATAAATAATCGCCCATAATATGAAATGAAATGAAAAATGAATAATAGCCCAAAAACACTGATTAAAATTATTTGGGCTCTAGTTTAGGCAATTTGTTCATAATGAATAATTGCCCAAAAACCAAAAATGAATGGCCATCCAAAAAATATGCTCAAATTTGACATGAAGAATCGCCCAAAAACCGAAACTAAGCAATGATCAGAAAAACTGATTAACATTTTTTGGGCTGTAGTTTTGGTGCTTCGTTCATCCTCTATATATTGAGTGTTGGACGTCTTGTCACTCACGCCCAGTTTTTGTTCGATTTGTTCTTAATAAATAATCGCAAAAAAAAAGGAAATCATAAAAACCGATAAACTGGGCTGTAGTTTAGGTACTTAGTTTATAATAAATATTCGCCGAAAAATCAAAAAGGAGCAATCGCCCAAAAAATATTCTCTAATCCAACTATATGAAGAATCGCCCAAAAGACAAAAATGAACAATCGCCCAAAAAAAACCGATTAAAATTATTTGGGCTCTAAATGTGGCAATTTGTTCATAACGTATAATCGCCCAAAGAACAAACTTTAATCTTCAACAAAAAAATTTGATATACTGGGCGATTCGTTCAAAGGCAATAATTGCCCAAAAACCAAAAATTAACAATGGGCCAAAAAATTTTATTAAACATTTTTGGGCTGTAGTGTGGGCGATTTATTGACAATAAATAATAGCCCGAAGTTTCAAGTGAATAATCGCTCAAAGTTTGTTTTTGGGCGACTGTTTTTTTTTCGTATTTGGCTTATTATTGTGTTCAGCGAACTGCGTACCATCAGATTTTGAGAACGGTTATTATTAAGTGGATATTTTGTAACTTTGTTATGCTCCTACAGGAGATGATGTGTTTCTGACTCTACTACAAATAGCACTGAATATATCGTTGTATTATTGTCATATAGTGTTAGTTATACATACATTTCGTATTTTTTTTTATGGAAGTCAGTGTTATCTTTACCTAGTCTAGATCTTTATCTAGTCAAAGGTCCAAATCTTATAGAACTTACAGTCTGACTTCTTTTCTTCTGAAAATAATGTAGAGACTGATATATCTTCACATTTAAATAAGGGTGCCACAAAAAGGAGCTCTATCACCTTTACTGTCATCATCATATTCAGTTTAATAACCCGGGTCCGGTCCTGTCCAGCTTTACTCTAGTTAGTGGCCATAGACGTCCTACTTACAAAGCTAAAGATTTTGTCATTTTTTATTATGCAAAAACGTCCAATATTTTGGGCGATTATTATTTTTGGTTTTGGACCGAGTTTAACGTGGGCGATAAACTAGATTTTCATCGTAATTCACATTTGGGTAATAATTCCTTGTGAACAAAGACCCAATATTTTGGGCGATTGTTGAGATAAACTTTGAGCGATTAATCGTTATTTATTTATTTATTTTTTTTTGCGATTACCACTATTTTTAGCGGTTTTCCCATTATTATGCTATTTTTAATTATGTAAAAATGTCCAGTATTTTGGACGACAAATCATTTTCGGTTTTGGAATGAACGCGGGCGACACCACATTTGCATTCTGATTAATATTTATACAATCATTCCTTATGAACAAAGACTGAATATTTTTGGGTATAGTTGAGATAAAATTTGGGCGATTATTCATTATTCATTTTTTGACGATTTTGTAGTTATTGGGCTATATTTAATTATTTAAAACCAGCCAATACTTTTGGGCGACTGTTCATTTTGGGTTTTTGGTGATTTAAGCTTAGGCGATACATCACATTTGCATCATCCGTCAGAGTTGGGCGATTATTCAAAGTTTTGGCGATAATTCCCATTATATTCCAATTATAAAGTAAGACCAAACCTTGTGGGCGATTGTTCAGTTAGACGTTAGTCGATTATTCAATAATTTCTTGAGCAATTGTTTATTATGTAAAAATGCCCAATATTATTGGGCGACTGTTCATTTTCGGTTTTTTGGGTATTTAAACTTAGACGATTACTCATGTAGCCTTAAATTATGAGAATAGTTGACCTTGCCATATATTGTTTAGCATTCTATATGCTTTCAATGCACTTGAATTGTTATTCGATAAAAGAAAGAAAGGCCCTGTCGACGTTCTTGATTCCTAGCCGGACCATTTATTACAGCATTTAAATAACTCTCAACGATTAACTCGCTTTATAAACTCTTCCTTCCATAAAAAAATATCCTTCCATGAATGAATCTTCATCATTGACTATTATGCTTATAGTAACCTCTCAGAGAATGGGAATTGAATTGATGCGTGATTATGATGCGCGTCTCTGTTCCGCTCATGCTTCTGCGGGCGTTACACAATGGATAAAAAAGTCCTTTTAAATTTGAATCTTCCCTTTCTAAAAAAAATATATATCAGGGTGCTGAAGTGGGATCGCATTGGATGCAGTGCAGTGCTGAAGCAGGAAAAAACCGGAACAAGATGCTGTCTACATAATTATTATCTGGATTGGTTGTGGTGGTGGTTGGTGCAATGAAAGGACCTTCCTCGTTGATACCCGCTGTTTATGGTGATGGGAAATATAATTGTTTCCCTTTGTGTGTATGTGTGTGTGAATAGGTTTGATTATTACAAAAGAACTGACCCTGCTTGGCAACTTGGCGGTCCAGAGGAGGGTTAATAATATGCTTTTTTGTGCAAACTTAAAAACGCCTTGCAGAGAGATTGTATCTACCACCTACATATATGATGCAGGGAAAAGCCAATTTTATTTCTTTACCTTCCTGCCTGCATGTAGGTAGATATGTTGAACATATCCTGCAAATGAGGGTTGTCGCTTAGGGCTACTATTAAAGCGGACGAATGTGCTAAATACTGCTCTGGTTTAGCGCCGAGTTGTTGTTGGTTTACAGACAAAATCACAGCAAATTTGATATGGACATCCGGCAAGATTTTAAAGATTTTTTAAAGGAAGGAGAACACTGTGGTGGTAAAGCTAATTATGATGATTATAAAGTATTCACAATTTTTTAAAAAATGAATAAATTTTTCTTATTTGGCTCTACAATCGGTTGTGGTCGAATTTTTTACTGATCCTTGCCTAAAAAGTAAAGAAATTTCATTTACTGTAATGGCCAATTGCCACCATTCCAAGGTGAGAATGAAGATGTTATTCTAATATCTAATTCTCATCCTGCACTCCATATTTTGTATAAAAAATATACTCAAAAATAAATAAATCGCAACATAATAAGATGAATTGTGCAAAAGACACCTCCCCACTATGTTCAGCTTAATTCATCCTAAAAACATGATCTTGGTGGTCGCGCTAAATTGGCAGACACCACAGATTGATTAAGTTTTTATCGCCACTTATAACCCAACCGCCACTTTTACTCTCGTGTCTGGACCGCACATCGATCGATCGATCGATCGCCCGCCTATTCAAGTTTGGTTGTCGGCATTTTTCTTTATCTTTGTATCTATGTGCGTATTTGGCGCTACTTTACTAACTGCTTTAAGACAAAACGCATCGATCAGCAGATTCAACAACAAAATATTTAACAAATATGGAAAAATCCTACAAAACCACTTACGTACTCTAAACTGATGTCGCATGCGGAGGGCGGTTATCTCTTTCATTGAGGTATTAACTAACAGCCACCGTCCTTTCGTCCGTCCACCGCACAATCTTTTAGGTTTATGTATAAGGTATGCCCGCTCAATGTTTGGCAGTAAAACCAGTTTTTTAGCCGTCTTCTATTATGGCACGTCGTATAGTTGAAAATTGAAATCGGATCTTCTAGAGAGTGCACAGACACAGAGTCTTGAAGTACGTGACGAGTGCCGTATGTACATGAAAAGCCTTTGAACTTTGGCTTGGTTTGTTTTGCCTTTTTTTTTTTGAGCAAATTTGACTTAGTTCGAAAGGGGCAAGAAAATATCAAATACTTCACTAAATAACATGAAATTTAAATAAAAACTGAAAATGGTTCAATTGATTGTATATTAACGAGAACATTTGCTACCAAAATTTTATTTTTTTACAAGATGTCCACTGCATCTGCATGGCCACAAAATGTAGCAGATTCTGTAATGATAAGGATCGATAGATACCTCTCAAAAAAACCAACTTCTGTTATCAAACCAATCAGGAATTAAACCAAAGCGAAGCTGTATAACATTTTTGATGAAGCACGGAAGTCATTATTTAAAAATTGCATTTTTCCAATTCTTCTAGATTTTTCGAAAGCTTTTGACTCTTTGAATCACTCGTTTCTGTGTAATTAACTAATACAGGATTTTAAGTTTTCATTACCATCTGCAAAACTGGTCTCCTCACTCTTAGAGTTGATGTAGTTGGTATTTCACGTTTCCGTGAAGTCTAGAATGGTGTACCACAAGGATCAATCTTTGGCCCAACACTCTTCTCTTTAAATATATTTTTTTTTATTTAAAAAACACACACAGTGTCTTGATATTACAATCTAGTTATAAGCTTATAAGTAATTTGTTTTTGACTTAATAGTAAAAGATAGTAAAAGTACTATATCTCTAAGTTGTTGAATGATCTTTTTATTACTTTGGCTGATGCAGCCCCAAAGCTGGATACCATAAGTCCATATTGGTTGAAGGACTTGTTGATACAATAGGAGTTTGTTAAAGGTTGTCATTGGAGAATATCATCCCAATAGCCAATACATTTTTTTGTATTTGTGGTTGTGTTCCTCTTTCTTCTGTTTGACGTGAGTTTTCCAGGGAAGCTTAGCATCTAACGTCATGCCCAAATAATATTTGGCAGATTTTGAATAAGGAATTACTTTTAAATATATATATCTCGGTTTATGTTCAACTCTCTTATTAGTTAAGTCTTCTTGCACAGTTTTTGATTCATTAAGTTTTTGTTTTTGTTAATTGAAGAATAGCTGCATACTGACCAGGAAGGAGTTTTTTGAGTTTACATATCAGTTCTTGTAATTGAACCATACTCCCAGCTTTGCTATGGAGTTTCCAATTTTTGAGGCTTTTTAATGTTACTCTATTCCCCGATGGATCAAAGATGAGAAGTCAGCGCTGGCATTTTCTCTGAAAATCTTAATCTTTTAAGGTGGACGCCACTCTGATAGCATTTTTCAGGTGGGGATCTTAGCAATATGGGAGGCATGCAGTGCCCTATCTCATAGTACGGCGATAACTGGCAGGATTGGAATATGCGTAAACAGCCAATTCGCGATCAAAGCAACATTTCTAAACATGTCAGGGAGTGCCAAACCGAACTGGCCTTAACAAGCCAAAGCATAGTTTGGGTGTCGGGACACTGCAACATTGACATTATTGAGAAACTAGACTTACTAGCGAAGAAGTGCGTCACACTGCACATGAACTACACTGAGAGAGTCTGCTGAGTCTGAGGCCTTTGAGCTCTGTCAGAGATCGTGTTCTCACTTTCCTTACCACCAATGGATGGATTAACTTTATCAATTGTACCACATCGAGAGCGATCTAGTCTTCCCTAACAAAGGCAAACCCATCGAGCTGATCTCCAGATCACGGAGAGATGTTTCAAGAGTGGTTGCCGTAATCACGGGTCTTTGGTAAGTAAGCAGCCACGTAGTCAAACTGGGAATCTCTCGTAATACCTTTTGTAGGAGTTTTTTGACTGAGACGGAAACGATCATTCATTTTCTTTGCAAATGTCCCGACCTGGTGGGATCTCGACTCTACAACTTGAGTAATCCCTTCTTTTCTGAACTGAGGGCACTTTCGGAGTACAACATCACCGATCTGATTTCATATCTGAATGCCACAGGCTGGATTTAATCAACCCAATTATCTTTCTAAAGGGCTTTTATAGGAAATCGCTAAGACAGCGCGGACAACCACTCTACCTATCTTGACTTTAGCATACAATGGTCGGGCAAAGCTGCAGCACCGTACATTAATCTCAAATCCCAAAATCATTTAAAATTTTTCATCCTTTCATATATGAGTATCTTCTACAAGGATATATCCGCCTCTCCGTTTCCTGCGAGCATACTGTTATGAAATTTAGGCTTTCTCGAGTTCGTGGATTTTGCAAATAAATTTATCCACAAATTACAATTTTAATTCACAAAAAGGAAGAGATCACAAATGTACACCGGTGATTACTTATGATTCACACAAATTACACTTACATTCACAATAATACATATATTCACTTACAACACAAAATAACACTGCTCTATCTACTTGCAAGTGCTCTGGTACAAAACCAAATGACAACTGAACTAACTGCTACTACCAATCAACCGTTTCGATAATGTTCTACACTTTTCTATACTATTCTGTTCCATTTGAACTATCTAGCAAATACCAGAACTTGCTATACATACAAGTACATCTATATAGAAGAAGCACCAGATATAAGTACCTACAAGTACATCTCTGATATTGAACAAGCAACACATATAAGTACATACAAGTACAATAAGATATAAGGAACAATTTAATTTTCGGCTTATTACAAGCTTAAACTAAAACTAACACCATTGAAGACTTAAAAACTAAGACTTAAGACTAAGACTTAAAACTAACACTTTAAGCTAAGGAGAATGATGGTTAAGGAGATCAAGTTTAAGGAACGGAGTGCTGCGGTTAAAATCGAAAACGGTAGGCTTAAAGTTACCCTTCCTATAAGAGAGGCGGGTATCGTAGATTACGCGAGTTTATATTAAAGAATATCGAAATATCTTGTTGCACTTGCGTGATAAGGTAATAGATTGGCATTTGGTGATATTGAGCTTTAAGTAAATTTTGAGGCTCCAGGTCGAAAAATTATTTAGGTGTTGTTAAAGGAGACTGCAGTCTTGTGGAGAAGAAATCAATTTGAATGTTTGGAATGTCGCCAGCGTAGAGGAAGAGAGCGCGGAGTGTTTGATGACCCTATGAAGATCATTTATAGTTAGGATGAAGAGAATGAGTCCTAAATGGCTGCCTTGTGGTACACCAGACGTTGCCAAAAATGTGGTCGATAAAACTGACCTTAAGCGAAGGCTATAGAGACCATTTTCCAGATAGCAAAATATCCATTTTAATAATCTGGGTTCAAAGCCGAGAGCAGACAATTTAAAAAGGATTGTTTGATGAAATCAGTTGCAACAACGTCGACTTCGTTGCCATGCTGAATAAGCGAAGGACACGAATTTAACGTAGTGAGTGGTGGTTCATCAATCTTTAAGAAAGCTATGTTGGCTGGCTGAAATAAGAGACTTGCAATGAAAGCTTAATGCTTCGTATAAAATAGGTACTCTTGGAGTTTGGGTTATATACCCAAACGTTTAGGAATGGGGCGATAATTATTTTTCACACGCCCATAGACGAAAGTGACTGTTTCGTACGCTATAAACTAGCCTCGAAATTAGCCCATAACAACAGTAGCTATGCTATGATATAAACGTCTTTTGTTATTTACTACAATCTCAGCGAACACATTGCGCATGAGCAAGAATTCTCTTTTGTTTGTCGTTTGTGATTTCTGCTTCTCTCTCGATTTAGCAGAAAAACCGGTTTGGACGCGTGAAAAATTCATTTCTTTGTTATTTACTGCAGTCACAGCGAACACACATTCTCACATTTCTGCTTCTCTCTCTCGATTTAGCAGAAAAACTGGTTTGGACGCGTGAAAAATAGCGTACATGACTTGCAGAAAAGTGCTCATCGTGCTCGTTAGATTGCCGAACTCGGCTACCGCCTCGTTCGACCTCGCACGATAAACTCCACTTTCCTTGCTCGTTATGTAATATACTATACCTCGTTCTTTGATCCTTTTTTATGGATCGGGGATAAGAAAGAGGTCTTCCCAATCTGAGGAAATTTTCCTTGTGAAACGGATATGCGAAAGAGTTAAGAAAGTGGGAGGGAGGAACATTTTTTACGAAATATGGCAGGAAGACCAACTGGGCCAGGTTAGAATTCATCATGTAGTTTTTGTAACTTATTTTCGATAACAGTAGGTTCAACAGTTAGAGAGAGAGAATGGGGCCATTGTGGAAGTTAAGTGGGCAATTGGAATAAGAGGGAGGGAAAGAGTTGTCGGCGAAAGATTCTTTGAAAAAGGTAGCAAAAATGTTGGCAATGGTATGTGGATCGGTTGACATGTGTTTTTGTACGAGAGTGATGAAGGGTAGTTTTAAAGATTGCCGGACTTTGGTCGTTTATGAGATTGGCTTGCGCATTATTAAGATACCGCTGATAGAGAGAGTTATAAAGCTGGGTAAATTGCAAGTAAGTTCCGAGATAGTTGGAATATTCAGAGAAGGAATAAGTACAAAGGTAAGCCGCCCATAACTTGTTTCTCCTATTTCGTAAGGAGCGAAGTCTTCGATTAATCCAAGGAGGGGATGTAGATGAGGTTTTATGGAATGAGAAGGGGACGCAAAGAGAGATAGAAATAAAAAATTATCTGTAAAAATGTAGATGGCATCATTTAAAGATTGATAGGAAGACCTGCTATAGGATAGGCATTAATTTTGCGGAAATTAGTTTTATGATAGTCATAGGAAGACAGAACTGTAGGAGGATGGGACTGTAGTGGAGAGTTGTGGATACAAAATGTGAAAATTATCAATAGTTGATAGAGATAGGGGGCAAAGGGAGACTGAGGAGTTAATGGGATTAGTTGTGAAGATACGGTCTAGTTGCTTACCCAAGTAGTTAGAGACGACACTAACTTGGCACAGACTTGAGCCTGTACCCTAATCGACGAAAAGACATTCCTTTGTTGAGTTGGGATGTGAAGCGATGATAAGGGATTCGTCGTCTGATGGAGTCCCACATATAACCATAACTTTTATGGAAAAGTTCCAACCAATTTTATAAGCGATATTACTTATACTGATATACAGATGACGCTGCAAAGTTTACTAAATCTGTTTTCGTAACAATATTTATTATCCGACGGTCCATCAAAAGTTCCAATGTCATAATCAAATACTAAAATCTAGTAATGACGTCGTCCGCCCACCAGTCCATTTTAATTAAAAAGAAAAAAGTTTATTACTCGTACTTTGTTGGTTCGTTAGCTTTTATTTCCATGCCATTTGTTGAATCGTGCTTCGATAATTAAAATCGGCCTATGACCTAGGATATCATGTACCTGAGTAAAACAACTCACGTTTAACAAATTAGCTAGACATAAAGTTCATTTGTGTTATCCAACCGGCTTGCAGTACTCTCTCTCTCTCTCTATACAGAAAGAAAGTTTATTTCATTACGAAGCAAAAACAAAACAAAAAAAACAATTTTCCAGCTTCTGCAATTAGTTAGCTTTTTATTACTTGCAGGAACCATATAAACTTTCGCAAAAGGACGCAAAAAGGTATAATTTTCACATAGGTATTCCCAGTTTCCAGTCGCAAAAAGGACTATACTTTTCCCACCCACACGCCGATAGGTTGAAAAAAAAACTCTACTTCTCGCAAAACACCAATCCTTAAACCTCAACTTGCTGTTAGTAGCATACCTCTCTCCAGTAGTCTCTGTTGTACACTTCTTGCTTCATATTGTTATTGTTATGCACGCATATTTTAGTCTGGTTTTTTCGCCTGTCAAGTACGTACTACAAGTTCGGTATTGTTTATGGTTTCCACAGCCAGCCAGCCAGCGACAGCGACAGGAAGAGCAGCTCACGCTCATACCATAAAAATGAATAGAAATCAACGACCCGAACGAACGATGACAAAACCAGCCGCAGCATCCAGCGAGCGGCTTGTGTAGCTGTTGCGAAATTTTTCTTTCTTTTCATTTTCATAAAGTTCGCGAGGGAATCCCTTGTGGGCACACGCACCGGCTCCGGCAGCGTTCGTTAATAAAGAAGGACCGGACCGGCGTGTACGTGGAGTTTAAAAATAAACCCACGCCACAAGCCACAACTCCAAAGAGTTACAAGCTCCAAGCGCCCAGTGTTCTCTACATCGCTTGCTAAGGTGTGATTCATTTAACTTACCATTGCCACATAACACCACCCCACTCCCAATCAGGTAATTGTCAAAAAAGTTAAATGCAAAATTTTAAGAGAAGGTAAGTTGGAGAAAAAGAGAAAAAAGAAATAAATTAATAGAGAGTGTGATGGTGAGTTCTGAGTTGATTTTGCAACTAGCAGCAGGGGTTGAGTTGTTGCTTGTTGCTTCTATTTTTGTGATCTGTTGTGAGCTCACGTCGAATGTCGAACATGTCACACAATTCCAGTGTTTCATTTACTGTCTTACAAATGGCTTGGTATATACACCTAACTGCACTTGCTTTTATTTATCTTTAGTTATATTTTCCTTTGAAATATAAGTCCTACGTTTCCTTTTGTTTTGTACAATAAAGTACTACAAACTAATGCCAATTGCAATGATGATACTTTTATAGTCGTAACTGTACCTAACGATTCTATAGTAGTAGCTGTACCTAAAAGTAATAATGCTCTTATAGATGAATTGTTATCACTACAAGCGGTGTTGAAAATTGAAACCGCCAACGAAATCCAACTCACGCAACAACTGTAAAGTGGTGTGTATTGTGTTTAGTGAAGTCGTGCGAGCATGAGACATGTTGCGTACAATATGTTGTGTTGTGTCTCGGCTGTACAACTTCTACTTCCCAGTTTCACATAACTATGTAATTGCTATCGAATGAGCATGACAAACTAGTCAAAATAATATTGGCCACTACACTTGCTCTTGTTTGCAAGAGTTCACAAATTCACACTGGTGATTACTTAATATTCACGTGTTACGAAATTTAGGCTTTCTAGAGAGTTCGTAATGGATTTGTAACTAAAAACACAACACAAGTTAATTAATTTAGAAATGACAACTTTAATTATCAAAAGGCAAAAATAGTAAAATTTAATAAATTTACATTGGCTATTACTTACTTATTTACTTATTACACTTTCACTACAATTAGGTGGTAGCTCTATCTAATCGCAAGTAATTTTCATCTAGTCTGGTTGAATAATAAATAACAATTAACTTAACGGCGAAAAAGTTTTTCTATCAAAAATACGGTTCTATTTTAGAGAACCATCTTAGCAAATACTAGAACATACTGGTAAATTCCTACACCATATACAAGTACATAGAAATTTAACAATAATAATATAATAATAACAATAATTTGATATTAGAGTTCGTAATAGATTTTTCAAATCAAAACACAACACAAGATCTTTTATTTATTTACAACTTTTATTGCAAAAGTTAACAAATTCACACTTGTGATTACTTATTATTCACATATAACACTTTTATTTGATTATGATGATGATGATGACGATGAAAAACGGGGTATATTCAAATAGGACAGCGATCCATATGTATCTATTGCGCTTCAGGTCAGAAACAGACCCTGGTTGAAGAGCCAAATATGATTATGTATTAAAGAGCCCAGCAATTATTAGGTTGGATCGGTCTCGTCATTCCATTCGTCTTACAATTTACGTATAAGGAATTTACGATATGACACCGACAGTCGACACACGGGAGTAAGTGTCATGTCCAAAGAAATCGATCCAACTCGAACTCATATACTCTTTCGCTGTTCGAACATCTAATGTTCCTTTCGAGCCCCCTGGCAATGGATTGGTGGTGGAAATGGAACGTATTTCATTTCATTAGCCTCTACCGTGTTGAGATTCCGACTTACGAATTACGATGACAAAACGAATCTCACTCAATCAACGTACCAAGTACGCAACAACAGACAAAACCAATTTCAGTTTACATTCGACCATCGGGTGCGTTTGGTGCGTGCGGTTGTGCTGAGTGATATTTTTGAATTGTCATTGACAAATTTTGTCGGTTAATTCGTCGTGTTTTTGGAGTGAACTTTCGTGTAACCCAGTATTCAGTTTCATTTCGGTGCACTTGAAAATTACCCCATCATTTCGTGAACCTTCCACTTGAGCATAATATGGCTGATTCGATCATTAGCCGGATATATCCACCCGGTCGTAGTCGTACGCGTAGCACACGTTACGGATTAATTGATAATATGAATCTCGTCGGTTACGTGCAATAAATTTCATCGAGTGTTCCCCCATCAATGTGCAATCCACCGCCTGGACAAATGGCTGGCAGTCCTTCTCTATTGGATTAATTCTAGTGTTTGCTTTGTGGTTATCACGTCGTAGTTGGTGCTGCTAAGCCGTTAATGTTCACGGTCAACCGATAAGGATTAATTTATGACCCCATATTGTGCCGGTATATGCTAATTTCTATCGTATTATCCTGTCAGACTACTGTCTGACTCCACATTTAAGATTTAGGATTTATTTCGTGTATCAGCGACGCGTTGTGTTGTGACAACCAACCCAAGGTGGTATGTACTCCCATTTTCCCGCCAAGTGAAAATGTCATAGAGATTTTAATCGAGTACAGGCAGGGATTTCTAATTCGATTAAAATCTCAGCTATGAGCTATGTACACATACACCACACAGAACGATGATGTTTGCTTCTTATTCTTCTTCCAACTTGTTAGTTAGGTTTTTTGCTCTAAAAGCTAATGAAGTTCCTTGTTAGTGCAATTTTTTGCTCTACAAGGCAAAGAAGGAGTCTTTGGTGGAACTTCCCAATGCGTATGCGTTTAATTAACCTTTTATTTCATCTGGAATTAAATCTTCGAATGCTAAAAGCAGGGTGATATTTCTTGTCAAAGGGTTGCAAGAGCCCTTGAGAGTGACTCTTTTTTTCGTGTCGCTTAGAGAAGTGATTTTCGGTGTTTCTAGTTTCTTCCTTTGATCAGTGGTAGTGTTGATTTGTTAGTTGCTATTGGGGGAGGGGAACTAATGCCAACAAATACCATTGACATATAAATCAAATATCTTAACAACTAAAGGGTGCGGCAGCTTTTAATGCGATTTTCAAATAAAGGGCTCAAAACGTCGATTGTATCGTTGGTTGTGTGGTTAGTGGCGCCGTCCTATTCAAAACAAATGTTGGCCAAGTCTTCCTCTTCAATCGTAGGGAATAAAAAGTCAGTTAACGTGGTACGATTGACTGGTAGTGGAGCTCCTTGCTAATTTTTGATGAAAAATTGCCCTATTATGTTTTTGGACCATATTTCACACCAAAGAGTCACTCGTTTTGGGTGTATTGGCTTCTCAATTATCACGTGTCAAATACGGCCAGTTTGCTTGTTCACATAACCACCGAGGTAAAAATGAGCTTTGTCGGATAAGATGATTTTTTTTGAAAAAATATTCATCTTCTTCCTGGCCGATTCAGCGAAGCGAAAACGCAATGAGTGGTCAACTGCCTTCAATTCTTGAACCAATTTGACATTCTAGGTATTACATCAGAGAGCTATAAGCCGCTACTTCAAAAATTAACCAAAGTTTCCCCAACGTACGTATAAAAAATGCCATAAAATGAGTATACATCAATATTTTTTTTTTGGAATTTTTGTTTTATTGTAAAGGTTGGAGTGTCCGAATTAAAAATGAAAAACAATTTCGTTCATCTGGCTCCCTCTGCTGGCCTTACAGTAAGCCATTCTGTGAGTCCAGTTTTCAAGAACCTTTTCGATAATTTCGGCGCCTATCTCACGAATAACAGTCGCAATGTAACGTCTTTGGATTATCCGCATAACATGTATCCTTAACGGCACCCCATAGAAAAAAGTCCACCGGCGTCAAATCGCAGCTCCGCGCCGGGCAATAGACATCTCCAAAACGGTTGCCAAACTTGGTGCACAAGAGATCGACTCTAAGTCGGCTTGTATGGCATGTGTCGCCATCTTGTTGAAACCAAAGCTCGTCCACATTCATAGCGACGATTTGAGGCCATAAGAGTTGGTCAGCATGCCTCCGTAACGATCGCCATTGACGGTAACGGCGTTTCCAGCTGCGTTTTCGAAAAAAAATGGTCCATACCACTCTAAAATCTAAACAAACCTGTCTTTATTGGTGGATGCATTGACTTGTCTAAGATTACGAGTAGCTGTTTCGAACTCCACATCTGTCAATTCTGCTTGTTTACATAGACCGCGAGATGGAAATGCACTTCGTCGGAAAAGATGATTTTTCGACCAAAATCGACGTCATTATCAAGCTGCTCTATGGCCTCGCATAGAACTAATATCGAAGCACATATCATTTGCTTTCAACTTCTAAGTCATCTGGACTTTGTAAACAAATAACCCGAGGTCTCTGTGCAGTATTCTGCTCAGTCTGGTGCGACTAATGGCCAGTTGATGCGATTGTCGTCGAGTTGAGGTCGATGGATTCTGACCTACACTATGACCCACCGCCGCAATATTCTCAGGTGTGCGACCAATCCGAGATCAAGGACCACTTCTGTTATTTAATAGCAAGGCTTTTACCAATTTTAGCACAGCGGTTCCGCTTGGCGCTTTTTCACGACCCATATTTCAAATCATCAAGCAAATCGATGCCATATCCTATGATTTAAAAAGGAACCAGTAGATTGCGCGCCTTTACAACCAGTTTGTGGCTACAACTGCTGCTATGTTCGTATTTAAGTGTCAGTACGCGATATGCTATTCGAATATTTCCAAGCGTTTTAGGTATATGACTAACGTTTCGAATTCCACTGCTGTTTAGAATCGGTTACAAGGTTTTTTCCTCTTCCAAAATTCACACAAAGCAGCAAACTTATCTTTCCCTTTCCCTTTCCCTATCCACTAAACAAAAAGATGAGAAAGCACTTTCGCCTCCACATTGCGAGTAACTTCCTGCCATAAACTTCTTAGTGGGAGAAGCGAAAGGACATAAAATACACTGCTCATTACGTGATTTAAGTTTAGCCAAAACTTAATTTGAATTTATGCGAACGACAATATCCTTCCAGCGTATCCTTTCCTTAGTGGAATCATTGAAAATTTTAAATGAAGACGTCGCGGTCGTTCGGTCGGTTACTTATTGAAAGATTTTCACAACGTGTAAGGGATGAAGGGATGAAGGGAAAGTTCTTTTGTTAATCGAACGTGACAAATCGTTGATTCGGGGAATAATGAACGAACTCATAAGGAGACAGAGATGTGCACTTCCAAAAGCGTAGGATAGCATCATCGATAGATAGACAAGCAACCTAAATAGCACTGCATGCTTTCTTAAGCTTGGTTCGTTAAATCCTTAATTTCTATTTATGTATGTGTTGCTAATAAAAGCATCGCTGTGGGTTGGTTAGCTGCTTAGCTGATAAAGGGTGGTAAGAGTCATTCCGAAATGATGTGCTTCTGTGATGACACGATAAGCTACTGTACGCAGCAGACGCAAATTAATGATTTGTCACCGTTGCTCGGTGAGGTTGATAACTTGTCTCGGACTACTTGTAACAGGAGGGAATCCCTTTTCTAGTTCGCATAATGACGTAGCCAATTTACGGAACAACAAATAGTAACAACATATTCTGTTAAATTATTCATTTAAAGGCGAGTGTAGTAGGTCTTATAAGTGCAATGAATAATTTTAACCTAAAGGGAAGCAAAATAAATACTATCTGTGAGTGGGCGTCGTGGCTCTTGTGGTTAGTGCGTACGACTTGTGAGCAGGAGGTTCGGGATTCAAATCCCAGAGACACCAAAAGTATTTTTCACGATCCCATCTTTCGCGAATGTCTGACAAACGTCCGAGAGTAATAACTTGTCATGGAAAGCTTTTTAACTCGCCTATAAGGTACCACATTAAATTGAAGGTCTCTTCCATGTGTGTACAAAAATATAACACACACAACACGAATCGTCGCGACAAGCTAGGCTATGGACTGAAATGATCTCTCGCGCCAACCCACACATCATCATCATCATATTTGGCTCTACCACCAGGGTCCCGCAATAATTCCTCCACCGGTCCAGATTTTGGGTCGATATCCTTTAGTTTGGCAGACCTATAGACTGGGCGTCCTGGTCTATGCCATCCTTCCAGCGTAGGCTTGGCCGGAATCCTACCGCAAAGGACTTTTTGAGCAGAATTTTTGCTCATGCGAGCTAGGTGTCCTGCCGACCGGAGCCTACCGAGTTTAATAGGTACCGCTCCTAGATCTCATCATTATAGAGTGTCCGGAATCGTTCTTTTTCACATACGTGGCGAACAATTCTCCGTAAGACTTTTCTGTCGAACGCGGCTAAGAGGTCAGAATGCTTTTTGCTAAGCACCCAAGTCTCGGATCTATATGTAAGGACTGGTATGACCATTGTCTTATATACCAGCAGCTTGTTTGTTATGGTTAAGTTGCTGGATTTGAAGAGTCTTGACAGACTAAAGTAGGCTTTGTTGGCTATCGGCTTCTATAGTTGACCCGAGGATTGCACTACTCCAAATACGCGCTCCACTATTTGACTTGAGGGACCAATGTTGGATCTTCTACTCGCAGACGTGGCCACCATGTACTTTGTTTTGCTCTCATTTATGTGCAGTGCCAGATTTTATGCCGCTCGCTCGATCTGAATAAAAGCTTCCAGTACAGCTCTTGGGCTTCTACCAACGATGTCGATTTCATCTGCGTAAGTCAGTATCTGAATGGGCTTATAGTGGACTGTTCCTCTCGCCTTTGCGTCTTAACGCGGACTCTTTGGTAGAACTTCCGCACCTGTTGCGGTTCTCGCTCTCTGTATTGGTTTAGTTCACGGATGAGGCTCTTCTGCCAGGCTGCTTTCTTTCGTCGGTGAACTGTTTTTTGATATCTTCTGAGCTCTTTATATTCATCTTCGCGTGCCAGCGTTCAATGAGATTGTTGCAGTTCTCGGTACGCAACATTCTTACGTTCAGTCGCTAGCTTACATTCGTCATCGAACCAGTCGTTCCGATCTCTATGACTACTGCCTAAGATGGTGTCAGCAATACTAATGACAGTATTCTTAGGGCGTGTCCATTTCTCTTTTACGCCCGAGCTCTTACCAGGACTTACTCTCCCTGCATTTAGAACGATTCCTATCGCTTGACCGTTGTTATTCCTGGTCTCTTCGTTGCAAAAAGCAGCCGTATCGACTCGAATCTGATTCGCGGATGCAGTCTTTCTTGATGATGCACTCCGTGCTCGAAACAGCATACCAACAAGATAGTGGTCCTAGTCGACGTTGGCACCTCGGTACATTGGAACCGTCATCAGGTTCTGGTTGTGGCTGCGGTCTATCTGGTTGCGAGTGGCTCCATCAGGAGATGGTGGCTTTTTACGCGCAAACCTTTTACTCGCAACGACCAAATTATTGCTTGCTGCCATCTCTATGACTCGTTCTCCATTGCCATTAGTGTTCTCGTGTAATCTATGGGTGCCAATGTACTGGCTGAATACTGGCTCCCTACCTATTTTGGCATTAATATCCCCAAGAATGATTTTTACATCATACTGAGGGCAGGTATGGAGTTCCCGTTCGACTGATTGAAAGAATTCTTCTTTTTCATCATCTGGGGAGTCCTCTGTAGGTGCGTGAACGTTTATGAGGCTTATGTTTTTAAAACCTGCCCCGCACGCGAAGGGTGCATAGCCGTTCATTTACTACATTAAAGCCGTAAACGGTGGGTTTCATTCTTTTGCTGACTAGAAACCCCACCCCGAGCACATGATGTCTTGCATGACAGCTGTAATATGTGTCATAATCTGATTTTTGTAAGACACCCTTTCTGACCACCGCATCTCCTAGATTACTTTTATGTCAGCATTATATTTGGACAGGGTATCGGACAGCTGCTGTGCAGCTCGAGCTCTATACAGTGAACGTACGTTCCATGAGAAACTTTTAACCGTTTTCGTTGCTTTGGTCGTCGTCGTTTATCAGTGTATCCCAGGCTGATTTTGAGTTCTGTAATACATTTTTTTTACATGCAAGATTTTTGGCCTCGTACCATCCTTGCTTTAAGGGACTAGCCCGATCATTCAGCTTTTCCTGTATTGGAGGAAAATTACCGGGGGCCAAGACGTGGAGGTTTGATCGCACTTTCACCAGTCAGAGATAGTTACGTCTACTTGCATTACTGATGCGTTTTTTGTTATTCCCCCTATTCTGCTGATGGCTGACCGCCATCAACACATCAACATACAACACTAAAGGAAAAATATGCCTTGCCACTTGGCCAAAAATGTAACAATCGATTATTAATGAAATTATTATGTATTCTGTTTTTGTTACAATGTTCCTCTGATTTTTTTGCTTTCTTTGTAGTTGAAATTATTTTTTAAAAAAGGTTCGAATGAAGCTGATAATAATGAAGAATGTGGGATAAAGGGTTTTTTTTGTAGCTTGGATGAATTGACGGCAATAAAACGAACATTAGAAACGACTTTACCATTTACTCCATACCCAACTATCAACCAGGAGTAATGACCACAATAAGCGAGCTTCAGCATTATAACAAAATCCAAAAGCTATCTACACCACCCACAGTTCTTTATCATCTTCACAATATGATGGATAGATCCAATATAATATGAACTGTCCATTCATCTCACAACAATAACAAAAAAGCAGCAACAAAATGACTGATTGACCAGACAAAATCGACAGCATCGACCGGCGCAACTTCTGATTTATTGGCTTAGTACGCGAATCACATTTACATTAACTGACTGCACGGTGATGTGTGAAGATCCGTGTTATCGAACAGAAGATAGAGAGTTGTTCATTGAGACACCAAGAGCAATTTCCTTGCGCTGTGCGATAAAAATAATGAATGCATCAGAAGCGTTGAACTGTTCCAGTTGCAATGGCGCGCATCATAGGCCAACAACATCATCATACCCGTACATAGATGATAGATAACAACGTAATGTCATCCTGTCGTCATGAGCTGGTTTCACTTGTCTTACCACATATCTGCAGCTCCACAGATACTCGTCGAGTTGACTGCACAAGAAGTAATAGATAGTTGATGTTGCTCTGATGTATTGGAATGAAAGAAAAAACATTTTGCAAACTCGTTGAGAGTTTATTTTATATTTTATCAAGCGATCTCTCATGCGAATAACTGCGATATAAGAGTATGTGCTGTCAACCTCACTCATTTACGTCACGGCACAAGGCTCGTGCAAGACCGGCTGACGGAAGCTTTCAAAATATTTATCTGACATTGTGCTTCAGAACTAAGCAACTAAGCACAGCGTATCTGAACAATTACTTGCACAATTAGCTCGACATTGACCTAAATGCAAGATCAGTTAACTTTTATAAAAACAGACTAAACTACTAATTGCTGCATTCCAAACTGCACGAAAATTCTTCTGACTACGGGCGATTGTATAGGCTTTGTTGTCCTATAAGGGCATTATCCTACCGGATAATCCATCGTTGTTCACCAAATAATTAGGAAAATCTCTTTCTAGAATGGATTCGTATTGTGAGGGATCGCACCAGCGACCACATAAATAACATGCCTAAAAGCATACAACGTTTCTGACCCTACATCGACTCTAGTGCCTGCCAAAGTAAAAGCATACACAAATCAGTACTACGTATTAATTAATAGCACACTTGGTGCATAAAAACAAAAAATATAAAACATCTCCAATAGCATAATTTATGACCGGCGGTCGTTCGCCTATGAAAATAAATATGCAATCTAAGCATCATGGGCAAAATGAGCGCCGGCCGCTTAGAATGCATTGCGCTGAGTAAGCGGCGCATGGAAATGGTAATGAAATAATAAGGTCGTTCGCTTGTGGAAACAAATATGTCAACGCAGCAGCATAAGCGAGAGCTCCGGCTTTTGGGTTTTCGTTGACACGGCAACACGCCTAACGAGTCATATATCGAGCTTGGTATCTAAATCCTTCAAAAAATTAACAGCAAAGTTGTTCCAACAAATTAGGACAACTTTATAATATAGGTTACCGCGGTCAATCTTGAGCTTAGAAATACCATCAGTTCTACTGTGCCGTAAACATTGCTATGCACTTACCATCACACTGCCTCCTTTACTGTGCCGTCTTTGTATATTAATTTCATCCTTCGTAGAAATAATGGAAATAAAAGTTATATCCATCGGGTCCCTTGCCGGAAAAGACGACCATGTTCCACTCTCTTCCTAACAACTAGGTACTTCTTGCGAAGTCACAGTTTCTGACTCCATCGCGCTGCAATTTGTGATGTCCTCTAATGAATTTGTGCGTTATTTTTGTGTTTAATATGGGTGTATAAAGAGGTAAACGGAAACTGACTTAAGGATTTACGTTGACATCAAGTCTATGCAGAGTTAGTGGCGTCCCTAACTATATGGGTAGACAACGAGACATTATCTTTACAACTAATCCCATTAAATCCTCTGTCTTGCTATGTCCCCTATTTCTATCGACTATTGATAATTTTCAAACCCCCCTCCCTCTATTCTTCTTTCTTTTTTCCACAACTCTCCGCTACAGTTCTCCCTTCCCACGACTTTCATAAAGCTAATTTTCGCACAATTTATGCCTATCTTAGCAGGTCTTCCTTTGGGTTTGACAATCTATCTTTAAATGATGCCATATCCATTTTTTATAGAGAATAATTTAATGCTATCTCTCTTTATGTCCGTTTCTTGTGCCATAAAACTCATATTTACATCTCCAACTTGATATAATCAAAGACATCGGTCCTTACGAAAGAAGAGAAACAAGTTATGGGCAGTATACCAATTGTTTTTATGACTATTCGAACTATCTCGGTAATTACTTTCAATTTACCCAGCTTTTAATCTCTCTTTACCGGCGCAAGGAGAATTTCTTCAGATTTGGAAGACTCCGTCCTATCGACGTCATTTTCGGCAACCTCTGGTGTACCACAAGGCACCCATTTAGGCCGAATTCTTTTCATCCTATAAATATAAATGATATTGATAGGGTCATCAAACACTCCGCGCTCTCTCTATCTCTCTCTACGCTGACGATACCAAATTTTTTAAATCCATTTCTTCTCCACAAGACTCCTGTCTCCTTTAACGAGGCCTAAATAATTTTTCGACTTGCTGCCTCAAAAATTGCTTAGAGCTTAATATCACAAAATGCCAATCTATTATCTTATCTCGCAAGTGCAACCTTCCCGACATTACCTTCTGCAAAGCCAAACCATATCCCGCGTACAATCTTTTTGTGACTTCGTCATATTGTGCATTTCGGGGCTTAATTTCCATTCTCATATTGATGAAACAATAATCTTTAAAGCCAACTCATTACTTGGCTTTGTCAAACAGCGGTTCATAAAAATGTTCCAACCCTTAAGCGACCAGATCCCTCTACATTACTTCTGTTCGTCCCCTCCTTGAGTACGTTAGTCAAGCGTCCCGCTTTCATCAAGTTCATGTGTCCAAAAATCGAGAGCACCCAACGTCGTCGTATTCGATTCGCTCTTTGAGGTCTTTGGACAACCATCTTATCCTGCCTCCCTACCATGACCGCCTGAACCTCATAAGCTTGAAACCCCTTGAGGAATACAGGGCATTGCTAACATTCTTTTCATACATCGCCTTCTCTTAGGCGCCGTCGATTGCGCTTCTCTGTACAACTCGATATTTTCTAATACTAACCAGCGTAATCTACGATACCCGCCTCTCTTCTATCTACCAACACATCGCACCATTTACGAATCTAACGAGCCGATCTCCCGTATGCTGCGGAAGGTTACCTTGAACCTTACCTTCTTCGATTTTAACCGCAGCACTCTATGCCTTAAACTTAAGCTCCTTCTCCATTTTCTATAGCTTTAAGTGTTAGTCTTAAGTCTTAGTCTTTAAGTTTTAGATTTATCTTGTAATAAGCCGAATAAATGGGGACTATTACCCCCAACAAAATTAAAAATTAAAGACTCTATCCCAATGTCCTCTTCGGACATTGAATTGAATTTGTGACATCGAACAACATCCAAAATATTGTTATTGCGCATGTATCAATATAGCTGGCGTGTAAGGGCCCAGCTTCTAACTAATAAGAGCGAGACCTAAATAAATGTCTGAAGATCACTGGGTCAATGCACCCAGTTAGAAAAGGCAACTCAACGTCGAGATAATAACGACGACCTTTGTCTCCGGTGGATCTCAACGATGTCGGGGACGAAATAAATACATCCGTGAACTACCCGACATCTGTAATCGGATTTTTTGGTTAACTTCGTAGCTAACTACTGCAATTGAGTTCCTAACAACTAGGTACTGATGGCCATTGAAACATCCTACTACGCAACTATTTCAACAGACATTTTGTTTGTGCTACAGCAGCGAGTTTGTCCAGTGTTCAAATGCAGATTTACCGAATATTTCCGAACACGCAATATGTTTGCTGAAGCATATAGGTTGTCTCGAAAGTACAGCTATCATTGTTAATGCTATCAAGTCGCTAAGGTCAGAGTACAATGGACAATCGCATAAAACATACAGCCAATTCTATCAAGGAGAACTTAAAACACAGCTCCTTTTAATGCCGTAGCTAGTGTCCTTTATAAACTCAAATATAGCTCACCATTCGTCCATTGAATGTATCTATAGATATCATGGTTTCTTCAAAGAGTTCCTTGCATTGACCAATGCTCCTCCTTTGGCATAACCATCACCTGCCAACAAGTCAGTCTGCATAAATGGAATTTCCCTCAAGATGTTGAAAACTAAGCTTCTCCGCATCACTGTAGATCAAGAGGACAACATTTATCAAGATCTGCAAAGCTTCAGTGGAGACTGTGCGACGGACTATCAAACAGGCGATGATGCGGGTCAAACTAAAGCTTTTTTGCATCACTTTCAGATCAAGAGGACAACGTCTATTAAGAACTGAAAACATTCAGTGAAGACGATGAAGACGATGTGATAAACCGGCATTCTGCAAGTCCTTATCCATAGTGTTAGCTTTGATTTTGCCAATAGAGAGCCTTCGAATCAATTCTGAGCATCACCCGCCTTTTCTAAGGCGTTGTTGCGTTGCTCACTGGTCTTCTGCGATTTTTTCATATTTTTCGGAGTTTTTAAGGTATTTGTGTACAAATATATGGCCTCTTCTAATCTTCTTGACTATAAAGCGGATACCTACTTAGACCCTGCTCTTTCCTCTACACTCTCTCTACACACTGCACTTTTATACGATTTCGAAAGTCAGATCAGGTAGATTTTGCCTCAAACTGGTACATTTTATGTCTAAATTCAAAAAAATATCACAAAACTACATGTTTTCAACCTTATCTGGAAATTATTTTTAAAACATGATCACTATACACCATTCTTTCATTCGCTTTAAAGGAGAGAACCCTCTTCAACAATTGTCCAAGAAAACCGAAAGAGCAGCTGTTTCACTTTCTTCTTCCCGAGGTAAGCGTTTGACATTATTAATCCCAGCTTGATCTACTCTTCCCCTCAATGAAACCAGGGATGATAAATTCACGTTGGGAATTAATAAAAAAAAAACCTTTCTGATTGACACTTCGATATCGGATATCACAGTTCGATTCAATGTGCGAATGCCGAATGCCGGCAGTTCGTCGAAGTGTCTTTCCAATACAATGTGAGAAGGAAATATCAAAAGCAGCAGTCGGACAGACATTTTTCTGGGATTGTCACTAGGAATATGGGAAGCGCATCTTACGTTGGCATCTGCCACAATCGCCATTGACATGACAAATCAACGCGAATGTATTTTTTGACAAATGACAAGCAGGCTTATCTCTGATGAGGGTGTGGAGAGGAGTATAGTGCGCACAGTCAATTGTATTGTACTTAAAGATATGAGATAAAGCCTTTTTTTTATTAAAATTTCATTCTACTTGAAAATGGAATCATCTTATTGACTTTCCGAACAGAAGCTAATAAAATGTGTCACCCAAATACACAAGATACAAAAACGAAAAGGTAAAACGCATCTGGAATACAAATCAGAATAAAATATGTATCTTTTTGTCTTCTTGCTTGATGAATTTTTGATTGGGATTTAAAATGCGATTTCCTGGAATCTCACATATTGTGTCTGACTTTGTACGTGGTACGCGGTCGGTAATCCCAACTTGTTTGCTGGATTACATTATTGTTGATACGACAATGCCGTTGATGACGATCGATGAAGACTAAAGTTCATACACATATCCTAACATGCACACAAAGACAAAACACCAAAATAGTAAGAGATTTCCCCAATTTATGTGGGGCACGTGCACCTCTGAAGAATATATCGTAACCTTCGTTCTCTTACTTCTGTCTCAGATTGCACCACACAGTCACAAAACATTCATCTTGCAGCACACTGGAGATATTTATTTATTGATTCCTATTTGTGGTCATAAATTCTGGTCGTTTGTACCACGCGGCATATTCGTTGCAGTATGTCACCGGACGCACCGGTGCAAATGTCACAGATAAATATTTTGATTTGTATCTTTCTTTCCAGATTGACATTGAAGATACGAAATTTATGTTTTTGTCTGTCCTTTGGTTTTCTTCTTTACGAGTATCGCTCTTTATCAAAATTTGTCACATCCCATCTCCCGTCACAAATGCCCTGACGGTTGTTCCTAAAAGCGATAACAGAGAATGGAAGAATGATTTTTTTTTTGGTGTTGATGAGTTTTTAATTGAATCTTTTTTGTTGTTATTCCATTAAAGGGAATCTTTGGTAAGGTTGTTCACTCTTGATTGCATCTAATGAGACAATAATATGGCAGTTGACATATACGAGTATCTATGATTCTATATAGTCTGGTTGGAAGGAGATTATAGTGTGTGTGCAGTGTGCACCACATTTTTATAGGAAAGGTATTTTTTATGTAACTTTTTATGTATATCTCCAATTAGATTTCCATGACATTAAAAACAATTCGCAGAAAAAGAGCATTAAATAGATACCCTATAAAATTTCTGGACAGCTAGATCGACAAAACGTACTGGCAAGTTGGCAAAAGATAGGCAGACAGTGTTAAATGGTATATTGTATGTATTGCGATTGAATTATTGATGAGGCGGAATGTGCAACTTGCTCTTCTACTTAAGAACAAGCAGGACATATTCCTGCTACTTAAAAATTCCGAAAAATTCTTAAAAATATGAGATTTATTTATAAAAGCAATTTGTATGGTGATCCCTTGATCGAGTGGTCGGACCTTAAAAACTAAAAAAGCTTGTTAATACTCTTCTTTAATTCGATCATCGAACATCCTGTTCAGTTGTCCAACGCATTATCCACTTGAGCTTCGAGCGGGCCTATCCACTCCTTCATTGCCTTTTGTGCCTGTATCCTCCTTCGCCCTGTATTCCTCCAACAATGAAATGCATGTAGGCGTTTTAGCCTGGCTGTCTGTCATGACTATTTCCTCCCCCCAAGTAGTTCCTTTCCAGTTTAAAGAAAGCACATCTTTTGATGGCATATGCTCGGGCCCATTGCTTCAGATTACTTGGTTCTTGGCCCATGGACTCCTGAACCCGTGCCTTTTGCTTTCTTTAAAACATCCGTATACCACTCTATGTCTCCCCCGCAGGTATCTTGTATTCAGTTTCAGATCTGAATTCCTTCTTGATGATGATTTTGACTTAAATTTTTTTCTTTAATTCAAGCTTTTGCACCATGTTATCACACGGCATGCTGGCTAACGGAATCTCTTTGGAAAGTGATTCCACTAATCCCTTTGCCCTTCCGCCCGTTAAGCAGCATACCTTGCTCAAATGTATCTTGGTTATCTGGGATTTCCTCTTCCACTACATGCAGTGGGAGTAGCACAAGAATTGCCTCCATACATGCTGTGGGGCAATTTGTAATTAAAATACAGGGCAGCATCTGCCTTTTTCCAATTTTCTTCTCGTGATGCTTAGCTTGATTCTATTCGCCCATGCCACTGCTCCATTAATAATCATTGGAATAACTATAATGGTGTACATTCAGTGCATTATCCTTGGACTAACTCCCCAGGATTTTCCTGCCATCCTTCTGCACACCATAAGTGCTCTTTTTATATTTGCAGTACTGCCTGTTGATGTTTATTCCATAGCAGTCTACTATCAAATATCAGTCCCAGGTGTTTAACCTCTTTGCTGATAGTAATCTCTTCTCCATTGAGTGTAACCGGGTGCATTCGCCCCAGCTTCCATAAATTGGCGAAGGGAACCAGTATGGTTTTGTTTGGTTTTACCCTGAATCACACTTCTAGGAAGCATCTGCTTGTGATGGTTAATCCGTTTTGGATTATATCACATGGCACTTTCTCGAACTTCCATTTTGCCACGATGACTGCTGAAGTAATTCATCTACAAGGATGCTCCATAAAAGGGGCGACAATACCCCAGTTGTGGGGATCCTTTTGTTGTGCTCGCCATAATGGTTTTATCATCGACTATAGCCTTCGCTGCTCTAGTGCCAAGCCTCTCTCCAAAACACTTCTTATCGTGTCATGAGATGCGTTGTCGAATGCTCCTCGATTTCTAGGAAGGCGCATATTGACGCCTGTTGACTGCACTGTAGGGGTTCTTCTCCCAGTACTTCCGACCTTATGTAATTGTCGATAACCTTTTCGTTAGTCTTAAGAACGAACTTAGGCCAATTGGTCTGTAGGACTTGGGATGGGTGGGATCTTTCTTTCCCAGTTTCGCTATAAATACCCCCTGCCCTTATGCAGCTTGTCGGTACAAGTATATACCCGAGTGCTTAACTGATTCTAAATATTCTTAAGAGGTGTGGAAGGAGATTATATAATCCAGCTTGCATTGCTACAGTGATTACCCCGTCCACATCTGCCAATTTGTAGGGCTGGAATCTGTATCCTTGGATATTTCAAAGGGTTTTGATCGACCAAGGCATGATTGTCTTATAAATAAGATTCGATCGCTTAACTTTCACACCGCTCTCATTGAATGGATTGAAGATTATTTATGGAAACGTAAGAGGAAAGTTATGTTGAATGGAATCTCTTCAGCTTCGCATGAGATCAATTCTGGCGTGCCACAAGGGTCACCCTTGTTGTCTACGCTCTTCTTGATATATGTATCAATAACTTGTTGTCTTCTGCAACCTGTGATATCTAAGCTACCAGATTCCATTAAGTTTGTCAGTCGATAAGAATGCAATTCTCGCTTGATCGTTTCGCGAGATTTTATTAACACGGATATTCTGTCGATCATTCCAGTTATTCTTGAATGGGGCACATCTAATAGGGTGGAATTTAATTTTATTATTTGGCGTGACAGACCGTTGCGGTCCAAGGCCTAAGTTTTGTCTGTGTTACATTTTTGCACACAAATGGAAGGGACCTGCAATTTAAAGCCGTATCCGAAAGGAGAAGCTTCCCGTGACAAAGTTGTTACTCTCGGACGTTTGTCAGACATTCGCGAGAGGTGGGACCGTGGGAAATACTTTGGTGTTTTTAAGATTCAAACCTCGAAACTCCTGTGATTATCATGTTTGGCTCTACAACCGGAGTCCGGTCCTAGCCAACCGCATCTTGTTCTTTTTTAGATATATCCCCATTTCGAAGTGAAACAATATAATATTAAAATTATCACTTAAATGTATGTAAGTGCCACCAGTGCCTTAAAAGGTCGTCAATCCTCTTTCCTTATTCTTTTCCAATTTCTCTGCTTTATTGCTTTAAAGTTCCGCTTTAGTTTACCCCAAACATTGTTTTGAAGACCATTTGTGAAGACAATTTCAAGTATATAAGACGCAAAAAAAATCCACTTAACTATACAGCATATTTTACCTTCAACTCAATGCCATTTATGGATTCCAATACCATGCCCACTCCTGCAACTAGCCGATCGTGACAAATTTTAATGCAGATCGATTAATTTTTCTTTTTCTTGCTTCAGTTTTTGCTGCAATGCATAGCCGCA
Organism: Nephrocerus scutellatus; assembly: GCA_947095585.1. Classification (NCBI taxonomy): domain Eukaryota; kingdom Metazoa; phylum Arthropoda; class Insecta; order Diptera; family Pipunculidae; genus Nephrocerus; species Nephrocerus scutellatus. The sequence goes on from OX352764.1 coordinate 92,700,688, forward strand.
TTTGCTGTCAACAGTGTGTGTAGCACGGTGTTTATCGCGATGGTGATGTGTGTGACACACTGACATTGGAATATTTGCACCTCTCCTCTCAAAAAGACGACGATTGCATCTCTTGTGTAATGTGTGTAATCGCGTGTGCCACTAAAGATTGAATAAATTAAAAAAATCTTGCAACAATTATTATGCATCGAGTGTATAACAATGCTCTTTACAGTGCGATTGTAACCATAATTTATTAAACGAGTGAATTCCTTCAGGTGCTGCGGGGTAGCAGTTTACCTACACCACTGATGCATTTTTGAATTAGCAGCACGTTTAAGAATTGACGTTTTACTCTCCCTTTTTTTGAAACTTCACGTTCGGATGTGTTTGTTTGTATTTTTGTTCGCTCGTGGCCAAATCTTGAGATTAATTTGTAATCCACTTCCTAAGAGCCGATTTTATTCTTTGCACATATGTGTATCTCCACACGAAATCGAGGTGCTCCCATATACATTTAACCTTTGTCCAGCCCGCGCTTTTCTTTCCCATCCTACTGGCCCGGGACACAATTGTTCTTTATGTTGAACTACTCACCCATCTCGTTAAGAAAGGAGTGACGGCTTAACGCCACCTTGTATGTCAGAGAAACCGGTTCCAACGATTTTATGGGCACCTGACTGTATAAATGATAATCTTCTTAAAAGTGTAACGAAGATAATCATTGTACACATGACTAACTAACCATACCACTAGAGTAATAAACCGAGTTTGGTGTCATATCAATCAGAACGATACAATAGCACAATTGCGACTGAACGACACCATGCACCGCCAGTTCAAATCCCAATCTGATTAAAAATTAGGAAAAACCAAAAACTATTTCTTAAAGCTATATAACCTAAATAGCACAAAAAAAATAAAACTAAAGGGTCAGACTGATAACCAGTGGGTAGGAATTACCTTGTCTAAACAGGCAAACACATACCAACAACAACCATAGCGACATTACAAGTCCTTCATAATTTTCCTTTCGCATACCGACATAATTCCCACATCTAACCTTATGTCAGATTGACTATCAACACATATGCCAATCCTTCCGATTTTGGCGCTACTGAGCCTTTGTGCCCTGCAGGCCTGCCTTATTGCCAGGATCTCTCCCTGAAAGATACTGAATGAGCTGAATCCGGTAGCTTGTATGACCATGACAGATTTATATCACCCTAAAAGATACCTACACCGACTCCGTCCTTCATCTTGGATCCGTCAGTGAATAGTGTTATGTCAAATTGCCTTCGTTACCGTCCCATCCTTCCAGTTTCCCCTGGTAGGAAACTCGACGCTAAACGAGGAGGTGAAGCTAAATTTAGGGATGCAGTAGTCAGTAGATGATGGTTTCATGCCTTCAGGTACTGTCTGCAGTATATTACAGTGCCCGTAACAAACCACCCAGATTCTCTAAGTTGCAACATACTTGATAAATATGTCAGGAGGTAATAGGTGCAAGATGGTATTAAGAGCCTCGCTCGGACATGGCCGTAGAACTCTTGTGATGCCGACTGATACTGATCGCTGTAATCTGCTAAGTTTGGTGGCGTTATACTTCTTCTTAATCGCTGGCCACCAGACTAGCGATCCATAGGTCAGAATTGGCTATACAACAGCTGTGTACAGCCAAATAGCCATCTTTGGTTGAATACCACATTGTCGATGGTTTTACTTAAAACTGGAAAAGAGAACCCTGTTCTCTATGTTAGCCTTTCAGCTAAGCTTCTTATCAAAGATTACTCCCAAGATATTTGGCGCTAGGGGTAATACTGAGAATTTGTCCATTGAGTTTTGGTAGGACAAAGCCCGATATTTTAGATTTAGTGGTGAACAATACCACTTCAGTCTTCCTTGGGTTAACTCCAAGGTCACAGCTTGTTGCTCTGGAGCTGACATTACCCAGTGCCCTTTCCATAACTTCACTCACTGATCACGGAAAGGTACTGGCCTGTTACGAGTATCACCACGTCATCTGCGTACGTAAATACCTTCTTCCTATCTTTGTTACATTGTTTGCTGGATGACGCTCGTCGGACCCAGGGTTCGTTTCTTATCGAGGGCGTTACAAATTAAAAGAAAACATATATTTTTTTTATTATGACGATTTTTTCCTCTTTTAGTTTAACACATTCTTACTTTACTTAATAATTAATAATACTATAACTAATAATAATCGAACTAATAATATAATAACCTAAATTTCGGTCGGTCTGTCGGTAGATCGGGGTACGGAGTAGAGTAGCATCACTGGCATTCGTGTTCAATGGCGCTACCTACTTAAAAAGCAAAGCAAGTGTAGTACTTGCGGTGCTATCTACTGTAGCGTGCAGCTAACAGCAGAGTCGGAGTAGCGTAGCGTCACTGGCATTCGCGTTCAATGGCGCTACCTACTTAAAGGGCAAGTCGGTCTGTTGGTAGATCGGGGTACGGAGTAGAGTAGTGTCTCTGGCATTCGCATGCAATGGCGCTATTTTCTAATTTATCCAAAAACGTTTTTTTAAACAAATAGTGATCCGGAGATCGTAAGTTCACTGCCGAACTATGTGGAAACTGTGTTCTGAAAGTTCAGAAGTCACTGCTGTACTACGTGTACTTTTGCAGTATCGCTTCTTAAAGTGTGTTTTGCTCCACCACGTTATGATGGAATTTCGCCGTGCATTATATCTGGGTGCTAGGAAAGACTTTTTGGGAATTACGTTTGTAGCTTTTTGGAAAAATTTACTTTTTTCCATCATCGTTGTTGTTACCCTTAACGTTATTGTATTTCCCCTTGCTTATGTTGCATGGTGATTCATGTTTTTTTGGCTTTAAGCAAGGGGTGGCTTGAACACCCACCCTCGGACGGACGTTTCAATTGTAGTCGGTGATATTATACGTATAACGATTGCGCTCTATATAACTCCGAGCGTTAATCGTGAGTTTTATTTTAATGTTTACAGGTATTTTGTTTTGAAAAAGAGTTTTCCCCTACTGTGGATTCGAACCTGTGAATCTATGATACCGAGAAGCGCTGTGGTCGGACGCTTATTCGGTTGAGTTACAGCTGCCATGTGCAAGTGTTTACCCAAATTGCTTAGATAAAGACATATTAGCTGTACGACTCAATGGTACAGGCTGAAATTGACACAATAGCTCTACGGTGTGTGACGGAATGATTGGGGTTTACCAAAACATTTCGTTACATCCTCTTAGAGTTTTAGTAGCATTTTGTTAAATACCATCAGGGAAAGAGGAAGAGAGGGAGAGTGGTAGAGAGGGTGATAGGGAGAGAGGCAGAAAAGGGACCGAGTTGGCCGTCCTAGCAAGACATGGAAAAGGAAAATGGAAGAGAAAGCAAGATCCCAGGGGGTTAAATCGAGTTCGTTGGCGGGCGTTTGTAGAAGCCCTATGCACACCCACGGAGTAAAGGGAAGAAAGAAAGAAGAGAAGAACAGATGACTCCTCCTTTGGGAGTGCCTCTGTCAACTCATTTGGTTATGTTCCAGCTGCCATACTTGGTATTTATAATTCTGCTACCGAGCATAGATATGATCCGATGCATAAGGAAGGATTCCACTCCTGACTGGGTCAGAGCTTCCTTAATAGCCTTAATATGAACATTGTTGAGTTTTTTTTTTCACTTATTTACAGTATAGTCTCAAGTTGAGTTTTACTGAGTGTTTTTTCGAGTTACTTGGAGCCTGGCGGATTTAAGTTTATGTTTGCCTATTGATTGAAAAGTTTTGAGCTCTTCCTTTTTAGTTAATCCAGACAAAACATTTCATAAAAGGTTATTTAAGTTGTTTTTTGATGAATGACTTATCTTAAGCATTTACTAAGTGAGCCTTTTAAGAGTTTACTTTGACTCGATGAGTATTCATTCAGTTGTCGAAGTTTAAAAAAACAACCCATAAAAATTAAAATTTTTCATCTAAATTCTCTAATCGCAGAAATTGATATGGGAGCCCCTCGATCCTGGGCCATTTTTTTTTATTGTAGGAGAAAATCATCGAAACAAACATTTGACATCAGATGTTAAAATTGAAAAAGCTCAGATCATTTTATTCTGAGCACTTAGAGCACGCTCATACTCTGAGCAAATAAGAAACACGAACATTTATCTTGAGAACTCTTTGACTGCTCTGAACTAATTTATGAAAACGCCAAATGACAGAATATTGTGAAAACTTGTTGTTCTATCTGTAAGTTGATATCGACAACAAAAAAAACGACATCAATAAAAATACAATTCAGTATATAATAAAAATGTAAGTTGAAGTAAGCATAAAACATGTATGTCTCGTTTCATTTGCTGGGTTCATTTGTGCGTGCGCTAAGATTTCTCTCTCTCTCTCTCCACCACCAACAAAACCATGCAGCGCAGCCGACTGCGCAGCACACACCGCACAAAGTCCATAAAGGGCGACGAATATCTGATGCCAGTACAGATATTTAAAAAATGTATAAGGGCCTTGCGGCCGAACCCGGGACCCGATCACTACCAAATTTTCGAAAAAGTATTGTTTATTAGGTATACACATGTGTGTAAAATTTGAAGAAAATCGGGTAAATTTTTTAAAATTTTTGTTTGGGAGCCCCCCGACCCCGCTGCCCGAGGGGCCTCAAAATTTAATAGAAAGTGTTGTCTCCGGAAATACGCATGTGTGCAATTTCAATAAAATCGGGCCATGGGAAGTGGGTTAAAAATTGATCGCAAGAATCCACGATAGACGACCGACCGACGACCGACCGACCGACGACCGACGACCCACGGGCAAGTGAAGTTAATATAGAGAATTTAAAAAATAAATTATCAGATAGGTTTCTTTGTAGGTTACTCGCAACTTTATTAAGTATTTTTTGTGTACAACTATTTCAAATAACTAAATGTAAGTTTTCTTATGGCCCTAAAAATTGAGTTAATTTCAATGCATATGTATACGTATGTTAAATGAATTTATAAAAGGTACTTCTATAATCCCACCTGAAGCATAAAAATTAATTTTGGCATAAAAAGCCTCGAAAACACACATTTCATACCTTTTTATACTTTTCCTAAGCTTATGTCGAAAATAAAATCAAATTATTTCCAATTCGAAAGGAGTAGAGTTTTACTGTGTTGGGAATAACAATGCTACAAGGGTAGCAATTTTGTTTGTTTGCTTACAACGAAAGCTCTTGGGTAAACAATGCACGAGACAGAGAGCAAAATCCAATCATTCTCCTGTGAAATATCGTCCTTGTCATAATCGACATGTGTTGATGTTGCCCTAAGCTGTAGAGCCGGCTTCAATCTATCATTTCTTTTAGGTTTTTTACTCGTCCTGTACACCTTTTATGCTGCGTGATTGTTTGCTAATCCATAATGGTCCTTGCTTTTGGCAGGTTAATTACTATTAGATTAGGAAGAGTCTGTCTGTGCAAACATATGTGGAGCTTGTCGATCTGGTCCGTTAAACCCTCTGCCTTTGGATAAAGTAGTACATACCTAGTCACTTAGTGTAGAAAATAGAATTAAGATTACTTCCTGTCTTTTCCGTTTGTTATGTTGCACAAACAAATAGCGATAGAGAGAAAGAAAGAGGGCAAAGCATCCCCCACATGCATACAACAGCATTTAATTAGCTAATAGATGGCCAGTTTTCAGTCCCTTAAAAGTTTCCCTTATACAATCCATAACTAATAATAATTTAATTGAAAAATCTCCTTATGTACAGGGAAATAACAGATATTGAAGAAGGCCAATTTTCAAATATTCCATCCTGGCAATTATCGCACTAAGAACTACAGAAACTCCCATGGAATGCATAGCCATTTTGCAGGACACTCTATATTAAAAAAGAAATCACTCGGACGCAGCGTGCTAACGAAACCTGTCAAAAGCAATTACACAAAATTGTCAAAGACATAAGCAGTAGCTATAACCCACTTGAAATTCGTCATCCCTGTCAGTGGGTGGATGGTGCGAGTAGTACTTCACATGTTACTTGCAGCCCTGCATGCTTGATGCATCACCCTGACTGACAATTCAAGATTTATATTGGAATATTGCGCCAAAGGCAAAAATCGAAAATTCCCAGTTGTTCCTTTGTTCGAAAGAGGGTTGTTGGTGGGATGTTAGCGTTGGGTTGTTTGGTGATTACCGTACTGCGTTATGGGGTGTTTGGCTGCGTTTGGTGTTTCTCAAAGAAGTAATCAATACTCGGAGTAAAATCCACTCGCCTGGTGTCGCCGTTAACCATAACCATCAGTACTGCACTTGTGCAGTCGTCTCGTGAGATTGCGAGACGCGTGTTCTTGCAGTAATCACTACCATTTCGGGAAGCTAATCAATTTGTCGTTAAATATAATGGGATACATATCAGGAAGTTAAAAAAAAGACTCCAATTGCAGTGCAAATTGCCAAAGATTAATGTTACTTAGTCTGTCAGTGAGGCGGCTCGTGTTCTGAGGTCACGTGCCTTGACTTATGGTTTTAGAAAATTTTGACTTATTCGATGTTTTGTGTGAGTTATGTCAGTTAGTTCGAAAGGAAGGAGAGAGGAATGTTTTTTTTTTGAGGAAGATAAGATGAGAGATAGCAACAATTATTTATTGGGAAGTCCAAAGTAATTGGTTTCTTAGGAAGAAATTCCATCAAAATTAAAAAAGTATGTAGAGAAGTTTCATATAAACCCTTCTCGCTTCTCCATTGATGATTTTACGTGTAGCGACGGTATTTTCGACACCACTCCACTAGGCTTCATAAGTCAACGTAATGGAACCTTAAGTTTGTTATAAACTCACAGCTCAACGTAGTGTTCTGAATCGTATCAGTGGGCGACGGTGTTTCGGAAACAACGTCCACTGTACCATTGAAGAATAGATGCCATGGGGTCTCCTCCGCTTCCCCACAGAGTCTGCAGCTTCCATCCTCTTCTATTTTTAACTTCTTTAGGTGCCCCTTCAGTTTGCAATGTCCTGTTAGGAAACCCGTATTTATTCTAACATTACTTCTACTTAGTCCCAATATTAGGCGGGACCTCGTTGGGTTATAGTTCCCCAACATTTCCTTTGCTTGCCATAGGCCTGGGAGATTCTCTCATCTTCCAGAAGCGGCTGCCTTATCCATACTGCGTACCTCTTTTCGCATTATGCGGTACCCTATGCCACAGAAGGGTTCTGGCCCTTCGAGCGGAGTTTCTGCTCCTTTATTCGCTAGCCTATCCGCAGCTTCGTTGCCTTCTATGCCGGCGTGTCCCGGTGATTTACTTGGTGAGTTACTTTTGCAGTTGGTATCTGTAGTCGGTATTACTCCACACATCAAGGGAATGTTCCGTGCAATATTTGGGTATGCTTTCAAAAGCCGTTTGGGAATTAAATCGGTGGTATTTTGAAAAAAGAATATGTAATACAATCGTTGTTGTTGCTCGGTTCCTATACCTCTTTATTTCATTTTAATTCCCTATTTAACCGCCCTGATAATATTGTACGGGGAGCTGTGTTTTGTTTTCCACAAAAACCATTTTCTTGTGTGGGACGGGTTGGACCCATACTCGGAAAGACGTTCAAACGATAGTCGGTAGTCTTACTTATTCTCTTCACATGCATCATAGCACTATTCGTTGGTTTTATTTTTACGTTTTTACGACATTTTCCGTAAAAACTAGTTTTTCCCCGTAGCGATGATTCGAACCTATGACTCGGCTAGACGCAGTTCTGTAGTCTAGCCGATTAAGTTAATGTGCTGTGTAAAACTAAAATAGCACAATTTGCCTGTATATATGTTCTTAGCTGTACGGTTTGTAATGAAGTACTTTGGTTAAGCCAAATACATTACTAAAACTTAAAATATTCTAGTAATCTTCTGCTTAGTTCATCTCTTGAGAGGATGAATGCATTCCACATCTTATGACGCATGTTGAATATGTTTCTTGCTTTGTTAATGCTTTTCAGTTCTGCCGTGTTTTCGCTATAAGTACAACGCATCCACTCGACCTTCTCAACATCTTCCAGATTAGTTAGATAAATACTATGGACTACAAAATTACAATTTGATATTTGATTTTTTTTTGTCTCAAAATTTTCTCTTCATAGACTTTATCTTCTTCTTTTCTTATGACAATTGAAACTGCTTTATCGACTAGTGAATAAAAATCTGAATATCCACGAAATATTTATCATAGCCCTCCATATGTCGATAAAACCCATTTCTTCTTCGGAGTTTATAAGACAATTGAAACTGTACTATCGACTGTGGAATAAAAATGGAATATTTGCGAAATTTCTGCTACAAGTTTTCTTTTCTCCATAGAACTGATGTTAATCTTTCTTTTTGGTTCATATAACAGTTAATAACTGTTGTATCGACTACTGACAAAAAATTTGATATCTGCGAAATATTTGTCGTAGCTTTTAGTATTTCTATATAATCGATTTCTTCTTCGGAGTTCACAGTACAAGAAAAAATTTGCGAAGATTTTCTCTCCATAGAACCGACGCTTCTCCTTCTTTTTGATATTTGTCATAGCTTTTTATATATAGACGAAACCAATTTTTCTTCGGAGTTATAAGACAATTGAAACTGTACTATCGACTGTGGAATAAAAATGGAATAATTTATGCTTTAAGTTTTTCTTTCCATAGAACTGATATTTCTCCTTCGTTTGGGTTCATATGACGATCTAAACTGCTTTATCGACTATTGAATGAAAATACTATTACTTAAGATCCGCGAAATATTTGTCGTAGATTTGTATATGACGATAAAACTCATTTCTTCTTTGGAGTTTCTAAGACAACTGATACTGTACTACCGACTTAAATGGAATCGAATAAACATGGAATATTGGCGAAATTTCTGCTTTAAGTTTTTTTTGCGAAATTTGTGCTATACATTTTTCTCTCTCCATAGAATCGACATTTCCCCTTCTTTTGGGTTCATATGACAATTTAAACTTCTTTATCGACTTAAAATGAAAATAATATTAACTGAAAATGTAAGATATTTGTCGTAGATTCTTATATGTCGATAAAACTTGGGTACCATCGACTGTGAAATAAAAAAAAAATTTACGACATTTTTCTCTCCATAAAAACAACTTTTCTCCTTCTTTGTGAGCATATGACAATTAAAACTGCTTTATCGACTACTGAATGAAACTAGAAGATCGTCCAAATGCTTGCTTTATTTGTTTGTTTTATGTAGATAGATAAACTTAGAAGTTTTTGTTGGTTCATAAGTCAATCGAAACTGTACTATCGACTGTGGAATAAAAATGGAATATTTGCGAAATGTTTCTGATTTGTTGTTTTTCTGTCACGCAGACTATGATCTGTCCTTAGTATTCTTTGGGAATTATTTGGTTACTGAAACTGCTTTATCGACTGTTGAATGAAAATTAGAGCTTCGCGAAATTTTTGATAAAAAATAATTTTTTTTCTTTATATTGGAAGAAGAAAAAGAAACAATTTTTTATTTTTTTGGTGGTATATGTGAACCAGGTTTAAAAATTATGTGATAATTCTATTTTAAATTCCAAAAGGAAACTTTTTTGCCAATCGATATATGAAGATTTTCATGCAAGAAAGTGAAAAATTAGATATCAGAATGGGAAATTCTATAAAAGAAACGTTATATTTATAAACATGAAGTTGCAAAAATTTCAAAAAAAGTGTGCTATGAAATTTACTGTGATACTGTGGGACAAATGCTTTTAAGTATGCAGAAGAATAGGAGAAAAAAATAAAATAATTGGATAACGATAAGGATACCCAACAAATCTGCTACCAATGGGAAACTCCTCGTCATCACATGGTAGCAGTAAGGGAGCTCGAAAATGTCGCAGTTTGCCCAATTCTCCGGATGTACGAAGGTAAAAATATTGGCTTTTTTGTTTTGTACTGAAAATTTCAGTCCTTTTCTTCAGTCATAAGAATGTTTTTTTATTTTTTTGTTATAATTTCTGCCTTAATAGTGTACCTATAACATGACATTCGTGTTATATGGAAGATCTAATCATACTTTTCACACAACTCACCAAACAAACAAATCATTGACCGTCCGCCCGATAACTATAACAGTCAACAGCCTCCAGGAGGTTATATTTATCCAACTCATCTGATTCATGATGCACACATAAGTGACATCGAACTTAAGGCCAACGAAGAGAAGACTTTCATTGCGGTGAGCCAAACCAAATCCGTAAATGCGAATGCTCCCAAAATCCTAAATCTATTTTTGGGGATAATGAGTGCCTATGCCCTATGCATTCGACACATTAGCTACAACACTAATATGTCTGATCTTCACCGCGAGAGTTCCCGCGATCAGCTGCGTAATGGTTAGTTGAATGTTCTTGCGTGTAATGCGTTGTGTTCCAAAGTAAATTAAGGAAAATTAATAGTAAAACAAAGAAGAAGCAGAGCAAGGCGATGCATCTTTCTTCTATTTCTGGACGAATGACGATCTGAACGAGATGAGAGAAAGAAACTCTCACTAAGAATTGCCATACACTAAGAAGTGTCTTAGATGAAATTATCGTGTAGGAAAGGAAATAAAAAACAGAAGAAGAGGAGGGAATTTAATAAAAACAACAAACCTTTAAGAATTTGAAATTCCAATTCCAAACTAAATGTAGTACCTCAGTTGAGCCTCCAACTAATTTGGCGAAATGCCTCGAATGACATCTTCACAGTATGGAGAATTCATAAATTTGTCGCAGTCCACATTCTGAGTGGCTCTATGAATCACATTTTGTTCACATTAATAATGAAATACATGGAGATGGGGATAACAAAAATAACTTTGAAGAAGAACACGCACGCGACTATCTGTAATAAAGTTTGGAGGAGGGTCGTAGTGGCTAATTTTGTACTAGCACCAAACAAAACAAGGATGAAAAAACGGGCTCTTTTAAAAAGTGTCATAGACATGACAACAAAGTGGCTACTTAACGTGCACACTTGCAATTAGTCTAAATAGCTTGATTTAATCAGACTGATTTTTTAATAAGCATAGGTGTGTGAGGGCACTGGCTTGTTAGATATTTGGACAAGTGCGAAATTGGTGTAAAATGTGTACATACATATGTTTTTCTACGAAAAGGAAACATGGAATTTGGATATGGGTTCATTAAAATTTTAACTCCACAGCCCGCGTCCGGTTTTAAGGCAATATTTTCGAAAACAATAATATGCGAAGATACAAAATGCTACTCTGGACTTTACCTGCTGTGCTGTACGTTGCAGCCTCGAAAGTTTACTCTTAACAAGCATGATGTACCTGTACCTTGAATTGGAAATGCTTTTAGAAAAATTCTGCCAGAAAAACAAAACACTAAAGTAATTGGGAAACAACATATCAATTTACTGATAAGTTGTTTCCCATGAAATGGTATTCACCAAGACCCAACAAAATATCCAAAAAACCAACCCACTTCATTGCTAATTTCTGCAAGAGCATGTAACTTGATGATCCATGTCAGCTTTTCTTGTCATATAAGGATGGATGAGACGACATTTAGAAACTTATAGCTATAATGATGCTACAGTGGTGCTACAATGGTCCTATAATAGTTCTATAATGTTGGTGTAAAGTGAAGATGGATGAGACACAATTCAGAAACTCGTAGCTATAATGATGCTACAATGTTGCTAAAATGGTGCTATAATGGTAATATAATGGTGTTATAATGGTGCTATACTGGTGCTATAATGGTGCTGTAATGTTGGTGTAAAATGGATGAGATGACATTCAGAAACTCATAATGATGATGCTACAATGGTGCTATAATGGAGCTATAATGGTGCTATAATGTTGGTGTAAAGTGAAGATGGATGAGACGACATTCAGAAATTCATAGCTAAAATGATGCTACAATGTTGCTAAAATGGTGCTATAATGGTGCTATAATGGTGCTATATTGGTGCTATAATGGTGCTTTAATGTTGGTGTAAAATGGACGAGACGACATTCAGAAACTCATAATAATGATGCTACAATGGTGCTATAATGGAGCTATAATGGTGCTATAATGATGGTATAATGGTGCTATACTGGTGCTATAATGGTGCTTTTATGTTGGTGTAAAATGGATGAGACGACATTCAGAAACTCATAATAATGATGCTACAATGGTGCTATAATGGAGCTATAATGGTGCTATAATGTGGGTGTAAAGTGAAGATGGATGAGACCACATTCAGAAATTCATAGCTAAAATGATGCTACAGTGGTGCTACAATGGTACTATAATCGTGCTATAATAGTGCTATATTGGTGCTACAATCCTGCTACAATGGTTCTACCATGAAGCAACAATGGTGCTATAAGGGTCCTACAATGGTACTATAATGGTACTACAATGGTGCTACAGTGGTGCTACAATGCTTCCACCTACAATGGTGCTAAGTGATACGTCTTTTACAGTAAGTAAGTTGTCAGATGATTTTGTATTCCAAAGTAGTGTGCGGCAAGGCTTTACATTTTCACCAGGACTTTTTCTGGTGGTCATCAGCGATGTTATTCATAATGCTCTAACGACTAAGAACAGCGGTATATAACGGAAATTGAAATCAGACTTTAAATACCTGATCCACGCTGAAGACATCTGTTTGCTTACCTTGGAATAATTGATCTGCATACAATGTTGCGCAACATAGAAGTGAATGCAAGTAGCATGGGGCTGAGGATAAATGTGACAGTGACTAAATCTATCAGTCTTTCCAGCTCCTCATTCGAGATGCGTAGGGCTACGTATACTCCGTGTCCTCAGTAACTCTATCACGATTACTTGCTGAGGAATCGGAGAGTTGTCTTCAATTTTCTGAAACAAAATTATTTTGGATTCGCTCTCTCACTTCATATTGGCAATTGATTTTTAAAAGTTTTTGTTGCTGAGCTGACAGGTAGCGGAGAATATTGTTCGACTGAATGCAATCCTCTTTACTGAGGAGAAAGAGAACATATCTGAGCCCTCAGCTATCTCGAACGCGCCTATTGTTAGTCAGTTTGGCAGTTTGTTAGTTTGCCAGTTTGTCAATTTGTCACTTTGTCATTTTGACATTCCGTAAGTTTATCCGTTTATCCTTCTATCAGTTCTTTTATAATATCCTTCTACGCACTGCATTTGCGACTTCCATGTTGACTTGAAACCAACAATAATATTAAACGCTATACTGTAAAATAGCAGCCTTAACAACACACCCTGTAGTTCATAAACAAGCTTTTATTTATTTTTATCATAATCATGCTAACAATGCTATGATTATCATATCCCACATTATATTAAGGAACGCCACCACAAATGACGGACAGAAAAGGTAAAGTTGACTCTAAACCGTCTTTGCTTAATCCAAACCATTGCACCGAACATGACTGGTGTTTGGTAAAACTCCAGTTGAGTAGGAGTTCGATAATAAATGTAATCACTGGATGAGGATAAGTTGGACAAAATGAAGGAAAACACCTTGCTTGTCTGTCTGTGGCTTTGTGAATGAACCAGAGCACCAGAAGTGCATGCCACAAATGAGGAAGAATTTATTATAGCCGTTGGCATCGCGTCGCTTGCACTTTGTCCAGTTTGGTGCAATGATTGCCGATTAGCGTGGGTAGAGTGTTGCATGTCGCTTGTTGCGTTGCGTTGTTAATTCACAAAAGGTCACAACATTAATTTACTGCACACACATACGTGGGTGGGAGTACTATGCATGTTTGCCATTCACCATTCGATGTGGACCATTTCTCATGAGGTTCAGAATATTCTCCAAGGGTGGTACCTTCAGTAAATGACCCGATATCAAGTAAAAAAAATATTCCTGTTATATTTTCTACTCTACTGCATGTTTTGCAATGAGCTGTTCTCGCAGTTCTAAAGGAATGTAACATTATTTACACTTTATTTGATGGGTACTTCTATTACTTAATTTTTACGGAAAATTCTCTTTTCCATCGTCCTTACAAGTCCACTTTTACTTGAAGCAATCGCTTTATTTTGTCTTAAACACATTCGTACGAATGTAATAAACAGGGATGGGAAGAGTTTAGAGTTGAGAAGTCAAGTTCTCGTATATTCCTTTACGACATTTTTGAGTACTCGACCTGGGGGACCAATAAAATTTTTACGATGCACCCCATAAATGTTGAGCCTAAGATTTACGTGAGTCCATCCAACATTGTAGTCTGATGTTTGCTATAAAATGAGGGTTACAACTCAGTAAAAAGTCACCTGACATTTTTCATTTTATGAACTGTAATAGACATTAAGAAGTGCATTTTTGGTCGTATTTTTACATGATGGTGTTCCCATGTTCTTTGGAATTAAAGACATGTATGTCAGGATTAAAATCTGGATTTTCTTTTGAAAGAAAACCCTAGCCCATAAGGCGTCTGCCTGCGATAGCATGTCCCTAGTAGAAGAATTTCTCAACTCCGCTGTCGAGCACATTTCCTTGTGAAAAATGTATCACCTTAACCCGAGTAGTGCTGGGCATTCGCAGAGAATGTGCTCGGTTTACTCATCATCCTCCGAGCAGAACCTATATTCTGTCTCTGAGCCCACTCGCATTTAGCTAAGGTGACACCTCAAGCCATGACCACCATGACCTGTTAGAAAACTCACCAGATTTCTAATGCTATTCCTATTTATATTAGGGAATTCCTTAAAGGAAAACGGATTGCCTCAGCTCCGGGACGTTATCCCAGTCGGTCAGACGAAGTTTATATCGCCAGCAATTTATCATTGCTGTGGCGGCAGCCCAGGGTTGGGACCTGAACCCTATGAACGCCGATTCCGAGCCAGCACTAGCTAGTTCATCTGCAGATTCATTGCCTGCACTTCCCTGATAACCAGGGACGCAACCGGGTTTCACTCTGTTGTGTCTGGCAAGAGATTGCAGTGCATCGTAGCAGTTTTGACTGATAACGAATCCATTAAAATGGACGACAGGGCTTTAAATGCTTGCTGCCAGGCTATCTGAAGAGGTAAATAATAAAGCGTCCTTCATTTAATAAGGTTAACACTAGCGCAGATCTCAATGGCATGGACTTCCGCCCGGAATACCGTTTGGTATCGAGACTTTGGTGTTGGGTCCAAAGACACCAGCTCTAACTCCAGCTTTCATCTTCAAATCATCTGTAAATCAGACCAGACTTCTAGCGTCCAGTGCAGCATCACCTTTGCACCAGTTTGTCCGGTCCAATATTTCTACCTCAAATAACCTGCCGAAGCAGTACTCCCTGACCATCATGTCGGGCATTGTGCAGAACATGTCTCTTTCAAGAATTAAGTCAAGAATTTTCAAGTGTCCCACATAGTTACCTGGTTTGTACCCGTATTCCAGTTGCAGGTTAATAGCGCATCTAGAGGCTAATATAATAATGAAGATTTGCAGAGGTGAAAGCTCTACGACAGCTTCTAATGCTGCTGTAGGGTAGGTACGTATGGCATCTGTGATACCGAGACAGCCAACTCTTTGAAGCCTTTGAAGCTTAGTTGTCTTTTTTCGTTAAAAAAATTTCAGCCACCAAACGATGGTTGCGTACGTGGTAATGGGTCTCACCATCATTGTATTCATCCAGTATATGATTTTAAGATTTAGACCCCAAATTCTACCGTAGATGCGTCTACTAGCCCTAGTAGAACGTTCGATGGATGACTTGATGTGAAAATTCCAGCTAAGTCCTTTATCAAGGATAACTCCGTGATATTTAACCTCACTGGAATAAGCTAAAGTGGTGCCTTTGCTAGTGATAGGTCCTAGATCGACCAATCTCCTCTGTTTTAAAAGCACTAGAATGGTTTTGTGGTTTTGCATAGATTGATGGAAAGTTCCTCTCTGGTTCACCATTCTAAAATGTGTAGCATAGCACTAGTAATAATCGAGCTGTTTTTACCAATAATGAGAATCGCCAAGTCATCCGCATATAGAATGGCGATGGAGTCTGATCTCTGTAAATCTGCTAGCATGCTTTCGATGCCTAGTGACCACTGAAGAGGAGACAAGACTCCTTCTTAGAGACAACCCTTAACTGCGGTCACAGATACCGACACACCTTCTGAGGAGGAAGTAATATCTCGATTTTTAAGCATGGCTCTTATCCATTGGTTGGTCGAATCTTCGATACCACTGCTACTGTCTGCTCTTGCTATTGAGTCGTAGCCAGTGTTATCGAGAGCGCCCTCAATGTTAAGGAATGCACACAGAGCCACTTCCTTGGAAGGAAAAGTTCCTTCTATCTTCCTGTTGCTATTGAGTTACACCTAGTTCGATGACTAGGGACCACAGAAGAGGAGACAAGACTGCTCCTTGGGGACAACCCTTAACTGCGGTCACAGATACCGACACACCTTCTAAGGAGGATGTAATATCTCGATTGCTCTTTCTATTGAGTCGTAGCCAGTGATATCGAAAGCGCCCTCAATGTCAAGGAATGCACACAGAGCCACTTCCTTGGAAGTAAAAAATTCCTTCTATCTTCTTGACAAGATAGTGAAGGGCACCTCTTGCTATGGAGTCGTAGCCAGTGTTATCGAAAGCGCCCTCAATGTCAAGGAAAGCAATCAGAGCTACTTCCTAGGAAGGAAATTTTCCTTGTATCTGCTTTACAAGATAGTGAAGGGCAGTTTCTGCGCTTTTACCCTTCCTGTATGCAAACTGACTTGAGTGCAGAGGGGTAGACAAATCTAGCCAGCCTCTAGTATGAACATAAATATGTCTCTTAATGGTTTTGAGGACAAATGATCTTAGACTTATAAGTCTATAGGGTTTAGACAGCTTACTAGGCCTATTGACTAGTTTTGGGATAATTATTACATTTACCTGTCTCCAGATAGTAGGTGTGTACCCCCAGTTGTAGCTGCATCTAAATAAAACAATCATACCTGATAGGATGAGATCGGTTGCCTTATCTAGACGCGCTGTATAGATAACATCATCGCCGGCGGCTTTGAATGGTTTGAAGTAGCCTGCTGCCCATTTAACCTTATCCGGACTGAAGATTTTGCCGGAAAAACTCTACTAGCAATGCAGACCCTTTGGTCAGATGCGTTTGGGTACGTGTGTGGTGCACGACTAGACGAACGAACCTGGGAAATTAACCTGAAAGAGGGTTCTGAGTGTATCCTCACGGTCCAGCGTCTAGGTGCCATCGTTCTTTTTTAGTAAACCTTCACAATTTGTCTGATATTTACCAAGTCCCTTATGGATTCGCGCCGCTATTGGCTTTTCAGCAATGTCTTCCCAGCATTTTCTACATGTGCCACATTTAGATTGTCGCAATTCTGAGTAGTACTCTGTAAGAGTACTTCCAACTCTTTGTTTGTTTATCAAAGTGGAAGAGTTTTCTGGCTTTCTTCCCAAGTTTAGCTAGCTGGTCATGCCACCATGGAACCTTACGTTTACTCAGGCTGGTTTAAGTAACACAGCTGTCATCATAGGAAGAGAGCATTACATCATTCAATTTGTATGCTGCTTCATCTTGGTCCCTTTTGGACTCGATAGATGCAACAAGCATTCTATCCTATTTAGAGAGGATAAGTCTCCGATACAGTTTCCAGTCCGTGGATCGTATCTAAATATAGATAAGTGCTTTTTATTCTCAGGCTTTCGGATTAATTCAGTTCCGATAGCCGTGTGTAAGGCGTTACATGTCATACGACATGTAGTGGTCCTTTAATATCCGGAATTGTCACGTTAGTAGTATGTACTTTTCTCTCTTCCCTTATTTCTATCAATAAAGAATCAATAAAATAAGCCGTAACTAAAAAATTGATCCTCGCGATAGTTAGAAAGCTATAGGCCATATATATAACCAATGTGATGTTAAGGAGAAACATAGTTGCCGTTGTCTGTTTGTTTGTCTGTATGGATATAACGCTTTTCCGCCTAAACCACTATATGTATCGAAGTCATATTTACACCATATGATTGTAAGGTGCTCCTCCGATAAGTTTATGTTTTTTTTTTGGAACAGTAAGGTGACACTGAAGTCGAATTGTATACGAAAATTTGTGTTTATGGTACACACCATATAATCGTTTGGTGCTCTGATAAGTTTATGTTTTTTTTGGGCCCATCAGGTGGCGCTGGAGTCGAGATATTTGCGAAAAATTTGTGTTTATGGTACACACCATATGATCCTTTGGTGCTCTGATAAGTTTATGTTTTTTTTGGGCCCGTTAGGTGGCGCTGGAGTCGAGATATTTGCGAAAAATTTGTGTTTATGGTACACACCATATGATCCTTTGGTGCTCTGATAAGTTTATGTTTTTTTTGGGCCCGTTAGTTGGCGCTGGAGTCGAGATATTTGCGAAAATTTGTGTTTATGGTTGGATTTGGTTCATATTCACACCATATGTTCGTTTGGTGCTTCGATGAAAAATGGTGAAATGGTAAATGGTTAGGTGGTATAAAAAAGATTCCGTAATTTCTGACGGGTACTCACTAGTACCAAAAATTAATTCAAAAGAAAACTCTTCTGGGAATTTTAAATAACTATCCATAGCTGAAAACGACACGCCCAGTTAAGCGTTACATTAATGTTTTAATGTAGATTTAATGTACGTTACGGTGTGAAACTCAGTGGGCCGGACCCCAATTGTAGAAATACATATGATAATGATGGTCTGAAAGTGTGACAGGGTACATGAGAATCAAATTAACCACCAACACAACGAAAACTCAAAGATATTTGACATTTTTCAAATTTATGACACTTCTTCTCCGACCCTTTTGCACTCAAATTTCACCCTCTGCTATTTCGAATGGGAGATTCAAATAATAACCGATTAAGTGCTCATAGAAAATATGGAAACAAAAAAAAGGTATTCCTTCCATTCGTAACTGTAACCATATATTTATTAATGTATTAGGATATCAGATATTGAAATCACAAACCTTGACAAGATGGTTTTTAACCCTTAGCCTCAGTGTAATACGGTTGGGCCGGGTGCGCATGCGCTTAGTTCTTTCCCTACCGTACAAAACAGACAGATAAGGGATGGTAATAATTCATCGATAAGGATTTTTCTTTTTTACGAGTCTACACATCTCAGTTCTCAGCAACATTCTGCAGCGTCTTGTGCCACTATTGCCCTTGACATCCAGCGGATTTAAAAATTAGAAACGCCTGCCATAGACATTTGGACAAAAGAGCACTGTACAGTCAGTGATCAGCTAGTCGCGCAATGGGTGTCAGTTTCAATCTCTCCATTAGTGAGGTATACAATACGATATCTTATTGTTTTTCCTACTCTTGGTGTTGTTTTTGTTGTTTTTTTTTATTCCAAAGTGGTGTGTGATGTGTGCTTCTAACCCACTCATGCGGAACTCCGCTTTGATACTTGGTCTTCAGTGATAAAAACTCACAACCACTTTGGAGTTGTGGGCCCATAATGGCAGGGGGTGTTCACAATGCAAACTTTGGCCTTTGTTTTGTTGTTATGTGGATGACTTTTGTTCGTTGCACGAGCCAAATGAAAGAAACGTGCAGCAATTTCTCGAATGAGCCTTTTCTTCGTCGTCACTTTATTGCCAGCCACATTTCGATCAGCACTTGAAACATTGTGGTAGCTCAGCAGAGGTAACAACTTTGTGGTCAAAAGCGATGATGTGTTAATTGAGACCAATAACTTTGTTGGAGCTAACGACCTGTGGTGCTAGTTGGTTCTTTATTATGTTCCTCTTTCTGGCAGATGTTTGCGATCTGTTTAATGCGTGAGGTAGGTTCACTTAAAGATGTTAAAGAATTAGCCTTATATCGAAGGCTTTCGTTAATAACCTGAAGTCTCATATCCTTTATTAAAAAATTAAAAAGGTTTTTTATCGTTCGGTTTTTAAAGTCTGCTAAAGTGAATCGTAGAACAGTTAGTAAATTTTTTTATACATTTCTTGAATCATTTTACAACCGTAATGTTGTTTTGTAAACAGTTCCTTTTGCAGCATGTATCTATCACCCCTAAAAAGTTCATTGCGACACCGCAGCCCTTTGTATCTGACCCTCTAAAGTTCATTCGCCTTTTCTCTTACACCCAGGTACTTGCACGTAGATGTTAGACCACTAAAAACTGCAACAAAACTAGGCATTTATTACCATTGTTGTAATTGTGTTTGTTCACAGAAACGCACGTTTTAATGCATTGAGCTGAGACTTGTGAGCAACGAACACAATAGCCAATGCTGCTGGATCCCCATATTAGCACCTCAAAGGCAGACAGAATTCGCGTTAGTGCATTAAAAATAAAACCTTTATGGAATTGTAGTCGACCTAATAGCTCCTTACAGGATTCACTTGCATCGTCCGTTCTGAACAAAAAAAGGAAAAAGTTTTGTCAAAGGTTTATTCAGTTGAGTTACCTGCGTCGCCGTGCAGTGGCATTAATTGCAAGAAGTGGCAATCGCCATTGATTGTGTGAAGTGGCAAGCGTTGGAGTTTTTTTTTTGTACTAGTTGTAGCTGTAAGCACAGATGACTGCTTCTTTGTCAGCATCAAGAGGTGCTACACTTTGCGCCTACCACACGTTTGTAATTGCAAAACCAAAATTCAACCAGAAAGTGTTGGCTTGTTTTCCGCTTATGAATTGGTTTTAACTTAATTCAACGGTGGATTAAGGTTTCATGGGTTCGCTTTAGATGTGGAGACATTGTTTGAAAACTTAACTATATTCGTATCGCGAGAATACTAGAGGGAATGTTGATAAAAGTTTACCAAACCACTTTTTTAGACGAATGCCTTTGTTGCTGTAATACCACAACACCTGCTTGGAAATATGCAAATACTAGTAGTGAAAGCACGTCAAAAATTACAAAGAATTTTTTATAATTTTTTCCATTTATCATTTCACTATTTTTCACCATAAATTTTCATATGCTATCGCAGTCTAATAGCCATCTAATAGCGTTATCTACATACAGGCAGACAGACAAACAAACAGAAAACGGTCATTATATATATATTGACTAGCTGAAATACCCAGCGTTGCCCGGCCGGCCGGTTGTCCCCTACACCACCAAATGACCACCAAGACCATTCAAGAGCCACATTGGGAACATTGAGAAACCTCCCGACACGTATATCAGCACTATTAATCAATCTTCGAGTCAATCCTATACAAACAATACATAGCCATACACCATGTCAACCCCCTCAACACCATTACCACACTTATAACCGTCCCCACCACATCCCGAAGTTTGAGGTATATCGGATAAACGGTCTTCGAGTTAAGCATGAACAGACATAGAGACAAAATTTCATTTTTATACATTAAGATCTATCATAATCCATCACCCATCATCATCCGTCATCAAATTATCTCATCTTTTATTTTTGTATCACAACTCATCATTCAACTTATTCATAACTATACACCATACATCATTATCCCCCACAAACCATCCACCAATAACCACCTACCATCATACTCCACCAGCTATCTATCAGCTGATAACCACAGAGTTACCTGAGATCTGCCGACTCCACCCCACCCCAAACTCGAACTCGAACTCGTTACAGACAAAGTGACTCCAACGCCACCTACCAGGTCAAAAAAAAAGATAAACTTACCCTAGTACCAAACGAAGACATATATTCTGAAAGAAGCAAATCATCATACCATTAATAAACATTTTCAAAGGTCTCGCGACTACAGCGCCACCTACCAAGTCCAGAAAAAAGATAAACTTTTCCAAGTACAAAACGAAGACATATATTCTGAATGAAGGAAATCATCATACCATTAAGAAACATATTCAAAGGTATCGCGACTCCAGCGCCACCTACCAAGTCTAAAAAAATAATAAATTTATCCTAATACCAAACGAAGACATATATTCTGAAAGAAACCAATCATCAGACCATTAATAAACATTTTCGAAAAGATCGCGACTCCAGCGCCACGTACAAGGACCAAAAGGAAATAAACTTCACAGAGTATCAAACGAACATATGATGGAAATATAGATTAGATCGGTCCATTGGCTTAAGCGTGATGACGTCTCAATTGCAGCGCCATAGCTTTATATCCATACCAACAGACAACGGCAATTATATTAATAGGCGATATTTTCATTGTAGCAAGCATTATAATTTCCAAGTGGTTATAACTAGGAATCCGGTAATAGAAATCTGAAAAACCAATGCCGGGATTGAAATGACTCAAGCCCGGGATTTCGGATATCTATGACTGTCTTGACGAGACATTATATTCAACAGGCGTTTACCTATATAATGTCTGTTAAATATAATGTCTCGTCCTTACTTAGTCTTCGTTAGTCTTTGTCGTATATTCAATATAATGACCATAGACTGACGCTATGTCTGAATATGTTAGAAATGCAATTCTGTGATCTTTCGGACTCTGCAATTCAAATTGGGTAGAAGTTTGGCAAAGCAAATTTAATAAAGCAGCAAAGCTTAACTCCGGTTCCGCAAAATCGTCAAAATAAGCGAAATATACAGCAGCTCATCACAAAAGCGTCAAAAATGTTTGTGTACATAAAGGTCCATTTATAAAAAAAGTTTTACGAGTATTAATATTTAGTAGTGCCGACAAATGTAGAGCACTTTCAACTGCCGGAATTTCGGTTGTAAAAAAACAACCCATAAAAATTAAAATTTTTCTTGTAAATTCTCTAATCGGAGATACACACACACACACACACCAAATGACGCAGCGGCAGCGAACAGCGCTGCTCACAAAGCACAGAGCTCAGACTTTGTCGTGATCTGATGCGATATAGCGATATTTAAAAATTGTATATTGGGGTCCCCAAGGGGCCGATCGCTCCAAATTTTTACAAAAAGTGTTTTCCATCGAAGACACACATGTGTACAAAATTTAAAGAAAATCGGGCTGTAGGAAGTGGGTTAAAAATTGATCGCAAGAATCCACCACAAACAAACCCACAAACACACGGGCAAGTGAAGTTATTATAGAGAATTTAAAAATAAAAGAAGATGCTTTCGATCATTATAAACAACAACTGTGTTCTCTTTCCTACCGCTTAGAAAATAGCCAAACATTTTCCAATACACAAAAAGGGCAATAAGAGCTCAACGTCTGGGTCTAGGCCATTATCATTGATCTGCAACTTGAGTACTGCTTATCCTCAACCATCCATTAGAACATATTGTGAAGTCTTCAATCTAGTCCAACATAATCAATTTGACTTCAAAGCAAAACTTATACCTTCCGTCCTCTACTTAGACTACATTCAGGTGTAACTATATCCCTAATCAAGAAGGAAGTTTCTGTCGCCTGCCTTTTATACATTGAGACACATTGAGCCTTTATATTGTGTCTCATTTTCAAAATAAAAAGTCCTAATTTTCAACGCACTTACCAACCTATAGGTTAACGTTATTATTGGAACAAACAGCAGCATTAAAACCATTAAAACTGGTGTACCTCAAGGCTCCCGTCTAGGTCCGATACTGTTTAATCTGTACACCTAAGATAATCCCATAATAAACCAAACAAAATGTTCTGATGATGATTCAATCACTTACGCTATAGTTCTCTTTGTCAACTAAAACATGTACAAGTTTCTTACTGTTGTAAGCTTCTTTCTTTAATCCTTACCGATAACATCACAATCTCTTGCGAATGATCAGTAAAATACGTTTTATAATTGTTCACCTCTTATTAATAAATTCAAAACCTCATCTTCTTCAATATTTTATTATAATTCTTTATTTATAAATTATAAATGTATACTGTTACGAAATTTAGTCTTTCGAGTTCGTAAAGGATTTTGTAAATGAACCACAATAGAAGTATATTAATACGCAGATTATAACTTTAATTAACGAAAAGTAAAAATAACAAAAGTTCACAAAATACACTGGTGATTACTTACTATGCACACAAAACACTTATATTTTACACTGTTCACTTTGGGGTAGCTTTATCTACTTGTTACTTGACTTCCAGACAAAACCTAACTTATTGCGATAAGACTTTGTGCTGTTTATAGTAATTCACAGTTTTGCGAAGGTTCTAATCTTTGTTGCTTTATTTTATTCAAACAACCATCCTACAGTCATTGACTGCAAAATAAAGTTCTTCCTCAATGGCTTTATATCTCAATCCATCAAAAGAGCAATAAAATTATTCGGCAATTATTTATAAAATATCGCAATAAATCCCCTCAATTACTCAACGATAATCGGTCTGTTTGCGTGTTAGCATGAAGAAACCATGCAAAGAAACGATGACAAACAATACCCACATCCTTCTTATAATTGAACACTTCCCCTAAAGCACTGCATCCATCTATCCTTTCATTCATCCATCCTGCAATTGCATCGCGAAAAGGAAACACAACTCAGAACGCATAAATCAACACAAACCAAATGACAAACTGCATTTTGTCATACCGCTGTCAAATGACGTCGTCAAAACCATTCTCTTCGCCTTCCTCTTGCACCACGCTTGGGTGCCCGCCAGGCTGGCTGGCTGGCTGATTGGCCGTTTCCAACGTAGTGCAATTAGCATAATAATTAAATTTCAAAGACACATCAGCGATGGTACCGTCGCCGTATTCCGGTATATCGACAGTTAGACGACCATCTTTCTTCTCTGTAGTTGGCGGGAAGATAATAATATCGCATAAGGTAAGAAGGTAAGATAAGGATATGTAGACGGCTTAAACTCGTTTAACATTAAATCACTAAGATGAGGTGCAGGAGGATACTAACCTTATGTCTGTCCAGTTATAAGGTTTTTTATTCCAAAAACGGATAACTGGTTTGGGGATGTTTTAAGCCAAGATTCTAGATGTGACGCCTCGCCGCTTTTTACACTGTCTTAGGTCACCTTTTTTGAAAGGATAACCAAGCCGTCTGTTCAACGTTTAGGAGTAAATTTTGTGGTCCGTGCTTTTTCAAGTACCGGGAGCAGTATTTCAGCAGCATTTGCAGAATTGCAATTAAGAAGATCAATTAAAATACTGTCATTTTTGAGCTTTTTGTTTGCTGAGATAGTTTTCTAACTGATGGTACTGCCTTCGATTTTCTACGACTCACTTATTAGTTGATAACTTCTTTCGCTTGTAGCGTCCATGTTGTTTTCACGAGCTATCGCTTGTCAGTTTATCTCTGTCAGTTGTGATGATGTGTTTTTGGTCAAGAACCTCTTCTTGACCATCTGCTGAATGCGTTGAAAAAGCTGAATGATCCGAATGAGCTGAGTGAGCTGAATTAGCTGCATTGGCTTAATCTGCTGAATGTGCTGGATTTAACTAAGAGATTGAGATTATCCAGCAATGTGCTAAATTATTCGAATGATCTGAATAAGCTAATTGATCTAAGTAAGCTGATTGAGCTGAATGAGCTGAATGAAATGCGCTTGCTTAATGGACTGAATTAACTGATTGAATTAAACGAGCTAAATGGGAAAAATGGCTTGAATGTACTGAATGAGCTGAACGAGATGAATAGGCTAAATGGGCTGAATGAGATTATCAAGCAATGAGCTGAATTATTTGAATAATCTGAATGATCTAAAAGAGCCGAATATGCCGAATGATATGCATTAGGTGAATGAGTCGAGTAAGTTTATTGAGCCTAATACGCTGAATTAGCTGAATGAAATTAGTAAGCTAAATGAGCTGAATAATGATTGAGCAGATTGATTTGATCTGAATGAGATTAGCGAGCAATGAGCTGAATTATTTGAGTGATCTGAATGATCTACAAGAGCCGAATATGCCGAATGATATGCATTAGGTGAATGAGTCGAGTAAGTATATTGAGCCTAATACGCTGAATTAGCTCAATGAAATGAACTGAATGAGCTGAATAAACTGTTTGAGCTGACCGAGCTGAATGGGGCAATGAGCTGAATGAGATTATCGAGCATTGAGATGAATGAACTAAATGGGCAGAATGAGCTGTGTGGATAAATGAGCTCTGTTTGCTATATGCACTGAATTAGCCAAGTTAACAGAATGAGCTGTATGATGTATCTAAAGCTGAATCACTTACTGTTATGAGAATTATTTATGTGGCATTTTAAACAGCCTGTCGATAACCCTGAAATGCACTCTGTAGAACGGCGCTAAAGTACATACTCTTAGATATTGGTTTCTAAACGCCATAAAACCAAGAAGTATCCGATTACTAAATAACTGTTCCAACTTAGAAGCACCACCTACACGCACTAAATGCACTTCTTTATCGCCCCTCTTCCCAATCCTTTATACTTTATGCAATCCTCGTCATTCATTCTGTAATTCATTGCAATGAAAATGCATTAGTGAGCGCCAGCGGCATTTGGAGAAACACCCAAAATGCTGTGTAAATTCAAAACTCACTTTTTTCCCATAGAATTTAGTAAAGTAGGTGCTATTTAGGTAGGCAGGTAACTTTTTGTAGACACTTTTATAAAAAAAATCCTCTTCAGCTCTTTAAGTATCAAGTGGTTAACTTCTTGACTTGACTTGACTTGAAAAAATTGCACTTACTATCGGGAAGATTCTTGTTAAACCCAATCGGACGGACAAGCAAACCGATAACATATTGATCTCTATTTTTGAATGCGGATTCTTCTTTTTCTCTCCATACGCCTGTCGCAAGTGGTCTTCCATGGCAATGGCGTTGTTCTGTGCCTGACTCCTATCCATCCTGCTTGGACGCGGCGTACGCGAGTATAAATACAATTTATTGTAATTGCAATTGCGAACACACCAATTTCGAAAATTTATTCTTATCTCGTTTTTATCGGTGCAGTCCGGAGTTCAATAAAACGCAAAGGAAAAGAAAGAAAAAAGAAAATTTTAAAATTTCGATTGAGGGATCTGCGCGTCGGATCCTTTGCGCGTAGATACCAAAAGTGTTCCTGTTGCCATAACTCCATATCCATGACTGAATTGCGAATGATGACTGTTGCGATTAAATTTTGTTTTTTATTTCACCCTCGCAGTACCTTAAATGTCTCTGCGCCGGATATACTCGTTGCATTTTGACGAGACAGTATAGGCCCAGGATGCCAGATCAGAACGTCGCGTCGTCGCTTATAAGGGATAATGAATTTTATTTAATTGATTTTTAAATTATTGCTATTAAGCTGGCAATTGGCGATGATTTCAATATCAATTCGTCTGTTGTCTGTTGTGCGGTTGTAGTTTCAGTCTGCGGAAGAATATGTGGGAAAAAAAATTGAAATAAAAATCGTTGAAAGCTTTAATTTATGGGTTTAGCGTTTAACTGACAGTTCAGTGACGTTCACATGATCCAACTTCCTACTGCTGATTGCGCCTTACACTCAACCAAATGCACGCCATGGAGTAACAACTTAGAGTATCTCTGTGTAGCTCAAACTAAGTTAGCACCAATTTCACCTTTGTATCGGTTATCTTAAGAGTGTTGAAAGTGCAGACACAAATCACACTTTCCACAGTACGGAAGCACAGATGCATGTAGGAAGGAAAGGTTCACTTATCAGAGAGCGAACGCAGAAGAACTCCATTAATTCTATGCAGTCCAATCTGGACTACTTTGGCGAATGTAATAAATGTTTGCTGGCCATCTCATGCAGAGAGCTTCAAATTGAGTCTTCCACCTTTATACCATTTGCTGAGACTGCTTCACGCAGAATTGATTGCCTGCTGCATAAAACTCAACTCAAGTCATTGCTATCCCTATTATTTACTTAACTTGTCGTCCTTCCAAGCAACTGGCCACAGGCGATTGCAATTATCATTTTTAATTTCTTGTTTACATTCAACAAATGGAAAGGTGGTGACAGAGAGCAGAGAGAGAGATAAAAAGACAAGAGGAAGAGGAAGAGGAGGAATTAAGATCATTAATTTATTCCCATTCAGCTGGAGACATCATTTGCATCTCACGTAAGACGAAGACTGTGATCAAAGTGTAGGCATGAGGTAGTCGTACCTTCGATGACGACACTGGTCACAAGTAATTACCTAAGCTGTCAATCAATTAGTTGTGACACCACACAATCATGTTAAGGACAGCTTAGTGGAACATGGGGCGGGATAAATAACTGCGCTTAGAGCAATTTACAATTTTCCTGGAATATTTTAATGGGTTAGCGCATTCAACTAAGCTATAGACAAAAATAATTCAGAATTCAGAATCTCTGATTATAATAAAACCGTTCAGCTTAATAATATTCGGCGCGACAGACCATTGCGGTCCAAGTCCTGGCTTCTCGCAACCATTTCTGTTGAGCATGTATAATAAAGCTTGAGCTTAGTAATAAACCTAATTTAGAACCTCTTATGGCAATGTACCCATCGAGTTTAGGACAAAAACTAATTCAGAACTTCTTACTATAATAAAACCTTCGATCTTGAGACAAAACCTAATTAAGAACCTCTGATTATAATAAAATCGCCCGGCTTGCGCCAAACCTAATTCAGAACCTCTGATTTCAATAGAACCATCGAGCTTAGAACAAAACCTAATTAATAAACTCTGGTTGTAATAAACTCATTGCGTCTTTGATAATAATAAATCCATCGGGCTTATGACAAAACCTAACTCAGGACCTCTGGTTATATAATAGAACGATCCCGCTTAGGGCTAAACTTAATTCAAAACCTCGCAATTACAATAAAATCATGAAGCTTAGAACAAAAAATAATTCAGAACCTATGATCATAATAAATCCATCGAGCTTAGGACAAACCATAATTCAGGACCTCTGATTATAATTAAACCATCGAGTTTAGGACTAAACCTAATTCAGTACCTCAATAAAACCATAGAACTACGGACAACAACTAATTCAGAACCTTTGATTACAATAAATCCATCGAGTTTAGTTCTAAACCTAATTCAGAACCTTGAAACCTTGGAGCTTCAATAAACAACTAAATCAGAACCTTTGGTTGTAATAAATCAATCGAGCTTAGGACAAAAACAAATTCAGAACCTCCGATTATAATAAATAAGGAAACCATTATTAAATTCTCTATATTAACTTCGCGTCGGAATGTGTCTGTCTGTCTGTTAGTCAGTGGCTAGTGGAATCCTGCGATCAACTTTTATCCCTCTTTCCAAAGCCTGATTTTCTTCAAATTTTGTACGCTAGTGTATCTCCGGCGACAACACTTTTTAACTTTTAAAAATTAATCTGGTTTTCTTAAAGTTATATACACATGTGGAACACCAGTGATATTAAATGTTTTATAAAAATAAAAATTTGGAAGTCTTCGGGCCCAAAACCCTGGGGTTGCCATAAAAAGTTATTATGATTAATCGGAATTTATTCAAACTTTGTACACATTGATCCAGTTTGATTTTATATGTTATTCTTACACCTAATAAGTTTTGGATAACGACATCTCCAAATTAAACGATAAATCCGTCCAGCTAACCTTGTCCAAAATCTTATTGCAATATACCTTCCAAGCATGATACTCATCGCTTGTGTGAGCTAAGTGTCCTCCCAACAACCTGAGACCTCCCCCTTCCAGCGTGTCTGGGAATTTCCCTCTCAATACTATAGCGCCTGATAAGTCCGTCCCGCTAACCTTGTCCAAAATCGTATTGCAATATACCTTCCAAGCATGATACTCATCGCTTGTGTGAGCTAAGTGTCCTCCCAACAACCTGAGACCTCCCCCTTCAACCGTTTCTGGGAATTTTCTTCTTAATACTATAGCTACTGTGGTTCTATGAACCATACATAATCTATCTTTAAATGTCAAATTAGCTTTAAGGATTTAAATCTACGCACATCTACGAACATTTCTAAAACCAAATGTGACTTATATCAATGAATTGATATGATGAATAAGGTTTTTAGATTTTAATCTACGCATATCTACGAACACTTTTTAAATTATTAAACCACATGTGAATTATTTCAATAAAGTGATCTTATTGTTCAAGAGTTTTTGGAAATTTCCCTATCAATTGTATTAAATACTACTGAATTTCTATTTTCCATAAGTTTTGTAGCCCTTAATGGCAAATTAACTTTTTTGATTTAAATCTGCGAACATCTATCAACATTTCTAAAACTACTTGTGAATTACATCAATAAAGTGATCTTCTTATTGAAGAGTTTCTGAAAATTTCCCTCTTAATTGTATTAATGGCTTTTTAGATTTAAATCTGCGCACATCTATCAACATTTCTAAAACTACTTGTGAATTGTATCAATAAAGTGATCTTCTTGTTGAAGAGTTTCAGGAAATTTTCCTCTCAATGTTAATAAAACCTTCTGAAGATATTTTTTTAATATATCTGAAACCACATGTGAATTATATCTATGAATTGATCTTCTTGTTAAAGAGTTTGAAATTTTACTCTGAATAATATAATAAAAACTCATGAAGTTTTACGTACCTTTTAATGTACATTTTTTTAATATATGAATCTGCGCACTCATAAAAAAATTCTAAAAGCCTTAGTTAATTATAGTGTTCTTCTTGTTCTGAAAACTTCCCTCTCTAAAGTGTTAAAATCTCCAGAATTTCCACATACCCTTACGCAATTAAGATTTAAATGTACGCATATGAAAACAATAGATCTAAAACCGTATGTGAATTACATCAATGAAGTTTTCTCTTTAATCAAGAACTTCTGGAAACTTTCCTGTCAAATAGTATTAAAAGCTCTTAAAATAACATAATCTTTGTAGACTTTAATGTCAAATCAGCTTTCTAGGTTTTAATCTACGCACTTATAAGAAAAGTTCTCAAGCCATATGTGAATTATATCAATTAAGTGATCTCATTGTTCAAGAGCTTCTGGAAACTTCCCTCTCAATAGTCTTCAAAGCTCTTGAAGTAACATATAGTCCTTAATCTTAAATCAGCTTTCTAAGTTTAAATAAGTACAAATGTAAAACCATATGTGAATTATATCAATGAAAACTTTCGTATATTGCAAAATAAGACCTCAGATTCGTATCTCAGTGATAAACTGTAAATTTCCTTTTGCAAGGATGCAAAAAAAAATATGAATTGAATTAAAAAACACGTTCAACGCCTTGAGTCATCAGCAACCTGATTATTTTTGGTGTCACTTGGTTCGTTATATCACCCGGGGCAAACAGATGTAACCGACACATTGTCTGAAGCATGACGATGGTGAAGACGATGAATGCTGAGCTTGCTAATTGCTTTTGGAAACTGCCAACCTGCCAACCTGCAAGCCGTTGCCGTTGCCGTTGTCCCAACAAATTGCAACTCCTTCCTTCCTTTTGTTGGTTGTGCCGTAGCTGTAGCTGTTGTTGTTGTTCTTCTTCTTGTATTTAAAATTCAACAAAATATGTTCACAGAATAATAAAATAAATGTGCACTCAACTTGCATGCGAATTGGCGAATGCATTGGCATCAGAGCGATGCGTGTGTAGGCGGCCAGCGAACATTGGTTAAGCAGGATGAAGGGGCAGGTGGAGTTCGAAGTTCAAAACTCTCTGCAGCAAGAAGAGATCGGAATGGATCCCCGCCACAAAGGCTGGATGATGATGAATAACGCGCGTCACGAAAACGTGTCCTCGTTCAACAAACTCTTTTTGTTCCCCTTCTTTTTTCTTTGGTTGGTACGAGTACGAGTACACCTTTTAAGGTGGCCATCACTACATCGGGTCCTCCATCGTCAAGTCAGTCAGCCAGAGATTGTGTGAGATTGTGTGAGATTGGCAGGGATTTTTCGTGTTTCGTGTGCAACGCGTTTTTATTTTTTCTTCCTCTTCTGTTGCGCTGTTTGTCTATTGATGGCGATGATGATGGAATGCGCCTGGCGTTTTGTTGCACTCTTGAAGGAGTCGTCATCATCATCATAGGTACTATTATAGGATATGAAATAGAGGAGCCTCTCATAAGGATACCTGTGTGTATGATGCTTTGGCGTCTTTGTTGTTAGACTCGTGTTTACTTTATGCACCGTGCTCCTTAACTCACTGCTTCTGATGTCTTGGCTGCATGAATGCGGCGGTTCTTGTGCTGCATAATGTATGGTTCATGAACGGAACACCAACCAACCATCCAACCTACAGACGTGAAGCGACGGCGTCTTTTTCTTCGTGAATGTTACACAGTGCCGTGCGTTATGGCTGGAGCTTCTCAAATCTGCATATACACTTACACTTAGGACTGTAGTCCTTCACTTTTGCCACAGTGAGACTCCTTTATTGCGTTTGCACTTGATACATTTGTACATAGTATACACTCACAAGCAAATGTGCAAATGTCAACAATGATGCCATATAAAAGTCCCCCTGCAATGTTAACACTGATGGTTTGCAGCATTAATTGTTTCAGTTCCTTAGTCCCATAAGGAAGGCAACTTATTCAGAAATGGTTGACTGCAAAGGAAGCAACACTTGGTAGTTGTGATTTTTACATTTTACCAACTTCTTCGCCATCGACTACTTCCAACAGTGTATCCTCTTGATTCTGATGAGCAAGGAAAGTTACATGTAAACTTTTCTAGAACTTACTTTCCTTAAACATAAACTGGAATTTACATTATGTACAGAGGTGAAGGACTTTATTTAAATCTGAAAATGCATTATTCCTATTTTTCTGAAGGAGAATTTCTTCTAGAGATTTTTTACAGGACATTTTCAGTATGACAGTATTTTTTAGATGGAACCTCTATCGTACATCATCATAACATTTGACTGTAAAACCATGGTCCTTGCTTTCTATCGTACAAGACATAGGTATGCCTTCCCGTCTATCATAAAAGACATAGGAATCTCATAATATCCGTAAAATAGCAGATACTATGAAATTCACTACAATTCTATCAATGGAGATAGAAGTTGCATTGTTGAATTATTGCTCAGCATTCGTTGAGAAACTTCAGAAGTTCAGCTCCGATCCTCTTCCATCCATAATTTCCTTAAGTGTTCTTTCACTCTACGCGATGCCCTGTTAGGAAGCCAGTAATGGTTCGTCTATCACTTTTGCTCAGTCCTCGTACTAACCGAGACCTCTTTGGGTTGTAGTTCTCCAACATGTGCTTTGTTTGCCATATGCCAGAAAAGAGTTTAAGGGGAAACGATTTTGGAGACTCTTCAACAAGAAGAGAGCTACCAAAATATGTGCCTAAAAGTATAATGAATTCACAACGCATCAGACCAAAGGGTTACTAGTAGCGTAAATAGTTTATCCGGTAAAATATTCAGTCCGGATAAGGTTAAATGGGCAGTAGGCTCTGTTAAACCGTTCAAAGCTTCCGGCGGTGATGGTATCTTTCCAGCGCTTTTACAGAAGTCAATCGATCTCATCCTACCGGGCATGATAACTTTATTTAGAGCCAGCTATAGCTGGGGGTACATTCTTACTACGTTGAGACAGGTAAATGTGATATTTATCCCCAAACGAGGCAATAGACCTAGTTAGCTGCCTAAATCATACAGACCTATAAGTCTAACATCATTTGTCCTCAAAACCATGGAGAGACTTATTGATGTACATATTAGAGGCCGGGTAGATTTGTCAACACCTCTGCACTTAAGTCAGTTGGCATACAGGAAAGGCAAAAGCACTGTCTTGTAAAGATGATAGAAATAACTTTTCGTTCCAAGTTAGTGGCCATGTGTTCCTTTCTGGACATTGAGGGCGTATTCGATAACACTGGACACGACTCCATTGCAATCAGTAGCAGAGGTATCGAAGACTCGACCAATCATTGGATTAGGGCCATGCTTAAAAGTCGAGATATAATTTCCTCCTCGGGAGGACTGTCTGTGACTGCAGATAAGGAAGGGTCCTCAAGGAGGAGAGCTTTCTCCCCTACTATGGTCACTAATAACTGACAATCTTCTAGTCGATCTACGCAGAAGAGGCCACATCGCCATTGGTGATGCGAACGACTTGGCGATTTTTATTAATCGTAAACAGTGCACGACTATCTCTAGTGTCATTCAAGAGATATAGCCAGTTGCATGCCACATACAGCACGTATGTGGAATGCTCTGCCAAGCTCTGTTTTTCCACATCACTATGATCAAGAGGCATTCAAGGCACAAGCTCATATATATCTCCTCTTTTCTCCTCCTTTTCTAAACGCCCACCTTGTGCCAAGCATATAGCCGAACATTATAAGGGTACGCTTGCGCAAATTATAAAATAAGGCGCTGTAATTTGGAATGGTGCAGCAAGAGGAACAAGTATCCATCAATACTTGCAAAACCGTTCTAATGCCTTTCACGAAAAGAAGACTAGTCAATTTGGAACCTATCATCATCAAAGACACGATGTTGGGTTATTCCAGTTAGGTTTATTCACTCGGCGTCATCCTAGATAAGCGGCGGATGGTGTGACTCTCGATACCAATGGGAAAAAGTCCTATGGCTTTGCAGTGGGAACTCCATGCTATTGAGATCTGCGCCAGGATTCTTGGTAAAGGAATTAGGGCCGCTAGAATATATATCTTTTCAGATAGCCAGGCAGCACTTAAAGCGCTTTGTTAAATAATAATGGACTCTCTATCACTTAAATGCTGATACGATGCACTACAATTACTTGCTAGACTAAGGTGTACTAAGGTGTAGATGTACTAGCTAGGGCTGAATCCTACTGTGGTGTCAACAGAGCTGCCGCCACAGCGCTGATAAATTGTTGGGAACACAAACTTCGTCTGGCCCACTGGGAAAACATCCCGTTGCTTAAGTAATCCAAACAAGTAATCAGGCCCTTTTCCTACCTATAGGGAAATTCTTAATATAAATAGGAATAGCATTAGAAAGCTGGTGAGTTTTCTAACAGGTCACTGTGGCTTGAGATGTGACCTTAACAAAATTGGTGTTGGCTAAGAGACAGAATGCAGGTTCTGCTCAGAAGATGATAAGTCATCCGAACATATTCTCTGTGAATGCCCAGCTGTGAATGATTCCGTCTTATCTCTGTTTTATCGCTGTGTTTAAAAGAAATATCCAGATGCATCCCGCCCATTCTTGAACCCATCCGTACTACTACCATTAGGCCTAGCTTCTGACGTACTAACCAATTCAGAGATTCCTTCTTTAGGCGCACTATAGTTCTGCGTTTCCCTATTTGTAGGATCTGCAGTCATTTAAGACACACGTGCATAGACATCTCATATTTTCCTCTCCCTAATTTCCTAACGCCCACGCTGTGCTTGACATTATAAGGGTGCAAATTCCTTTATAAATAAATTAAAAATTACTTTGGTTAAGGAGCATTTTCCATAAGGAAATGAGCTCGAAAGCGGAGTTGAGAAACTCCACCCCTAAGGATATACTATCCTCCACTACGGAGGTAGTACGTCTCTAAGAGTAAATACACCCTAAGATATAGTAGATCATTTAGATCGCAGTGTCTGCCACTGCACTTTTCAAAAAATACAAATACATGCGTGCTGCTTACTTTTGTGGTTAAAAAATCGTAAAGCACACAGTGATTATAGTATGGCGTGATCTGATGCCGCTATACGACATGACTATTGTTTCGGAGCCTCCCGAACCCGGAGCCCGATAACTGCCAAATTTTAATAGAAAGTGTTGTCACCGGAAATACACATGTGTGCAAAGTTTCATTAAAATCGGGTGGTGAGAAGTGGGTTAAAAATTGATCGCAAGATTCCAGCATTAAACAAAAGAACGAAGAACGAACGACAGAACTATGCCTACGCGAAGTTAATATAGAGAATTAAAAAATTAAATCTGGGCAAAAAATTTAGCAAAGATAAACGGCAGCTAAGTTCATGCATAGCCGAGAAACTCTATTAGAGAAATTGGGCATACCAATTAAAAAACGCTTTATATTTGTAAATGCATTGAAACTTCCTTTAATTTCAGTCTGAATGATCAGTGTAACAACCAGTCTTTTAAAGACAGATTAACACATTGACCACGAAAAACTTTTATTACCCCTCCTCTATGTTATTCTTTATGAGAGAAATCCCCTCCTTGAAGGTGCTATTAACTTTGAACAACTTGTCTACACTTTTGACAGACAGTGTGGGTAACACTAACAACATTGCAGCGCTAATAAATCGCATTGTTTATTCCTCTCTCCTCTGATCACCGTTTTATTAATATCCCACTCCACTCCACAGCAAGGATGTAAGACAATTTAACTTTCTTTGCAAAGAATTATTCCTCTCGGCGGAATTAAGAGCGATGACTTTGAAACTGGATGAAGCGAAATTTTCCGAACAAAATTCGTTGAAAAGAAAAAAATATCTTTGCAAAGTGAGTGAGAGTGTCTTAGGAACTCTTACTTCTGTGTAGATAAACAGGACGCAGAATGGGGAATCTTCTTATGAACTCTGCAGAAGCCAGCAAGTGGTTTTCTAAACATTGTCGTCTGTGGAGCTTCAACTTCAACGAGAGAAGTATTGTTGATAGCGTAAAATATGACTAAAATATGAGAAAAAAAGGACGATAACTTTTACCATAAAAACGTAAGATATTTGAGCTACAATTGCGTACATCCCTTTTTCCTTTTTTTTCCCAATTCAAAGACGTGCGAATAAAGTTCCATTCGAATGTAAGGATTCTGACAAAGTTATAATTCGCTTCCTGCAAACAATGGAACTCGTAATTGTGCGAGTATTTTGTTGTGTCTGCGTATGGTTACTAGTGAAACAAAGAATCCTTTTCAAATGAGCTTTGCAATAAATTAACACCGAAAAAGGAGTAAAAAAGTTAAAAAGTTGTTATTCAGGAGAATGACAAATGATGAAATCCCTACGAGTTGACTGCTGGTTGCACCAATCTTCACTGTTGTGTACTGTTAATGCAGCGGTAAACTCACATCCACACAACTTACTACAAATCAGATTTCATCAAATTGTATTTCCTTGCATTTGATTGAATGCCAAGAGGACTTCGCAAATTCTATTAGATCCTTGTTTGTGCTGTCTGTGTTAGTGAATGAACAACATCACCTACGTTCTTTTGATGGAGGTAAGTCGAGTGATCCTTCTCGTTGCTGTGTATTTCGGAATTTTCCTGAAGAAAATATCCGAAGGCAGTCGAAACAATCAGACAGACAGACATTCATTCATACAAACAGACAAACACAGTTAACTTATGTAAATGTATACCAGTAGCGCTTATTTGTTTGGCCGTCTGTTCATGGAATGAGCGAATCCTTTTTTTTTGTTCCTTTCCTTTTATTAAAGAACAAACATACAATTGCCCTGATCATTAATCATTTTTGTCTTTTTCTTCTCCTTGCAGACAAATTCCGACCGCATATTCGAAGGCAAATGGCGGCACAGCAATACCACTGCCGGCCACTGTACTCGTTCAGAGACGATGTCCACCGGATAAAGTGAGACCGTTGCCGCCCACACCAAATCATACGCCATGTAAGTTTGGGACTTTTCTTTTTAAATTAATTTGGGGATATTTTCCAATCATTTTTGAATAATTTTGAAAACTACACATAACATTGGCGTATTCTTTAGGTTTTCTCATAGATTGAATAAAATATTCCTGTTTTGGCTTTTTAGCCACTACTGCTTTGTTAAATTTACTCGGGAAAAAAAAATCAAAAAACAAAACAACCCCAATCGTAAAGCAAGCAGCGCTGCCCACAGCGCACAGCGAAGAACGCACATAGAACACAGTCGTTATAGTATGAAATGATCTGATGCCGGGAAAAAAATTTTGTATGGAAGCCCTCCGACCCCGTAGCCCGATCACTCTCAGATTTTAATAGAAAGTATTGTCACCGGAATTATACATGTGTACAAAATTTCATTAAAATTGGGCTTTGGGAAGTGAGTAAAAAATTGATCGCATTGTCTGACCAGCCAGCCAATCAGCCAGCCAGCCACGGGTACGCAAAGTTAATATCGAGAATTTAAAAATATTAAGCGGCGTATACACATCAGGGCGAACTTCAATCTCTGTAGTGTTGGTTGCTGATCTTCTTGTAGAAGAAGACGTCTTGATTGGTAAAGATGTCATCGAATCTAGCATCTGTGAATCCTCTGATGTGTATGTACCGGTGAATTGGTTCAATTTCCTTGATTTGCAGTCCTTGCATCTCAGGACATGGATGTATTTCTACACAATTGGTCGGGTTTTGGCTTCGTAAAGTCTTGTAGTCGACACAAACTTATAGCTGCCTGACAACTTCCATAGTCCTGTACAGATCCTAAGTACCTTCCTCTCAAATAGGCAGATTTTCTTTATCGTTGTTGGTGAGACGGCCATAGGTTATCACTGGCCTGATGAGCTACCGATCTTTGCTCGTGGGCGTAACCACCGACTTACTGCTGTTGATGTTGCGTATTCTGTCTGCAACTAATGTTGGCAGTCTTCGTGAACTTAGATAGTTCAGCGACGTTTAGTCCAAAGCAGACTATTGGCGGCATAGCAAATAGTTTTGATGTTGGTCCCGTAATTGTGGCTTTTTTGCTTGCTGAAGCGACTGGTGGTGGTGGTGGTGGTGGTGGTGGTGGTTTCTTATTTACATTTTGCGTCTCATTTGCTGTATCATCAGCGTTGGTGTTCGGCGGATTACTCACTTCAACAGACACCACTGCAGTAGAAGATGATTTTGGTGGCGATGATGGTCTGGAATTTCCAAACAACCTCCTTCTTTTTGCCTTTACTGGCATGGTAGAAGACTGCTCTTTCCGACTGTCTTCTTTGCTTGTATTTTCCGTTCCGCTGCAGTTGGATTCGGACGCTTTAGTATCCGATTCCTCGCCAAGGCTTATATTCTCCTCTTCGAAGGTAGCTGAGTCTTGGCACAGCTGGTTGACTTCATCCAGCCTTTCGTACAAGGACAAGAACAAGTCACCACAATGGTTGGTGTCTCGTTCATGATGTTGTCTTGGATCGTTGCCATTTGCGTCGCCTCCAGTTTGACATTAGAAAAGCCTTAGACGGTGATTGCCTTCGGGATGTCACTCTAGTATGGCGCTCTTTGCAATCCGCCCGCTGACTCTTCTTCCCCTGAACCAGTTTTCTACTACTTTTGTTTGTTTTTCGCCTGCTTTGAGAGTGGGGTAGGCTTGCCTATTCCTTTTTGGCGGGTATTTAGTACTGGAGGAGTCATTTGAACGAAACCGTTTTATTGTTGTTGCGACAGTCTTGTCTTTGATTTTTGTCTGGTACTGAGCTAGTGCCTCGTCATGGGAGAGCTCCGTCATTTTGAGGAAACTTAGCCATTTCCTTTTTCCTTTTTTTTTTTTCCTACTGTCAATGTCCAAGCTCGTGAGTCCTTCCCTTATATCTGACGTAGTGGATGTGGACTCATTGTCCGTACATTTTGGAGCGCTGGAGCCTTGTGCAGGGACATAATCCACGGTAATGTTACTAGAAACGTCTGTGCTGTAATAGTCTGTAAGTGTATGTTCACACTCGGAAGTAGGGCCATGGGTTCCGAGATTACTGCGTTTGAAGGAGCACCGATCTCCGGGTTTATATTTTGGGAACTATTCATGAGTTTCGTCTTTTGAGGAAAGGAAAGGTCCCACAATGCAGAGCCTCTTGCTGTGGTAAGGCGCTTTTAAACCGGAGCGTGCCAGTTATCCGGAGTTCCGTGCTAGCGACCAAATTCCTCATAGCCATTCATCCCTCGGCGCACGTGTCTCACCTTGGATTGAGGATTATTTATCTAGATCCGTTGAATTCGGCTGGACAGGAGTTTGGCCATTATAAAGTAGCCTTTCAACGGTCTTGCAGGGAGGGTGGCTATGTATTGCGCGTTATCGTTGCCAGATCCTGGGGAGTCTGAGAAACCACAGCCTTCCTAGGTTTCCTTAATCAGTCAATCAGTGATTGTTCCAATTCCTATGAACTTGCTGATTCTGTAATAAAGCGTTTTTTTACGAACGAGGTATTTGTCCTCTCTGTCACCTTACTTAGAAGGGACTTCTCCAATTATCAAGCCTTTTCTTATAGAATCAGGAAAATTACTGACAGGTTTGATCCACTAGTGAGACCAGACTTGCATAGACTTGCACACACACTACATGTTCTTCCCCTATTCTGCTGCTGACTAACCACCATTGTAATACGCTTACGCACTACCGCCTGTTATGTCTGTAACTAGATACTCGTATTCCGATTTGCGCTGTTGTTAAATGGTATTTGTCACTATTTGAGTTATAATCCGTCTAATCGCTTTTAATTATCTCTAAGTCAACTAGATATTTTTTTCTTCTTTAACTTTCACTCTCCGTTCCTTAATAACTTGTTACCCTTTCAGCTTTTCCAGCAAGCAAGCAAAACACCTCTCACTTTCTCGCCCCAGATAAGGAGTATATTAATTAAACGCCCTTTCATTTTCTCATTAAAAACATATCGAATTCCAGTAATTCCGTCAATGTCAAGACCTTGCTTTTAAAATGCATAAGACACCAGATATTCCTTGACAAACGACGACAAACGATCGTGTTTCATATATCTTCTGGATATATGGAATCTTTGTTTTTGCGCTTTTTTTTATTTAATGCTCCATACTCCAAATGTATAGTAACTGCCAATAAATTACGTTAATTTATAAGGAGACAGAACACTTGCTGTACAACATGACAACTTGTCTTTCAAGCTGTACGTACGCATGCGCGCGTAGGTAGTTTCGAGTGAATTCATTTCACCAAACACACACAGCACACGCTTACGGTTGGCTCGGCTTGTATCGCAACCAAAAATCTCAACAAAATAAAAAGCCGCACTAATTAATTCTGGACAAAATTCCAAAAATTACTGCCATACCCAGGAGGCTTACGGAAGAGAGAAATGCTGGCAATAAATCAAATTCACAGCTTGATATGCGCACATATCTGCAGTTGTCCTCGCGGACAAAAAAGGAATACCAAAGAGGAAACAACCAAAAAAAGGAGTATCCACACAAAAAGGAAACCACAGCAATGGACAGAATGCGAAAATTTCTTCCAAAATCACATGCATCTTCATGTTGCACTCGCCAATCTTTTAAAACGACATAAAAAATGCGCTGTGGTTTTTTGTGTGAGTCATTCATTCATTCCAGGAAGAAACATTATTCTTTAAATGTTGCCATATTTAGGAATGTTACTTGTTACGCCCATAACTTAAATTTGTTTTAAATTACGAAATCAAAGAAAGGAATTAAGGAAGGAGGCAATTCAGTTCCTGGTTCCATTCACTGTCGCCGGTCAGACAGGAGCTAAATGAAATGACAGCGGATTGAGTCCCGTTGACTTATTTTGTGTACCTGAATTAAAAAGAAGATAGAGAAAGGGTTGATTTGCTTTCCTCTTCGTATTTTCTTATTAATTCCTTGACATTGACACCGTGGCGTGTCATGTTCTTCTTGGATTAAGTATGTAACAAAGCTAACTACCCAAAAAAGGGTAATGTGGGCGACAAAAAAGTTACTCTGTCAAATGAATCAATTTTTTCAATGGAAGTTCTACTTCATGCAATGGAAGCGTTGGATCATGTACAACTCTATAAGAACTAATAACTCGCTATTCAAAACATCAGTTGATAAACGACTATGCTTTAGTCAGGTTGCTTAGTATATTTGGACTTGAAACGCAAAACACACCCGAGAATGCGAGCTGAGCAACGGAAGCTCAAATCGCAGTCCAACCAAAGGATCCTAAAGGGAGCTATATGGAACGCCAACGGGCTTTCACAGCATAAAGCTGAGCTAGTAACCTTTCTTGTCGACCAAAATATAGACATCATGCTAATATTTGAAACACATTTCACAAAACATAACTTTTTCAATATTACCGGATATTAAATTTATGACACCAAACATTCAGATGGTAAAGCACACGGAAACTCGAAACTCTTTGAAAAGATTGTATTACAAAAACTAAAATCAATATTCTTCTGAAGGGCGCATTATACCAGATCACTAATTTGGGAATAGGGAGCAGTACGGAACTGTAGAGCAGGTACACAGAATTGTAAATACAATTGAGCTCGCCTTAGAAGGAGAGAAATACTTTCTTGGATATTGTGCAAGCTTGCGACAAAGTATGGTACGAGGGATTAAATTACAAAATTAAAACCCTTCTGCCTAGGAAATTTCATGCAATACTTGAAAGCTACGTATCCCAAAAGAAGGATCAGGTAAAAACAGTTTAAGATAAAAGCAGGAGTAGCGCAAGGCAGTGTATTGGGACCTGTGTTATACTTGTTGTGCACAGCCGTTTTACCAACAACTGAAAAGGTAACCACTTCAACCTTTGCTGACGACACAGCTATTATGTTTTTACACAAAAATCCAAAAAATGCTTCAACAGAACTACAAGATTATTTGGTTAAGGTTAAGGTTAAGGCTGATGTTGAGGTTAAGGTTATGGTTAAGGCTGATGTTGAGGTTATGGTTAATGTTAATGTTAATGTTAATGTTAATGTTAATGTTAATGTTAATGTTAATGTTAATGTTAATGTTAATGTTAATGTTAATGTTAATGTTAATGTTAATGTTAATGTTAATGTTAATGTTAATGTTAATGTTAATGTTAATGTTAATGTTAATGTT
Organism: Nephrocerus scutellatus; assembly: GCA_947095585.1. Classification (NCBI taxonomy): domain Eukaryota; kingdom Metazoa; phylum Arthropoda; class Insecta; order Diptera; family Pipunculidae; genus Nephrocerus; species Nephrocerus scutellatus. Next base: position 92,743,084 of record OX352764.1, read on the forward strand.
AATGTTAATGTTAATGTTAATATTAATGTTAATGTTAATGTTAATGTTAATGTTAATGTTAATGTTAATGTTAATGTTAATGTTAATGTTAATGTTAATGTTAATGTTAATGTTAATGTTAATGTTAATGTTAATGTTAATGTTAATGTTAATGTTAATGTTAATGTTAATGTTAATGTTAATGTTAATGTTAATGTTAATGTTAATGTTAATGTTAATGTTAATGTTAATGTTAATGTTAATGTTAATGTTAATGTTAATGTTAATGTTAATGTTAATGTTAATGTTAAGGTTAAACTTAAGGTTATGGTTAAGGTTATGGTTAAGGTTATGGTTATGGTTATGGTTAAGGTTAAGGTTAACGTTTACGTTAACGTTAACGTTAAGGTTATGGTTATGGTTAAGGTTATGGTTATGGTTAAGGTTAAGGTTAAGGTTATGGTTAAGTTTAAGGTTAATGTTATGGTTAAGGTTAAGGCTGATGTTAAACTTAAAGGAAAAGTTAAGATAAAGCTTAAGATTAAGATTACCATCATCATATTTGGGCTCCTGCAAGAAATGTCTCTACCAGTGTCGATTTCGAGCCGATGTTATCCAGTTTTATTTGTGGTATTTTCCTAGGATTGAGACAGATTTCACTTTAGACCACATCAAGACCCCATCTTTTAAAACTTTGCTTCAAAAGCCCTCAAGACCCAACTCAATATCCCCCCCCAAGACCTTCTATAAAGCCCCTCCAGATTCCACCTACCCCGCTTCCAAGATCCCAAATCAATTTAAAACCATCTCAATACTCCACTAAAGACCACTTCAAAACGACTTCAATACCCCACTCACGACCCTTTTTTATACATTCCCCAACGCCCTCTTAAGAGCCGACCAAATCCCCCTCAAGACCATCTCAAAACCTCCTCAACGCCCTATTAAGACCCGCAATGCCCTCTCAAAACTCCCATAAGACCTCCTCAAGAATA